>OW240921.1:41402965-41580784 GCA_933207985.1 Pelobates cultripes
TATATGATAACATTATACAAATATATTTGGGGCCAGTACAAACCATTATCTGGAAATCTATTCATACACAGGGCTATCCATTGGACACGAGGTCAAGCATTTAGGAAAGATTTTAGTCTACGGCAAATAAAAGGTTTTTTTACAGTAAGAACTAAAAGGATGTGGAATTCTCTGCCTGAAGGTGGTTTAACCAGATGTTTAAACAGCAATTGGACAAATTTGTGCAAACACATTACATACAGGTATAATTTCTATTGAGGAGGGGGGGGGGTAATAGCTGCTTGATCCAAGGAGATAGCGGACTGACATTTTGGGGTCAAGAAGGATTTTTTTTCTTAGTTTGTTGGAAAATTGGAAGCGCTTCAGACTGGGTTTTTTGCCTTCTTTTAGCAAAAACGTATGTGAGGAAGGCTGAACTTGATGGACGCAAGTCTCTTTTCAACTATGTAATATGTAACAAGGATGGAGCTGTAAGCCGGTAGCTCCCTCCTTGTAATAAACAGAACGAACGAACACCGACATGCAGTGTGTGCATGTCGAAACTCCCGTCCGAATATCTGACAATAGCGAATGAACAAGTGTTTAAACTGGGCATGCGCATGAATTTTATAGCGCTATCTAGTGTGGGCTGATGTGTCCCACAGGGCCTTCATCTACACCCCACAAAGATGGCTGCGCCTAGGTCCGGGCAGAAAATAAAGATTAAAAAAATAGGCAATGGGGTATTTGAGGGTGACTAGAGAGGGCAATTAGATGTAGTGGAAAACAGATGTAGCCATGACAGTGTCGCTTTAAGTATTTATTCAATACATTATCTTGCACTTATCTACGTTAAATGTGAGTTGCCACAGCTCTGACTTTTTCTAATTTACATAAATCATTTGTCATTTGGATTATCCCTCCTGGAACATCAGCCCTATTACAAATCTTTGTATCATCAATAAAAAGACATACCTTACCATCTATGCCTTCTGCAATATCCCTAATAAAAATATTGGAAAATGGGTCCAAGTACAGATCCCTGAGGTATCCCATTGGTAACAAGACCTTGCTTCAAATATACTCCATTGACTACAACCCTTTGTTGCCTGTCACTCAGCCATTGCCTAACCCATTCAACAATATTGGAACCATTGGCAGATTCCTACTGTCCTCATTGCAGGGTTCTTCCACGACTAATCACCCTATAGAGGTTCTGTCCAATGAGAAATTATTCAACAAAATAGTCCTATCTGCTAGATGAACAGGGGATGGAGTACTCTCAGTGGATATGGCGTGCTTAAAATCAAGGACCCCTATCGAATGGATGAACTCACTGCCCACGTACAACATACCATGACAACTTGTTGTAAGGTTTACCAGCTGCAGGAGGAGTCAAGTCTTGACCAATAGATTTACATTAACAAGGCCCGCAAGGCCCCTGTGGGGGAGAACCTCACCCACTTCTCTTGCCTAATTTTTATTTTTTTTAACTCTCTCTACCTCTATTCTTTCTTTTTCTTTGTTATTATGAAGCAGCAGCCCTGGCCGTAAGTGTGATGATCTGTGTACCATCTCCTGCAAATAAAGATAGAGAGAACGAAAATTTGTATGTCTTGGCTCACTCTTAGAAATAGGAGCAGGTGTTGGGGTGCTTAGAATAACACTTTCACTTTAAGAAGATATGCCTTTAGTTTTAAATAGTTTTCAATGACATTTCAAGTTGGCGAAATGTGTGCAATTAAAGGCTGGATAGGAGCATATCTAAACATATCTAAAGAGTAGAGTACCATCTCTAAAATGGTCAGAGTCATGTTCTTTGAAAATCTATGTGCAAATCTTCATGTCGATGTTACACTAAAGTCTGAAATAATAGGTTTTAAATGTAGAGCACCTAGATAAAACAAGTACACCACCCTGGCACACACTTACCAAATGTGGCCTTGAACCTGGAACCCAAAATAGACAAACCCACCTAAAAACCAAAATGATTACATTCCTGTGCTGTAAACCATTTCTTTCAAGGATTGAAAGATTTTAATGGGTAAGCTACACAGTTTGTTGCACACCACAGAAATGCTTAATTCCCCAAAATCATCATGTTTTTTGGTAAGAGAATAACTCTGTAATGCTTGCAAATCAGCACTTTTTAAAAAAACTACACTGAAGGCACTGAAACACTTCATCTCATTGAAGTGATTGTGTCTGTAATCCCCCGAAACCATCCTTTTATTTAGCGTTATAACATTTAATGTGTTAATGCTAAGCAAGATTGCCCAGCAGCCCATCCACTCTGTGCAGTTTGGTCTAATAAGGAAGAATTAGCCTGTGCAGCAATAAGCAGCTGTGATTGGTTGACATTTTCAACCTATCACAGCACTCATTGCAGGTGTGTTTGAATATGGCTAAAACACACCTCCAGTGAGGCAAGGCTATGAAAAGCCAGGGACCCTCAGTTAATGTTAAACTGATGGAAAATAGTAAGAAAATAAAAAAATAAAAAAAACGGTCGTTAAGGCATCAGACTTACCTAGTCCGTCAGCGGCAAATAGGAGCCCTGAACTTACCTGGACCGGCAATAGGACTCTAGGCGCTGCTAGCAGGGGGACTTACTGAGCTGTCAGGCAGTCACCAAGCCTGCTAAAAAGTAAAAAAAAAAAAAAATATATATATATATATATATATATATATATATAATACATACATTTATATTATACATACAAAGGTGGTCCTCATTTAGCGACCTACCTGTTTTACGATGGCTCGCACTTACGACCAGGTGTAGGGGATGTCGTGGGGATGTTTCCCCGAACATAGACATGTGCACCAGAGCAGGGAATCCCTTAAATCCTCACTTACCGACCGATTCTTTCTACGACCGGGTCATAGGAACGGAACCCGGTCGGTAAGTGAGGAGTGAAGAAAATAGAGGATAGTGGGTAGGCGCTTCACAAAAATGGAAGTATAATAAATATAACAAAGTGGTTGATACAACAGTGTTTCCCAGACACTAGATAAGAGATAATATAAAAAGAAATATATATCAAAACCACATAAAAAAGAATAAGCCCAAAATGAAGTGAAGTGGTAGAAAACAACCATAAAATACAACCTGGACGTTGAAGTATGGCAAAGTGTTATCTACAAAATATAAATACATAACATAACATAGTGTATACTGTATATTACTAATATATATTAAAAAAAATGGAAGGTGGACAACCACTCACATTTACCAGAGCCGTACCAGGCTCTGTGTAGCAGGCTCAAAGGTGCCAATTCAGGCTGACAGGATTCCAGATAACGAATGGAGAAATTCCATAGTAAAAAAGGTATATATTTATTAAAAAATAATAATAAGCAAACTCCTGGTTATAGGGGGGTGGAACCCAATAACAGATGATATATAAAAAAAGGTATCCACTTACCCAAACTGAAATAACCAATGGAGTAATATAAGAAGATTAAAAATTACAATACAAATGATAAATAGCAGCAGTAAAATGAAATCCTTGTGAAATCATATATATATCTTTATATATATCTTTAATATATTATAAAATGCTTTAATTATAAATATACATATATAGTAAATAAAAGTGTGTGTGTGTGTGCATACACACATACGTTTTATATATAATATAAACTGAATAACATTTTTTTTATAAATAAACAAACATGCTAACTTTGGCCAGCGTTTCTGACTAAGTGGCTACTACAAAAGACTGGACATACCCCATTTTGAATACCCTGGGTTGTCTACATTTGAAAATGGTATGCCATGATGGGGTTATTTTACATTCCTGGGCTTCCATATGGTCTCAAAAGGCAACACAGACCCAGCAAACCAATCTGGCAATCTGAATTGGGCAAGCCCTATATTGACCTTGTAACTTTAAAAAAAAAAAACATAAAACCTGTACATGGGGGGTATTGTTATACTCAGGAGACTTTGCTGAACACATCTGTGTTTAAAACAGTAAAACTTATCACGACGATGAAATCACCAGTAAAAGTGCAGTTTTTGTGTCAGAAAAAAAATGCAAAAAAACAAATATGAATGGTAACTTTGGCCAGCGTTTGTGGCTAAGGTGCTACTACAAAAGACTGGTCAGACCCCATTTAGAATACTATGGGTTGTCTTCTTTTACAAATGCTATACCATGATGGGATTAATTTTAATTTCTGGGCTGCTACAGTCTCAAAGGCAACATAGGCCCAGCATAAAACCATAAAACCTGTACATTGGGGGCACTGTTGTACTCGGGAGATGTTACTGAACACATATTGGGGTGTGCTTTGTCAGTAACACATAACAGGAACTGAGAATTCATGCCGAAAGTACAATGTAAGCGAAAACCCCCACAAAAAAAAATGAATACCCAAAAGTTTGAAAAAGACTGGTGGTAGAATTAGTGCATGGAAAGTGTTAAAATACCACCATCTGAAAAAACCTAGGGTGTCTACTTTTCAAAAATATACGATTTGATGGGGGTAGGTTACACTGGCCAGCTTAAAAAAATGTCCCAAATAGGACATGGGTGCATGATGACCAGCTGTGAAAATTCCTGTAAATAAGAGGGCCCACTTTAAATAGTATTTGAATAGAGGGAGAGGAGGGTGGGCCAAACGAGCATCTGGACCAGACGGTAATGAGGTAGGAGGGGGAGTCCCTTTTAAGGGGATATAGCCCCTCCCACAACTTCAGGGCCCGCCTTCCAATTTGTATTCGGGGCCATCTCAGTATAGTATGAAATAGCTAGTGAATATACTTATTATAATAATTAAAAGTCGGTAGAGGTGTGCCGAAACCAACGTGTGTGGTTGGCCTGTAAATAAGAGGGCAAAAAGGAATACCCATATAGAGTTATCAAAGATATTTATTTACGAAACCACAAGACATTAAGTTAGCATATTTACGATGACATTTTCAAAAACGCATGCCTTAATTCTTGTGTTGGCTGTGGTATGTAAACGGCGTAATCCGTCGAGTTCCAGTGGCCTAAGGTTTTAATGATGTGAACCGGGATGTCTAGGCCCGAGGCCGTGGAAGCTGCCCCTATCCGGAATGAATGCCCAGAATAGTTTGCGGCGTTTAAGCCGAGTCTGGTCTACAGCAAGCGAATATACATCACAAACTTGGCGGTAGTGAGTGCTGTACCGTGCAGTGAAAGGAGAGGGAATGAGGCTTGTGAAGATGAAGACTGTAAATATTTGTTAAAAACTTCCACCGGGCACCATGCATTGTTGGTGGGGTAGTATTGAATAAGAATCTCGTGACCCATCTGGCTGGTCTTAGTCGATGGTAAGCTTAATATGTAGTGGTCCTGTTTCCTGTACAGGTTAGAATACCGGAGGCTATGCTTGGACTCGTGTTGCCTATTAATGGTAAATTCTCTGGGTCATAAGAAACCATAAAAAGCCAAGTATATGGCAGTTTTAAGAGTGGTGTTAGTAAGGGGTTCGAATGGTATGGTAAAGTTTGACAAATGTTTAAACAGTTGTATGTCTATAGGCCACCTACGTTGCAGTGTAGGTCCCTGCGATTTGAGCATACCCCTAAGGAGGTTTTTAATGGGTAGGAGGTGAGAAACCCTTGGTTGTTAGGATGTTCTGTGAACATATGATGTTGGATACCCGTGAGGTATAGTTTAGTGGTATTATGCGACATTTTTAATTTGATGTGGCAGAATGAGGCAAAAGCCACCAAAGTTACATTGTCAAACCAATTAGTGAGATGGTGGTCTGCCATGAATTTCTTGTATAGGTAGTAAGCTCTGTCGTATGCACTATGTGTGTTTTTAGCGAGAGCGAGTTTTATAAGTATCTTGCTTTGTTGTAATAATTCCTCTAGTCCATGATTAGATCCTGGAGTTGGGGGGCAATCGTGGCTACCGGTGACGCTGTTGGTAGAGACACCCTGAACGCCTGAAACTGAAAGCGGGACAGCTGGTCAGCGGCTGTATTATAGATACCTGGTACATGGTAGCATATTAGATGAAACTGATGACAGGCCACCAACCACGTAAGACGTCTGATAAAACTCATGATGGTTAGAGACGTAGACCGGCCTTTGTTTATGACGTGGCAAATCGCCAAGTTGTCAGAAAAATATCGAACCGGTCTACCTGCCCAAGACTGTCCCCATGTGACTGCTGCCGCTACTATGGGGTACACTTCAAAGAGTGCAGAATTCCTAGAAAAGCCTTCTATTTGCTTAACTTCTTCCAGCCATCTACTCCATAGCCTATTGTGTCCAAAAATGTTTGACAAATGTTTAAAAAAAAACCTGTGAAGGCTGCTGCGTCAGTCCAAATGGTAGGGGAATCCTCTGTGACTTGGGGGAGGAACATGCTCCTGCCATTCCAGTTTGCCAGGAACACATGTGTAAGTCTACTGTGGCTTGCATATCAAGAGTGGTATGTTTGTGTTCGTCAGTTAGTGTCGGAAGAAGGCACAGGAGTCTGGAAATGAATGCTCTTCCTTGGGGTATAATACGGATGGCAAAATTTAGCGAGCCAATCAGCGACTGAAGCTCTTTCCTATTGCATGAGCCTATGCGCAAGTACTGCTGAATGGTCTGAGTGATGTTGTCAATCTTATCTCTAGGGAGGCTGGCTTCCATATTTATGGAGTCCAGTTGTATCCCTAAAAACTGAATGATCGTATCTGGACCTTCCGTCTTGGTAGGAGATACTGGAACCCCAATGGTGTTAAATAAGTGTATGGCTTTGTGTAAACTGTTAGGGGGGGTAGCGTTATTTTCTATGAAAAGTCATCTAAGTAATGAATGATGCTATGGCACCTGCTGGTATTCAGGAGCAGCCAGCACAAGGTCTCTGCGAAAGTGTCAATGATGTGGAATCAATCAATTAATTGATTATCTTGTGTATCTGCCCCCGGACAAATTAAAGAAGTAGTGCGTGTACACTCCTAAAGTAATTCACACCAGACACAGGTTTCAGGTTAATGAAAAACTTGAGGAATGTTTATTCTGAGGGGATGGCATGCCCCTTATAAAGCAAAATGACCTCATATGCTTTGTCAGAGATAACATGAAATAATACATCAATAATTAGTTAGGTGTTAAGTGGTTCATTTATTGCTCTTCCTACCGGGTGTGATGTCACTGGTATCTTGGAGGTCTCCCCCAGATTCCAGTGCCATCTTGTTAGTGAGGGTGTTAGTCGATGTCGAAGGGGAAACTCCCTAGGGCCCATTTTAGGTAAATCACATATAAAGTTGAATAATGCTGATTGTAGGTGTGCTGAGTAAATAGGCATTTTACTAACATAAATTGAGCTAATATTTTTGTCCACAACAGTCCCCCCATAAAATTACTATTTACTAAAGAGTCAACAACTAACTGACCCTAATAATGTCCCTACTTGGCTGCAGCTCATCTGTCTGAACAGGCCTCGAACGCTTCACTGCGCGGGTATCCCGTAGTGGCTAACCCACTACATCTCCCACGTCAGACTTCTACCTGTGGAGACAGACGTTGTCCCTATAAGGAAGTAGTTGTTTCTTTGAGGTGGTGGGACTGAAGAGGTGTGTGCGGTGTGTCACAGTCTATTTCGTCAATATCCTGATGTAGGAATGTAGCTGTGGTGCGGTCAATGGTCTGACCTACAGTCTTCTGTAAGTATTTCTGCACACAGGGCATCACGCAACAAACCCAGGAAGAGAAAGAGAATTACCACAGTAAGAACTGCCATACCTACTTGAAGGAGAGTTTTCTGCCATCCACTTATCCAACCAAACCATCTGTTCCATGAATTGGGGACACCCGAGTTCATTGTTAATTCATCAGAGAGACTTTCTAATTTCTCTATGGCCTAAGTAACCTTACCATTGGGGCCTGTATTGTCTGGGATGAAGGTACAGCATGTCATAGTATCGGGAAGTATTTAACACACGCCCCCCTTCTCTACTAGTATCATGTCTAAGGCCATTCGATTCTGAAATGTCATTTGGGAGGTAGTCTGTAACTGTTCTGCCAAGCCCTAGAGGGCATCTCTCGTGTAATTGACAAAGCGTTGCGGATTATAGTAAATATAATTGATCCAATTAACATTTTTGTTAGCGGTGATGATTGGGATCAAGGATTCTAATCCTGCTGCAACCTCATCTCTGGCCTTGAACTCGTTTGGTACCCTCCTTGGTACACCTATGGCATCGATATATATATGTGGGTCGAAATTACCTCGAACAGGTGTTTCTCTTTTTACCCTAAAATACGTGTGGTGAATCAAGTGGGCCTTGGTGGTTATCAGAAATTATATGTATGGGCATGATAGCTTTGGGCAGAGTGCATTCTCCCCACCACAGGCCAGTAATTTTAGATCTGAGCTGCATGTCACCGCATAGCCAATAAATGTCTCCCACGGACTTAACATGATTTACTAATAGGGCGGTGGGAGGTTCTCTATAGGTAGTACAGTAGCCAGAAGGGAATTTACCCACAAATTTTCCTGTGGCTCCATGTAAAGTGTAGTTACCTGGGTACATGCAAGTGTAGTTACCTGGGGTACACGGTGATCCCATCAGGTGGCTTGATATTCCCTTGGGTTATTGGGTATAACTTTTTTTTCCATGATTCACACACCGATGAATTTGTTGGTGACTGCACATAGAGACTTAGAAAACAGATTTCAACATCTGAAGGTAGACTGAAGGGCACAGTACCCATATGGGGTCTGGCCCCTCCACAAACATAAGTTAGTTTTATTGTGTGAATTAGCATTATACCTCATCCACTCAAGCCATAGATTAGTATCTGAAAACCCAGTCTCCACAGCCATAGTAACTTCAAATGTGGGATTAGCAATAGCTACCATGTCTTTAAGGGTTTTAATGTGTGGTTTTAGAGGGTAAATGGTCATGTGTGTAGAGTCTACCCAGTCAGGTGACGCAAGCATGTCTTGTAAATAGAAGGTCCCCAACTTGTTATATGAGCCATCCCCTTTCCAATACATTCCGATTACGTACTCTCCAGCGTCCCCTGGGCTGGGATGTTCTATGTTTAAGGTGAGTTTCATTGGGGTAGACCCTGTTGGCTTTCATAAGGTCATTCTGTGTAACAAGGGTTTCCCATATCTGTGAATCCTATCTAAGGCACGTTGTGGTCTGTAGCCCCATGGTCGGCCTGTGTTCCAACCTGCTGCTTTCCAGGTACCACAGTGGTGTCTTCAATGGCCACCTGTCACACAAATGTAGGGGTCCTTCTTGTTCGGTATGTCTTTGTATATTGCTGAGTGTTGTGACTGTGGAAAGGTACAAGAAACAATATCACAGTAATCAAAGGTAAAAGTAGCTACATGCGTGTTTGAAGAGTTATACCAGAATGTGTAAACATGATTATCATTGCTAATAGCAACTTGTTGGGCCATTAATAGGCCTAGCAGCAAAAATAGGCACAGGAAGCTCATGGTTTGGCAGAATCTGCTTCCTCTGGATCAGGAACTTTCTTACAGTGCGAGGGGTGTATCCAGGTACTCTTCCCGGCCAACTTTACAGAGGTGGACGTAGTCAGTAGCACTTGGACTGGACCATCAAACCTTAACTCAAGGGTATGTTTTCTGAGAAACTTCTTGACCATGACCCAGTAACCAGGAAGTAGCTTATGTGTGCCTGTATTTGACTCTGGATCTGGAATAGAAGAAAACACTTGTGCATGGATTTTGGTCCAAGCATGAGAGAGTGCAGTTATATAATCTACCATTGCATCTGACTGAATTTGGAGTTGTTGAGGAAAGTAACAGCCGAACCTGGGTGCTGTACCAAATAAAATCTCGTAGGGGGATTAACTAAATCTCCCTCTTGGAGTGTACCTTACACTAAATAGTGCTATGGGAAGACTTTCCGGCCAGGGTAGGTTAGTTTCTTGGGCCATCTTAAGCATTCTGGCTTTCAGAGTGCCATTCATGCGTTCTACCTTATCACTACTCTGTGGGTGATAGGGTGTGTGGAATACAAGGGTCACCCCCAGTGCTGCCCAGATTTCTTTGGTTAGTAAGGCGGTGAAGGATGTTCCCTGGTCACTTTCGATCACCTCAGGAACTCCGTATCTGCAGATGATTTCGGTAAGTAGGTGCTTTGCCGTGGTCTTGGCAGTGAGATCGGCGACTGGAAAGGCTTCTGGCCATCCTGAAAACATATCCACTATGACCAGTGCATATTCATACCGGCCACTCTTTGGCATTTGGATATGATCAATTTGGATCCTTTGGAAAGGGTACTGCGGCTTGCCCAAATGGTTTGGTGCGGCTTTAATTATTTTCCCGGGGTTACATCTGGCGCAGATAGTACAGGATCTGCAGTAATTTCTTGTCAAAGTGGTGATCCCGGGAGCTTCAAAATATTTATCAAAGAGTTCATGAGATGTTTAGATAAATGAGCTGGTCCATGGGCCCACTGGACGACAGCTGGGTACATATTCTTGGGTAGACAGAATTGTGTATACTTCATTCTGGAGGTTTGCCCCTTTATCTTTCCAGCTTTGTTTTTCTTGAGGGGTGGCTGCGGCATGTTGTTCTCTTAGGAGCTTGAGATCGGTGGGTAAGGTCTGCATAGTGTAAATAGGAGTCTTTTCAACGGGCACTCTTCTGTCCACTTCTCAACACTTTCGCGCTGCATCCTTAGCGGCCTGGTCGGCTAAGTGGTTGCCATGTGCTTCTTCTGAATTTAGTCTCCCGTGGGCCTTTACTTTCAGTATGGCCACCTCTTCAGGAAGCAATAAAGCGTCCATCAATTCTTTGATAGCTGCACCATGTTTCACAGGGGTACCTGTTGCTGTAAGGAAACCCCTGGTTTTCCAGATTAAGCCGAAATCATGTGCCACACCCAGAGCATACCTTGAGTCTGTGTAAATATTAACACGCTTCCCTTCAGACATCTTGCATGCTACCATGATGGCTATTAGTTCGGCTTCTTGTGCTGACTTAGACGATGGAAGAGCAGATGCTTGGAGTATTTGGTCTTCTGTGGTGACTGCATATCTGGTATGATATTGTCCCTGTTCATCTCCAAATCTAGAACCATCCATAAACAGTGTGTAGTCAGGGTTGGATAGAGCAGCCTCGTGCACTGTTGGGAGATGGGTTGTTTCCATTTTCATCTGTTCAAAGCAATCATGAGGGGCATCCGGGTCTTGTTCTGTAGGAGGGATGTCTTCACTTATCTCTGTATGATACCGAGGTTAACCAACTGTGTTGCAGTTTATGGTTCTTTTGGTGACCCCCGTTAATGTGAGCTGTTCTAGGGTTGCAGTACTCCATGTTTTGGCCATTGGGCCAAGTTCTTTCCATGAGAGATCTGGAGACTTGGTGAAGGAGATATGAGGAACAGCCACCTCCCAATGGTGATATAAATGAGAAACCTCCATAGGCAGGTAGACTAAGAGAACAATGTTTCCTTTGGAGTCACAAAATAGGTCTGTTAGTGTAATGCGTATTTCTACCAGGCTGAATAATAATTCTTCATAGTATGGGTCAGGACCTGGGGTGCTCTTGAACTACAGAGTGCAATGGAAGTAGCTCTTGGGCTGTTCATCACATGCAACTTTTTCACTTGAAGGTCCATGTGAACATCAGGATTTATGTCCACACTGTACCAGTATTGTGGTACTCCCCCCTTGGGAAGTGGCAGAAGAGTGGTCGGGTTCAAAGAGTAACATCTTTGTAGATTAACGTTATCAGGCAAGAGGAGGGAGGTTTGGAGGCGGAGGTGTCTTTGGGAGGAGAGGTGTTTTGGTTGGACTTGATTCAGGATGGCCGTGATATCATGGGGAGCAAGGACAGTGAGTTTATGTCCGAGAACAAAGTCATTAGTTTTGTCCAGCAGGGCACTGACAGCAAAAACAGCACGCAAAGAGGAGGGACCACCCCTAGCCCCAGGGTCTAGCATGCATGAGAAGTTACTAATAGGGCGTTGACGGGAACCATATGATTGAGTAAGGACCCCTGAAGCATGGCCCATCTTTTCTGAAACAAACAGCTTGAATGGTTGTTGATAGTCTAGTAGGCCCAAGGCAGGGGCAGAGGAGATGGCTTTTTGAAGGGCATGGTTAAGGTGTGTTAAGGGCACTTGTTAAGGTGCGAGCTGTAGGAGACAATGAAAAGGGTTCAGTCTTCAAGGCATCATAGAGAGGATGCATGAGCTGAGAAGCCTCAGGGATCCAGGACCTGCAGTATGTGATGAGGCCCAAGAAGGCATGAAGAACCTGAAGGGTAAGGCAAGTACTCTGGTCTTCGTTAGATGACGGGTGTCATGGGAAAGGCAATGTCCCAAGAAGACCACAGAGGGCCAGCACCACTGGAGCTTCGTTCTGGAAGCTTTACATCCTTCTTCAGCGAGGAAACAAAGGAGATCTTCGGAATTTTGTTCAGCAGTTGAAAAATCATCCGCACTTAGGAGTAGATCATCCACATACTGGAGCAGGACCACGTCAGGGTGAGACTTCTACCAAGATTCTAGGACAGCTGACATAGCCTTTGCGAATTGGGTTGGGGAATTCTGTGCACCTTTAGGCATAACAGTAAAAGTATACTGTTGATGATCGTGTGTGAAGGCAAACAGATATTGACAAGAGGGATCCAAGGGCACGCTGAAAAGGGCGTTGGCAAGATCAACCACAGTGAAGAATTTTGCTGTGGGAGGGACTTGTGATAACAGTGTATGTGGATTTGGGACAACAGCAGTGTCTCGGTTGTTGACAACATTAACAGCGCGGAGGTCTTGAACCATACGGTATTGGTCAGGTTGGCCTTTTTCAGTCTTCTTTTTTACTGGAAATAGAGGGGTGTTGCACGGTGAAACACACTTGACCAGAGCACCTTTTGCCAATAGACTTTCAACTTGCTTTGAGATGGCGAGTGCAGGTTTCAATGGGTATTGTGGTCGTGGTGGTAGATTAGCTCCCTTTATTAGCGTAACTACCACAGGTAGGACTTGTAGGCGTCCAATGTCATCAGGACCCATGGACCAAAGTTTAGCAGGGACTCTATCCAGGCCACTGGGGGCGTCTGGGACCCTTACCTCCTCGGTGGGGGATGTCATGTGTAGTAGTAAGGGCAGAGAGCAGAGGACAGAAGTATCTTTACGAGAAAGGGGGGTTAATAATTGGACCTGGCCATCAGCAGTGAAAGAGATAGAGGCTTGAAGACGGGACAGAACATCAGCACCTAGAAGGTTAATTGGACAAGTGGAAGAGACAACAAAGGCTGAGAGTATGTCAGAACCCACCCGCAAGAGTTTAGTTAATGGGTTGTTTCTAGGGGTGCCATCGACACCAACGCAAGAGACATCTGTGTCGGATAAGCAAGATGGGTCAGGTAGGTCTTGTTCTCTGAGAACACTGCGGGCTGCACCTGTGTCAACTAAAAAGGTAGTAGGATGACCCTCTACGGGTAGGACTACTGTAGCGAGAGGCCCCCCTTTGTCCCCTGTAGACACTGCCACACAGGTTTGCTGGTTACCTATTGCACAAGGTCTAGATGAGATTGATCAGGGCCAGTGTAGGGACATGTGGTTGTGGTGGAGTGACTGGCCTGATGAGGCTGGCGTATAGGGCACTGTTGACTGGGTACAGGACGGTCATCTGGTTGGTAATCATCTGTGTCATAACTATCAGGGGAAGAGTGAGCATAGCTGCGGGTATCAGCTGGAGAGGGTTGGTATATGGCTTGGGCATATTCCTGAGGAGGGAAATACGAAGTATGTGCCTGGGGAGGGGAGGGGAGGGGAGGGGAGAGTACCTGTGGAGGAAAAAAAACATATGTGGCTGCAGGGGCATTGGGGTACATAGGATAGCCAAACACAGGATTAGACGGTCTAGTGGTCGGCTGTCTAGGCACTCTGGGGTAAGGACAATCTCTCCTGAAATGGCCCAGTTGGTTACAATTAAAGCATGCCCTAGTTTGAGGCCTAGGGGCGGGTATCATCTGCTGTCCTTGTGTAGCTGGCATGGTGGATGACACGGGATATCCTGGGGGGACCGGAGTGGGTCTGATGGCAGGGCTATAAGCGGAAAACATAAGGGAAAAATAGAAACTGTATACAGGCGCTAAAATTATATATATATATATATATATAGAAGATATCTAATGTAGATTACTTTTTATGAAAAAAGCTGCTGTAACACCTAGTTGTAATCTTTCTTACTTACACCAACTAATATATAACACAAATACAAAAAAAAAGGTGTAGTGCTACATACATATGCTCAGTTCTGTGGAACAGAAGGGGTGATGGGGAGAGGGGAGGGAGGAATAGAGGAAAAAGTAAGGGAAGAGGGAGATACGGCGGAGGGAGAGGCAACGAGGGGAACAACGGGTGAAAGCGGGAGGGGAACAGGAGTAGAAGGAATGTCAGGGAGAGGAATGAAGGGGGTGACAGGGGATGCAGCAGGTGGAGATGGGAAGGGTGCAGGAATAGGAGGAATGATAGAAGGAGATGGGAGAGGGGTGACATCAGAAGAAGTGACGGGGGAGATAGTGGAGGGATGGGATTGGCAGTGACAAGGGAAGGTGGAATAGAGACCAGAGGGAAATGGGAGAGGGGCAGAGGTAATGGGAATGGCGGCATGAGGCGGGAGAGGGACGGGATAATATGATCCATCCGCCCCAAGGACGGGGTACAGAGGGGTTGGGACAGAGGAGCCTACGCCAACTGGAGGTGGCGACTGGTTTGTGATGGGGGAGGCGGGGCGAGATTCATTCACAGCGCTCTGGGCGCCATCATAGGGCGGTGGTCTGGGAACAGCGGGAGATGAATCCTCATTGCAAACATTTCTGTGATATACATAAATAGTTTGTCCTTCAAAATCTAGTTCTTCCTCTGACCAACCCTCCCGCTTGAGACCCCTTGCTACCTGATACCAAGCCTTTCTACGGCTTTCGTTAACCCGTTATCCAGTAACAAACCCTCTTTATCAACAAGTAATTTCCTCCAAAACTATGGTTGTAATCTACCACTGGGTGACATTTGAAAACCACAAATCTTTGCTATCTTCGTCATTTTTAACATAGCTTCTTCCCCTGCTCTCTCCTTAACAATATCACAAGCTAAATAGCCTTTAGAAGGTCTGGCATGTTCTTGTCCCATTTTTACCAAACAAGGCTTCCCACGTATGAGAGACAGAGAGAGAGAGAGAAGAAATAGAAGGAATGTCTACAGTGCTTGACTGGCACGAGGAATTGATCCTCGTGCGTCTACCCAAAACGCAGACTAGTCACGGGATCCGCCCACCCGAGATGGTGGCCACGGATCTGAGTTGGCGAGCCTGGGTGACTAACACAGCTCTGGGCAGCAAGTACAGAAGAGGTATAGGGAAAAGGTGAATGTGGAGAGACTAATCAGAAGACATTTACATAAGTCACAAATGTAGAGATGTGCACATAATCCGGAATCAAGGATGAGCCACACAACACACACACACACACACACACACAACTAGGGTACCCACACTATGGCTATAACTCAGTAGAAACCAAAAAATAATAAAGAACAGTATAACAATGAGCATAGTAACGACTAAACAGCAAATAAAACCCTGTTCTACTCTGAACAGTACAGAAAAATTTCCAGCCCTTCTCTAGGCGGATCCCAGCCCTTTACCGGGCAGACACTATTCCCAGCCTTTCTCTAGGCGGTTCCCAGCCCTTTACCGGGCGGATGCGTTCCCTGCCCGCTAGGCAGTCAAGCTATAATAATAAAAATAGTAATAAACCATACACCAGCTGTCTCACACGCATACATACACTCAGGAGGCAGATAAACAATCGACAGGTTCGTTTTAAAAGGCACCGGATAAGAGATTACCCGTCTTGTAGCCTTCTGGAAGCCGGAAGTGGATACAGAGACAGACCAACACAAAACAGGAGAATACAGGCAAACCACTGTATTTAGAAGATCAGGCTCAGATTGTACCACTTTACGGAGGTCCGCTCCGGTCCCGTTTTCCCGCCGTCCGAACCGGTGAAATCCGGTGCCCCATGTTGGGCGCAAAATGATGTGGAATCAATTAATTGATTATCTTGTGTATCTGCCCGCGGCCAAATTAAAGTAGTGTGTGCACGCTCCTAAAGTAATTCACACCAGACACAGGTTTTGTGTTAATGAAAAACTTGAGGAATGTTTATTCTGAGGAGATGGCATGCCCCTTATAAAGCAAAATTACATCATATGCTTTGTCAGAGATAACATGAAATAATACATCAATAATTGGTTAGGTGTTAAGTGGTTCATTTATTGCTCTTCCTACCGGGTGTGAGGTCACTGGTATCTTGGAGGTCTCTCCCAGATTCCAGCGCCATCTTGTTAGTGAGGGTGTTAGTCGATGTCGAAGGGGAAACTCCCTAGCGGCCATTTTAGGTAAATCACATATAAAGTTGAATAATGCTGATTGTAGGTGTGCTGAGTAAATAGGCACTTTACTAACATAAATTGAGTTAATATTTTTGTCCACAACAGTCAAATATTTTAGGACTGCTCTTGGATGCGAAGGTGAGCCTTGTGAAGAAGTAATACTGGCCTCTCCATTTGATACCATGCAAATGCCACAGCGACGGGTGTATGGGGAGTAGTTTAAAGGCATTAACTATGTCGGTTTTGCTCAACTATGCGCCTATGCCTGCTGAGATGATGGTGGATATGGCGTTGTCTATGGTGGAGTATTGTAAAGAGAATGCCTCTGACGGGATCAGGGAATTGAGGCTGGGTATCACCGAAGCATGTGGTGCGGACAGGTCTATAATGAGTCTTTGTTTGTTAGATGTTTTCCCAGTGACTAGTCCAATGGCATTTGTTCTCCAATTAGAGAACGGCAGATCAATAAATGGACCTAAGACAAATCCCTGGTCTTGTTCTATTTGTAGTAGGTAGTCTACTGCGTCTGTGTCACAAAAGCGGATTGGAGGTTGGCTTCCCATGTACCCCCTGGTATGTAAATGAGGCCAGTATGAAACCCTTGGGAAAACCCTGCAATCAAATACTCCACAAGATGTGTAGAATGGTACTTGGAGAGAAGCCCTGCCAGAACATCAACATTCACAGTAGTTAGGTAGGGTTTAACGTGCATTTTATTAGGGCACACAGCCTTTGCGTGTGCCCTGAAACAATAGGAGCAGATATGTAACAGATGGCAAGCACTATAGGAGCAAGCCCCAACATTAAAATTATTACATATCTGGGACTTGCCCAAATACACGTTAGGGCGACCCAGTTTGTCTCTGCCCTGTTTCTTCCCCCTGGAAGTGCTTGGTGTGGCCTTGTTTGGGGTATCATCTGTTGAGACAGGACAGAGATTTGCGGCATGCCTGGTAGCCGCACATATTGCACAAGATGGAGACCTTAGCCCGGCAAAGTGCCTGAGGAACAGCTCCGTATCCATTAGGCTCCAATCCATTCTTGCATTACACTGGGCAAGAGCTGTTGCCGCTTTAGTTGAAAAAGAACGGTGGTAGTCGTAAAATGATGACCCACCTTATTTATTGCCCAGGTCTACCAGCTTGTGCATGTATAGGTCTAATTTTTCCCTTCTCTGTGGGTAAACTGAGCACCATACGTCCCTGTAAATGCCGAATGCAATAACGAAATCTGGGATTGCTAGTTTTTTTGCTCAGTCTAGGATCTCTGGCCTAGAGGACCGCAGAAATATCGCCATACGTATATATCCCGGTTTTCAGTGCTATCCTGGGAGGCAATAAGCAGAGATACTAAATCAACATCCTTGCCCTCCAGGATATCCTTTTTAAGGTTTGCTGGTACCATATGGGCTGGGTTGATCACTTGCAACCCAAGGATGTTGGGGGTATTATGATTACCGGGTTGGGCTTGTGATGGCCCTGGGATATGGGTAGTGGGTGGCTCTGGTGTCACAACTGGACCGCTACGAGCTTCCAGTCTTTCCAGTCTCTCATTGATCTGCCCCATGGAAGACACTAGAGAGGCGACCATGGTGTGCAGATTAGCATTGCTTGAATTACTAGTGCCTTCCCTGGCGTCAGAATTGTCCGGATTGACTTGCATAAGCCTGTACAATTCTGCCTTGCAATTCTTGCTGGATAAGGAATACTACGTTTGCATAGTTCGGCCGTGATCCGTGGGATGGTCCATGATCTAATAGATGACGGGCTGCCGATGTCCCCTTTCCGTGTGGAGGTGCAGTCTTGGTTGGTGTACTAGGCATTGACAATTCATCTCCTTCAATATAAATTTGGGACATGCTGGAATATATATACGTATGGAATCATGAGTTTCATTATAGAGGATGTAAAACGTTGTTTAACTAGTGCTGAAAGAATTCATTATACTTGTGGCAGGTGAGTCCCTATTAAATGCCAAGTGGCTAGTAGGATTTAACTATGGTTGGCACGTGGGGTTGATCTGCTGAATGTGGTTTACAAGTGGCGAGTTTATCGTTTAATTGAGGGTTATGACGGATGATGCCCTAGCTCTGCAACATGCGAGGTGTCTAGCTATGATTTGGCTTGTGGGGGTTTAATACCTCTTTCATAGAGGATGGGTGTTGGCCTCGCGGGACCTTTAACCATATGGCAGAAGGTGCCTGGGTGGAGAATTACTTAAGTGGGCATGTTTAGTGTTTCTTATACTGGTTGCCGCAACTGAGATAACTTACCTGAATGACCAATGTCTGCCTGTTGTCCGGTAGTAGTTTGATTACTGTTCGGGAGGATGGCCTAAACCCGGTGCTGGGTATGGAAGACATAAGGTACCTATAAATGTGTACTGATATCTTTTAGCTAAAGCCCCCCCCCACCCCCTTTTTTGTGGTGTATGCCCTATGACCACCTACCTATGGTTGTGTGGTTGTGGTTATGGTTATGTACAAGTAGGTTCTGAAGGCCAAGTCGGTCTTATTTTGGTTCTTGAGTCTGTAACACATGTTAAAACCGTTATAGCAGTGCCACCAATGTCTGTTTGGCACAAAGTGTACCTGGCGTATAACTGTGTGCATATGCACGGAGTGTGATATGTCTGGTTAACGGAATGTACGTCTTACATATATTGTACGTACCAAGGAAACAATACAATAATTTGTCTTTGTCTCGGTCTCTGACCCTGCCAGGAGAATCTAGAGATCAAAATGACAAATATCACACTTACATATGTCGCTTCTTACAGAATAGAGTGTGATATTTGCTGTACGTACCAGTATACCAGGTCACCAAATAAAGGGAAGATATTTCTGAGACTGCAATTTGTCTAAATTCACACAAGTAATTCTGAAGATTTAAATGAAACCGTGGTGTGAGTATATGGTATATATTCTCGAGCCACATAGATCCACATATCATCAGGTAGAATAGTCACGTAATTACAGCATAATTTAGCACCCGAGAGCAGCTCATACATGACTTAAATGCCTAAGCAGTTGTTTCCACCTATACACTTAACCAGCTATGCATAAATTAAATGAATAATTTTATTATTCCTAAAGAAATTTATATTTATATAACCATTTAAATTATGACCGTTTTGTTAAAACATTTAGACCAGGTATCATTAATATTTATAGGGCGACCTCTAGTGGTTAAAGCCTGCATTGCCATCAGCATTGCTGTAATTCTGTGCTTTCTGGCTTGGCTGACCGGAGGCTGGGAAGGGAGCTCTGCCCGAGTGAGTGAACCTCCGTCTGTAGGTAAGGAAGACTTGTAAAAACAGCATCTATGAGGAGATAAAATGTGTCTTTTGAGCCTTTATTTCCCCTGTGCATATATTCCCATGTGAGCGGTCTTGTGTGCCGGTGCGGGTTTGGAAGCTGGCTGATACAGTAACAAATTTTATTAAGGAGCTGGCCAAATAAGTAATTTTTAATGAAGTAATTGGCACCAATAGTGCCAATACCATAGCCGTGGACCTCGGCAGATCGGGCTACGTGTAGGCTGCAGACCGGTACAATGATACCGGTCTGCCAACTCACCGTTTAGTCGGGAAAACCTGTGGAACAAGAACCTGAAAGCTTTGAAACCACGCCGGCGAACCTGCAATCTGGACCAGACGGTAATGAGGTAGGAGGAGGGAGTCCCTTTTAAGGGGATATAGCCGCTCCCACTTGTAATGGCTCTAAGAAATTGCTGTTTTCAGTTTTCCCTATTGGGTTTCATTCCCCTCTTAATTGTCCCTTGTAGAGGCTTGTTCCCTATCTTCACGGTGTTATTACGCTCTCCATTTCATTTTAGTTCACCTGCCTGCTTCTACTCCGTTCCACTGGGCCGCCTGGACCCTTCCCGCTTGGCTGCACATGCATGTTCCATTAGGAGTGCCTCTGGCTGCCATTTTGTGATTCAGCTGTTTTGGCCGCATTAGTTTCTT
Source organism: Pelobates cultripes (assembly GCA_933207985.1). NCBI lineage: Eukaryota > Metazoa > Chordata > Amphibia > Anura > Pelobatidae > Pelobates > Pelobates cultripes. The sequence continues at coordinate 41,423,282 of OW240921.1, forward strand.
TTGGACCCGTGTTTGGCAGGCTTGTGTTCCCATAGCACTGTTCGCGCTAGTATCACGTTTTGTTCCCAAACATACGCTACCAACTTTTTTTACCCATCCGCGGTGGCCATCTTTTTCGAGCGTTTTTTACCTGCTTTTTTTCTCTGGACCGCCTCCTCCTTCCCCCCCTATTGGAGTAGGTGTCCAGGATTAGTAAGTGGTCAGACGGCGCCCTGCGTCCCCCTCCTTTTATTATAAGTGAGTTTGTGAGTACTTTTTCTTAAAAGGTTATTCCTGTGGGTTACTTAACCTTGGGTTTCAACCTTTTATTCAGTTCACTATGCAATCTTCTAACAATTTGCCTGTGCCCTCTGGGTAACAAACTGATCCCCAAGTTCCTTGGGTTTCTGGGGATGAAGCCAATTTCCCAGCCTCTAAGAAAATTCAGGCACTTATGGACACTACTGTCTCTAAACCTACGTCAAAACCCCTAGCTTCTGCCATGGACATTATGTCCTCATATATATCAAAGACTTTTTACGCAGGCCTTAGTACAGGCTCAGTTGTGTCCTTTCAGCCTCTGCCAGCTGCGATACCTCCTACCTCTCATCCCCCAAGTCCCAGACACAAGGCCTCGGCTAAAACAAAGCACTCCTCCAAACCGGTTATGAAGGACAGTTTAAAACCTGTCAAAGATGGCAAGATTATAGAATCAACACGCAAGAGAGGCTCTAGCCAGGCAAAAATCGGAAATGGGCTAAAGCCGAAATGGATTTCTCCGAGTCAGAGCTGCAGAAGAGGATCTGATTCGGTCCATTTTGATATTTTATCCAACCCTGATTTGGATTATAGAGTTGAGGAGGCTAAAATCCTCTCATGATGTTATTGCCACTGGAACTTCTGGCTCTAAATTGTCTCAACCAGTATTATCCAAGGATGGTAAAATACTTGACCCGCAGGGTGAGCCTTTATTTGATCCTGATGACTTATGTCATCCACGCTCAGCCAAATGGTCACCAGCTGAGCATGTGGCACGCTACATCGTGGCCTGGGTCCGCAAGCCTCTTGCTAAGGTGACCCGAAATAAATTGCGGGCTGAATGCCCACACCCCACTGTACCAGACGATGTCTGTAATACTCCCCCAGTCGACCCCAAAATTGTTCAATTCTTGGGCAAGACAGGGTGGAAACCCAAAAAGGGTTTGGATTTTTCCCAGTACAATTGCCAGGATAAAGTTTTAGATATTTTGGGCCCAACAACCAAGATCTTTGAAGTTGTAGAAGAATCATTGGCTCAAGACGATGTACTAGATAGTGTCACAATTAGAGGCTTGATCCACAGGTTGATCTGCTTGATTGGTAATGTAAACACTGCGCTTGCCACACAGCCCGTAAGTCTATACTCTTAAAGATCTAACCAAAATTTGTAAATTTGGCAATTAGAGAGCCAGGCGCTCGTTTCCTGTTTGGCGAGTCTTTTGTTCAAGACCTGGGCTCCTATTTCCAAACATTTACAGCCTTAGACAAGGCACAGTCAAATATGAGGAGGGTGTTCCACCCAAAGGTTTTTGCTGGGGCCGGCGGAATAAAGGGCTGTCTGTCCGGCAGAGTCCACGTCCGAACCAAGGCGCCTACACGGGGAGAAGCCCCCTTTTTCACTCTGACCTTTTTCCCTCAACGAGACTGACCCTGGGTGTCAAGAGGCACAAAAGGCGCTCCTTCAGGACGAGGTCTTTATGGTAAGCTATTACAATCAATTTTCTTCCCTATGGGTAGTGGGGGGCAGCCACCCATTCCCCCGATGTCTGGGCTCTTATTACATCAGATGCTCAGGGCTGTCAAATGATATCTAATAGATTGTTTCTTACTCACTAGACATGACCCTTGGAGGAGATATGAGAATTGGCACACAAAAGGTGCCATCCAAGAAGTCTCAATGTAAATCCCAGGTTTCGTGAGCAATATGTTTCTAGTTTCCAAGAAAGGAGGCGGAGTCCGCCCCGTGATCAATTTGAAACAACTCAATGCTTATGTAACTTACCATCATTTCAAGATGGAGGGCATTCATTGCCCAAGAGATTTACTCCAACCATCAGATTGGATGGTCAAACTACACCTAAGGGATGCCTACATCATGTAACCATTGCAGACATTCATCACAATTTCATGCAATTCACGTGGCAAGGAAGTATATGGCGGTTTCGCTGCCTTCCCTTTGGTCTCTCTTAAACGCCTTGGTGCTTCACCAAGCTCATGAAGCCTGTTATCGCACTCCTATGCGGTCATGGGATCCATCTTATTTATTTAGACGATATCCTGCTGTTTATGCCAGTCGGTCCCACTACTGCATACTCCTCTCGGTCGGACCACGACCTTGCTGCAGAATCTGGGCTTTATTATAAATTGGGAAAAGACCATACTCATTCCCACTCCATTTCTGGGCCTTCTAGTGGACTAGTCTCTGCAAACTCTATACCTACCATGTCGAAACTGAAGATCAAAGATAGATATGGCACATTCTTGCCACTTCACAATTCTCTCTCAAGCATCTGGCCCACGTGATCGGGCTTTTGACTGCCTCCATACAAGCCCTAGTTCTGAGCCCTCCAATGTCTACAGGCATCGTACCTCATGAGGAGCATCTCATACAAGGATATTGTGGCACTAGACGCAGAAGCAAAGGAGGAACTCCATTGGTGTCTCCTACACATGGAGGCGTGGAATGGCAGGGTCATTTTCGGCTCGACTCCAGATGTGGTCATAGAATCAGACGCAAGTTCTTACGGGTGGGGTGCGCACTGTGGAGACGTCTCAACAAGTGGAAGATGGACACTGGAATCAATGTTGCATATAAATTGCCTAGAACTCCTAGCAGGATCTTTTGCGATTCACAGCCTCTCTCCAACCCTATGCCAGTGTACAATCCTATTGAAAATGGACAACATCTTAGTTGCCCGTTATATCATCTAGGAGGCATGAAATCCAGGCAAATTTGGCCTGAGATTTTTGGCAGTTTTGTCTTCAGCACAATATTGCAGTCAGAGTGAAATATATCCCAGGATTGTCCAACATTACAGCGGATTGTTACTCATGCCATCTGCGAGATTCCAGCGACTGGCACCTCGAACCCCAAATCTTTCAATGCATTTGGGATCTTTGCATTCAAGCGAGACGCGAACAAGTATTTCAAACCTTTTCAGTAAGAGGCCGGACCCTGCGGCATTGGCTACGAATGCATTCTCCCAGGACTGTTCCATCGCCAGGAATTATGCATTCCCTCCATTTTCCCTCATCTCTCGCTGCCTCCTCCATCTTCGATGCCAATCAGGGTTTCTGGTTATCATAACCCCTCCGCTTCTTCGCGGCATTAGTTTCGCACACCCGCCTCTGCCTCACTCCTCCTCCTCCTTATGGGACTTTTCCCTGGTACTGAATTTTCTTAACGATTGGCCAGATAAGGAGTCTTTATTCCTGATACAACTCTCAGCTAAACTAGTGATGCTGTTTTATTTGATCTCTTGCAAAATATTATCGGATGTTAGAGCACTCAATGTCTATGCTCGCTCTCTTCCCATAAGAGGTTGTTTTTGCCATTTCACGTATTACTAAATAGTCTACCTGGTCGGTCTCGTACCCGGCCTTTTCTTTTGAAACCACAATCGACTCCAGTGGCATGTCTACGAAACACATAACACCCCCCTTTGGACTGGATCAAGCCCTCAACTTTTCATTTCCTTTCAGAAACCACATGACCCGGTATCTTCGCCCTCCTTGGCTCGTTCGGTCAGATGGCTCATGGCCTTGGCATGTGTTGATACATCCAATGTTTCTCCACATTGGGTTTGCGGTGCTATGGCATCTGGACCTCCGTTGCGGACTGTCGTTTGGAGAATATTATGAAAGCGGCTGACTGATCCTCGGAGTCTACTTCCCATAATTTCTACTTCAGACCTATCCATCATTTTACAGAAGCCGTGATTTCACAGCTTTAAAACTAGCATAATAGGAGCCTCTGTGTCTAATCAAATTCCCAGATTTTACCATTAACATGACATAACGTCATAATTTTATTAATGCCATAGAGGAGAGTATTATCCGACCTTTAAGCGGCTATGTTATATATCAAGGTATATTACTCACCTTTCTCTACTTCTCAAGTGACCTATCTTCAATAGTAAGTCTGGGTTTTAGCGGAATTACTGTTATGTTATATGCCTATCTAGAGTTCAATTTAACCTGGAGTTCAGTTAAATTGTCTTTAGTATCCTAAGCCAGTTATGATTTTCATTACATTCGAAATTTCAAGAGTTATTATCCTTGATAAGTTAGACAGTTGTGCTCCTATTGTATTGCAGTTCTAGGATTACATGGTATAACCATATTTCTCTTGTTTTAGCGTGACCTTGATTAAAAGATACTTCTGCATTCTATTCTCTGTTCCAGCTCTGTTGGTTTCCGGCTTGCAGTGTTAACTTCTCCTTCTGGTTCGCAAGAAAGATGAAGTGTTCCGCCTACTATAGTATAAGGATGTCGTTGATTGGCTGTTTGTGTCAATAGGCGGATATTGGCATGGTGATGTTTATAGCTGTTTTCTATTGATTTTAATTTATTTGCTGCTGAGGGAATTAAAGAAAGAGTGCAGCATAATAGGAGCCTCTGTGTCATTAATAAATTCATGAATTGGGAGTTCAAATTTGGTTGTAAAATTATATTTTTTTTTATAAAAAAAACCTACCTAAATATGCAACCCTCCCTCCCCCCAAAATGTACATAAAATAAGACAGGTCATTTTCACATAACCAACATTAAACGAAAGTCTATAAACACCACCTTAAAAAAACAATATAAAAGCCTACATGAGCATTTAAAAGCTACATCCCCTACAACGTATGCAGTTCTTAAAAGGAAACGGTCACTACCCTGAATTTTCAATGTTTACTTATCCCCTCTATTTAACAGAATAAACTACAGCTCAATAATTCTCCTTTAATATTATCCATCTTGATAGCTGTGCAATAAAATGCTTCCTCATAAATAGGCTATGTGGACATACTGTATATGCAGGCAATCGTTGTGATCCGCCAAACCAATGCATCAACATACTTTACATTGTGATCTGGAAAATAAAATAGTGGCTGCTTTAATGACTTTACGAAACGGAAAAAGTGCAGTTTCCCAGAAACTTTTTTTTTTTTTTTTTTTTAATTTGCAAGGTTGCAGGAACAACCTTTATGAAGAGAGTTAATTACTTAAAGTAATTTTAACAAATATGCTTTGTAGGCTGCTTATCAAAGATTGTCATAAACGCTGTACTTTGTACCTGAAAGTCAGCATTGTGAAGTCATTCAGAGGAGAAACGACACAATGTTACGATCTGCAATGCATGTCATGGCTCTGCCTGTACATAACTGGACTGGGATGCCATTTGTTGAGTGTTCAATACAAATTTTAAAAAAAAAAAAAATCACCACATGAAAAAGTTTTATGGAAATTGGAGGTAATTTTCAATGTTTTATTCAACTGTGTAGTTTACAGAAAAGTGATGGTTCCCCTTTAACGTAATTGAATCCTGGTCCAGCCAATATATAAACACGTTTGAATCCCGCAGAAAGCCTTCTAGAGTAAGCTCAATGCTCAACCATATTGCTCCAACTGAGAAAGTGTTAAATATTAGGTTACGTTAGGTTCAGCATTGAGAGTCCTTTAACGCCATGTGCATTTAAAAAAAAAAAAAAAAAAATAATCTTATCACATACATTTGGTTATTTTACATGACTTTTTCAACTTTCATATACACAAACACATGTACACCGTTAGCAATTATATGTATAATTTATTTTTCTTTCCAGCCAAGAAAAAAAATAAAGGACACATATTTTAAAATATTCTCAACGTTGCAAAAGAAATATATAAATTATTTGTATACCTTTGAAATCATTTTTTTAACATTTTGTTTTTCATTAAAAAAATGAACATTTTTTTCCCTCCATTCATTCACAAAGTGGCTTTTCAATGTTGTTAAATTACACAATTACTTCACAGAAATGCCTTTTGAGACACTGGGATTAAATGAAGACTACAGACTGTATCTTGAGCGCAGCAGCCCATTTGTACCATTTTCTTCGCCCTTACAATGTAACCACAAAGCCATAAATGCAAGCAAAGGCACATAAAATTAAAGAGGGTTTTTTTTTTTTTTTATTTCTATTTCTTGCAGACTATGGCCAAGATCAACAAGGGTTAAAAATAAACAAGTATCAAAAACACAGCAAAAATTGGATTAAAAAAAATTTAAGGTCAAAATTCATACGTATCTTGGTTAGAATACTTATTCCTAACTACTGAAAGCTCACTAGAGCAGTAGGTTTTAAGAGGCACTCTAAGCACCATAAAAACTACACAGTAGTTACACAGTAGTTATGGTGCTATGGTACTGCCCCTTGTTTTTGTCAAACCGTTTAAGATAGTCAGCGCACCTCTAGCTCCCAAGCCTCTCTAATGTTGTGAAAGATTCACTCCAAAAACAGTTTGACAGAAACCAGAGTCACAGTATATTTAAAAAAAAAAAAAAATGAATAAAAATCTTACGCCATAACAACCACCAGAGAGCTGTAAAGGTTATGGTGCTCTGAGTGCTCTTTAAAAAGGACCAAAATGTTGAAGTGTTTTCTGTTTATCCAAAAGAAAAAATTAAATTTTTAAATTGGATTTATGGGGTATAAACACACTGTTCTTCCCACATCTGCATTGTGATCCTATATTTTAAAGGCTTGATTTGCCATTGGGTATGTGCACCTCTGGAGAGATGGATGGGGGAAAAAAATAAAATAAAATAAAAAACACATCAAACTTTATTTCAGCTTGAGTCCTATTTTATGTATTCTTTGTTTTTTAAACTGTAAAATACAGGGACTAAAGAAATCAAGTGTTCAAAATGATTTGCTATTTCCTTTTTTGTTTTCATTCATCAGCCGGCATGCATAGCTCGCAAATAAGCCTTTCAGTCAAAGACATTTAAAACCAATGTACTGAAAAGAGTTAAACTACAGCAATCAAAGAGACTTTCTTGTTCCTCTGGCACAGAGGAGGTCAGTGCATTATCTATTCAATGTTTCCAACAGCCTTAAACATTCAATGCATCATTAACCTCGGTCCAAGGGAACATCTGTATCTAAACAAAAGGGGGATTGTTAATTTAAATAGGAATGTTAGGATGTGTTCTACTACTACATCACTGGTAACTACCTTTTCTCCTGTTACCCTGTGGCTAGATTACCTCGAACTAATCACAAGTTTAACCATTCGAGTGTCTGGTGTGCACCTGCTAGGCACTCAGAGGCTAAAGATTAAGAGCAGCAAAATATACTTGGAATACATATTTCCACATTCACAGCTCCGTGGTCCTTATTTTCAGATCAATAGCTTATTACGTTAATGAAGGAAGGGAGTAACTGGCATGGTCTGTAAAGGAGGGCAGGGTAGGATTCTATTTCTTAGAACAGAATTACTCTCATAAATTGGATATTATACAATGCATTATAGTTTTTCATCTGTAGAGTAAAATGGAAGCTTTTTAAAAAAACAAAAAAAAGAAAACCTAGTTTGAAAGACTTCAAACCAGTATGGTGCAACAGCAACCAGTATTGCTCTGTGATGTAGACAGACTGATTGACGTAGACAAAGTAGGCTGTGGGCGATAATGCTGTTCTGTCATAGTATGTGGAACATGATAAAAACAGCTTACTCCAATGCTTTCCAGTGTGCATCATTCATACAGATCAGCACCTGTGTTTCATGTTGAAACATGTTTTTATTCTAAATTTTCCTGCCTCTTGTAATGACCATGTTTGGATGTACATGCAGATTATTGCTTTTTTTTTTTATTCATCAGAGCAAACAACACATGAAACTGGATTGGGGGGGGGAGGGGCTCATCACTCTCACTAAGGAAAAAAAAAAAAAAGGTGCAACTTCTAAAACACTGAGTGGTCATCAGAACATAACACCAATAACAAGATACAGCTGAAATTTCCAGTACAACAAGAGAGTTCTCAATTTAAGAGAAAATTACATGTATGCAAGTCTGTTTGATTTGCGATGGTGGTGTGAAAGGGGTGGGAGTACAATTTCCATTTAGCAAAATATGTAGGTTAAGTCTAAGATATTGTATACATATAGATGTTTTATTTTATGTAACGGGCTACTTCTCTGCCACTAGATAGACAACACTGCTTATGTTATTTCTATGGATCCTGTACTATAGAAGCTGGCACTTAAATCTACAACCAGAGGGAATTTATATGATCCGTAAGAATCTCAAAGAGAAGAAAATAAAAATATTCTTCTCATTAGGGATACTGAAAAACTATATTTTTTTTTTCCACATTTACTCTCATGTATAGAATGCTCTAAAGCAGACAAAAAAAAGTCTGTGCAAACATATGCAAGGCAGAATAGTCCAAAGATGGCATCTATGCCCTGACTGATCATAAAATTAATGTTATGCTGCATGTCAGCCACCAGTCACATTTTCCATTTACAATGCATAAAATATACAGGAACCATCGATTGTTAAAAGACTATCCCACTGAAACGGACATATCACATATTTATGGAACAATAAGGCACTGCTAACATTAAGGTAAATCTAACAAATCTGGTTTAGAAATCTTCAGCGAGAGTAGTTTTTGGTAATTACACTACTTCAAGTTTTCTCTATGCAAGTAAAAAATAAAAATGGTGGAAGGGGGGTGATGTGTTTAAACAAAGGTTACAGGAGTAGGAAGAAAAATGTTTTTAGCAAATGTCACTGAAAATTTTTTCAACTGTAGCATTATGCACAAAAAAGTGCAATTGGGCACAGCAGAAACATTAAGGCAGAGGAATTCGGTCCTCTGGCCAGTCACAGCATGGTGCACATCTGCATAGAAAGCTCCTAATATCTGGGGAGATTGGGGTAGAAAAAGATTAAAAAAAAAAAAAAAAGCTTTTGGTGTTCTGCCTTGTGCTTATGCCTCGTGGCATCTAAGATTTATTTGATTAAAACAAAACAAAAAATATATATATATATATAATTTAAATTCCATTAATTTGTTTTATTACTTACTGCATTTTCTTTCTCCTAAATATATATACACATACATATAGATATTATATATATATAAATGTGTACATGTATATAGAATTTTAACAGCCAGTAATATCAGTGCAAAAAACTGTTCTAGGAACCTTTTGTAGACTTTTGTTTTCAGAAATCAAAGCCTGTGTAGGACTAATTTTGAGGTTTTGCTGAACTGTCCCATTTGCTCCTTTGTAAGGAGACAGAGGCCTGGGTATTGTCCTGCATTGTGATCCAGTCAGAGCCTTAAAGATCTTTGGACGGGCAGTCAACTGATATTTTGTGATGTAAAGGCTGCCAGAGGAAGATGTAAGGTTTACCTAAAAAACAAAAAAAAAACAAAAAAAAAAACACAAGGCTTAGGATATACTTTCACAAGACAATGTTCAGATTATATGCAGGAGGATCACATAAGTCAAAGCAGTGTTGACAAGTTTTAGGATTTACACAAAAACACAAACATCAGGGAGATACAAACATTATTTGCCATCCCAGATCATTAGCTCAAACAGCAAAAAAAAATATTTTCATTGCACAATCAGTATTACCATGCGGGGAATTATTAAAATTGGTTAACGCAGCACTGTCACCACCTGGAGACTTTGTTGAATTCACAAAGACCTGTTGGACAGTGTCACTTTATCATGGTCAGACTACTAATTATAGTGGATACACAGCCAATACGCAGACTAGAATAATTTATATTTGCTGCTCCATTAGTTACATATATTATATAGGGTAAAAAGATACGGCCGGGAAGTGTCAGCTTCACATCAGTTTGTGGTTTGTGGTTGAAAAAAAAAGGTATGAAGCGCTTTCCAATTTTGCAACAAACAAGAAAAATATTCCTTTTTGACCTCACAATGGCAATTGTTGGATCAATAAGCAGTTACCCCAAACATTAAAAATTATATCCATGAAAAATATGTATAGACCACCTGATGTATGTGATAAACCACCTCTTCAGGCAGAGAATTTCACATGCTTATTGTAAAAAAGTAAAAAAATAAAAAACAAGAAAACAAAACTTCTAAATGTGCTGTACAATTATAAATGAAAAATGTTTTTCCCTCATTTAGTTATGTGAATCACAGCTAGGGGAGGAGTGGCTGCAGGAATGCATTAACAGGAACAAAACTAATTTAACTCCTAGATGGCAGGGAACTGAGTAGAGAGACGGCAGTGGCAAAATGTAAATACAAAACTGCTTAACCCCTTAAGGACACATGACGGAAATATTCCGTCATGAATCCCTTTTATTCCAGAAGTTGTGTCCTTAAGGGGTTAATTTGGCTATAGTGTATCCAGGTCACACTTGTATTATCATTACCTGTTTAAATAGCACTGTGACAAACTCCCCTTTCCACGTTAGTTTGCCACCAGCTCCTGGAGACCCAGACCATGGGCCCTGCAAAGTGTGATGTAAAAGTCTCCGTTCGCGTATTTGGACTATATGGTTCGGGAACCAAACAGCCTCACGAAGCAGAGACCGCCCTGGAGCTTTTTAAGCCTAATTGCTACAAAGTAGCAATTTCCACCGCAGTGTTCTATGTGTTCGTCTGGGTGGCCGCAATTCCTATGGACGACCACGAGGTGGCAGCAGTCTAGTTTGCATGAACACAGGCAGCAGTGTTTGGTCGTCGAGTTCATGGAACTATTTGCAGACACTGAAATTCCCGAACACTGCTGGACTTCCATGATCGCCTGGGTTCGATTCTACAACACTAAGAAAGGCGCTGCTCGGTTGAAACGTTCCCATGAACAAGGGAAACAAGCTCCAGGGTAAGAACATTGACTATGTTCGGTAGTTTGTTCGGTTTTTTTTAACCTACCAAACTAGAGCTGGAACGGGTTTGGGCATGGGACCATGCGTGCGGTCCGTCAAATTATGACTTCCAGGAAATTCTTGAACCGATCTGGGTGATTTTTGGTTATGTTGGTCACCCAGATCGGGGCTATCAGGGGAGGTAACTGGTGGGATTTTATGTATTTTTAATGTACTTTTGGGGTGTTTGGGAAATGTGTGCTCTTTGTACCTGGAGATAATGGAGTTTAATACAGTACTTGACTCCATTATCTCCCAGGAACAGGGGAGGTATTATCCTGTTGTGTATAAGAGTGTCCTGGATATGAGAGCCAATGTAATTGTGTATTTGTTTCTACTGTGGTTTACTCTCCAGTCCAGGGGCAGTGCCCCTTGCAGGGGGACCTGCATATAAGGCCAGTTGTGGTTGCCAATAAAGGCATTCCAGCTTGTACTCCCAGAACTAGTGTGGAGGATTCAACGGGGAAAGTCCTGTGCCTGAGGGTGTCTAGAGCGAGTTCCGCATTCAGCTCCAGGACGCAGTGGTTCCAATACCCCAGTCAAGCCACGGCGACTGGGCAGAAGTGCTGCAGTTTTTCCCCTGTTCCAACTACAAGCACTAAAGAAGTTTTATAGTGTACAAACCTGACATACTTAATTTAGATTATCCGCAGGAGAACATTCTGGTGTTTGCCTGTCCGGGACTGAAGGCCACTGGACCTCATTCTGTGTAGTACTGTGCAATGAGCTGGATTCTCTGGCAAAGAAGAGAGTTAATGCATTAAAATACCAATAAACAATTACACTTGGTGGATAGATTTACAGAACATGTTTCTGATGCTTTGCAATAACATTTTACAGGTATTGTAACCTCACTATAATGCATTATAGAACTTTTAAATTTTATTCATTTATTGTAAACTACCTATCACTGGCGATAAGGGATAGCATGAGTTCATGAAAAATAAACACATCAGCCTGGCATTTGTCCACCATTGCTAGTCAGCAAACTATAGCTATTTATCTGCAGGAGTACTCTTGCACAGGCAAAAAAGTCATGTATTGGTTGAGAGTGTTTAAAGGAACACTACAGGCACACAGACAGCTTCATCTCAACAAAGTGATTCTGGGTGCCATGTGTCTCCCTTTCTAACCATGTAGCTGAAAACACAGATGGCAATGTTTTCATTGTAGGGTTAACCTGGCCTTAGAGAATGATTGTCGCAGTGCAGGGTTTACTTATGGGAAAGCATTGGACTGGCAGAGATCAAGAAAGCGGATCAACCAAGAAAGCAGAGCTGTGCGCTGGAGATGCTGCACTGCGATGGAGACAAAGTAATTAAAATAATGCTTTTAAATCTGAGTGCGAGGGCCCTGTCACCTAAACTGTGACTAGGGCACTATACCGTTCGGAAGACACATCTGTATTTCTAACATTTAGAGTTCCTTTAAGGACATGCTCATGTGACACGTTTTGATGACTTCGTGTCCCAAGAAACAGTATGACATAGAATGGGATGGAAAAATTAAGGGCACCGAAGAGGAATGCCCAATAAATGTTAAGGCATTAAATGGATGTTCTTGTTACTATAAACTAAAGCTTAATGTAGTAGTTTTGATGTCTAGTCCCTGCGTGCATTTTAATATAAATACTGACTTTTCAGAGAAATGGCAGTGTTTACATTACTACCTAGGAACACCTCCAGTGGCACTCAGGCAGCACTAGAGGTGCTGCTTCCTGTGTCATTGCTGCACAGTGTGCAGCACACACGTTCCTCACAGATGTATTGATTCAATGGATCTCTAAGATGAGATGCCGATTGGCGCAGTGAGGCGTTTTACTGCGCATGCGCAATAACCTCCCAATGCTTTCCTATGGGAAATCATTGGATTGGCTGAGATCAAGCTTGATTATCTATCAAGTAGCGCAGCAAGTTCGGAGCTGGGGACGAGGGGGGTCGGAAACCTTAACGACACTTTAGTGTCTGGAATACATGTATATATTTTTGACACTATAGTGTGCTTTTAAAGATAATTTTTACCTCTTGTGGTAGAGTTGTAAACAGCCTGCTTACCGGTTATCTTGCAGGTGAGTTTCAATAGAATTCTTATCTATAGTGTCATTTGGTAGTTCCAAACTTTGAAGTTTAGGTTCCCCTTTATTATCCATAGTAGAGGTAGATGGTGCTGTATCTTCTACCCTAAAAAAGGGACAAAATTGCATAGGACCTTTTTAAAATAGAAGTAAAAACAAAAACAAAACAAAAGTATTTATTTGGAAAAATGACAAATGATTCTAGAAAGAAATTGCTACCTGACGTGAGTTTCTGTCTTTGGCTTCCCTTGTGTCATAGATTCTTCAATTTCCCCATTCCAGGTTAGCCTGCATTCTGATCCATCACCAGATTTACCATGTGAATTAACTGGAACTGTATCCATATCTACAACAGAACAATGCGTGGGCTCTAAACTTTCCTGGCTGTTACCAAAGCTGGTTGAGGTTATTGAGGTTACTATAAAAAAAAAAAAAAAAAATTAATAACAGAACATTTCAATGTGTCTTGCCATCCAGAGTATATGAAAAATTTTACTTCTGAAACAGAAGGAATTCTTCTTTAACCCCTTAAGGACTGGACTGTTTTTGCGATGTTGTACATTTGCGACCAGGCCTCTTTTTACACTTTCGTGGTGTTTGTGTTTAGCTGTTATTTTCCGCTCTCTCATTTACGGTTCCTATACAAATTATATATTGTTTTTTTCAGGACAAAAAAGGCTTTTACATACCATTATTTATATAATCTCATTTAATTTGAAAAATAAAATAAAAAAATGAGATGAAAAATTGAAAAAAAAATACAAAAGTACAAAAGCGAATAAAGAAAAACTGCTAAATAGATTCAAAATTTTGTCCTGAGTTTTAAAATTCCCAGTGTTTACATGCTTTTTTTTTTTGCAAGTTATAGGTACAAGTAGGATATTGCGGTTTCAAAACATACATTTTTTTCAAATTTATCAATAGTGACATTGTAAAACTATTATCTGTCATAAATCTCTGAATAACACCCCACATGTACATATTTTTTTTTTTAAAGTAGACAACCCAGGGTATTCAATATGGGGTATATGTCCAGTTTTTTTTAGTAGCCACCTAGTCGCAAACACTGGCCAAAGTTAGCGTTCATATTTGTTTGTGTGTGAAAAAAGTAAAAAACTAAATTGAATGCTAATTTTGACCAGTGTTTGTGACTAAGTGGCTACTAAAAAAGACTGGACATACCCCATTTGCAATACTTTGGGTTGTCTACTTTAAGAAAAATATGTACATGTGAGGTGTTATTCAGAGACGGTACATCTTACCGTTCAGGACAGTCATCGGTCGGCAATGCAAAAATGCCAATGACTGTCCTGAACCGTCCTTAAGGGGTTAAACAAATGTTATACCTAAGCAACAGATTAAACAAACTATCAGGATACATACTTTCTTCTTTAGACACTTTGTTTTTATAATCTTCCTGAGGAATGAGGTTTTCTACATCTGCAGGTTTTTCCTTTTGTGTACTCTCCTGCGAACTAAAAAAAAACATTAAAGTATGGAAGCGATCCATTTTTAATTCTTAAGACCATAATGTAGATATAGTTTGTTAAAATAAATTAATAAAATGCTAACCTCATCTCTGCACTGATGTCTGTGAACACAGCCCAGCCCTCTTCAGAACTGGCACCTGGAGCGGTCTTATCCCATAGCGATGACCCAGTGTCTGCTGAGCTAATTAATGGAGATGAAGAAACATCTGTAGGCATAGATTCAAAGGTTGCAGTCCAGCTATTTTCTGAATACATTAGAAAGAAAAAAAAAAAAATTACACATTGAAATTTTATTATATCTTATTAAATAAATAATTTCCAACAATGTAACATTAATGTAAGTTTTTTTTAAAACAAATTTAATTCTATGATAGGCTCTCTCTAACAGGAGAGAGTTTTCACCCTCCACCTATTACGTGCCTCCTAGGATGACAAAACAAAATAAGTTTAAGTAGGCCACTGTAATTATAGCATACGTTCTTTTCTTAAAGGCATAACAATCCTAAAACGATTTTAACTATTAAATTATTGAAGCAACTATTGAGCACCAGGCAGTGTCTTGCAAAGCAATTCCGAAAGTTACCAATATACTTAAGGAAGCAGCCAACAAAGGAAATTCTCCTGCGTGTATGCAAGTTCCAACAAAGCGCAGTACAATGGGTGGACTAACAGACACATATTTATACCAAGACAAGCTGGACACACTGGAACAGAGGGATTGAGGGCCCTGCTCAATGAGCTTACATGCTAGACGGAGTGGGGTATAGTGACACAAAAGGTAAGGATATGGTAGAAAAGTAGGTTGTTAGGATCACCGAGAGCTTAGTGCTTTGTTTTGATGACCATTGCAAGAGAGGAATCATGGTGTAGGGAGGAAAAGCTGTTGACAGTTTAATTCATATTTTTCCTGAAGTAGTACATTTTCAAAGATTATTTTTTAAGGAGTGGAGACTCCGGGGTGAAAGTGTAACAGAGGGGAAGGGGGTTCCATAGGAATGGTGCAGCCCTAGAGAAGTCTTTAAATCAAGCAGAGGTAGGAATACGAACAGAGGTTAGACGTAGGTATTCAGGAGAGCGTAGGGGCTTAGAAGGGATATATTTGTGTATTAGTGAGGATAGGTAGGTTAAAGAAGCATTGTGTAGAGATTTGTAACCACGTTAAACTGAGTCCTATATCTAGAAGAAGCCAATCTACGAACTGACAGAGGGGGGAGGCGGTGTTTAGGACTGCTGGATTCAGTTCTAAATACTTGTGGTTAGCGCTCTGTTCTGAGTAACATTGAATCCAGTTAGACAGGTTTTGGTACTTAACCCCTTAAGGACACATGACATGTGTGACTTGTCATGATTCCCTTTTACTCCAGAAGTTTGGTCCTTAAGGGGTTAATGAAGTGACATACAGAATAAACATCCATTGGCACAATTCAAAATGATGCTTTGATACACGCAATATAACTTTGGTTTGGCTGGTCTACTAGGTGTTGCCATCTGTGTAATAATCAGATGGGATATTACTTATCACCTAACAAGCAGGTAAATCACAAAGATGATAGAAACCTACAATCAATGCAAGTATAAGAAAATGGTTGTACAAGTTGTTTTGTTCCCCCACAACACATTTGTGAGTCATCCTGAAGCCCCAACCTGAAAATGACCTCTGGTAAGGTATAACTAATTAAAAATATAACTCCTATGTATTTACTTTTTAGCAGCAGAAATTATAGAGTAGAATGGAACCTGGACTTTTCTCTGACTCCATTAGTCAGAGGAATAAGAGAGAAAATGATGGATTTTGACTAGTTTGCCATAACAAAATTACAACATTTTCCTACCTTCTGATGTTGCTGGAAGGGCATCACCGGGATTAGGATTTGTACCATCGCCACCACCAGAATCTTCCTCTTCCTCATCAGAGTCTCTACTGTCCTCGCTATCTGTACTTCCGCAACTCCTAATATAGAGGAGGGGAAAGCACATGCCAATATTTTAGTGTCATATGTGACACAAAGTATTCAAAATACTCATTTTGTCTGTTTTTTTTATACACAAACCAGTAAGGAAAATTTAATTCTGCTAAGTTTGCGGATTTCTGAGTGTAAGTTTATGATGGTGTGCATATTTGGGAAATAAGCACCAATGTTCATTAATAATAATTTCAGGTAGAAATGGTCTAAAATTATCAGGCAATTGCAGTTACCATCTAGTAGTAAGAGCAAATCACACTGTTCAGTAAACAGCATTGCATTTCCTTTAGTTTATTGAACCCCTTAAAGACAGACGCAATTGTCCAGATTCTGAAAACCTAGAATTTGCACTGTTTGTTCAACCCTAATGTAAGTGTTTATGTGTTAAGTATATATATATATATATATATATATATATATATATACACACACACACACACACACACTATATACAATTTGTAAAAAAAATTTTTTTTAAAGGACTGTGAATATATATCCTATGTGTATACCTAACAAAGCATTAATTAACATAATATGTTATAAATCAGAGGGGCATGTTTTTTCATATTTTTGTTTATAATTGTAAAAAATCTAGTGAAACTGAATAAAGAGAGCTCAAAATAGATCCATATATCAGTTCTGCTTGTTAAATGCATCTTATGTGGAATTCTAACCCCATGCTTATACTAAACGTATACTTGCCCTAACCTTACCTTTACACTATCCCTAACCCTACAACTAACCATACAGTTGAGGAAACCCGTTGGTAATATCAGCAGACCAATTTCCTTGTTAAAAAAAAAAAAGTACAGAGCATTATGTTGTCGCCATCTACTGGCTGTTTTCAGCACAACATACCTCTGTAATGCTGAAAATTAAGTATGCAGATTATACTGTGATTGGTGCTAAGCATCTGGCATACCCCAGTACTGATCACAATTGTCATGGGGCCTTGTCAGGAAATCCCAGAGGTCTCTTGAGCATCTGCCAGTCCAGAATAACTGCAACTGAGAGCAATCGCTCAGCGCGGTGTTCTTCATGGATTTAAAGGACTATACGCAGGGGCAGCACTCAAATTGAGCACTGCATACAGCTTATATTGGTCAGCCTGAAGACACTAAGTGTGGCCCTAGCTGACAGAGCAGACCCTTTAGTATCAATTGATACCTAGGTCTCTCCAGGGTAAAAAAGTGAACCCTTGCATTAAATAAAACCGTACTATTAATTTGAAATAAAATTAATAGTACTATCCTGTTTTCAGCCTGCCATAAGCCAGCACCCTCAATTGCTATATATTTGAAACAAGAGGAATTCATAAAAATAGAGAAGCACTGGCATCAAAATTGTACTACCAAGCTAGTGACTGCAGTCTGGTTTTAAAAGTTTTAAATTGTAGATGCCGTCAGTCTACAGACATGATTTTGGGAGCTTGCTTCTTTAAGCACAGGAACAATTTAGGAACTAGCAATGGATGATTTCCAATTTATTTTATTTATTCCAGAGACTGTAATATAACTCAAGTATGCTGCCTTGGTGTAAAGTACTTCTTTTTAGGTTATCCCCAATATATCCAACTTCGTCACCCTACCCTTTAAAGGGCCACTAAAGGCAGCCAGGCCACTTGAGGCACTGCTACCTCGTAATTGGAGTCAAACGCAGTTCTTCAATCAAATGCTGCTCAACGTATCTCGTCCCCAATGCTTGTATTTGAGAAGCA
Organism: Pelobates cultripes; assembly: GCA_933207985.1. Classification (NCBI taxonomy): domain Eukaryota; kingdom Metazoa; phylum Chordata; class Amphibia; order Anura; family Pelobatidae; genus Pelobates; species Pelobates cultripes. Next base: position 41,441,449 of record OW240921.1, read on the forward strand.
TTGTATTAAAAAACAATGTAGTAGAGTCAGCAGGTATGCTGAGAGTGCGACTGCAGCGGAGGTGCCAGAAAACAAGGCAAGTAATATTTATTGGAGGTCTTTTTTTTTTTTTTTTATCAAGGGGTATGGACAGTGGTCAGTGACTAAATGGAACTTTTCCCCAAAAAAAAAAGAAGAGCTCCCTTTAATTTGACCAGTTATGACTGAATGACTCAAGTCTCATCCTCAATTATTATAGCCCATGTTCAAATATTTCTAACAGCATATTCACAAACACAACCTATTTGAGTCTTCAAGCCCCCAGTGTCTTTTCCGTTGACTAGTTCAGTGCTAGTGACCTCATCGATACTAACAAGTGGTGTGATCAACAATGAAATTTAAACCATGCCTTAATAACAGAATGTGCCAGGTTTTAATTTGAGTGCTTGTTGCATTTAACCTGTCAGCGTGTAGCAAATAAATTTGTCCCTAGCTGATGGGAGATACCAAGATCTCTCCAGTTGGGGTTTAATCGGAGAGTTTGTGATTGCAGTTTACTAAAAACCACCACAATAGAATGAATGAATGAATGAATGAATAGGTTTACTGGTGTGTATAATGCCCATAAAAAGCGACAGGCATTTATCCTGTACAGGGCATTGCAGGGAATGGGGAGGGGAGCGCAGAAAAACATTGCTTATAAGACCATCCTTCTAGAAAGAACTTTCTAGATATACAATACAGAGAAAAATATAGAAAGTATGCCTCTTATCACTACCTGGTACCAGTACTTTGCATAGTGCCAGAAGAAAAACGCATCTCTTTCTCCTGCCAGATATCTTCACCATCAGAACCTTCGTCTTCATCATCATCAAACTGTTGGATTCGTTCTTTGTAGCAGATTTCAAAGAGATTAGAGTTTGGCTGTAGGAAGGACAAATCTTTAAATACAATCTTGCAGACTCTTCCTTATAAATACATTTTCAGTTGCTGTGTAACTTATTAGGTATTAAACTACATGGGGACATGGTGCCCATTTGTGGAGATCCAATAATTTTAACTTTAGAAAAACACTTACACTTTCTTCATCGGCATTAAGAGAAAATGTGATGTTGGCAGTTTTGTCAAATGGCGCACTAAGAAAAAAAAAAAAAAAAGTTAAATTTAACATGTGTTGAGCGAGAGGCATTTTGTTAAGGCACTGCACCAAGAGCTCAAGAAAACAAGAAAAGAAAAAGCACATAAAGACGTACACAGGAAAAAAAACAGAGTTGCATTTCTTTTGTGTTGTGACTACTCATGCAGCAGCTTTTATGTCACCGTGTTCCTATACCCATTCCAGGCAGTGTTTATGAACAATTTTGTGAGCAATGCTTACAGTGGCTTCCATCATGCTTTATAGTAACTCGTGCAAGGTGACTATTGCCATTGGACAGCTCATCTAGACTTCCAACATCACCAAATAGAAAATACACAGGACTGAGGTTTTAAAAAAAAAACAAAAAAAAATGAACCACTTGCCTGCGTAATGGTTGCGCTTTTTGCAGTACTGAAAAGCAACCCTTCATAGAACACCTGAGTAGAAGATATATGTCTACGTAAGGGGAAGAACCATATAAGAAATAACTGCATTTAGGTTACATTATGAAAACTCATTTATGGAGGAAAGTAGAAAAACTTTCTCCATTCATTGCAGAAGATGTGTTGTTGGAAGGTCCATTGAGCTATTGTATTTGAATTATGATGTAAAATGTTACACTGAGATAATGAAATGGACTGCCTGAAAGATATAAATACATCAAGCCACAGAATCATGAAGGCCATTTTTGGTCTCCTTTAAGACAGACGCAAGCCAGCATTACAGTCAGTTACTAGTCTTATAAACAAGACACAGATAGCAGCTGAAGGGTGCAAGAATGCTGCCGTTTCATGCCCTATTTTTTTTTTTTTTTAATGTTTGGAATATTTTATTTTACCTCTTCAGCTGTCGAAAGTGAGCGCTGCAAGTCAGAGAGAGACAGAGCACACATCAACTAGAGAAAATGAAATGAAAGCAAGGAGCTGGACAGATAGCATTCAAAAAACCTCACGTCAGGAAAAATATAAAATCCAAGAGCATAGACACAGTGCCTCAAAATTACAGAACAAAAAAAAAAAAAAGCAAATTAAATAATCCTTAACTTTAAAATTGTAAGTCTTAATAGTAGCTTTATTGCAAATCAAAGGTTGACCTGAAGTTATTAACTAGAGATTGTCAGAAGTGTTACATTCCTATTGCTATGCAGGTGAACTACCAAAAACAAGACATCAGCCTTTAAAATAAAAGAATAAATCCATCTGTTTAGCTGCTGTACTCAATTTAAATTAAAAATTATTTTAAATATACTAACTTTACACTCTCTTCTTGTTCTCCGAACTCTTCATCATTAAAACCAAAGTGATCAATAAAGGCGGAGGTCATCTCCTGCATTTGGTAGTCCACAAAGGCCTGCCGGGGAAAATGGAGAGAAATCAGAAAATATAAAAAAAAAATATGGTATGAATAATCACATTTACAGCTGACTCACTGAGCTTGTTCACTTTGAGTTGCTTAAAAGTAGTCTCTTAAGAAGGAATTAAAAACAGGCGTTTAAAACAGTACTTGTTTTACTGTCCGGTTCTTGTGTTTGGTAACAGTGGAAATGGGTGATAATAGGATTGAACATCTTGCTACATGTATGCATGCATGCCTGGATGAATCCATCTAGGGTCCACACCCCGGTGGCATGTGTGAGCGAATGGCTTCTCTGGAGAAGCGAATTGTAACATTGAAACAGATTGACAATCTGCTGCAGAGTTTAGTGGGGGGCCTTTAGAAGAGAAGGAGAATATAAAACAACTGGGTAACAATATCATGTGGAAGGAGGGGTCGGGAGGGGGAGAGGTGGGTTATAAATGGCTAGACACATCATCATTGTAGGGGGACTGTATTGCTTAGAGAACGGCCACTGTGATTCTCTCAGACAGTTTGTTGTCTCATGGGTGCTCGGGTCCAGCATGCTGCTGACAGTAGATGGATTATTGAGAAGGGCTGGGGATGTTCCAGTTGTTATGGTCCATACTGGTAAAGACAAAGTCAGAGTAAAACGGAGGGTCCTAAGGAATAAGTTCAGGGAATTAGAAAACAAAATGAAGAAAAGGACCTTTGAGTTAGTATTTTCAGAATTACCTGTGCCATGCGCTACAGTAGAAAAGCAGCAGGATATTAGAGAGGTTAATGAGTCGCTCAAGTCATGGTGTAGGAAAGAGTTTTGACTTTAGAGCACTGGGCCGAATTTGCGTTTGGTACAATCTTTATAGCCCCCAGGTGAAAAGAGTATCTACTGTGCTGGAGAACAGGATGGCTAGGAGGTTGGAGGACATTTTAAACTAGTGGTGGTGGGGGGATTGGGGGTGAGAAATTTACAAATGGAGATAGGACAGAAAGGAGACTGACTTTAGCCAAGTGCAAGGGGTGCAGATGGGGCATGGGCAATATTAGAACAGGTGAGTTATGTAAAAGTAATACAAATTCACAAAGTACAAGAGACTCATGATAATGTTAAATTTATGTTAACTCACGCAAGAAGCCTAAATAACAAAATGGGGGAACTAGAGCATACACTAAGCAATATAACATAATAGGCATAGTGAAAAAAATTGTGGGATGAGACATTACTGGGCAGTTAACTAAAATGGTTATACATTACTTAGTAAGAACATAAAAAAAAACAAACAGGAAACATGGTGGGGTAGATTTGTTACTCAAACATGAGTTAAAGTCAAATATTAAGCAAGTGGAATGTGATGAGGAAAATATGGAAGCATTATGGATATTTGCTTGGGGCAAGCAAAGGGAAACCAATTATTGGTTGGGATACGTTATAAACCACTGAATGTTATTATTGAGGAGGAAGAATTGCCATTAGAGCAATTGGGAAAGCTGCACATCTGCATAAAACGTTAATTATTGGAGATTTTACTTATCTGGACATACATTGGGATAGAGGGACTAGTAGTTCAGTAAGGGGAATCAAGATTTTTAAAGTGTTAAATGACACCATGTCACAACTGGTACAAGCACCAACATTAAAACTAGAAAGGATGGTCGTCTGCGTCTGGTTATAACAATGTCGATCCTTTGACCAACATTCAAGAAGGTGAGCACTTGGGAAATAGTGATAATCTGGTGTCTGAGAAAAAATAAATAAATGCACGAGTATACTAAAACAATATTATAAAGGCCAATTTCCATAAAAGGGAAGCTTTACAACATATTGACTAAATTGACAAATTATTTAATGGGGGGAAAAATAAAGAAAGTAGGGACTAATGTAATATCAAGCAAATATCAGAAAGGTGCACTTCTCAGTATGTAGTACTGCGTAATTGATATAACAAGCAATTTTAAACCATGGTGACTTCGGGGGCAGGTAAATCAAGAAATTACAAAGATAATGACATCTAAAGAATTTAAAAATAAGATAAAACAGAAGCATCTTGTATAAGAAAGTCAAACGTGGGGGGCGGAGTCAAGCTACGGACAAGGATAGTCGCATGGCCGAGGAGCTCCCGACTAAAATTATACAAACCTGCTGATATTGAATCCCAACACGGCCCAACGGACCCCAAGGTGCCCTTAACACACCCGACAACAATGGGCAGAAAAACGAAGAAGCCAAAGCCCGACAAGCCCCGTCAGGGTATGAACATCGGGGACATGTGGAGACAGGCCCATGAGGCCGCGAGCGCAACAATGGAGTCCCTGCATGGAGGATGTACAGACTTCTCGGATGAGACATCCGATGAGGGAGAAGGGAGCCTCATACCAACAGGCTTACCACCACTGCCTGAGAAACCTCGACCACCCGCCTCAACCCACACGCCGGTCACCATGGAGGCTATCTCGGCACTCATGGCCTCCCACCATGAAAAAATTTCAACGGAGGTGGCAACAATCCGGAAAGACCTGCAAGGCCTGTGCACCCGGCTGGGAACGGTGGAAAACACCTCCAGAGACCACACAAGCCAGATTGCGGAACTGCAAGCAGAGGTAAGCGACCTGAAAAAACAAGCGACACTACATACACAACAATTGGCCACCCAAGAAGATAGGAGACGCCAAAATAACCTGAAGCTAAGGGGGGTCGCGGACTCCATTCCTGAAGCAGAGCTCCCTCACCTTACCAGGCGACTGCTAACTGCGCTCCTGACTCCAAAAGTGGCAAGAACGATCCTGCTGGATGAGATTTTTCGCATCCCAAAGCCGATTACAGCCCCACCAACGGCCACCGGTGATATAATCCTCCGCTTTCAAACAGCAAGAGACAAAAGGGCAGTACTCGACGCCATCAAGGGCCGGCCAACATACACCTTTGAAGAAATGTCCCTCTCTTTCTATGCGGATTTATCGAGTGGCACACTGTCCTGGAGAAGGTCCCTCCGGCAGGTCACCTCTCTCCTACGGCAGCAACAGATCCGATACCGCTGGGGACCCGGCCGGACCCTGAGCATAGAGAGCGCAAGTGGCCCTGTGCTGGCCCGGAACCTACAAGAGGCCGCAGAGGCATTAGAGAAGCTAAACCTCCCACTGTCAACCCTAGAAGCTGCATCAGCGCAGAGAGGCCTCGGGACACACTCGGCTAGCGCACCGGAATTTGTGCCAAGGCAAACACCAGCGGAACCCTATGCGGCAGCCACCACTTGAACCGGGACTCTGAGCCTGGGACTGCTCACCGGGACGTTTTCTTCTTTTTTCACCTACACAAAGGTGTGAACTCTCGGGGACTATCAGTTTGAACAACACCCAGGGTCCTCCACCACAGCCCATTTAACACCGTGACCTCCCCGAATACCACTCCAGTGGTGATACGCACCTTGGGCCACAATGAAGTAGCCTAAGCTCGCTATCTCACGCCCACCGTGTCTAATCCATTTATACACCATATGTATAGCACATACCTCTCATAAAGACAGGGTGGTTCACTCCATCACAGCTTGACATTATGTCGGTTAATTCAACCCAATTGCATACCTACTATCCACACTAGCACACGCAGTCTAGCCACTTAACTATAGCTACGCTAGGGGTATGGGATAACCCTATCACTCACAGCCCTACCACTCATGTCGCTGTGTCCTTGACCTCAGCGAGCTGAGGCACATAGCCTTGGGAGGCCACACTGGCTAGCAGCGCGACACTACACCCTAACTCTTTAATCGCCCAGATTAGGCGAAGTTTATGTTCGGTTTAGCGACCATCACCTGTTTACTTCTAACGTTACCATGTTAGTACTGTATTCAAGCATACCTAGATCAAGCTCATATATCATTCAGTTATTTTAACAAAACATAGAATGTGCGGACCTTTTCTGCTTCAATTTATAAAACTGTGCAGTTCTCTCACTTGCCATGTCAGATAATGTATGTTGATGTTATGCCTGTGACTGCTGTTGTGGCAACATGGGCTTGCTGTTCTAAACTTGCACTACAAAAATAAAGAATTTAAAATAAAATAAAATAAAGAAAGTCAAACGTGCATGCAAAAAGATGAGAAACCAGAAAATAAAGAGACAAAGAGAGCGAAACCATAGTACATAAATTAAAAAAGAAAAGAAAAGGTAGACTGAAAACAGATATGGGTGTGTTCATTGCTCACATTTCTTGAAAACAGACTCTATTAAGTAGACTCTTTCAAGTAGGAGTTAGAAAACCAGGAGATAAAACTAACAAGGTGTTTAAACTATCAAGATAATTGTTTTATTGTCCTGTATCTGGGGAAATGAGTGTTAGCAAGATTGCTGGTTTGACTCAATGCACATCTTGTTGCACGTATGGATGCCTGGATGTACCCGTCCAGTGTCCATACCTGTGATGGTTGTGTGCGAGTGGCTTCTCTGGAAGCTCAGATTGGAGATCTTGAGAAGCAAATCTCAACTTTGAGGGAGATTGACAATCTTGAGAGGAGTCTGCTGCTCACTGAGCAGAGTTTAGTGGGGACAGGTAGTGGAGAGGGAGGAGATAACACAGATGGGGAACAGGCATGTAGCTGGGTGACAGTGGGGCAAGGAAGCAGAGGGGGAGGGAAGAGGAAAGGGCTAGCTAGTCCTGATTTGGTGCAACCTAGCAGATTTGCCAGTTTGAGGGAAGATGTTGGGAGCATCAGCTCAGGAGTACTTCTAACAGCCCCCCTAGTATGGGTGGGAATCAAAATGTAAGGAAGGCAAGACAGGTTGTGGTAGTAGGGGACTCTATCATTAGGAGAGCAGATAGGGCAATCTGCCGCTCTGATCAGCTCAACCGGACAGTTTGCTGTCTCCCGGGTGCTCGGGTCCGGCATGTTGCTGACAGAGTGGGTGGATTATTGGGAGGGGCTGGGGATGACACAGCGGTCATGGCCCATGTTGGTACCAATGACAAAGTAAGAGGAAGATGGAAGGTCATAAAGAATGATTTCAGGGAATTAGGTAGCAAACTTAAGAAAAAGACCTCCAAGGTGGTATTCTCTGAGATATTACCTGTGCCACGCGCTACAGTGGAAAGGCAGCGGGAGATTAGAGAGGTCAATGCGTGGATTAAGTCTTGGTGCAGGAAGGAGGGTTTTAGGTTTTTAGAGCACTGTGCTGACTTTGCGATTGGGTACAACCTTTATAGTAGTGATGGATTGAACCTAAACGGGAGAGGGTCTGCAGTGCTGGGGGATAGGATGGCTAGAAGGTTGGAGGAGATTTTAAACTAGTAGTAGGTGGGGGAGGGTCATAGCAATCTACAAAATGGAGATAGGACTGAAAGGAGATGGGCTTTAGCACAGTATAAGGGGTGTGGAGACAGGGGGGGAAGGGCAAGCTCAGAACAGAAAAGGTATATAATGTTGATAATTCACAAAATATACAAGTGACGCATAATATTAAATGTATGCTTCCTAATGCAAGGAGCCTAAATAACAAAATGGGGGAACTAGAGGCATTAGCATACACTAAACAATATGATATAATAGGCATAACTGAAACATGGTAGAATGAGACACATGACTGGACAGTTAACTTAAATGGGTACTTGTTATTTAGGAAGGATAGAAAAAACAAGAAGGGTGGTGGGGTATGTTGTATGTCAACCATGATTTAAAGCCAAATCTTAAGCAAATGGAATGCGATGAGGAAAATGTGGAAGCTTTATGGGTAAATATCTGCTTGGGGGAAAAGAAGGAAACCAACTATTGGTTGTGATAGGTTATAAACCACCTAATGTTAATATTGACGAGGAACAACAGCTGTTTGAGCAAATTGAGAAAGCTGCAAATCTGGGTAACACTTTAATTATTGGAGATTTTAATTACCCGGATATAAATTGGGACAGAGGGACTAATAGCTCAGCAAAGGGAATTAGGTTTTTAAACTTGTTAAATGACACCTTCACGTCACAACTTGTACAAGCACCAACTAGAATAGACGCTTGTCTGGACCTGGTTTTAACAAACAACGTTGATCTTTTGACCAACATTCAAGTTGGTGAGCACTTGGGAAATAGTGATCACAATATAGTGTCCTTTGAAATAAACTCACAAAAACCAAAGCACACGGGGTATACTAAAACATATGGTTTTAAAAAGGCCAAATTTCAATAAGTTAAGGGAAGCTTTACAATATATTGACTGGCATAAACTCTTTAGTGAAAAGAACACAGAGGATAAATGGATCATCTTCCAACAAATATTAGAAAGGTACATTTCTCAGTATGTACCATTGGGAAATAAATATAAAAGAAACAAATTAAAACCAATGTGGCTTAGTAGAGAAGTAAAACAAGAGATTAAAAATAAAAAAGGGCATTTAAAATCGGACAAATCAGATGCATCTTTTAAAAGATATAAGGAAGCAAATAATAATGCGTGCAGAAAGGCAATTAGACTTGATAAACTTCAAAATGAAAAAAATGACAGCTAAAGAGAGCAAAACCAACCCCAAAGCATTTCTTAAGTACATAAATTCTAAAAAACAAAAAACAAAATTAAAGTGTAGGAACATAAAAACTGAAACGGGGGTGTTAGTTAATGAAGACCAGGAAAAAGGCAGGAATTTTAATAACTATTTCTCCTCCGTATATATTAAGGAAGAACCCATGGCAATAGATGTGCAAATTATTGCTACTAAAAACTTGCAGAATCTGCCTAACCTATATGGCTACTACATGGCGACACACTTGTCGCAAATAGCCTTATGGAACTCGCCACCTGGAGAACGCAAATGGGTGGATTTGGAATCTCTGATGGTGGGGGCAGACATTCCGCAGCTACTCATTTGGGTCCCCAAAGATAAAAGACCAATCATTAGAGCTACATGCCCAGCTATATTGAACTCTATACATATCTGGGATAGAGCTCAACAGCAACATGGGCTGGCATCAGCCCCATCCCCTCTGATGCAGTTTCTTCGAAATAGAGCATTCCCGCCGGGAATGGCAGCACGAAATTTCATGAATCTAGAAAGAATAGGTCTGCAACGCATACATCAGTTGGTACAGGATTCAGAGGTAGTATCTTTCGACACCCTACAACAAAGGGGTCACCTCACGCCTGCAGACTTCTTCAGGTACTTACAAATAAAAGATTTCGTAAAACTCCCATGGGTGCGGGCAGCGGCCCAAAAACCCATGACATTCTTCGAACAAATATGCCTAAGGGTCTGATAACTCGGCTGTACGCCCACCTCTGCTCTGTAACTAACGAAGGGGGAAATCTGGCCTACACGAACAATGGGAGAGGGACCTGGGGGAGCAATTAGAAGGGATAGAATGGCAAGAGATCTGGGAAGCCAATCACAAATCCTCAGTATGCGTAACGATACAGGAACAAGCAGTTAAGACGATGCTTCGCTGGTATACAACTCCTGTAGTGTATCAAATGAAAAAGTGCCCTACCGACTTTTGTTGGAGAGGGTGCGGAATGAAAGGGACATATCCACATGTGGTGGAAATGCCCCCTGATGAAAAGGTTCTGGCAACAAATTAGAGATATACTAGCCCAGGTGCTGAACAGAGCCCCCCCCAGACCCATGGTTATACTTACTCAGCAGAACAATAGATGGTAAGACTAGACACAAACAAAAACTCATCCATAAAAGTAACTAGCAGCCAGGAGAGCAGAGGCAGCGGATTGGCTTAAACAGACCACTCCACCTCTTGCAGGGGTCATCAATAGAATAAGGGAGGTACATATGATTGACGACCTGATGGCAAGAGTTAGGGGAACTCAAAAACAATTCCAGAAAATATGGGCACCATGGGAAGATAGCCCCTTGAGTTAGGGACACCCAGTAGACCTAAGGCCTACAAGATAGCCAAACAAAGGGAAGCGGTTCCTCGGCTCCTCCCCTCCCCACCTCTACCTTATCTTTTTTCGACACCTATCTACCTTTTTCCTACTTCTATTCTTCTCTTATTATGTGTAGCATATGCCTCCCAGAGGATGTAGGGAGAGGTACATCCGGAAATAGTTTAAAGACCAGGTGTGAACAGAGGAACGTAAACCAAAGCCTTCAGAGGGCCCTGTCAGCTGCTAGCAACATGTAGAGAGCTTAACAACTCCCGCGATGGGAGACCCAATGGGCCCTTTAAAGACCAGAGGGTTGGAAACACGCTGCAGGCTAACTCAGACACAGGGAAACCCATTACACAACACAATATTAGATCAGTGTTGGAGGACACACACCAACGTTTTTTATGTACATGTACAACAGCCAAGTTTCATATGCTACCAAATAATTCTTGTTTTTTGTTTCTTTTTTTTTTTTTTTTTTCTTCTTCTGTTACAAATCACTAAACTAAAGTTGACAAATGGTAACTCGCAATATCAGAAAGCATTAAGGTGACTAATACATCGTTTTAGGGGGCAAAGGTGGAGACTGTTAAACCACCATTTGCCGCGTGAGTATGCGATAGATAAGTTACTACACTCTGTATACAATGTAAATGTCAATCTTTGTTTGAATTACGGAATGTGATCGATATATGCATGTTATCTCTGTCAACATAAAGAATAAAAATAAAAATAAAACTTGCAGAATAATTGTAATTGGTTAACTAAAGACAAGGTGCTGCAGCAACTAAAGAAAGTTAATATAAACAAAGCTCCAGGGCCCGACGGTATCCATCCACGTGTACTTAAGGAACTAAGTGTAGAAATAAGTGAACCTCTGTTTTAAATCTTTCAAGATTCTTTTCTTTCATGAAGTGTTCCAGAGGATTGGAGGAAGGCAGATGTGGTTCCTATATTCAAAAAAGGGCTCAAAATCCTTGCCTGGAAATTATAGGCCTGTGAACTTAACTTCTGTGGCTGGTAAAATATTTGAAAGGTTATTAAGGGATAATATTCAAGAATTCCTTGAGAAGAACATGGTTATCAGCAAAAACCAGCACGGTTTTATGAAGCACAAGTCATGTCAAACTAACTTGATTGCGTTCTACGAAGAAGTGGAAGTATAGATCAGGGTGTTGCCGTGGATGTGATCTATTTGGATTTTACCAAGGCATTTGATATAGTTCCACACAACAGATTAGTGTTCAAACTCAAGGAAATCGGTCTAGATGAAAATGCTTGTTCTTGGGTAGAACATTGGCTTAAAAACAAAGTACAAAAAATTTGTTATTAATGGTAAGTTTTCAAGCTGCACAGAGGTGGCAAGTGGTGTCCCTCAGGGGTCTGTTCTGGGACCCCTTATATTTAACATATTTATAAATGATCTTGAAGACCGCATTGAAAGTTATGTTTCAGTGTTTGCAGAGGACACAAAACTTTGTAAAATAATACAATGTGAGCAAGATATTAGTTTGCTGCAGAGGGATTTAGATAGACTGGGCACTCAAATGGTAGATTAAATTTAATGTTGAAAAATGCAAAGTTATGCACTTCGGCGTAAAGAATACACAACCAACGTATACCCTTAATGGAAGCGAATTAGTGATAACGCATGAAAAGGACTTGGGAATTGTTATAGACAAACTATGCAACAATGTGCAAGGCCAGTAAGGTATTGTCATGCATGAAAAAGGGCATGCATTCTCCAGACGAGAATATCATTTTGCCTCTTTATAAATCACTGGTAAGACCACATATTGAACATGCTGTGCAATTTTGGGCACCTGTTCTAAAGAAGGATATTATGGCACTAGAAAAAGTGCAGAGGTGGGCTACAAAATTAATAAAAGGAATGGAACATATCAGCTATGAAGAAAGGTTAACAACTTTAAACCTATTTAGTTTAGAAAAACATCCCCTGAGAGGGGATATGATAACATTATACAAATATATTCGGGGCCAATACAAACCATTGTCTGGAAATCTATTCACAAACTGGACTTTACATAGGACACGAGGCCATGTGTTTAGACTGGAAGAAAGAAGATTTTGTCTAAGGCAAAGGAAAGGGTTTATTTTTTTTACTGTAAGAACAATCAGGATGTGGAATTCTCTGCCTGAAGAAGTGGTTTTATCAGAGTCCATACAGATGTTCAAACAACTACTAGATGCATACTTGCAAAAACAGAATATTCAAGGATATAATCTTTCAATGTAGGGTAATAACTGCTTGATCCAAGGATAAATCTGACCGCCATTCTGGGGTCAAGAAGGATTTTTTTTTCCTAGCTTGTTGCAAAATTGTGCTTCAAACTGGGTTTTTTTGCCTTCTTTTGGATCAACAGCAAAAAACAAATGTGAGGAAGGCTGAACTTGATGGACGCAAGTCTCTTTTCAGCTATGTAACTATGTTAATGAAGATCAGGAAAGGGCAAAAATTTTAAACTATTTTTGCTCAATATATATTAAGGAGGTACCTATGGCAATAGATATGCAAATGATTGCTGTTAAAAACTAGGGGATTGGATGACTCAAGACAACAAAGCTCCAGGGCCTGACTATTCACCCATGCGTACTTAAAGGGACACTATCTATGTAATGCATTAAGAGAGTCAGGAAAAATGCGTCAGACCAATTCAGCTCATTGAAGTGTCCCAGGTCCCTTAACCCTGCAGTGATAAGTGTGGCAGTTTTAGATAAACTGAAATAGTTACCTGCTGGTGTTAACTGTCCTGTAGACAGCCAATAGAGGGACTTCCGGGTCGTTGGGCGACTCCGGTCGCCTGACACTGGACGTCCTCACGCTATGCATGAGAACATCCAGATTGACTCAAAAGCCCAGCCGCACATGCACATTAGGTCCCCCCCACGCCAAGGAGCCTGAACCATTCCCCCCTCCCTTATCTTTTAGTGCACCCCCCCTCCCTAGTGTTACTTTTCCTTTCGCTGTACCTTAGTGCCCTCCCTTAATGTTCCCTCCCTATCACCTGCCCCCCCCCATAGTGTTCTTTCCTGCACCCCCCTCCCCTGTCACATAACGTTTTTATCTCCCACCTCCTGCCGGTCACTCCAATCTAGACGCCCACCGGGCCAGTGGACGCTTGTGTCTCCTTATGGACGCGCCAGCCGACCTCATTTTCGGTAATACACGTGAATATCCCACACCTATACCCTCGCTTGCTTGTACAGTCCCAATAGAAAACAGCATACCTTCATTAGCCTGACGATGGCCAAACTGGGGAGCTTCAGGGAGGGCCTGCTGGTGGTCGTGGGAGACCTGAACCTACCGCTTAACCCTCGCCTGGACACCTCCAGAGGCCACAGCGCAGTCCCCAGACACTGCCTACGGGCAGTGCTCCGCTCCCTGCACAAGCTGGGGCTGGTAGATTGCTGGAGGGCGAGTCATCCGGAAGGCCGAGACTACACCTATTAATCAGTCGTCCATGCACATTACAGCCGTATAGATTACATATTCCTCGCACAAGAATATCTGCCGCTACTACATGGAACAGAGATCGGGACAATGAAACAATCAGATCACGCACCGGTGTTAGAGCACACGAGTTCCCCACTCTTCAAGCCCAAAAAACGACAATTGAAACTCAATGAGACCCTCCTAGACTACTCCGAACTCACTACCACGGCGGCACACACATTGACCCAATATTTCACGATGAACAACAACCCAGATATCACACCACTTACGCTCTGGGAGGCACATAAGTGTGTCATCCGGGGACATCTCATAGCAGTTAGCACCAAGAGCAAGAAAGACCATGCTGCACGTACAATTCACCTGTCTAAACGAGTCGCCGAACTGGAACAGGAAGATAAACGCACACTAGATGAAGTAACCAATTTGCTCCTAACTGAGGCCCGTAGAGAACTCCTAAACATATTCTCCCAGGGACTACTGCTCACCGCGCGAAAAACAGCCAGGTTGTGGCAGACTGCTTGCAAAAATGCTACAAGAGAAGCGGAGGACACAGCACATCCATAAGATCTGCCCACAGGGACAAGGAGTCACACATCTCCCCGAAGGCATCCTGAACGCATTTCACAAGTACTATGCGGCACTGTACGACCAAACACAAAACCGAGCAGAAGCGGAAACACGACATCACCAGGAACGAATTACCGCTTATCTGGACAGCCACGTCGCCCGCAAGCTTACCCCGGAACAAGAAGCCAAACTAGACCAACCCCTGACAATCGAAGAGCTGGCAGGCGCGCTGAAAGTAACTAAACCCCACAGAGCACCTGGCCCAGATGATTTGCCCGTATCGTACCTACGCACCTTCAAGGAGATCCTACTACCGAGACTTCTAGAAGGATTCAACTCGCTACAAACAGGCAGTCAGTTCCCTACGGACACGTTGAGAGCAACATTCATGATCATCCCGAAAGAGGGTAAAGATCCTACTAACTGTGCCAGCTACAGACCAATTTCGTTGCTGAACGCCGACCTGAAAATCTTCGCCAAGGCACTGGCGCTCAGAGTCGCCCAGGTGCTACCTGACTTAATACACCCAGACCAGGTCGGTTTTATTCCCGGGGGGGAGGCCCGGACAATACAATTCGGGGCCCTTAATGTGATCCATGCGGCTACAGCTAACCAACAAGAAATGGTGCTTCTTTCCACGGATGTCAAAAAGGTGTTCAACCACGTGGATTGGACTTTTCTCTCTGAATCCCTACACACATTGGGTTCGGACCGTACTTGCGTACCTGGGTGGCTGCACTGTACACGATACCAACGGCGCGTATAAGAGTCAATGGCGCAATCACTGAACTGTTTAATATCCGCAATGGCACAAGGCAAGGCTGTCCCCTGTTCCCCCTCCTGTTTGCCCTCACTCTAGAGGCCTTTCTGGAGGTGGTCAGACGGGACGGTGGCATTAAGGGTTTCCGCATGGGCCGGGTAGAACATCGGGTAGCGGCATATGCGGATGACATGCTCTTCTTCTTAGACCAACCTAGAGTTTCAATCCCGAATTTATTGAAAGCATTCAAAGAGTACAACGCAGTATCCAACCTAACACTCAACTTGGATAGATCAGAAGCTATGCCGTTGGCCCGAGATGCCGCCATAACGCAACGCCTTCAAAAGCACTTTCCGTTCAGGATCTGTGCAACGAAACTCCGATACCTGGGAATCTGGCTACCAAAGGAACTTATGCACATATACCAACTGAACTTCGCACCCCTCCTCGCGACCCTGCAACAGGACCTTTAAAAAAAAAAAAAAACGACAACCCAGTACATCGAATGGTTTGGTCGGATTAATGCAATTAAGATGAACGTAATGCCTCGAATTCTATACTTGTTCCAGACGCTGCCTACGACCATCCCGTGACTGTTCTTTCAGATGCTAACAACCAATATACGGCAGTTTGTCTGGAATCAGAGACCCACACGTGTCCGAAGGACAATCTTGGAACGACTGAAGAACGCAGGAGGAGCGGGATTGCCGTCGGTACTCGCATACTACCAGGCGGCCCACCTACATCGACTGGTCGACTGCCATGCAAACCAGACCACCGAACAATGGGTACATATGAAGACAGCAGACGCAGGGAAAGATCCCCTCCCTGCTGTGGCTAGGAGGAGCAGTGCACGGAGATATGTGCACAGGAAGCCCGATGATTAACTCCACATTGAGGGTCTGGTGCAGGATAAGATATGCCAAACAACTCACAACATCACCCAACCCCTCACTCCCATAACCAACAACCCAAGACTGGTGGGTGGACTTAATCCTGCTGCTCTAAAGAACTTTCAGGCATCAGACGGGACACATTTACTCCAATGGTGCACTGACTTGAAACTCAAAACCCTTGTAGACCTGATGCCAGACCGCAGACCGACAAGACTAGACTTATTTCACTACCACCGGCTAAGAACATACTATGCCACCCTAACGGGAAAAGACCACATACACCGATCGTTGTTACAACTGGAACAACTATGCACGGACAGGCGGCACCTCTTGCATGGCGTATCAACACTGTACGCCATACTTCAGCAAAACGGAGACAGGAGCCCGCTGGGCTTCACTGAACGCTGGGAGAAAGAGACCGGAATATAACTCACGGATCCCGAATGGGATAAGATCTTCCAGCTGACACATAGGGGGAACATAAGCTCTAAATACCAGGAATGTAATTATAAAATATTGACACACTGGTACAGGGCCCCAGACATCCTCCGGCATGTACACAAGTCAATACCAGGTGAATGCTGGAGATGCGGAACGGAAACAGGCACGGGACACCACATATGGTGGACATGCTCACTTAATCACACCGTTCTGGCGGCTGATTCACCATACGACCAGAGAAATAACCGATGCAGACCTCCCACTACAACCCCTGAAGATGCTGCTTAACCACACACCATACACCTGCTCGTAGCCTCAAAAACACATACCGACACACTGGAAAAGCACAACGATACCCACCTTCCAACAATGGATCGACAGGGTGGAAAAATATATACAGCACGGAAATGACGGCCTCCCTGCAGGGACGATCTGACAAATGCGCTTTGACTTGGTTCCCATGGAAAGACTTCATGGCCAAGAGGATGGCACGAGCCGGCACGCGGTGTGGGTGGGGGGAGGGGGGGTGTAAAACAGACACACTCCCGGGGAAACAAGACCCAAACCAGCCACGAGGACCCTAACCACTCCACCTTAGCAGAGGAGGAGGGGGGAGAAGAGTAGGATGTGGGAAAAAACAGAGACAGACATAACCTTAGATCCACAAAACACGCAGTTACCGATATTGGGAATTATATCGGCAACCCAAGGGAGACGCAAAGATTTTGAAAGCACAATCTCGCCATGACATACAGATCCCGGTAACCACAAAACTAAAAAACGCCGACAAATGCACACAGGTAAACTAAACATAAGACATATAACCACACACACGCAAGACATCCAAGCCCAGGCACTGTAGCCGAACCAAAAACTGACGCCATGACAAAGTTTAAACACAATGATGCACACCAAACCACAGTGCAATAAAACTATGTACAGAGATACACAATACGGTACTGCAACCAAAGCAAAAATATGGAAAGCACACAGAATATACAATAGGCAGCCCATACCAAAACTCAAAAACTGCGCCACATATCAAGAACATCCCAGAAAACGGTTGAGATAACCCTTTATTAAAAGTCCTCATTATCCTTTTAATTAGGAAACTGAGATATGATGACGACCTAGCCTTAATATATCGAAGACTTAGACACCAAGGTTAACTCATCAGAAAATAGCTGAACACACAAGGTTAGAGTTCCTTGATTAACCCAGATGAACACGGGGCGATTAGACCAACCACATCCGGGGAAGACTGTATTCCTACTGATCAAAATGTTGGGGGAATTTAACGTTGTTAATGTAACAATACTCTATACATATTGCTTACAAATTGCCTTCATATTTACGCATTTCTTCTGTACTTTGTATTGAAAAAAGTAACAAACTTTAATAAAAACAAGATTGTCAAAAATACAGGTGAATATCGGTTGATTGGTAATCTATATAAATCACTGGTAACACCACACCTTGAATATGCTGTGCAATTGTGGGCACCTGTTCAAAAGAAGGATATCATGGCACTAGAAAATGTGCAGAGGCGGGTTATAAAAATAAAAGGAATGGAACAATTTAGTTGTGAAGAAAGATTAGCACATTTAAATATGTTTAGTTTAGAATACATGGTAGCATTACACAAATATATTCTGGGCCAACACAAACCATTCTCTGCTTGAAGAGGTGGTTTTATCAGAGTCTGTACATATGTTCACACATCAACTGGATGAAGTGGATAATGGCATAGTTTTACTACAATAAACGACTGTCTTATATTGATTTGTTGACAATGTTTAATTTTCATGATAATGCAAACTTATATCAGCATGGAGCATTGCTGAAGGATTTTATATGGTACAGCAACATGTGCTACTTACAAAACTGAACTTGCATTTTATTGAAGCTTCTCTTTCAGTGCAGTGCTTGTCAACCAATTCTAATTTACTATTTAAATAAATACTGCCATGTACAAAATTACATGGGTATTTGCTTATTCGATGCATCATAGTGGCAAAAATACCAGCAAACAATAGATTCAAATATACCTAACTGATCTAAAGACAGCAGCCAAAATCCGTGCAGGCTGTATATAGTGACAATTTGAAACTATTTTGTTATTCCGATGTTTAATTCTCCAAAAACACCACCATAGCATTTTTGTATGGTAGGTACACTATGGTATAATATACTGGAAATTAACCGTAGCTAAATGTCTTTTCAATGTGGGTGTGCATTTACCAAAAAAACGATAGGTTACCTGTTGAAGAACAGCTTCCTGGGGAAAGGTGAACTCTTTTAGGTCACTCTCGTCATCATCACTGGAGGAGTGCATGTTACGGGTGTTTACCTATGATGGAAGAATGAAAATAACATTTTATGGTATGGTTTGTAATCTATATTGTTGCTGGTTATTTGACACACATTGTCTAGATTAAAATGACGAGAGTAGTGCTTTGCAGTCTATGGACAACACTTCTAGTGCTTTATATCTCCTTGTCAGTGTTATTTTCCCAATTCAAAACAAACTCGCTTGGAATATGGGAAAAGAACTCTCTAGAAGAGTGGGAATACCAGGAGCTGGCTAGGTGACTAATGGCTAAAATACTAATACATAGAGATAAATATAAAAAATATAAATATAAAAATATATATATGGTACTATGCCTTTAAATCTGGAATGGACAAAGTATCCCTATAAATGTGCAAAACTGTGAGTAAAAGTGCTATGAGTGGAGATCTCAAATAAACGGGATATCCCTTTAAATGTGCAAGAATACAAAGAGAATGCTGCTATACCTTTAAATGTCCTTTAAGAGTGTGCAAACATGCAAAGCAGTAAATGTCTCTGATGAAGTAGGGCCCATTCCCTACGAAACGCGTAAGACAGGCATTCCAGCAACACACGGGATCAGACGCATGTACCAGCAGCACCACTAATCTGCACACGCAGGACCTGTTTGGAAAGTACCGCCACCGGAGGCATCTGTCCTGCACGTCCCCTGAAGTGAGGCTCCTGCTCGGGACATGCTCACAGACACAAGCCATCCTCACCGGCAGCTGTATATTGAATCATCACAATCCATATCCATCCTTAACAATCTGAAGGTCCTTGCTGTTATTTTTCAATGCTTCAGTCTGGTAATGCATTTCTGAATCTAGTGTGACGTGTATTTTTATATTTAACTTTTTCCAAAGTTATTTTAATATATTCAATAAACTGGCATTTTTTTCTTATATGAAGTGATCCAGTTTTATGCTTCAGTTTTCCAGCGATATATTGTTTTCATTTTTATTGCCTAAAGCTAACAGTTCCTTGTACTGTATAGCTTATTTTTTACTCCTATCTTTTACTAAGTATATTATTTGCAACAGGTATCATTTATCCCTCATGTTGTTTGGGATATAGACACCAGTTTCATACATATTTTTTGGTCATCCAGCAGAGAATTTGGTCTCTCATCTTTCCCCTTTTTGCATTTTAGTATTTTATATAATAAATATATATATATATATATATATATATACATATATACACACACACACACACTTTTTTTTACCCCCCTTATATAGCACTGCTTTGCATGTTTGCACACTCTTAAAGGACATTTAAAGGTATAGCAGCATTCTCTTTGTATTCTTGCACATTTAAAGGGATATCCCGTTTGAGATCTCCACTCATAGCACTTTTACTCACAGTTTTGCACATTTATAGGGATACTTTGTCCATTCCAGATTTAAAGGCATAGTACCATATATATTTTTATATTTATATTTATCTCTATGTATTCGTATTTTAGCCATTAGTCACCTAGCCAGCTCCTGGTATTCCCACTCTTCTAGAGAGTTCTTTTCCCTTGTTCTATATAGGTTTTTAGCGAATCCCTATCATTACCAGTTTTCGAGCAGCTTAGTGCTAGTCTGTCTCCCTCTCTCCTGTGTGGTATATTAGGTACACCAGAACCGTTCTACTTACCCTATTAATTTCGCTTGGAATATGTTTTACAATTACATGGTCTACAAATTTTTGTTATGTGTAAAGTAAGAATTAAAAAAAAAAACTGAACAAAAACTAAACAGAAATTCTTACAAGGTCCACAGTATTCTTCTTATTGGTGTCTGTAAGGGATCCACTAATGAAATTATCCCACTTCTCCTGCTCTTCCTCTGTGAGATCTAAAGAATGACAAAAAACAAAACAGATTTACATTCATTCAGTTACATGAAACTGAACCCATGAGAGAAAGACACATGGATAACAAGAGAAAGAAAATATGCTATGAAATGCCAGACTTTGTGAGTCACTGCACTGACACTACTTGACGCATTTTTCCCGACACGTTTAATGCATTACATAATGGCAGAACCGACATACAAACTTCACAAGCACAGAGGCAAGCCAGCTACCCTCTGCAAGCGGCTACAAGCACAAGCAATGACACAGGCGCAGAGAAAAAGGGCGGGAAAGGAGCAGGTCCCCCCTGGGAACTTCAAATGCAAAGTGCACACACAGTTACGTATGGAGCCCACTCAGAGGGAAGTCAACCGTGGGATTACCCCTGGAACATCAGCTACAGGTGCGGAAGATCCGACGCTACAGAGGGAGACCCCATGCCAGGATCATCGATAATACCTACACAAGGCAGAATGTTGCCCTCACCAGGAGAAACCGAACCCGCAGTCCGTGGCTGCGGGTCCCTAGGACAGTCCAGGGCCCTGAGGAGGGCTTACCAGAACTTTGCTACCATATCGCCTACAGCCCCCTATGCCCATTACCAAGCCTAGGCATCGGCTAACCCTGGACACTATACCCAGCACTTGTGAGCCGATTCATCTTTGCAGTTGCGGAAACCAGACTGCACTCACAGCCCCACATACCCATCGACTTACCTAACAACCAAGCAACACCATCAGTATCCAGAGAGCATCTAATGCACATACCACAACACAGCGCTCGACAGACTCACGATACCACAATCATACTACACACAGGCCCTGACAACCCCCACGACTACTGATATGGACCACAGACCTATCTAGGATAGTACTGGCAGACAAGACACACTACTATACACACACACACACACCACCACATTGGTACCCATGGCAGACTAAGATAAAGAACAACAGTACAGCCCAAACGACAATAGAGACCAAACATTCACGCGACCATAGCCTGTAACCATTTACCACTATGAGGTACAAACACTAGTTAAGCAGTGTTTAACTCCAAACGATGCCACTTTATTTTTGTATTGCGGTAAGCTAAATATCGTGCTAGTACTGGATCGGAGGTTATAGGAGGTGGGAACAGCAGGGGAAAGCATTCTTCCCAGTTTAGCTCATTTAACATGTCACAGTGGTGGGTAAAGTAATTACATTCTAGTACAAAGCGGCAGAACAAATTGTATAACATATTACATTTATTGAGGTGGGTTTGCGGTGCGGGTGCAGGTGCATACACTACATTCCCATAATCAATGGTTGGCATTAGCATTTGTTACACTGTTTCCTGACTGTAGGGCTTAGGCAGGATTTGTTTCTGTACAGGGCACCTAGTTTTGGGTAAGGTTTTGAAAAGCTGTGAAGGCCAAAGTATAGATTGGTCTAGCAACATACCTAGATATTTAGAAGAGCAGACTTATGTCAGTGTGCTATTTGAATTTGTTCTGATACACAGTTGATTTTGCAGCTTACGTTATTTAGGTACAGTTCCAAAGATCATTGTAACGGTTTTGTCAGTGTTTAGGAAGAGTGTTATCCGCTATCCACTTTTCTACCTCTGTGAATTGGTTTTGGAGCACAGCCTCAAGCTGCGGTAGCTTGAGTTTACTAGCCTAGATTACAGTGTTGTCTGCATACATGTGTATACTTGAGGATTTGCAGACATTAGGCAGATCTTTTATAAATAATGTGAATAGCAGGGGGCAGAGTATGGAGCCCTGGGGAACACCATTCATAACTGGAAGAGGGAGGGAAGCGCTATAAGAAATTGCCACATATTGCAATCGATCGGAAACATACGATCGAAACAAGGTTAGCGGACGATCACCAATGCCGGAGTTTTTAAATTTTTGCAAAAGAATGCCACGGTCTACTGTGTCAAAAGCCTTTGCAAAATCAAGGAAAAATAGCTCCAGTTAAGTCTCCTTGTTCCATGCCAATTTGGATGTCATTGCAAACTTTTAAGAGGGCAGTCGAAGTTGAGTGATTTGGACGAAAGCCTGATCAGGGGGTCAGATAATTTGATCATTGATCATATTCACATAGTTGCACGTGAGCGCATTTTTCCAAGAGTTTTGACAATACCGAGTTTTGAGCAATGATATCGGGCGATAGATACCAAAGTATTGTCACCACTTTTACGGATAGGTACAACTTTTGCAGTCTTCCAAAGTTTGGGTATGTATCCTGACACCAGGGATTCATTGATAAGGGTAGTAACAGGTTTAGCAATTGCTGGCGCGCTATGCTTAAGCAACATTGCTGGGATTTGATCTGGTCCACACTGGTTTTTAGTTTTTAATCATTAAGATGTTTATTAACGACACTAACAGGCACAGGTCTAAAATTGAATTTCTCTATATGAGGATTTTGAAGATTTGGCAGGGCCTGACCTTTTTTGCGGTCTGAAAATGAGTGTCATTTGTTATCTTATCAACCAGGGTGGTAGCACATCCAACATAATTATTAAAGACATTTGCTACATATTGTTGCAGTGTTTGGTTGTCCATTTTGATAGTGGAGGGTTGGGAGTGGATTGTGGGGGTTTGTATGAGATTTATGATTTTCCAGAAGTTTCTTGGGTTTGATAGGTTGTTATTCAAACGGCCACTGAAATATTGGCCATTTGCCATGTTTGTTTTGTGCATGCATTTCGCCATTGTCTATAAGTACAGTGATCGTTCATGGAGCCCGTACGCTTGAACTTTGACCACAGTGAATCTCTAAACTGGTACATTTGAATGAGCGGAGCTGTAAACCAGAGCACGTGTGTCCCTTTTAGTCACACTTTACGCAGAGGGGCATGCAAATTCCAAACGCGCAAGAGCTCGGACTGAATACTCCCAAAGAAAACGTTTCACTTCTCCCTGTCACTTCTATTTCTTGTCTTTACGAATTTTCACTTGAATTGTGCTGCAAATTATGTTGGGGGGGCGCATTCTTGCACCTCTTTTTTACGACAATAGCGCCAACTATTTAAAACAAAAAATGAGTCTCAAATCATCACATTTAACTTTTAAACAGGGTTTGTTTTTTTATGAGAATTGAATGGATATAGCGAATACAGACATTTGTACTATTAAACCTTATATTCACAGAACTCCAAGTGACTTCAGAATCTTGTGAAAATACATTACAGTAAACTATTTGTAATCTTGTTCACCTTTAATCAGCTGTATAACAAGGTTGACATTAGGTCCTTTTTCAGAACTCTGAACCAGTGCATTTGCAATTTTTGTCAGGTGACCCATGAAGCCTTTCCGTCTTCCACCTTCTGACCTTAAGTAACAGAAAAAGGTCTCATTTATTAATGAAGACTTAAACAACAAGTCTGTGCAAATTTTCAACCACTTCTGTACCGTTCATTAAATCAGCATTAAGGCATTGAAATGATTACAACATATTGTACTAGTTATTGTTCAAAGATTCTACTGGTACAGTCACTTCCAAATTTGGATAGAGAATGAAACAAAATCCATTGTTACCTTGGCAGGCATTGGATAATGGGAGAACACAGTGTCTTCCTCAACTGGCTCTAAAATTGGTTTGACAAAAGTTGGAAAGACTGCTTCCCAAGATTTATTGCACCATAAACATTACAATAAGTAGCATAGGTTACTCATTTCTTTAATGCATTTTATGGACAAAAATAAATTTTTAAAAAATGAAACCACTTTATACCCCTTCCCTCTTCATTCCCCTCCCCCCACCCCCCCACCCCCATTTTCTTTTTTTTGTTCTTCAAAATTTCTTTAACCTCTTTCCAGGATCCGTTACCTAGAGTCACTTCCAAATCCGTTTCAGGCATGCACTTCACTTTTAAAGTATTATGCATGATCCTAAATAACGTAGTGAATAATAAAAGAAGCAAACACAAACAAAAAGGTTACTCCCTTTTAAAGGAATACTCCAAACACCAAGATGCCCAGAGTGCCCTCCCCATCATAAGTAGTCAAACTGTTTTTGAATGACCCAACTTTTTACATGGATTGGCCAGATGACATTTTCAAGGCCTCCTCTATTGAAGCTGGAGAGCGAGACGTTCCCAATCAGTAACTTGCCCGAGTGTCCGCTTAAGAATTTCTGGCTTTCCATCTGAAGCAGTGGAGATGGGGAGGGGCTGAACCTGGGTACAAAATCAAACCATTTAAAACAGTTTGACTTATGAAAATGGGTAGGGCACTCTGTGCATCATGTCTATCTCTAAACACACACATAAATATAGAAAACACTTACTGTTCTTTTTCATTTTCCTCCCACGCTGAAAGTGTTCTATGGAAAAGTCGACATTTCTGTAAAAGCTGACAAGGATTATGAGTTTTAAGAGTGCTACCGAGTAATACATGTAACAAATACAAAATTACACTATAGTAATACTTTTTCAACATTTGATTTCTCTTTGTCATTTTCAAATGTTCTTAATATTCTAAAATACTTTTGTTTACCATGCCCTATTTGAGGAAAATGAATAGATATTGCAAGGGATGTTCTAGGTATAATTTTTACCAGCATGAAAAGAACAAGAAACTTACACCCCCATCCACCCTAAAAAAACACTTCAACACTGGCTGAGATAGCTTAGCTAGTTTCAGGGCTGTCCTAGGCATTGCAACTTTTAGACTATTTAACAAGTTTGCTATTTTATATACCGTATTTCCACAAAATGTGTTAATGCATTATGTAAAGTGCCACCCAAAAGCCATCTTGGGTCAATGCATTTTAGGTACATATTTTTCCCCATATCCACTTATGCCAGTCTCTGAATTGCACATCTACGGTTTCTTTCTATACAGGCAGAACACAAATTTTCCTTACATATTTAACGAGCGGGTTTACTTGTTCATCAGTTTCGTTGGTTTCTTCAATAGGTGCAGAATTTAAAATCGTGTTGATGCAAAGTTCTACTTGTGAATGCAGGAAATTATTGTACACATATTTGAAATAAAGATCCTAGAAAATAGAAAGGTATAAATAAAATTAGATGTATATTAAGTCATACGTTCTTAGCAAAACCACAATTTTGTATAGCTCATCAGGTGAACCATTTAAGCTAGACATTTTTTTATTTCCGGTCATAGGTGCTTATAGGACAGACTTATTCACATGTCACACCTCCACATAATTTCAAAACCACCCACCCAAACACGTGGTGGTCAGAAAACATCCAGATCAATTCAATATCGTTAGCTAGTGTAACTTTATAAATACTAATGTATCGATGCAATGAGCATGTCACAAAAACATACCATCCAAAAAAAAAAAAAATGCAAATAGACACACATAGTATAGAAAGGCAGATAATCATTCAGACCATCTAGTCTGCCCAATTTCGTCAATACTTTCATTAGTCTCTGGCCTTATCTTTTATCTAGGATAGCCATGTACCTATCCCACACATGCTTAAACTTCCTCACTGTTTTAACATCTACCACTTCAGTTGGAAGGCTGTGTCCAATACCCTCTCAGTAAAGTAATACTTCCTGGTATTTTTAAACACCTCCCCTCTAACGTCCTCTTGTTGTGGTAGTTTCTCTTTTAAATCTAGTCTCCTTTTCTGTGTTGATCCTCTTTATACATTTAAATGTTCTAGTCTTTCCTCCAAGCTATACATGTTAAGATCCTTTAACATTTGAAAAATTTGAGAGGTATTGGAAGAAGGATTATATACTCCATTTGATGGGTACAGGCAAGGAAGTTTTTTGGTTTAAAAAAAAAAAAAAAATTCTATACACTGTTTTGAGTTTCTCCACTTTACATGAACACAAGAGGCGGCATTATACAGACTGGTATGATTTTACCATTTTTTACCATCTTGTGAGTGAAATTTACACAACTAAACAAGCAATATTGAGCAATACTACGGTGTTTGCATTTTTTCTGTAGAGAGTGGTATGCTTTTATATTCATTTTTAAAGTTTGGGAGGAATTTTCAGCTCTAGAGATTTCTGAATCTAAAAGATTAATTTGTCCTTTATACATTTTCCGCTGGTGTTCACAAGGTGTTTGGTTATATTGTTGCTCATGTGATTAAGTTAAGGATTGCATCTATGGGGTGTGAGATGAGAGCGCTTATGAAAGGAAGATAATTTTGAGACAAATATAACCCTTTTACACTTACCAATATTACATTGAGGGTGTCTAGGTCAATCAATTCTTGGTTTAATGCTTTGTTGTTTGCGTTAATTGCACTTGCAAGTAATTTCACTACATGGAGACGTGTGTTTCCCAAAGGTGGATCAAGGACTCCCCAAGTGGTCTGCAAGGAGTATTTCTGTACAAGAAGGAAACATAAAATGGTGTTATTTTTTTTGGAGGTTGGGGGGGTGCTTATCCAGACATCAAAACTGTATGCCTAAACAGCTTGAAGTACCTACGCCCTAGCGCAACATTAGAGGCAGAGAGTACATCTCAGTCTGAAAATGCCTAATGTTTTGTAAGGTGCTAAAAGCTGACCAAGAAGCAGCCATGCTGATTTTTTCAGGTGAAGCAAGAGCTTTTCTCTGCCCACAAAGTGGCCATGGCCTTTGTGGAATGCACTGTGAAAGACGCTGGCGAATCAAAACTACTAAAGCATAGGCCATATGATTGACAAAATAACGAGAAATAGAATTAGGAGAGGCTTCATTCCCCTTAAAACTTTCCTAGAAGTTGACAACAGGTGATCTGATCTTCTGATTTTGGCTGATATTGATAGGTACATCTGAAATGCCCTTTTTTTTTTTTAACTCTAGAATATGCCATCTAGTTCCAGCGGGGAGGTGGCATAATTATAGAGGATGAGCTTTTTAATGGCTCTAAAAAGATAACTCTGTAAGATTTGAAGTTTTAGCATGAAACAACTTTCACCCTGATGGAATATAAGACATTCCACTGAACAAGATATATCCTGAAGCTCACTTACTCTCTTGGCAGGGGTAATGGCCATTAAGAATGCTGGTTGAGCTTTAGCATATTAAAAAGGAACCACCTACAAAGTAAAAGGTGACCTGAAAGACTGAAGAAAGATCCCAGGAGGGAAACAGAGCTTCCTGGGTGGCCTATTGCTTTAAAGAAACTTCTAACCAATATATACGAAGATCAATCCCTTCTCAGAAAGAATTTAGGGAATACAATTTGGTCTTAATGTGAAAACACCCAACCTGTGGAAAACGTCTGAAGGAAGTGTAAATTTGAACCAACCGGACAAATTAACTAGAAGACAATGACAATTCCCAAATCCTCATGTAAAGGTTAGAGGCGGAACGGCTAGAAGATTATACGCAACAAGAGGACTCTGACTCATGAAGATGCAGGAGATGAAGAATACACCATGCAGTGCCCTACCGTCAATAACCTATTCAACAGTTCTAGTAGGATATCCTGTCTTCCAAAAGTGTTTTCAAGATTCGGAAGATCCCCAAACTTGAAAGTCATCTCCACCAAGGCCAAAAACTGGCTCGTGTTTGGCCAGTACGGAAAGATTGGCAGAACCAATGTTCTGTCTGTTACCTCTTTGAAGAAGTTTTGGAAACAGTCTATAGGAGAAAAAAAATGTAAGCCCAGAGAAATACCCTTAGATAGATAGTTGATGTTGGATAGTTTGTCTGTCCTGTACAGAGAGGCAAACCTGAGAGTCTTCAGGTTCTCCCTGTTTGCTAAACGGTCTATCCGGGCACTCAAAATCTCTGTAGACCGTGAACATGATCGGATCTACAGACCCTTACTCTTGATTCAAATTTCTTGAGCTGAGGTTGTAAGTGATGACCTTGCTGACACATAATTGGAATGGAGAGAGGAACTCCCAGAGATCCTGAGCCCAGTACACAGTTTTGGTACATGGCTAAAACAGACGTTGCCTCTGGCACTGCCCTGTCTGTTGATGTGAGGGAAACCGTATTGTGATCTGGCCGCATTGTAATAGGTCCAATCAACCAACCAAGATCTGAATCGGTGAGGGGAGTGAAGAACTGCCTTAAGAGCTCTGAAATTGGTGGACTATTTTTGTGGGTAGACTGGTGCTGGGTCTAGATTTTAGATGTCTTAAGAAGAGGTAAATAAATTTTCACCAGACACTAGAAATAATCGAAAGACGCTTCTCTTCGGTACCTGCGGAACATCTCAGGCAGAGCAGCTGATACACTATTTGATTCTCTATAAGAATTCAAGATGGGAATGATTGCATATTCTCTGCTTAATTTTAACCAAGAAATTGCAGCACCATGGTCCTATTTATAAACCCCAGAACCATATTAAGAGGAGTAGCACAGATACAATAAGCAAAAGCCAAGTATAGCAGAGGCATTCCACGGTGTCCATCTTGCAGATACAGTCCACTTTCTGCAAAACAATTCCATCCATAACTTGCAGTTTTAAATCAGAATAGATTTTCAAGGGAAAGATCAGCTAATCTTATGATACGGGGAACCCTTCTGACAAGCTTCCGGCTGCCAGAGAGAACAGCATAGCGATCCGCACTCTGAGGTTTCCCGGAAGTTCTGGTTTGCGCATGCATAATAGTGCACCTGGAACTGGTGTAATGCACCACCACCCGGGGTATTATTTCAGGCCAATCCAATGCTTAGACAAGTACTGAGGACCCATTTGTGTGAGGAGGATTAACTTTCAGCAACACCAAACATGAAGACTCAATAATTTGGCATTGGAATGTAGATTAATCACTGTAATGTCACACACTTGATGCATGTGTGGGACTGCTGAACAAATGTAAGACTGCTCGCTCATTAGGTATTCCTGCGTAGGTGCCAGAGACTTGACTGGGCAGTGAGTTCACCCACAAAGCATGAGGACAGCAGAGGCGCACAACCTTTTTTTTTTAACCCTACCTCTGCCGCTTTATTTAGCCCAATAAAAAAAAACAATGTAGTGTTTACGGTTAAGGAAACAAGCAACTGTCACTACCAGTCAAGCAAGACTTCAACCTTAAGTAAACTGTTAGTTGTTTGTCTGTGTTGCTCCATGTATTCTTCTCAAATGGAAGTTCTTTGTAATCTAGACATTCCTAACTCCTTCAGGACAAGTTGGTCAGAAAATCCTATATTATGACACTGTCGTGAAAGGGTTAAACCAGAGCAAAAAGTTACCAAAAATAAATTTCCAACTCATCTTTTTGGAAAGTTGCCGAGAATCTTGTCAGCCTAGAAGATTTTGTACCAGAAAATAAATTGCCATAAAGCAATTCAAGGACAACACAGACAGTAATGTGGAGGCACTGTAAGATATTTTTATGTTTTACTGGCATCTTTGTTAAACCTAGGAATTTAACTTTACAGACAAAAACTCCAACACAGACATTGTGCATGGACCAGCTCTTATTTCATTAGTTGCAGTCTCACCAATAGGTCTAAGTAAATAATCAAGTACAGAGCACCTTAAACTGACTGGTAGCAAAAAACAGACAAGATAAAAGAGGGGGAGAGCTTTACAAGACATGGAAGGTTGATGGAGATGTAATGCTTCGAATAGAAAGGGTTCCTTGTTGGTATTCATTGATCAACTAAATACACAATTCTGTTATAAGAAATATATGAGAATACAAATTTTAATTTCAAGACATTGTTCTTACCGTTGGTGGATCAACTAGGAGTTTATGAAAGTCGCACAAATGCTGCTTAATAGCAAGCAAAGTGTCTAAACTGGCTTGAGTGTTAGAAGACGAGTCCATACCAGGAGGGTTGATCTCCAACTGGCCTTCCAGGTTACAATAGAATCCACTCAATCCACCAAGTTCAGCCCTGCACGGCAAGAAGAGCAATATTTAGAAAACAAACGCAAAGTATATTACAATTAATGAGAAAGAAAATTTATTTTGGGAAATCACAACTGCTAGGTATACTGCATGAAATACACACTGTGGGTATTTAGATTAAAAAGGACATGGCCAACATGATTAAAGATTTACCCCATCAGAGGGAAGGTCTACTTATCTCATTAAAGAGCACTGTCATGCCAAACTTACCTTTCCACAATCACTTCATCTTCTCTTCCTCTCTCAGGATCAGTTCTTCTTTGATTCCTGTCTGAAGTAGTTTTCTTTAAAAACATAAGACAAAGTAGGGACTACTCTGTCTTATGGATTTTTCCTAAGCATGACCAGCTTTGACCAAAGGAGGAGCACGCTCCATTTCCTATGGTCAAAGAAATGTTATCACAATACTTCTTCCGGGATCTCGCAATGCCTCCTTTCACTATTCCCGAACGTCCTGTCATATAGACAGAGTGCCGGCGAAGCTACCAAATTTTATTCTAGCAGAATAAGTACACTTTGTCCACTCATGTTAGAACAACATTCTGCACTTTTTTTCGTTTGAATCAGAATTTAATTCTAATGAACTGACATTCCAATCCTATTCGTGCTGCGGCTGCATCTTGCAGCCACTTAGTAGATAGTTACCCAATACCGTGGGAACTAGGGAGCTATCTAATAAAAGGCTGAAAGAGCAAAATTGGTCTTTTATCCTACTTTACTAATACTAAGTAAAGATTACCTAGTATTCTTAATTTAGGGAGATTTAAAAGAAGCAAAACACGGATGCGGCCATGACAGTGCCACTTTCACCCCTTAAGGACACGACATGTGTGACATGTCATGATTCCCTTTTATTCCAGAAGTTGGTCCTTAAGGGGTTAAGCAGTCAATAGTAGGCTCATGCACCTGAAATTGTGAATGAAACCAATGGCAGTAACGGCTTTAAAGCTTAACTTTAACAATTTGAAATCCAATATGTTCTCTTAAGAACTAAATGAACTGATTTAAGGAATTCATTAAAAACTTTGGGTTAAACCTACCCTCCAACCTTAAAGGGAAACTATAGTGCCCGGAAGGGATGGGGAATTTTTTTTTTTTTTTCCATTAAAAAAAAAAAAAAAAAGAAATAATTACCATTGCAGAGTTAAGCGACCTGAGGCAGTGCACCCAGACCACTTCAATGAGCTGAAGTGATCTAAGTGCCCTCCAGTGTCCCTTTAACCCCTTAAGGACACATGACATGTGTGACATGTCATGATTCCCTTTTATTCCAGAAGTTTGGTCCTTAAGGGGTTAATAAAGCCTGCAACATCAATTTCTCACCTCTCGTCAGATTAAGTTGGACCATCAAGTGCTCAAGATGAATATATGTACCATGCCTCTTATTTCTCTTGCAAACTTTACCTGTTCTTATACCTCGTCCATTATTCACACCGATAGAAAACACCTTTATTTCCTATGTGTGGCACAACCACAAGCCTAGACTAAATCTCCACCTTCAAACACAACCAAAAAACAGGGGTGGAGTGAGCCAACCCAACATTGCCCTTTACCATAAAACAATTAACTGACAAAGAGTGATTGAATGGACCATTGCTTACACTCTGGATAGCATTGGAATCAGACTTTGCGGGGACCCCTGTCTCCCACCTCACTTAAGAACCAAACAACCAACCATCCAACGGTCTCATCCACACTTGGGATCTAGTCTAGATGCTTTAAAATACACTGTTTCTTCCAACCTAGCCCATGTAATTAGGGGACTTTTAAACTTCTGTGCGCTAATCCTTTCTGTACAAGTTATGGTCTGAAAAATGTTATGTATTCATAACAA
Source organism: Pelobates cultripes (assembly GCA_933207985.1). NCBI lineage: Eukaryota > Metazoa > Chordata > Amphibia > Anura > Pelobatidae > Pelobates > Pelobates cultripes. The sequence continues at coordinate 41,473,700 of OW240921.1, forward strand.
AATGGTTTGGCTCGGTAAATAAAAAAAGTTGTACACACACACTACATGTATGGAGAGTAAGTCATATAGACTGGCTTCTCGCTCAATGGCAAATTAACAATTGCACCCTTCCAATGACGTACAGCACGAACTGCTCCAGTGCTTAAAGAGATTAACCATAGCGCTTAACATGCCTCTAAATTTCTTACTAAGTGTTTAATTATATGTAACCTACTCTCAGATAGGGCTCACAGTCTACCATGATAAGAGAGTCAGAAGGATGTTAAATCAGACATTAAATGCCATAGCACCCTGGAATTCAGTAGACGGATAACACCATGCTCACGGTTAACCCAAGTAAAGTCAAAGTAGCCCCTACTTTTCCTCATATATTTTAAGAAAAATAGATTAAAAAGAAAAGAAAGAACAGATTAGAAGTAAGGAAGAGAAGAGGAACAGGTTGAAGCAAAGCAAGTATAGGGTGACCGTCACTTTAATTTATCTCCCTGTTTAAATTAATTCAAGCGTAGCAGAGAGCAAGCACACAGATTAACCATAGCGCTTAACATGCCTCTAAATTTCTTACTAAGTGTTTAATTATATGTAACCTACTCTCAGATAGGGCTCACAGTCTACCATGATAAGAGAGTCAGAAGGATGTTAAATCAGACATTAAATGCCATAGCACCCTGGAATTCAGTAGACGGATAACACCATGCTCACGGTTAACCCAAGTAAAGTCAAAGTAGCCCCTACTTTTCCTCATATATTTTAAGAAAAATAGATTAAAAAGAAAAGAAAGAACAGATTAGAAGTAAGGAAGAGAAGAGGAACAGGTTGAAGCAAAGCAAGTATAGGGTGACCGTCACTTTAATTTATCTCCCTGTTTAAATTAATTCAAGCGTAGCAGAGAGCAAGCACATATATGGCACTTTCAAACCACATAAGAGGAAGGGATAATGGACTGATGATGTTCTGGACACACAAGTGCTGCAGAGATGAATTTGCTTTATAAATTACCTCTTCTGCACTTCATTAACGTTTACTAGCGTGAGGGAATGAGGAACGGTCATTTTCAGTAAAGTGAATTAATTTTTTTTGTTTAAATAAAAGAAAAATAGGTGTTCGCTCAACTTTCCTAATGTTCATCACATGTATTTTTATTTTTTATAACGTAATGTTTTTAGAGGGACTATGTACGAATTAAAAGCATGTGAAATAAGAATCTAGATTACAAAATAACATATAGCACAACACAGCCACTATAATTTAAAAAGCACCCTAGTACATGCCCTGTGATATGAGTGGCACTACTAACTGTTCTACTACTAAAAAAAAAACAAAAAAACATTTTACTATGGTTTGAAACCTACCTCGGTCTACGAGGCTCCAGAAGAGTCAAAAGCACTTGAATGCCGTGAACAATTACAGATTCGTTGTGTTCTCCTTCAAACATGTTACTTAGGAGCTGCTCAATTGTTTCCTGCCTTTTTGGAAGAAAGGAAAAATATTTGTTTTTACAATGCACTGTGCAAAGGTAAATACATTCTAAGCACCAAGGCACGGAGCTTGAACATTCAAAAATACAAAGAAATAAGGGTTTGTACTTTTTTGTGTAAATCAGATCCATAACACAAAAAAGGTTGGATTTGTTTAGCAGGGATGGATAATATATGGTGGTCATGCACCCTTGTAGATACTTGGAAACAACTAATATGAATGTGACTAATTATGGGTCACAGTTAACAAAATGCCTACTAACAAAACCCAAAAGCCTGACAACACCACTAACTCCAGTAGTAGCTACAGAGCGTTGAGGGGATAAATTGAATGAAAACATTAATAACATCCATTAAACAAAGATCAGAAAACACATGTAGGCACATTAACAATCTGATCTTACAGCACAGTGTTTACTTTATAAGCTCTCATCTCCCGCTCTATTAATTGAACAAACACTGTAAACTGCTGTATGATCTAGGATGCTATTAACAGAGCAATATATAAGAAATTCTAAGTTAAATAAACACACTGTGCAATAAGGGAAGTTTAAAGATTAGACCTCTTTTTAAGGAAGTGTGTAGGGAGGTTGTGAGAGTCTCAGCCAGATGAGGTGTGGCTAGGACTGCAGAAACAGAAAGACCTAATGGCAGTAAATTGAGCAGTGTGCATGCAGTGGCATTATCTATACACTAAAATATCTTCATTAAGTTAAAGTTCTTTCGTTGCTCAAATTGTCCTTGTAATATGTGAGTTAGTATATAGATACACAGTGAAATTCCCAGGCCACCGCACTCCAAGTGGTAATGTCACCTCTGGGTTTCTTTAGACAATATGCAAATATCCATTAAGTTGACAGTCATTTAAAGAATAGTGTTGATGTCTTATGAGGACATATGAACATTTGCAATTATGCTTAAAGGAACACTATAGTCACCTAAATTACTTTAGCTAAATAAAGCAGTTTTAGTGTATAGATCATTCCCTGCAATTTCATTGCCCAATTCTCTGCCATTTAGGAGTTAAATAACTTTGTTTCTGTTTATGCAGCCCCAGCCACACCTCCCCTGGCTATGATTGACAGAGCCTGCATGAAGAAAAAAAAAAAAAAAAAAATACTGGTTTCACTATCAAACAGATCTAATTTACCTTAAATAATAGTATCTCAATCTTTAAATTGAACTTTAATCACATATAGGAGGCTCTGGCAGGGTCTAGCAAGCTATTAACATGGCAGGGGATAAGAAAATCTTAAACAGAACTTGCAATAAAGAAAGCCTAAATAGGGCTCTCTTTACAGGAAGTGTTTATGGAAGGCTGTGCAAGTCACATGCAGGGAAGTGTGACTAGGGTTCATAAACAAAGGGATTTAACTCCTAAATGGCAGAGGATTGAGCAGTGAGGCTGCAGGGGCATGTTCTATACACCAAAACTGCTTCATTAAGCTAAAGTTGTTCTGGTGACTATAGTGTCCCTTTAACGTCAAACAGTCCAATTCAGCCAGACTTTCACCTTTAAGACTAAATACATTTCTTACATTTAGAGTACAGATTGTAATGTGTTAGTGTCCCATTTTAATTCGTTAACCCCTTAAGGACTGGACTGTTTTTAGCGATGTTGTACATTTGCGACCAGGTATCTTTTTACACTTTTGTGGTGTTTGTGTTTAGCTGCAATTTTCCGCTCTCTCATTTACTGTTCCCATACAAGTTATTTATTTTTTTCCAGGACAAAAGGGGCTTTCTTTACATACCATTATTTATATAATCTCATGTATTTTAATTAAAAAAAAATAAATGATGCAAAAAGGAAAAAAAAAAAAAAAAATGTTTTTTTACTTTTACTTGAAAAATCTTTTACTCATCTACAAAAGCGAATGAAAAAAAAACTGCTAAATAGATTCAAAATTTTGTCCTGAGTTTAAAAATACCCAGTATTTACGTGCTTTTTTTTGCATGTTATAGGGCTATAGGTACAAGTAGGATATTGCGGTTTCAAAACATAAATTTTTTAAATTTATCAATAGTGACATTGTAACACTATTATCGGTCAAATCTCTAAATAACACCCCACATGTACATATTTTTTTAAAGTAGACAACCCGGGGTATTCAATATGGGGTATGTCCAGTCTTTTTTAGTAGCCAATCAGTCACAAACACTGGCCAAAGTAAGCATTCATATTTGTTTGTGTGTGAAAAAAGTACAAAAAAAATCAATTGAACGCTAATTTTGGCCAGAGTTTGTGACTAAGTGGTTACTAAAAAAGACTGGACATACCCCATTTGCAATACCTTGGGTTGTCTTCTTTTGCAAATGGTATGCCATCATGGGGGTAATTCTCATTCCTGGGCTACCATACGCTCTCAAAGGCAACGTAACCAACCTGGCCATTTTCAATGTAAAAATATTTGACCCATATATTTGACCCTGTAACTTTCAAAAATGCTATAAAATCTGTACATGGGGGGTACTGTTTTACTTGGGAGACCTCGCTGAACACAAATATTAGTGTTTAAAAACTGGAAAACGTATCACAATTATATCATCAGTAAAAATGCTGTTTGTGTGTGAAAAATGCAAAAAAAGTAACTTTCACTGACAATATCATCGCTGTGATATGTTTTAATGTTTTGAATCACTAATATTTGTGTTTGGCGAAGTCTCCCGAGTAAAACAGTACCCCCCATGTACAGGTTTTATGGTGTCGTAGAACGTTACAGGGTAAAATACAGTGCTAGCAAATTAAATTGTCTGGAATTTCGGCAATTCCCTCAAATTGCAATCAATAAATTTACTTATTACATAAATACGCACGTAGAATTTAAATATATGCATATTTATATATTTGAAGTCTACGTGTATATTTATATAATTATTTATGTAATTTGGATATGGACATATGTATATTTCGTATTATTTTTATTTATTTATATATACAAATTCATTCTAAGTGTATTTTGATATATATATAAATTTTAAAATACAGTTAGTATAAAATTTCATAAAGATAAAAATTGTTAAATTTTTTTTATATTTTATATCTTTTATATTTTATAATATAGTTATATATACACACACACACACACGTGTAATTTAATTATAAGTGTATTTTTATATTAATATAAGTACATATTAATCTAAAAATACACTTAGTATGACATGACATTATATAGCTATAATATATGTCTCATATATACACACATATACACATATATATATATATATATACACACACACACACACACACACACACACACACACAGTTAATAAAAATAAAAAAAATTAACTTTAATTTTATTTTACAGGGAGACTGCCTGTCAGCACAGACAGTCCCCCTGCAGGCAGACACATGGACACCTATTGTGACCATGTGATCGCTGTGTTGAGCAATCACATGGCCACAGGGGTCCTAATCCAGTGTGGGGAGACTGTCTGGGCTGCAGGTAGTCTCCCCACAACGGGAACGACGGTGATCAGGTAAGTAACTCAGACTGTTAGGACGGTTCAGGACCGTCAGCGGTCGGCAATGGGAAAATGCCGATGACTGTCCTGAACCATCCTCGGTCCTTAAGGGGTTAAAGGTGAATTCATCTTTTATTCCCTCTGATATTTTTTCCTTTCAGTTTTGGCAGGGAGGTAGTATCCACCCTTACCAAGCACGTGGTTAAGTGTGTAATAAAAATATAAATTTTTAGGCATTTGTTTTTGTTAAACCCATTTTAAGCATTTCCCCCCCATACTACGGAAACCATGTAAACGAACATAAAACAGATGCGTTAACATTTAGAACTAATCCAATAAATAAATAAAAATAATAGAAGTTTGTGCACATTGTGTGCATGAATTACTTTTCCAAAGTAGCCAATAATTGATCTGGTTCTGGACTGTCCTGAATCTGGATCATTTGCTCCCGGCTCAGACGAATGATATCACACAGGGACTGGGAAGCATTGGAATGTTGCTGGGGTTAAAGAAAAAAAAAAATGAACATTAAAACGGAAAATTAGAGAGAAATTAAAAAAAAAAAAAAAAAAAAAATTGTAATTAATAGTATTGCAGCAATTTGTCCAGATGGCACAACATTTCTGTTTGTATTCAAATACAAATTTGCATCTCTGTCATTTATTGCACCAACACATATTATACATTGTTTTTTTTTAGAGGGCTGTAAACAGGGCTTTAATTTGATGTCACATATACATAGGTACATTCTCATTAATTATATAAAAATGCCAAAAAAGTGGGGGAAAAAAAAAACTAAACAAAAAAAAAAACTTTTCACAGTTTTGGCAATAATAGGGTGTGCATAATATGTCCAGCTTAGAAAAAGTAATTCACAATAAATTCATTTATGGGTCTTGATTTATAGAGTACATAATATGTATAGGATTTCAGCTTATTTTGAAAGCTACAGGTCACAAAATACATGGACTAAAATAAAATTTCAATTTGCAACAATTTTAGAAGTTGGTGTGTTTGTCTTGTAGGTTTAGTAGCCATCACAGAAATCAAAATTGCCACACAAAAGTATATATTTTTATAAAGTAGACATCACAGGCTATTTACCTAAGGTTAGTTTGACACTTTATGTAGCCATTTCATCGCCAATCTCTGCTAAATATTGGAGTAAAATTGTGTTTTCTTTATTTTGGCATTTATACATAACAAGGTTTTTGTAATGTGTTTCGTAAAGTTGGTGTGTGCTATTCATCCATATAGTGTCCAGCTACATTTGCAGAGTATAACGATAACCCCATTGTATGTCTTTGGCACTATTCTGTAAAGCTACAATGCAATATAAAAAAGAGACAAGGCTATTTCAGTTTCTATAGTTAGAATTTCTATAGATGGATTTGACGGGCCTATGTCTCATTTTAGGGTATTATAGCAGTGTGACTGTTCAATTAACCCCACAAAAGGACTTTCATTTGATAAAGCAGACACCGCAAGGTATTTGATATGGTGTATATAGTGCCTTAACTTGTCACAATTTTTTCACCAATTTATGTCAATGTTTGTGGTGGTGGGGTGGGCGGAGATGGCATTTTTACATATATGTTGCATTTTTGCTGAGTATTTCTTACACTTAATATGTACCACTGTCATAAAAAATCCCCAAATTATACTCCGTTACATCTTCTGAGTAAAACAATATGCCCAATGTATGACCTAGACACTATTTTGTTAAGATACAGTGCTGTAAAAGAGACATGACAAGTTCAAGTTTTTAAGTGTGAATTTTCATGGAGGGTTTTGATGCGTCCGTGTCCCACTTTGGAGCACTTGAGCAGGCTACAAATTACAACTACACCATAAAGGCATATCATTTCTTAAAGAAGACATCCCAGGGTATTTCAAAAGGTATATTTTGAACCTTGGCTTGGGATCATTTTTCCACTAGTTTGTACCAAGTGTAGTGGCAATAAGCATTTTTTATGCCTTTATGACACACAAAGTGAGTTTGCACAGTATATTTTGCAAATTGTATGTGTGCTACGACTGTGTAATACTACATTTGTTGCTCAGCTATGTCGTCTGAGTACAGCAATACTCCGTATGTACCTTTGCCAGGTATATGTGGATGTTGAAGAGGCACATTTGAAACACAGCCAGTTTTTTTTCTAACTTTGAAGTTTTACGCTATGTCCATGTTCCATTTTGGAGAAGTTTAACTTCCCCACAAACACATACTATTTATTAAAGAATACACCCTGAGGTAATTCAAAAGGCGTATTTTGAACCTTAGCTTAGGATAATTTTTTTCTCTCGTTTGTTCCAGGTCTAGTGGTAATGATCATTTTTAGAAGTATTTTTTTTACTTATTAAAATTTTTCTTACAACTTTCCAGATTTATTTATTTTTATAAGTTTTATTACCGTTAACCCCTAACTAGCAGTAAGCAGCACTAACCATAAATTCCCCAATTTACCATAGCTCCCACCCACCCCAGCTAGCAAAATAAATAATTTAAAAATATTTAAATTAAACACCTGAGGGTTAAAAAGAATAATAATAATTTTAACCCTAAGTGGTAAAAAATGTAAAAAAATAAAATAAAAAAAATCGCATCACAATATAATACTGTGATCTGTAATTTGATCACTGTAGGTAGTGATCAACTAGCAGTGAAGGGGTTAATTTTTTTATTAGGACTAGGTAAAGGAAGGTGGGAATTTTTTTTTTTTACGTTAACCCCTAGCTAGCATAACACCAAATTCCCCACTAACTTCCATCCACCCCAGCTAAATACATAATTTTAATAAATAAAATTGGCAGGTGTTAAAAATAAATAAATAAGATCACAGTAAAATGTAGTCCCAGCCAGTTGGTCACTGTAGTCAGTGATCAATTGGCAGGGAAGGGGTTAATTTTATTAAAGCAGGGGTGGGATTTTACTATAACTTTATTTAATTTTTTTTACAGGGAGAAGATATCACTGATCCGTCTCCCTGCACTTCACACAGACCTCGGAAGAGCAGGGAGGCGGATGGTGAGTCTCTGCAGCACATGTGCTCGCTCTGACAGCCTGTCAGAGTGATCACTGCTGCAGGGGCAGCGCGATCGGGTGCTCCTGGTCTGCCTCTAAAACAGTATTTTTCTGTGTACGCTGTTCCTTTAATTGTATTTTGCATATGTTTTGGTCTTTAAGGCAGCACCATTGCTTTGACATGCATGTTCTGTGTGTGCCTCAAACTCCCTTGTTTAACCCTGCAATATAAACATGGCAGTTTCTACAAAATTAACATGTTTTACATTGCAGGGTTAAATCTACAGAACCAAGACCAATTCTTGCACCAAGACCAATTCACAGATGACGTTGTCTGGGTGAAACTTCGTGTGTGACTGCAGAGGATGGGTGTTATGGGTCACTCCCGATCCCTAAACACCTTTAGCTTGCTAAAAAGCATTATGTGTGAACAGTGTGTCCTCTTCATTTTGCAACTAGTGCAGATTTCAATTACCTTGGTTACACCTCCTTGGTTTTCAAGCACACAACAGGTAATGTTACTTCCTGATTTTGTTTGAACTCAAAAGGCAGCAAATGCCCAGAGCTCCTTACTTACAAAGACTTCTCATTGAGCTGTATTGGGAAGTCTGTGGTTGGACAGCCACAGAAAGTCTAGGCAGTGTTAGAAGGAGAGGGTTTGCAAATGCAGAAGATAAGAGAACTGCAGGTTTTGTAAGCTGATTTTAGATATATCTTCAGTGAAAAACAAAACATGATACGCATGTAAGTTTTCATTTGGGGTATATCTACTAAACCGTGATTTTTATTTATTTTGAATTTGGGCAATGGAGTGTCCATCTAAGCAACTCTAAAGGTTTGTAAGCAGAACAGAGGATGGTGTCCATAGAATAAAAAGACTATAATCACTACAATGAACTGTAGTCGGTATGGTGTTTCTTAAAGGAACATTCAAGACCATTAAAGCACTTCATCTTGGTGAACTGCTTTGTGTGTGAAGAATGCATCTTTTTCATTTTACAAAAAGTGCAAATTTCAATAGAAATGGCCACTTTGGGCGTGGCCTGGACAAGCATGGTGCAGGACGCACGGTAAAGGAGCTCCGCACCCGAGGCAGAGAAAATAAGCGATAACCAGCCCATACTCGGAGCGCAATGGTCCGGAACAAGAAGCGGTCAGTACCGGGGACGTAGCTAACAAACTGCCCGCGGCGGAATACGGGCCCGATGGAGGATTTCCTCACAATGCCGGCGGAGTAGAGGCTCCCTTACTGCAGACAAGAGGCGCCAGCCTCTCCGGAATCGGAGAGCACGGGGGACTCCCTATCCGGAGCTGACTATGCAGGGGCCCTCTCACACATAAGAACAGAGCTCACGCAGATATCGCAGCAAATTATGTCTAAAGCAGACAGGGGTACCCTAGTTCAGGAGCTGCGCGCAGCCTTCAGGGAAGAAATGGCGGGCCTGCGCTCTGACCTGACCATGTTGGAACAGAGGGTGGAGGAAGTGGAGGCGGCGGCCCAAGACAGCGAGCAGCAGCACAGGGCGACAGATAGCTATGACCAGACAGGGCAATATGCTGATAACCCTCCGCAGGCAAGTAGAGGATTTAGAAAATAGGAGCCGTTGCCACAATAGTCGCATACGAGGCCTGCCTGAGGGGGACACAGATCCCATACAGACCACGCTGGGTGCCCTATTTAAAACAGATTTTGAGAGCAGAAGCACCTGAGGACATCAGGCTTGAACGCGCGCACAGAGCACTGGAGCCGCCGAGACAAGATGGCAACCCCAGGGATGTGATCTGCTGTTTCCACCTCTATAGCCTAAATGAAAAAATCATGGCCGCCACAAGAGGGACGCCCTCCATCCTGTTCCGCAGCACAGAGGTGACTCTTTCAGGATCTCTCTGGCTTGACACTCGACACCAGGCGAGCACTACGCCCAGTGACCAGCGCCCTGAGAGAGCGGAGGATCCCATACCGCTGGGGATTTCCGTTTAGCATACAAGCTAAGCACGGTAACTCATGGGTGACAGCACGCTAGCCTGAAGAGCTACCCGGGCTCCTGAGAACCCTCAACCTGCCATCAATCCGGGTTCGGAATTGGATCCTAGAAGAGGCGATTGCTACAAGACGGGACCCCCTGGGTCCGCTGCGAAGCACTGACACCCCAGCCAGAGGGAGTGCGCCGCCACGCAGGCGAGGAGGGCCGGATTGCCCGGAAGAATAGCACCGCACGCAACCATGTCGGACCGAAGGGTAACTGGTGAGTTACCATACACAGGGGACGGAAGGGCTCCACGGGCATAACCAGGACACTTGGGGTGGGACATGGGAAAGGGAGCATAAGGGTTAGACCTAAAAGAGCGCAGTCTGAGGCTACAACCCCGGCACTCGAAGTCGCAAAGCACCCACGCGCAGTTGCCTACCCCTGGAGCTTAAGGTCACAGGGGTATCACCTCTGACGGGGGAAAGATCAAGGGCCAGGAACACACAAAAGGTACCACACAGGAGTGAGTTCTTCCTGTGAGGTGGGGAGGGGAACAAGCTAAAGCCTTGGATACGCAGCACAGGCCCGGCTTGGAGGTGCATGTCCAGGCCTGCCGCCTAAGATCATACCAGCATAGGGGAGATTTGATGCCAAACAGTGCCTAACACACACCTCACAGGGCTACGAGAATCGTTGACTGACGACAGAACCGCCAGTATGCCACAAGCCACGTTTTAGACAGCTTCATAATCATTGGAGAACACCACATGGGGGGGACCGGAGACCTTGGGAGGGAGGAACACGAGATGGGGAGATGGGTAATGTGCTGGGGGAGGATGCTGAAGTGTACTGAATTGATGCAAGGTGATCACCAATAGCGTGGGTACTTGTTCCAACCCCTAGGGAAGCAGAGGAACGGGGCCAAACGCAAATTAGGGGTAGCGTAGGGAATGGAGACGTCAGGGTTAGGGGTCTTCACACAAAACTGAGGGACCACGCAAGCCCAGTGGCCGTTTCAGGGGGTAAGGGGGGAGAAAAGAGGGAGGTGGGAAGAAAAGAGGGAGTGGGGGGAAGCAAAGAGGAGGGGAAGAAAAGAGGGAGATGGGGAAGCAAAGAGGAGGAAGCAAAGAGGGAGGTGGGAAGCAAAGAGGGGAGGTGGGAAGCAAAGAGGGGAGGTGGGAAGAAAGAGGGGAGGTGGGAAGAAAAGAGGGAGGTGGGAAGAAAAGAGGGGAGGGGAGAAAGAGGGGAGGGGGAGAAAGAGGGAGGGGGGAGAAAGAGGGAGGGGGGAGAAAGAGGAGGGGGAGAAAGAGGAGGGGAGAAAGAGGGAGGGGGGGGGAGAAAGAGGGGAGGGGGAGAAAGTGAGGGGAGAAGCAGGGGAGGGGGAGAAAGAGGGGGGAGGGGGGAGAAAGAGGGAGGGGGAGAAAGAGGAGGGGGAGAAAGAGGGGAGGGGAGAAAGAGGGAGGAGGAAAGGGAAAGAAAAGATATATCTGTATAGAGAGGGGAAGAACACAAGAGAAAAGGAAAAAACAGTACGCAAGCAGAGCTTACCCCTAGGGAGCCCTAGCCATGACCCAGATGAGAATAGATGACCACCCCGCAGAACTCCAAGCCCACTCGGCCGACAACAGACGAAACACCACAACTGACATCACAACTGACGCGTCAGACTACTACACAGTTCCAGGACTCTTTGCCTCCGGTATCACCATAGCCGGCCCGGCCTGGGGGACGTGGAACATAAAATTCACACACAAACCCACGAGATACGGATACCCTTTGACTTGGGACCCTACACTACACCTGGGATCTACACACAGGTGGACTGTGCAATCCCTGCGCCCGGTCCTGTGCAGGTGCGGTCTAGGCCCGATACCCCCCTGACGGACGCCTATTTTGAACTGGTGTGGAGGCAGGTGGATTGCTCTCCACAGAGTATACCGCACAACGCCTCTGCCACAGATGTCAAGTCATAGCGGATCCCATCAGTGGGAACCTACTTAAACCCTATATCTAGGAACCCCCCCCCCCCTTTTCCCCTCTCTTCTCTCTCTCCTCTTCCCTCGCGCCTCCTAAACAGAGCACTCGGTGCCTCCTGCCCTCCCCCTGGGATGGTCGCCCCGCCTCCTCTTCCGCCCCATTGGCCGCCGGTCATGGGATCGGGATTTGCCCCAGTGCCTCTCCGGCACTGGTCGAACAATGTATAAGGCCTCAACACGTCTGAACGGAGAACTCAGCTGCTGTGCTCCCTATGGGCGGAAAAGGCATCAGTTGCGTTCCTGCTGGTGGACTGCTGGAGAGCTCTTCACCCGAGCGACAGATTATACCTACTACTCCACAGCCCACAAACGATACAGCAGACTGGACTAGATCCTTATGGCTCAGGAATTCCTGTCCCTGCTCGTGTTGGCCGAGATTAGACCGCTTGGATGGTCTGACCACCACCCCCATACTAATTACAATAGACTCCCCCCTGCACTGACCCAGGGAGCGCCATTGGAGGATGAATGAGTCGGTCCTAGCGGACACCCCAACTGTCACGGGACTCCGTTCGGTACTGACCACGTTCTTTGACGAAAATGAAGACCAGGATATGCCGACCCCGACATTGTAGCAGGCACATAAGTGCATAGGCACCTCATTAAACGGTGTACCGAACGTAAGAAGGAACAACGACGGCGTATGGAACAGCTCACCCGACGGATCTCGGAACTAGAGGCGGCTCATAAGTCCACGCAAACGGACGACGACTATGCGACTACTGGAAGCTAGGAAGGCTCTTCGCGATATACTACACCAGAAGCTCCAAGATACTCGACGAAAGTCTCACCGCTTTTTCTATGAATATTCAAATAAATGCAGCCAGCTCTTGGCTCGCATGCTTCAGAAGAAGCGACGTATGTGCCACATCTCTAAACTTAAAACTAGGGAACAGACGGTAACCCAACTCCCGGATAAAATTACCGAATCATTCCGGGAATACTACCACGCCTTTTACAATCTGCTCACGGTGACCTCACCTGACTCAATCCACCGCAGAGCGCAACGAATTACGGAATACCTTCAAGAACACGTTACCAAAACGCTGAGTCAGGACACAGCAGAAGCACTAGAGGCACCCATCTCGATGGAGGAGCTGCAGGTGGCGTTGAAGGGCGCTAAACTCAATAAGGCTCCAGGGCCGGACGGACTGCCCATCAAATACATAAAGGAATTTGGGGAGGTACCGCTCCCCAAACTATTAACAGGCCTTAACTCCCTCCTGGAACGGTGAGCGTTCCCAAGAGACTCTCTCATGGCAACAATAGCAGTACTACCCAAGGAAGGTAAAGACCCAGCCAATTGCGCCTGCTCTCCCCTCTCCTGTTTGCCCTCTCCCTGGAACCATTCCTGGGGGTTGGTCAGACGGGACAGGGGAATAGAGGGATTCACACTGCAGGGAACGATCCATAAGGTGGCTGCCTATGCCGATGATATGTTTATTCTTCGTCAGCAACCCCCTGGTCTCCATACCGAACTTACTGAGAGCTTTTGCGTAATATGGGCAGATATCCAACATAACACTGGACACAATAAAAAAAAAAAATCAGAAGCCATGCCCCTCTCCATGGCAGAAATCCCAGTTCGCATTCACGTGGTGCCGGACAAAGATTAAGTACTTCGGGATTTGGCTCACCGCGGACCTCTCGCAACTCTACGCCCACAACTTTCCCCCCCGATGATGCTCACACTGAAAAACGATCTGGCCTGTGCGTGTCATGGTTTGGAAGGATGAACGCAATTTAGATGAACCTATTGCCGTGCTTGCTATACCTTTTCCAAACCATACCGATAAGTATACCCTAGACATTCTTCCGACACATGGATACCGCCATCTCCGGTTTTATCTGGCAGTCCTGAGACCCCAGACTCAAGCGAACGCTGTTACAACAACCGAAGGCCCAAGGGGGAGTGGGACTCCCCTCCCTGCTGACCTACTATAGAGCAACGCACTTGCTCCGCATAGTGGACTGGCATGTTCCAAGGACGTGCAAGAAATGGATATATATGGAACGAGCTCAGGCAGAGGGGACATTACCAGCGGCAATCTGGTTGAGCGGTCATCTGAGGAGCCCACGTACCCGGACTCACCCACTCATCTAACCAACTGGCGGACCGTGCGGACACCCACCATCCAACAATGGATGGACAAGGTAGAGGAAATACACAGGATGGAGACTCCCACAGCGACCCTGAAAGGAACAGTGGACAAATACATGCAGACTTGGACCCCGTGGATGGATTTCATATCACACAACAGGACGTGAGGGTGCCGGACCCCGTGTGCGGCTGGGGGGGTGCGCGGCGGGCCCGGGGAGTCCGACATTCCCCTGTTTTTTGGGTTTTTTTCCCCCCTCTCCTTCTCCTCTCTCCTATAAGGAACGACCAAGGACTTCCGAAATAAACAATTTAGCGGTCAACCCAAAACACACTAACACAATAAGGGAGACCTACAGGCTGGTGAAGGGAGACAAAACAAGTCCAATAGCCCACACAACCGACATGACAGCATTTGAAGATATAAACAGGAGATAGACGCGAAAGAAGGTCCCCCGCCAGACGGCAGGAACAGACAGCCACGACCAAGAGAGAGAACTCGCTCCTAGCGCACGACCAGGAATTATCCTACGATATAAGAAGTGAGAATAAGGGAAGCATTACTACACACCTGTGGGCCCCGAGAACCACATAGTTACAGGAGGTAACCCCATATTGAAGTAGCACACAATAAGTCCACACAGAAAATGGGTAGACGACTAGCTAACTAGCCTGTTGCTCAGCAATCTCACAAACCAGGCTATAACACTTAGTAGCAATAATATTTCAAAATCAGCAGTGCATGAGAAAGTGGCAAGCTCTGAAGCCAGTGATAATGACCAGCTGCACAATGTGTAAATAGCATAGCATTTGAACAATGTTAGCCAGGCATGTTTCGAAATGTACAAATGGGAAGTTTCAACGTTTTACCTTGACATTTTGTCCAATTGGCTTTGTAACCAATAAGCACAGTATCTTGTACGATTACTTAAATATGAAAATAAATATTCAAAAAAAAAAAAAAGAAGAAATGGCCACTTTTCTAAATTAAAGGGATTCTATAGTGCCAGGAATACAAAGCCGTTTTCAAGGCACTATAGAATCCTACAGTGTCCCCCTCCCTCGTATCCCCACTCCTGCGGCACTTAAAACCCCTTCAGTCAGTTACTTACCTGAATCCAGCGCTGATGGTCCCTTGGCACTGAGTCAGGCCCCGCCCATGCTCACACTGACATTGGTGGGGAAGACCTAAGGCGCATGCGCAGCAATGGTCAAGCTCACATTAAGATTTACTCATAGGAAAGCGTTATTGAATGCTTTCCTATGGGGGGAGACAGACGCTGGTGGTCCTAATGCAGAGCGTGAGGACTTCCAGTGTCAGATACCGGATTAAAGCCACTAGAGGTAAAGTTAACGATGGATAGTAATTAGTTTCTCAATAACTGCAATAATTACTATTTCAGGTTAAGGGACATTACACCCAGAGCACTTCAATGAGCTGAAGTGGTCTGGGTGCCTACAGGGTCCTTTTAACCTTGCTACAAACCCTTGCTGTCAGAACAGGCCCTGTTATTTTGTGGTTTGTTTAGCTCAGTGAAGCTAAAACTCAAAAGATTTGTAAAAGCAAAGACTTCTGATTGAGCTACATTGGAAAGTCTGATTGGACAGCCACAGAAAGTATGGGCAAAAAGGGGAGGGCATGAAGAGTCTGCATACAAGCGATCTGCAACTATTGCATGCATTTCTTACATATACCCTCAATAGATATTTGTTACACTTAAATGCACACATGTTTGCATTGGGGGAGAGGGGGGAGCAAGTCTACAAAACCATGATATTTATTTTAAGCAAGTTAAATCCTTATGTATTTTTTTTTAAGCTGTACGGACACCTACTTTTTCTGAAAAAACAAATAAACATTAAATTAAAGAGTAAGGAAGTCAGTTAGTTAATACTTACATTGTCATCCTTTGAAGGATGAATCATTTCAATAAGTCTTTGTACTATTTTTTCTTCATTAAGCCACTGTAAATCATAAAAAGAAGATTATTGCTAAAGAATAACAAAAAAGGACAGCACTGCCCTAGACCACATGCTTATATTTGGTTAATAAATTATAAGAATCTGCAGATATAAAATATAGTGATGGCAAACTCAGTGAGCTTGATCTCAGTTCATATAAAACTTTGTAAAGCCATACACATAATTAGCGCACTATATAAAGTCGTCCCTTGGACCTTTCAATCTGCAGCAAAACCATAAGTTGTCTCATTACAGTATCCCAGAAAGTACTTCAAGGAGAGTTACGCTTTAGTTTATTTAAACAAATAGTACATCAAGGAAGAGAATGGTAATTACCATTTTCCTGTCTGTTAAAGCAGCCACATTGCTTAAAGCCAAAATGTGAATGGGGGCACACCATACCAATAACATTAAGGTGGAGTCTTTACAAACTGCTTTTGTTTTTTTGCTCAAGAAGCAAAAGTGAAGCAAGCAAATATTTGCATTAAACGTGCTTTCCCACCCCCCAGCAACATACACCATGCCTTCTAGTATTGCCAGAGAAAACTACTGAAAAGAAGCGGGCATAAATCAATGAGTAATACTAGTGCAATTTAGAAGAGAAAAAAAATAAACACATGCACACTAAAAGTGACATGGTAGTAATGAATAAAATCAAAACGTACACATATTGCAAGCAACTTTACTAGAGAAATGACATCTCATTATGTCAAATTCAATTAAGTCTCATAAGAAAAGTTTGAACATTCAGTAATTTTTAACCAACTAGTTTCAACTTGCACACACACACATCTTCTCTCCCTTCCCCATTTAGTATCTTGGCAAAGAAAATGAAAGTCACATTTCTAAACGAACATTATAGTTTGCTGCATTTAGTGAAAATTCTCTTGAGGGAAGGGGGAGAGAATATAAAACATTTTCTACTGTTTTCCCTGCCTGCAAACCTTACAAAAAGCCATGCACTGCTTCAATATTTGAAAATTATTGTCTTTCAGCTATACAAACGAAAGTGAACTTTAACAGAAAACGTGTTCTGGTGGATTGCTTAATTCCTAGGACTTTACTCCCATGTTAAATCTTCCACAGAACCCTCAATGCACCATCCTTCAATGGTAGGCCAATGATCAGTTCAGGACCATGAATTAAGTGTCATGAAAATAATAGAAGGTTTATGATAAAGAAAAAAAATTTATATAAAATATGTTAACATTTTGGTACCTAAACACTGCGCTTGCGAAATTGCCAGAAAATGTGTGTGTGATTGTGATAGAATTATAATATATCAGGGTTATTCCAACTGGCATAACCCCTGCAGCCCACTGTATGATTTTAAGGCTACTCTGTGTTGTTCCCTGGTAATGTAGAAGCCATTTTAAACTGGACTGCCCGGCCTTTAACCTGGTCCTGCCGGACGACGGCACTGAACAGGGTTTAGAACATCTGAAAGCCGGTTGCCGATACTTCCACTCATTTATTGTTGGAGAGTGACAGCTGACTACTTTTACCTAACGAATTAGATTCTGTGCATCGGAATTTGCACAGATTTGACAGTGGCCAACGCAGAAATATATTCTGGACAGGCTAATGACACTGCTGGAGGCGGAGTTATACCCCTGGCAGCTAAGAAGATAAATCCTGGAGTTTGCAGTGTTTCAAAACCAAACTATGAACATAGACACTTGAGGCACCATTACCACTTCAAACCACTAAAAAGAGGTTATTGCGCGTAGAGTATCCCTTTAAACAATATACTTACCTGAAGCTTGTCTCTGCTTCATCCAATATGTCCTCCAGAAAGCATGTGTAAGCTTTTAATATGCCAGCCATATTTGTAGTTTTAAAACCTCTATGTTGTTGACAGAGGCAAATGGCAAAACATTTTTTTGTAAGCACAAGGTAAACAGTATTCTCATTAAAATTGCACAGGCACATTTTACATCAAAACACAATGCACTCGGTATGATTTACGATGCTAAATTTTCTATGATCAACTTACATTGAACACATCTTGTCTCAGTCTAGGCTGTTCAACACATGTCAGAAGCCTCAGTAGCAGGTCCATAATGGCAGACGTGCCAATGTGTTGTAACAACAAGCTTACAAAATCATCTTTTTTTCGAAGAAAGGCTATAATCTACAAAGTTAGGAAGAAACTGTATAAGCAAGATCCTTTATTTTCAGCTCCATACATTAAGTGAATACAATAAGACTTTCATATGTTCGTGATAAATTACCAAAAAAAAATAAAAAAATAAATAAAAAAAAATTTAAAAAAAAATACAAAAACCACACAATTACTGATCACTGTAGTCCATCATTACAGGAAAAAGGACCTGCCACTCACTCCATTACTGTTTCTAGTGTACTTTATTAGTGAATCAAGACTGGAAAAAAAATAACCAATGAAACGCATGCAAACACTGATACAGTACAGATAAATTTTAATGGAAAATAAATACTGCAGGAAAATCATGTTCAACCTTTGCCTCTGGCAACCCTGGTAAGTGAGTGAGAAAGTGGAGAACCATTGCAGAAGGGTGTATAAAAAAATAAATAAATAAATACAACTACCGGTAAACGAAAAAAAAAATAAAAAAACAGCCGGTGAATTTCAAGAACCCAGACCTTTCTCCAACTATTTAGGCTAGATTTTAAAAGGTTTTGAATTTTCATTTTCCCACAACTTATTGAATTCTGACTAAACCCTATCGTATTCTACAGCTACAAGTATTAAAGAGTGGCTAGCTAAAATATTTTGGCCTCATGTGCATTTACAGAATTACAGAAAGTAATATTGTATGCATCAAGGAACACTGCCAGGGCTAAAGCCCCTTTTCACCAATTACCTGACCAGACATGTGTGCTGTATTGCTATGACCAGACACACGTTCATATTGCAATGACATCATTGCCAGGTAAATCAGTGTGATCTTCAGTTGGGTAAGTGAATGTTCTTATCCAAATGTAAAATAAATGGCAGCACGCAGGTGTAGTATAGCTGGGAACCTGACAGTTACTTTAAAGTCATTTATATGGGTATTATATGCTACTACAGTGGTTTACAAAAACATGGCAGTTTTAAACTCCCTATGCTTCATTTCTACAATACAAGGTATTATATGGAATGTGCATGGTAGTCTAAGTCACTTGCACTGTCTAGTTCATATATTCAGCACATACATTTTTTAACAATAGTTGCTATTTTTATTTACATATATATTAAATTTAACAAGCATAAAATCACTTTTTCCCCCAAAAAATAAAGTGACCAAAAATTGTACCTGTTCAGTCTTCCTGTTGATTAGAATGCCCATCACTTTGCTAAAGAAGCTAGCCAGTAAAGGATTAAGGCTTTCATTGTTTTGCAAAAAGTCATACAGTCGCTTCAGTAAAGATTCATCTTCCCCTAAGGCATCATTAATCTGTGATACATCTGCTGTTAGGATCTCACAGGATACACTTGGATATCTAATACACAAAAAATCCATTAGCTGACAAATAGAACAGTACCAAAGCAGCACTCATACAAGTGAAAAGTTATAATACAAGGAGGGAATACCTTTTTTTTTTTTTTTTTTAAAGGTGTTTGTGTAATGCTTCCTAATACCATCAACAGAAAGCTTAAAAGGGACACTAAAAAAGTGGCCTGGGTGAGTGCCCATGGCAGTTTAGCCCTGCAATCTAAAACATTGGCATTTAGTAGATCCAGCAATGTTAAGATTGCAGGGCTTCACAAACCTCTGGTTGCCTTCTTCCTGCCAGCCATTAGAGGCACTCCTGCATTGAGAACAGAGTCTGATTTTGCTGTGTGACATTTGCATCTTCAAAGGCAGATCATATGGAGATGCATTTGATTGGATGAGTGCAGCACTCGCTGGGCACATGCATTTCTTCCCCAATGTTTAAAGCTCCATGCACTTATGGCATTGGAGCAGGAGAAACACACTGCATTCTCTCTTTGCTGAATGCCTGGTGCACAGACTTTAAGGGCAGAGCTTTTAACAATGAGTGAAAGGGAGGAAGACAGATTCAGAAGTAAATACTGCAGAGTGAATATTCTATGTTACAACCCTCTCACACATGGATTTGTTGAAAAAAGGGGATAAATAAACATAGTATTTAAAAATCGTGAAAAGACAGTTGCCCTTTAAATATTTCCAATATACATACTTATATCGCATCTTTTCATCCACATCATCTGGAGGCTCTTCTGTTATGCATGTGACTAGTTCTTCCATGTGTTGTGGTTGCACTAGGAAATCCACCAGCTTGCGGTTCACAACCTTGCATTCCTGCAATACATCTTCTTCATCCAAAAGCTCAAACAGTGTAACATCTTCACGCTCTAGGAGAGTGTCCACATGTGAACTAGTGTGCAGATCAAACTTCCAAAACATGGTTCACTGCGGGAAAAAATAAATTGAGTTTATATGGAGGTGTCAGAAAAGAAGTATGTTTACCAATTTAAACGAACATGGTTTTAGTCCTTAAACAGTACAGGAGAAATGCTTATAAATTATATATTTATCAATTTGTACCATAAGAAACAATTATATTTAAAAAAAAAAAAACAAAAAAAACAAACACATTATTTTATATGTTATTTAAAAGTAAAAGTAAATAAGGAAGTTACATGATGTCCTCCAGAGTGGTCTTTAATGCAGTTAGGACCACGTGGAATGTCCTGTAGTTTTGACATCAGCAGGGTTAAATACCTGCTGACACCAGGGAGCCCCAGGTATCAATAAATATCTGGGGCTCTCCTTTGCAACAATTTAGTATCAACAAGGTTAAATCCACACCCACATCAGGAAACCCAAGTATCAAATACCTGCAGCCCTCCTCTGTCAGCTTGTGGCCTAAGTATGACAGATGCGCTGTATGCAGAGATTATAGAGAGCGCTTCTACATCCATTTAAACAGACACTGTAGACACAGACCACTTCACCTCATTGACGGGGTCTGGGTACGCTTAGTGCTGCAATGTTAAACATTCCAGTTCCAGAGTAACTGCAATGTTTACATTGCAGCACTAAGTCAGCCTCTAGTGGCCACTAGTCTAGAGGGCTTCCAGGTTTGAAACTGACCTTTGGTTCGATATCTGTTGCTGGACGTCCTCACGCTTTGCATGAGGACCACCAGTGTCAGATTCTCCTTCCCCCTCCCCCCAATAGGAAAGCATTGATTGAATGCTTTCCTATGGGGAGGTCTAATACGCACAGCATTTGCATTTTAACTTTTTGTTTACCGGAGGGCACTACAATATCCCTTTAAATAGACGTTTAAATACCTATTGCTCAAACGCGGTGTAAGCTGGGTTAAATCCCTGCTCACACCAAGGAGACCTGGGTATCAATGAATACCTGGGGTGCCCCTCTGTCAGCTGATGCAATTATTAGAGGTCAAAGACTCCCCAATGGGCTGAAACTGCACAGTTTAACATTTCACCATGAAATTTAAGGGGACTTGAGCACGTCATCCAAACAACCTCAATTAGATGAAGTGGTCTGGGTAGCTGAGTGTCCATTTAACGCTATTTTAGCTATACATAATACCCAACAACAAATTTGTTGTTGTTGAGCATCTGCTCCAGGAATCTTCAGATCAGGTGGTCAAAGGACTTCTCAGCTTCTAAGGCCAGTGGTAGACCACCCCAAACCAGACTACCTCAATAGTTGACACTATAGTGCCAGGAAAACACTTGTTTTCCTGGCTCTATAGGGTCCTTGGATCCCCTTCACCCTCAGGGCCCCCCTCCCGTCGTGCTCTACAGGGAGGAAGGGGTTACAGGCTTACCTTTCTCCAGCGTCTGGCTCCCTCGGCGCTGGGGACTCGCCTCCTCCTTTCCCCGTCATCGGCTGAATGCGAATGCGCGGCACTATCAATGCTTTCCTATGGACGCTGGCATCTTGTTTTGTCCACATCTCGTCTTCCCCACACAAACCCAATTTGATCATACCCCACTAATTGTGGAAGTTAAGAATTTAAGTGCTTAGCAATCAATTTAGCATACATTTTTGCATAGGTTTGCATAGAGATTGATCTGTAATGTGTGCATGATGTAGGGGGATTTATCAGAATAATGTGTTTTTATAGTAGATTGGAGAGTACCCCTCAATGCAGCTCGGTGATACACTTTAAGAAGATACCATGCAAGCACTTGGCCAAATTTGTTTATATTATTGTGTTGATACTTGTGTTGAAAACCATCTGGGTACTTGCCAGTCTGCATATTTGATTACTGGCAACACCTTATCCAATGTGAAGGAACTTGTGAGGTGCTCCGATTATTGTGGGGTTAGTTGCAGTAATGTTATGTGAGACAGATAATTGGAAATGTCCTGATTAGTCAGTTGTGGTGTTGTCTGGTCTGTATGTAAATTATAATGTGGTAGAGTATTTTGAGAAAAAAAAAAAAAGTCACTGGGCTATGGTCAGATCACAAAATCATCCCATACTGGTCCAGGGAAGTGGCATCCAGGAAAAAAGTGTCAATTCTAGTGCGTCATGTGCTGGGGAGTAACATATACATATTCTCCACCCATCATACAGGCCAAATAAGTCTAAATTTAACTAGGCTACAACTCAATCTGGAATGGTCTTTTCCTACAGGCAGAATGAGATGCTGACGAATCCAGATAGAGAGAAATTGAATAACACTGAAGTCCCCACAAACTATAAGCCCTCCCGCTTTAGGTTTACCCACTTTGGTTAAAAATTAGTGCAAGTAATTTCTATGGTGCGAGTTGGGTAAGCATACTGGTTCAGGTGTGTTTTGCACATTACTAATCAGGACAAATAAAATAGTGTATCTAACCTGATCATCAGTTAGTTTCCTTTGCAATTGGAAAGATACATCCCTATGTATTAAGATGAATTCTCCCTTAGACTTGGTATTAAATTAGGCATGCAACTGTGTGGGGTAATATGCTGAGAAGATGCTAGAGGCAACAGGACTTTTAAAATGGGTCTCTTGTATACAGGCAACATCCATTCTTTGGAAACTGAGGTCAAGTCAATCGTTTAAAATTAAACGATTACTATTTTTATACTAGAGCGGAATTAGAGGTCACCTATTTAAACTGGAAGAAAAACTTAATCTAAGGCAAAGGAAAGGGGGGTTTTTTTGTTAGTTTTTTTACAGAAAGCACTAGTGATGCAGAATTATCTGCCTAAAGTTGTGCTTTTATCAGAGTTTGCACTGTTGTTTAAAGGGACACTATAGTCACCCAGACCACTTCAGCTCAATGAAGAGGTCTGGGTGCCAAGTCCCTCGGGTTTTAACCCTACACATGTAAACATAGCAGTTATGTTAACATTTGGGGTTATTCCAGCCTCTAGTGGCTGTCTTCCGGACAGCCACTAGATGCGCATCTGCGACGCTGGAGGTGAATTTCCTATGGACATTTTGAAAGTGCGCGCGGCACCTGTCGCGCATGCACATTCGGCTCCAGTGACGGAAGGGAAGGAGAGGTCACCAGTGCCGAGGGAGCCCGGCGCTGGATTAAGGTAAGTGGCTGAAGGGATTTTAACCCCTTCAGCACCAGGGGAGGGGGACCCTCAGGGCACTACAGTGTCAGGAAAACCGCTTTGTTTTCCTGACACTATAGTGATCCTTTAAACATCAACTGGATGAATACTTGCAAAAAATAATATTCACAGATGTAATTTACATGAGGTAACCGCTTCATGAACCAATGAGCGATCTCACTGGCATTCTAGGTCTGACAAGGAATTTGTTTCCTGGTTTGTTGCAAAACTGGAAAGCGCTTCAAACTTTTTTTTGTCTTTTTCTAAATCAACAGCAAAATCTATGTGAAAAATGCTGAACTTGATGGAAGCATGTCTCTTATAATTAAACTATGAGTCAGTACATCAAGTGTTACAATGCTAGATCTCTAATGAAGAAGAAACGGATTGCTGAAATTTGTACCTTCTAAGATTGCAAGACGCAAACTTTTTCCAAATATATGACTAAACTTTACTCTTGTGGACTCCTTGTTTGCTTGAACAAAAACCACTGATAACATCTGCGTCTAAATCCCTGGAAAAGATTATATACAGTTCAGATGCCATGCTCTCAAACTGAAAGTCTTTAAGCCTTTAAAGACACATGACATGCCATGATTCCCTTTTATTCCAGAAGTTTGGTCCTTAAGGGGTTAAAAGGGACCAGATGATACTCCAAAATGTACTCCTAAAAAGGTTAGCATCCAGCATTTATCTCCTAAAAAGGTACATCAGATTGGTGAACCAACTTCTCTTTGAAGATTGTATTTATTTTTTACTACCCTTGGAATAAGGATATTTGGAGAGAAAAATGTATTAGATGGAAATTTTATTTCATGGCTAGCAAATGCAGAAGTCTGCACTATTGCTCCTTTTGATGGAAGAAACAAAACTCATGTATTTAAAGGAACACTAGAACATTAGGAATACGAAGCTGTACTCCTAACGCTATAGTGTTAATGTCCACCACCTCCGAGCACTTACCTCTTTCCATCACCAATGTTCCCTTGGTGCTGACTAGGTATGCTCTTGCGATGCCATGGCAATGAGGCGGGGGGGAGGGTGGGGGGGAAGAACTATTGTGCATGTGTGGCAAGCACAGCATGCACTTTAAAGCTTCCCCATAGGAAAGCATTCAAGCAATGCTTTCCTATGGGGAAAATGAAGGCATCAAAATATTTCATGACGTAAAACTACATTAGAAAGGAAGTTCATCTAGTGGTTGTCTGGTTTCTGAAATTGCTACTTTTGCATTGCAGGATTAAACAAACAGGTGCACTGCACATAGGCCACTTCAATGAGTGGAAGTAGTTTGGTTGTCTATAGTGTCCCTTTAATGTTGATACTATAAGATTAATCTTAAAACTGACCAAATCTTTGAATTATCTCTTGAAGAAAAAAAAAAAAAAGGCGCTACGGAGAAAGACACCAGTACCCTGGCTATGTCCTCTGCCAGAAGGTCCCGGTTATGTGAACTGCTGAAAGAGAGTAAAGACCTTCGGCCCAAGTCAGTGTGTTTTTTAACAGACCGGTAAAGGAGGAAGAAGCCGTTTTGTGAGTGGACAGCTACTGACTGGCTTAAAATGTCAGCTGACTGCTGTAAGCCAATCATTGGCAACCCTGATGCTCCAGTTTTTAAGTTTTTCCAAAAAAAAAAAAAAAAAAAAAAAAAAAAAAACAGATGTTGGAGGGGTAAAGCAAAAACGGCATTGGTGGGGAGACTATGTGGTTGATCATTTGTGAGCAGTAAGCCACTGTCTGGGACCTCCTCGTCCCATAACAATGTTATTTTTATTAAATTGTTAGGGTGCCTGGAGTGTTTTAATAAGCCTCACAGTATGCTGGAGGACAGGTGAGTGCACACTTCAAAAACCGACTGGCAACCGCAGAATTGAACGCAAAAAAATAAAAACTTTCCACAAAGAGGCCTAACATCCACTGGCCATGTTGCAGCTCTACAAAGCCATCAATTATCAGACTCCCAGTGCCGTAGCCCCATCACTGCAATTCTAATAGGCCACGAGCGCTGCCGAGAATTGACAGAGAACTTTGTTTCATAGGGTATTGAGTTATTTTATATTTTTAGGAGGAGCAAGGGTAGAATGGGCTTAACTTTTAAAAGGCTCTGTTTTTGTGGGCTGCCTGTCCTGCAGGAGATAGCTGAAGTTCTCTTCATGTGTGTATTTACTACCTCTATCCTCAGGGGAAAAGTAACAAGAGGAAAAGGTTATCAACTGATTATAAAAAAACACACCAACTGATATTGAAAAAAAAAAAAAAAAAAAAATTTAACAAATATTGATACTCCACAATGCAGACAACATGAAAAACACAAAAATAATATTATCCGAATTACTTAATGGTTGTATGTCACATCATTCTTGATGACACCACTGATTAATCAAATTACTGTAAGACTTGCCCTAAATAAGTTTAATAATCAAATCGCATGAATAATTCTTGCAGCAATAAGAATCCAGATTGCTGGATAATGGAGTAAAGGGGTACACAAAAGGATGCAATTGGGGTTTAGTTATTCTGCTACAGAACAGGAATGCAACATTAAAATATATATATTATTGAAAAGTTCTCAAAAAAATACATCTCAGGATCTTAAAAAAAAATAAAATGTTTTTATAAATATATATTTATTATTATTATTATTATTATTATATTAAAAATAAAGCAACTGCAAAGTCAAATCAAAATGTATTATCCAGTAAATGAATGTATAAATCTCAGTCCTATACTGCTGCGTAGTAATTGCAATCCACGGAGAGGGAGGCAGAGAGAGAGAGCGTGCACCACCTTCTCTGTCCTAAAGCTGCAACAGCAGGTAGGAGGTGAAATGATTATGTAAGGGGAGGAAAATTTCTCCTGTCATGAATGAGGCCCTTTACAAGGCTGGAGTGACATAAGGATAGTACACACCACTTGCTATAGAAACAATATAGGCCAGAAATGAGAACTAATTAATTTGGAACCATATTAAAACTATCACCTCCATTTACAAAATCACAAAAAAATTAAAGTGAGAAGAAAAAAAACACAACAATTTTTTAACTAATAAAAATAAATAAATAATGAATTATGGGACCAGACTTGTAGATGTGTGATAGTTTACATTATTTTCTTCTCTCTTCTCTTTTAAGATAAGAATGAAAACATATGTTTGATACAGTGTCAGTAATATCTTTGTGTGTTTCACTTACAGTACAAGTATAACTGTACATTTAGGATCCAACTCACAAGTCTGCAAAGCCACCCGAGAGATTTAAAAGAAGTCAGAAAGTAGTTTTTTTGGTTTTTTTAAGGGGAGGTCGAGGGGGGGTTTCCTTTAAATATTGTGTTCTAATACATGCAACTATGTCCACACTGAAGCTGGATGAGTCCTACATGCTAAGGCAGTGGTTCCTAAACTAATTCAGGCATTAATCAGTTGTATTTTTTCCCCTTCCTAAAAAACACCTTAGACACAACTGGGTAATCCCTAAATATTGGATTGGTAGGGGAACCACTGTGCTATTGTGTATAATCCCCAAATATATATGCTCTCTATGTGAAGAAATTATACACATCATACGCCCCCATGGTTACTGCTGGCGCGCACGAGCGAAAGAAACAAATCTACGTACCGGAGTCTCCTGGACTCCATAAACTTCAAAAGCCTCTAGCCTACCCCACATCCCTTACACATATACACAGTATCCTTGTTGGAGACATCTGAGGTGGGCTGATTCTGGGGCAGGCCCAGGCCTTAAGCGATGTAAGGGGTCCCAAACTTTCTGATGGCAGCCCTGTACATGCATTAAAACATCTGCATAATTAAAAAGTTTGGGTGTTTATCATGGCCTGCTGTCTCACTGCTCAATTCTCTACACCTCCCCTAGCTGTGACTGTCAAATCTTACATGAAGGGGGAAAAAAAAAATCAGATCTTAACTTACTTTACACACAAGAGCCAAAGATATGAAATTCTAAATGAAACAGATTGATCAAATATGTTTAAACATTAGATCTCCATTTACAGTATGTGCTTAGGAAGGCTGTTTCAGTCACATGCAGGGAGGTGTGCCTTGGGCTGCATAAACAAAGTGATTTAACTCCAAACTAGCAGAGAATTGAGCAGTGAAACTGCAAGGGCATGATCTATACACCAAAACTGCTTCAATAAGCTAAAGTTGTTTTGGTGCATATAAGATTCCTTTATGTATTCCTGCTACATAAGTTTCATACATGCTATACACAATGGAGAGATGGTTAAAGGACCACTATAGTGCCAGGAAAACATGCCCTCAGGGTCCCCCTCCCACCCGGCTCTGGAAGGGGGTAAAAACTTACCTTTTTCCAGAGCTGGGCGGGGAGCTCTCTGCCTCCTCTCCTCCTCCGATCCGCCCTGTCCCGTCGGCTGAATGCACACGCGCGGCAAGAGCTGCGCGCGCATACAGCCGGTCGCATAGGAAAGCATTCATAATGCTTTCCTATGGACGCTTGCGTGCTCTCACTGTGATTTTCCCAGTGAGAATCACGCAAGCGCCTCTAGCGGCTGTCAATGAGACAGCCACTAGAGGATTTGGAGGAAGGCTTAACCCATTGATAAACATAGCAGTTTCCCTGAAACTGCTATGTTTATAAAAAAAATGGGTTAACCCTAGAAGGACCTGGCACCCAGACCACTTCATTAAGCTGAAGTGGTCTGGGTGCCTAGAATGGTCCTTTAATTAGCGATGAAAAACAATAGACGAGAGAAAAAAAATACTGGACCATGTCTGAGGTAAAAAGCAACACACACATATATACACTTGACAATTTGCCTAATAGATGCAATATTTACAAAAAATACAAATTGACAGGGTTATTCACTAAAGTGAGAATGCAAAGTCTATATATCAAATTTAAGTTCATAGTTGCCAAACTAAAAGCATAGCTGAACTGGAGAATATTTCCAGTTCAGCTAATTTGACTTTAAAATTTTAAGTTCACTTTGAATTCTTTCTTTAGTGAATAACCCTGTGTTTGAGTAGGCTGGAAGTGTTGTTCAAATTGTTAAAGGACCACTATAGACACCCAGACCACTTCAGTTTAATGAAGTGGTCTGGGTGCCAGGTCCCTCTAGATTTAACCCTTTTTGCTGTAAACATAGCAGTTTCACAGAAACTGCTATGTTTACAAATGGGTTAATCCAGCCTCTAATGGCTGTCTCATTGACAGCCGCTAGAGGCACTTCCACGCTTCTCACTGTGATTTTCAATACACAAACTGAACAGCACAGTTCAACATATTGCTGCCTACTACCCTGTTTAGGCGAAACGCGTAAAGTGGGACATATATATATATATATATATATACACACACACACACACACACACACACACACACATATATGAAATGACCGCACTCCTTGGACTTTATAGAGATTTTCAAATAAAATTTAGCTTTTATTCAATCCATTTAAAAAGTCAACTTTTTAAATGGATTGAATAAAAGCTAAATTTTATTTGAAAATCTCTATAAAGTCCAAGGAGTGCGGTCATTTCTGCTATGTCTACATGATCCTTGCCAGACCAGCACCGGGCACCACAGGATTACACCAGGAGTGCAAGCCCTCACTAATATATATATATATATATATATATATATATATATATATATATATATATATATATATATATATATATATATATATATATATATATATATATTTTTTTTTTTATCCTTTACTGTTATAATTATATTAAAGTATACTTTTTAAAGTTACTTTTTATTAGGGATCGACCGATTATCGGTTTTACCGATATAATCGGCCGATATTCAGTATTCTCGGCAATATCGGTATCGGCCAATTCAGATACCGATATTGCCGATAATACCTCCTAGGACTGCCAGGCTCATTACAAGCCCGGCGGTCCTGGGGGGGGGGGGCAGAGAGCAAGCGCTTACTCACCTCCCAGCAGCTCCTCCAGCTCCCCAGTGTAACTCTCGCGAGACCCGCGGCCGTCAGAGCGTTGCCATGGATCACCATGGCAACGCTGCGCGCGACACGCTGGCCGCGAGAGTTACACTGGGGAGCTGGAGGAGCTGCTGGGAGGTGAGTAAGCGCTTGCTCTCTGCCCCCGGTATCGGTATCGGCTCTGAAAAATCAATATCGGTCGATCCCTACTTTTTATATTTATTATTTTCTTAATTCCTGGATCCTGTATATCCTTGGTGGGGATTATACCACCTAAGCTGTTTATACTAGAGCAAGTTATATGCTCTAGAAAGTGTAAGTACAATACTTTTTATTATTTATTATATTATTAGTACTTACTTCACCATATTGCTACTATCTCTCCTTATATCTACTATGCACATTGCACTTTGAGAACATCCGTGGCAACTACTACGAATCCAAAGACGGGGATTGTACCGTCCAGGCGCTTCACAGTAGAGCTCTGTTATAGCTCATTCAAATGTGAGTGGACTGTACATAGCTATTATTGACTGTTTTTAAGATATAATCTACTGTATTGCACTATTATTTCTGATCTTAATTTTTTCCGAGGTTACGATTGATTGGAATACTCAAGGATATATGTATGTATTTTTAGCATATATAAATTACTAGGCGCGGTATACGCCTTCTTTCTTTCCATGTGGATAGAGGGCACCACTACAAATCACACAGCTTACGCCCACATTTTGTGTTGTGCTTGCTAAACCCAGCAAGTTTTCCAGTTTGTTACATTGGCCTTAACTTAAACTTCAGGTTGAATTCCAAAAACTTCTCACTTAACCCTATAAGCAATTTAGTCATTAACCTAGAAATCGTGCAGAACTGAAAAAGGAACTATACGGTTTGTACAATAGAGAGTGAGTTGTAGAGAACTTAAATCCACTGTCACTAGTTTAGTCCATCTCGCAGCATAGTTAGTTACATAGGCTAAAAAGAGACATGTGTCCATCAAGTTCAGCCTTCCTCACATTTGGGTTTTTGCTGTTGATCTCTAGACTTATGGTTTATTTCTCAAAGGGTTCATTGAACCTAGCTGATGCACACTACCCACCACTGAGAAGGAAACACCTCTAGTGGCAGAATGAAGAGGCAGTGTTTCCAATGAGAAGCCTGCATTGACAGGCTATAGATATCAGAACCACTATATTAAGCTATAATGGTTATGGTGACCGTAGTGTCCCTGTTAAATGCTCCAAGAAATAATCTACTGCCCACCTAAAAACTGAAATAAAGTAAAACAAACGCTTATTCAAAACGCGTTCTTCTTGTCCAACGGATCCAAGTAAACATTAAGTTATTCTACGTATTTTATTAGGAGCAGGTGCCCAATGTAGTACTTTAGTAGTGTATTTTTTACTATACACACACACACACACACACACAAAATGTTTCTGACTGTATACAATGTTGCAAGTAACTAGGCAGCAGCAACTTAACCAATTACAAAGCACACAAACAATGCTAAAATTATATATGATATATACACACACACACACACACACACTCTAAAACAGCATTATTCATTAAAGTGAATTTCAGGTTGAAAGTAGCAGAAGTAGACACATTCTCCAATACAGCTTCCTGTTCAGCTACTTTGGTCTTAAAATTGAAACGGACTTTGAACGCTCACTAGTTAACCCTTTCCTGTCTTCAGTTTTGCTCAATACTGAGAGAGACACAGGCAGCACCAGACAGGCATTACCTATTGCCTATACTATGAATTGTGCACACATGGGAGGTGTCAGAGATTAACCCCAGCTATGCCGATATCTGACAGCCGCTCTCTGGGCGGCATGCCCTGACCCACAAGGGGCCCTGCTTAACCCTCTCACTGCCAGAGCTCAGTCCCGGCACTCGGGGAGTTAAAAGATGGAGTGCCGTGTGTACATGTCAATACGGGACAGGCGGTGTGCATGTAGCTGGCTGTGTCCGGCCTTACCCGGTTGGGTGGGATCCGGGGAGACGCTCTGGGATGTGGCAGGCTCCGGCACCTTCCGTCTTCCCGGTTGTAAAATGGCGGCGGCCGGTGCCCCTTTCCCCGGGGAGGGAGAGAGGAGGAGGGCGAGCTGCAGGCTGGGGAGGTCGCCCAGGAGGAGCCGCTGTCAAGGAGTGGAGGAGAAAGGAGGGGGAGGGGGGGTTTAAAACGAATCTTCAAAAGGACAGTAAGAGGGAGCAGCGGAAAGAGCTTTACACTTCCGCTTCCGGTCTGGGGAGCTCGGGAGGGGGAGGTTTGCTTCCGGTGTACGCAACCTCATTCTACCTGCGAGCGGCGCTAGTCTTTGGCAGGCGGTGGGCGTGGTCCCACAATAGGCGTGGTTATAACTAGGCGGCGCGCAGGGCGGGAGCATTGGAATAGGGCGGGCTACTGGGCGGGAAAGCTGCGCATGCGCCTTGCCAAGGACTGTGTCTGAGAGCCCAGACATTGTGTTGTGCTGGAGGGGTCACTGTCAGCATGTGTTTCAAAATGGAGGAACCACATCCTCACACATTCACTGTTTTACATAAGTAATGCTTTAAATAAACTAATTGGGAAAATATTGTCACTTTTCATTGATCCTGTTTCTAATATATTTATTTATTTATAAAATATTTTACCAGGAAAGATACATTAAGATTTCTCTCGTTTTCAAGTATGTCCTGCGTCCACAAAACAATATGTAACTATATGTGCACAGCATGGGCAAATAGCAGTCAGGTCCTCGCCAGACCAGGAAAAGGCTCCACACAGAAGTTTCTCATTATTGTCTGTGAGATGTAATATTATCCCACAATTTGGGACTTATGAAAGCACGACTAGGGCATAGAAGCTTATTACTATTTATTATTGGCATTTATATAGCGTCACCTGATTCCGCAGTGTTATACCATATTATATACTATTTTTACATACTCAGGAAAATATTGTCACCTTCAGCAGCGTCATACAATTTCTTATAAAGGGGGGTAATGTAATAATACTTAAGACAACTATAAAATGTTACCGGAACAATAGGTTGATGAAGATTGGAGCGATTCTTAAGGATGACGGAGTCCCGACCAGCCTTGCGCGGGGCAGACTGTGCAGAGAAAGTCTGAACGAGTAATGGGGTACAAATAAAGTTTGTAGAGGTTCGTCATGCTAATATTTGCTGACGTACGGTGTGGAGGAGACCACTGAATGTTTTGGCCATTCAATATCCACATAGACCAGGGTTGTGGGAGAATGTGAGCAAGAAAGCAGCCAAATATGAACCCTCAGTCTGTATATTTATCACCTCGAAGGGATGGTGAAAGATTGGGTGGTGGTGCAAGATTTATACACTAAATTAGGAGTCCTCACATTGACATTTTATCCAAGATGTGAAGGAGTAGAATGGGGCAAAAACACTGCGTTCCTCTTAATTTATTAGAAGTTCATGATAACTTTTAATGATTTCCTTTAAAATCTGACGGTAGTGTGTGTGCTGATATATTAGGTCCATTGAACTGACCCACCTATACAATTTTACAACTAATTAGTGAATACACAACTCACTATCGTTTGTGTCAAAAGCTAGAAAAAAAGGCAATTTCTTAAAAAGGAGAGAGATGCAAAGAACAGAAAAAAATAAACAAATGCTGATTAAAAAGAAACATCAGGCAATATATTTAATCGTTTGTCAAGTGGCACAATTACAATAGCTCAAATGTGGTCACATTATGTTCAGTGACCATCAGTGGTTCAATGCGTTCTTTAGGATGATTCAACAATCATATATTGTGCAATGCACCAATACTGGCACTCTTGGTAAGTATATGAGCAAAAAAGACTGTCAAAAATTGTCTTTATTGTTCAACTTTTTGATATATATTCAGAAATACTGTGTTATACTCTACTATAACACTCACTGATATTTTGTATAAATCTTTAATAAGTATGCAAATAACAAAAACAATAATTTTGTACAAAAAGAAACAGCGTAACAGCACAAGACAAATAGCAATCAAAAATAATGTATCCAAACCTTACAAGCCTGAAGGCAGAAACACAAGTCACAAACTACCCCAATGTTTCGGCACCTACTGGTTGCCTTTATCAAGGCTATTTGCCTTGTGCTGTTACTCTGTTCCTTTTTGTACAAAATATTTTTTTTTTGTTATTTGCAATACATATTAAATATTTATACTAAATAACAGTGAGTGTTAGAGTGTGCATTATGTATTATATAGAGATTATTGTATTTAAGTACTTAAAGAAGTGCTTATAAGTTTTGCACCTAGCTAATAGTGAATGTTTAATTTTGCCTCTCCATGTGGTTTTTAACTTTTAACGCATTTCGTAGATTTTAGCCCAAAAGATGAGCAGATTTGGGTACTCCCCCAGATCAGCCATTAGCTCTTTCTGACTCACAAAGAGAAAGGTCAGAGATGATCTGTAGTAGCTACGGTACATGATTCTCACGAAGAAGCTTCATAAAATGACACCTGACTGTAGTTTTCACAGGAACTTTCTGGCTAACTGCAGGAATACAACTAATCCAGAGAGGAAAAAAGTTTGAAACACTGATTCATTGTATGTATTAATTTATTCAATGCATTATCATCATATGCATTAAAAGAGAATTTTTTATTGTATCCTACAGAGTATATTTAATATAAAAAAAAATATCAGTGACAGATTTCCTTTTAGACGAGAAGTAGCAGTGTACAGTTCAGCAGCGTTCCTCAAACACAATGTTACCATCTCCATGCAATTTAATGTGCCGGGAGCTAAACAAACCTATTACATTATTTTTCTTGATAGTCTCCAGAGCAGTAAAACGGTATCCAGTAAACAATGGTGTGTGTGCACTACGGGGATGATGGCCATAAACCTGAATAACTTACAGCTCACTGGTTCAACAGATGTTGTTTCCACTTCTTCCATATGCGTAGCAAGTATTCCTACCCAACATGATAAATGGTTTCTATTTAAAGAGTCTCTAAAAGCACCATAACAACTTTGAATCACTGAAAAGGTTATGGCACACAGAGCACCCAGCTCCGTTACTCACTGCCCGGAGTTTTTTTAGCTGCAGAGGTAAAAACTGCTGCAGGTAGATATCTGCACCCTGGAACAATGATACCAAGAAATTGACTTCCTTGTTTGCCATCCAAACTTTGTACAATGACTCTACACTACTTATATAGAAACTTCTCCCCCAACCCCAGTCCTGTTGCAATGATGTAATTTTAGAAATTTAAAAAGTATTATTTAAAGGAACACTATAGGGTCAGGAACACAAACATGTATTCCTGACCCTATAGTGTTAAAACCACCATCTAGCCCCCTACCTCCCTAAATACAGTAGAATATTAGTTGTATTCAAGTCTGCAGCTGCTGCCTCTGATCTGCCTGCTTGGCTGATATCATCAGAAGGGATTCTCTGACCCAATCACAATGCTTTCCATTAGGATTGGTGGAGACTGTCAAGAGGGCAGATCAGGGGCAGAGCCATCACAAGTCAAACACAGCCCTGGCCAATCAGCATCTCCTAATAGAGATACTTTGAATCAATGCATATCTATGAGGAATGTTCAGTGTCTCCATGCAGCGAGTGGAGACATTGAATGGCAGTGCTGCACACTGTGCAGCACTGCCCCAGGAAGGACCTATGTTAGCCATCTGAGGAGTGGCCAATGAAGCTATCCCTATGTCTTTTCAGAGAAAATGCAGTGTTTACTGCAAAAAGCATGAAGGGAATAATTCTACTCACCAGACCAAATAAAATAAGCTGTAGTTGTTCTGGTGACTATAGTGTCACTTTAATTTATTTTTTTGCCTAATTGAATGCACTATCTTTAGAACACATTGAATTCTTAGAAAAGAAAAACGAAATAATATGAAAAACCAAAAAGTGTATATATTAATGTGAGAAGAAAAAATAGAAAAATTAAATAAGACAACTTTTATTTTTAGTTAAATTTAAAAATTAGACTTATATAAAATGTAATATTCCGATTTAGATCCTCTCAGTATTTATAGGTACTAGTAACAGGGCAAATAAACCAATAGAAACAATGTATTATTGTTACTATATTTATAATGTCGATATAGAGCAGTTTAAAGGTGGAGAGGAAATAAATAGAGAGTAACCTGATACTACTGCTAAGGGGCGGAGCCAGCGCTGGCAGACCAGCGTGGCGCTGGAAATAAGGTGAGTTTTAAACTTTTATAGAGGGGCTAAGTGGGGGGCAGGCCACCTAAATGGTGGGTTAAACACTATAGGGTCAGGAATACATGTTTGTGTTCCTGACCCTATAGTGTTCCTTTAAGGGTTCCCCTCGAAGGCACATTAGCCTCAATTATCAAGAGTATCAGGTTACTCTCTATTTTTTCCTCTCCACCCTAAATTTTAAATCAGAATATTACATTTTATATAAGTCTAATTTTTAAATTTAACTGTAAATAAAAGTTAAGACTTCTTTGATTTTTCTATTTTTTCTTCTCACATTAATAGATACACTTTTTGGTTTATCATATTTCTTTCGTTTTTCTTTTCTATTTGAATTTCCCTATTTAGGGGTTACCCCCCATTTTTTCTTGAACCTTAAGTGCATCTATTTGTCTTTTATTAATGGCTCGATTTTTCTTTTTTAGATTTACATTGAATTATTACCATACTGTTGAAAGAGATGTGTACTAAATCTGTGCCATGTATTATGGTCCTAATATATAAGGTCTTGAGGTTGGTCAGAAAGTGTTAAGCATTGTAGGAATGTATCAGTGTGCACCCAACACAGTGCACAGACCACGAAGCACACTTAAAGGGACACAATAGGAACCCATGATCTAGTTTTGATATTTTAATATGTTAAAAAAATAAATAAAATAAAAGTTTATCTAAAACTAGTATGCCATGCTGCCTTTTGTCAGATGCCCTTTTGTGGTTTTTGTGGCCCTCTAGCAAAAACTTGATGTGTTTTTGACTCGTGTATTCAGCCCTGCCTCTTTCAAATTTTTCCTACTTTTTGTGACCCTTGACCAGGCTAGTTATATCGAATTCGAGCATTACTAGTATCCTTGGATTTGTAGTATTTACTATTCTCTGCATGTGAACTCCAGCCATTCTAAGGATCAGTAATATGCCATTTCTTTATCTTCCTTTTTTATTATATTTTGACCTTATTGTTACAAAGGATCACTACCTGTCCATGACACACCTGGCAGTATGTCACAGGCGTTTGCAACTGCAGACTGACAATGCACATTATTAAACAGGATAAAACCACCTTTGCTTGTAGTTTTTAGCAGTACACTGCTCTAAATATTTTGAGTAGGAAAGTTTTAATATCACTATTTGCAGCCTAATGGAGAACACTTCATGCACTCTCCTTTATGTCCTATGTACATTCATTAAAGGGACACTATAGTCACCAGAACAACTACAGCTTATTGTATTTGTTCTGGTGAGTAGAATCATTACCTTCAGGCTTTTTGCTTTTTCAGAGAAAATGCAGTGTTTACATTACAGCCTAGTGATAACTTCACTGGCCACTCCTTAGCAGTGGCGTCTCTAGGATTCATTTTTAGGGGGGCACATGGTGGGCCAGGGACAAAAGTAGGGGGGCACATTTAACCCCGCCCTCGCGACAGTTTGACCCCGCCCCTGTCCATACACACACAGACTGCTGAGCCCACACAGAGACTGCTGAGTCCATACACACACAGAGACTGCAGAGTCCATACACACACACAGAGACTGCAGAGTCCGTACACACACACGGACTGCTGAATCCATACACACACACACACTGCTGAGTCCATATACACAGACACACAAACACAGACTGCTGAGTCCATACACACAGACTGCTGAGTCCACACACACACACAGACTGCTGACTCCATACACACACACACACACACACACAGACTGATGAGTCCATACACACACAGACACACAAACACAGACTGCTGAGTCCACATACACACACACAGACTGCTGAGTCCATACACACACAGACACACAGAGACTGCCGAGTCCACACACACACACACACACACACACACACAGACTGATGAGTCCATACACACACAGACACACAAACACAGACTGCTGAGTCCACACACACACACACACACACACACAGATTGCTGAGTCCACACACACACACACACACACAGACTGCTGAGTCCATACACACACAGATTGCTGAGTCCATACACACACAGACACTCAGACGGCTGAGTCCATACACACACAGACTGCTGAATCCATACACACACACAGACTGCTGAATCCATACACACACACAGACTGCTGAATCCATACACACACAGACTGCTGAGTCCATACACACACACAGACTGCTGAATCCATACACACACACAGACTGCTGAATCCATACACACACACAGACTGCTGAATCCATACACACAAAGCTTCCTCACTAGCAGACAAACACACACACATATCAAGCCTACCTGTCCCTGGAGTCTGTTGCTGGAGGTCAGACAGCCATCTTCTGGGCTTTCCAGCAGCAGCAAGGTCTGCTGCTTAACAGCGGGGGCGGGGCATATGTGCAGGAGGCGGGGCTTCCTTTGGGGGCTGGGTCTGTGCCAGGGAAGCTGCTGAAAACACCCAGCACCATTCCAGCTGCTCTGTCCTGCATTCCCTCGGGCTGTCACACACTGTTACAGCCCGAGGGAATATAATTTAAACACATGGCCAGCAAGTTGCTGGCATTTGGGGGGGACAGCATGATGTAGGGGGGCCATGGTGTTCCTGACCCTATAGTGATCCTTTAACTCTGAGGATGCTCACCAAGAACAGACCCTGGAGCCGGGATTATACAATTCTAAACTGTATCAATTGAGTTTTCAAGAAACTCAATCTATGTGATTGGCCATTCTGGTCTCTTCCTTATTATTGTTATCCTTGAATATTACACTACAAGCTTTGTTTGCAGGTTTGTGTTTTCTTATTGCATCATCAGTCTCCTGCTTTGAGGACTGCCACTGACTTCATATCCACAAGCAAAAATCATATCATTGCACGCTGTCCAGTTTGAGGTCATCTGTAGCTTTATTACATGTGAGCAACCAATTTTGCTTTACATCCCTCATTTTGGTTTAGACATAAGCCTCTTTCCTTTTTTTTTTTTTATTGGTTTATTGTTTCATATAGAGGATCACCGCATATTAAGAGACATATTGGAAGACAAAGGAAGAAGCAGCTCTTCAACAAAGCCTGTGTACTTACTCATCTTATTTGTGATTTATTAAGATGGTATCTTTTTGTGTACTAATTTCCTATTTTAGGCAGTTTTTCTTTTATCCCTTATGTAAGGTGGCTTTTTATCCTGTATTTATTTTCTCGAGATATTATTATTGGTACAATTACCTTTTCTTTAATTTCTGACATTGCACACTGTTGCCAAGTCTATTGTCTAAAACTATTCCCACATTCTAATCAATTACTGTTATCCCTATCTCAAGGTATACCTTGCTAGGATATCCATTGAATGTGTTCTTCATCCTACAATGCTTGATTGTGTCATGTGCAAACCCTGATCATGACTTTTGATGACCACTGCAAAATCATTAATAAATAGAATAAAGAGAATTTATTTTGCCCATCATGAACATACTCCATTAATAAATATTCACTATAATCTCTTATCTCAGTAAATGTTCTAGCCCTGATCAAGAATTTTCAACAATTGCTTTCAACTTGTCCAGTAACCTTTTTTGTTGAACAATATGAAATGCCTTCCTTAATAAATCCAACTAGCTCACATCCACTGCAACATCTTCATCTAGTATTAAACTGTACTTCTTTGCCTGCTTTTTACAAAGCAGGCGCAGAATTTCAAGGCTAAATGTCATTTGCAACTGCAAACTCTCTCCTTTAGTGTACAAGAGAAAAAAGAAACAAAGGAGCCGTCTTTAACAACAAATACAGCAAGGCAGCAGCAAATCTCACGAGTCCCCGGACCCCTTGTGGAAATCATGTAAACACAAAAAAATATATATAAATGGTGATGAGCTGTGACAATTAAATATTAAACACCTCTATGAAATAACCAAAATACATACATATGGAATGTCCAAACGGGTTGCATAATATACACAAGAGGATAGGTCAGCATATGTGGAGTAAAACTTAGGGCAACATGTTAGAATAACTAAAATGAAGTGACGTGTTCCAAAAATCCACCCACTCTATAAAGAGCTTACTCCAAGCTTAAAGAAAAGTAGCGTAGTCAGTATAATCCCTGTCTTGGGATATATGCCAAAAGATGCTGATATGTTTCTCAAAATGTAGAAAAAAAACCAATATATTTGCAAACCAGAAGAGAAATAAAAAAATACCTCAAATGGTGCAGTATAAGAAACAATTGGACCATGTAACAATACAAGGAACTCTACTTATTAATTAAGAGCACATACTGGCTCTGAATGTTTAACAGCTCTGGTTTAATCCCCACCACAAACCAATACAGAGCAGGATACTACAATGGAGGCAATGCAACTTGTTTCCGATGAGGAAAGAGAATTCATTTGCCACAATAAAAATACATAATAGAGTCACCATAAAGCTTTTTTCAAAAGTGTGATCAGCTTACGGTCTTAGATCCTTAATAAGGCTTTCCAATAAGCGGCCTCAGGGGTATTTTCTCATGGTTGTCTCAGACACGGGATATCCTGTTTTCAGCATTTGATTTTGATTTGTGCTAGTCTCTGATTCTATTACTTCTGCAGTCATTGCCAGATGTGATATTGTGGGTTTCAATTGGAAGATGCTATTTATAAAAAAGGCAACAGTGGCTTCTACAGGAGCATCGTCCCGCCCGACCACAATTTAGATTAGATGTACAAACAAGGTGTGGAAAGGTGGCGCTATTAGAATATGGTGAAAAGATAAAGTTCAGCTGCTAAAAACACTCCGTGGGTACTCCTATACACCCACCACACATAAAAAATCACCAAGAGAAACAGATAAACTTAAAGGTTTGCAGGTATAACCATTAAACCCTCAGTTTTTCTCAAGTGTAGCGCTCCGTGTTGTTTTGAAGAATAGATTAGTGAATATATATATAGTGCTTCATATGCACTTACCCTCTATGTCACACTTGTATTACATATAGGGAAAAAGAAAGAAATACAAATAATCGTGCAGTATATCGAAATGGTTTTAGTAATTTTGTGAGTTTTTAAGTTTAAATCCACTCACATTTTTTAGAGCCTTTTACAGTTTTAAGGCTCTAAACTTCCTGGTGTCTGTGTCTTTTCCGGGTAGAACACACTACCCTTCTCTCACGATATGCACATATATGTTTTCCTCCACATTGGACAGAGAAAAGATAGATGATCCAATCTAGGTGTAGTATTTTAAGTATTGATAAAATCAATATAAATAAAATACAATATTGCTCACCTTGTTTAGAGCCCTTGGTACCTGGCTCTAAGTGTGTAGGTCTAGTGTCAAATAGTGGGGTGACACTACCCCTTCTTGAAATCACTTGAGTAGGATGCAGTGAGTTATATTTAAAATAAATGGTATATTTATTACTTAGAAAAGTTAAAATTAAAATGTATACAAACTTTATATAAAATAACAAACAGGTATATAGAAAGTTCCAAATGGAAAATAAATGCCAAAACGCGTTTCACCGTCAAACGGCTTCCTCAGTCAGCTTCTCATCTTCCTCTGCACCGTGTCAGTATTTATGTCCTCATAATTCCCGCCAGAAATCCGCTTTATTTTCGTCCGGTATGATTTCCAT
This sequence comes from Pelobates cultripes, assembly GCA_933207985.1. Classification (NCBI taxonomy): domain Eukaryota; kingdom Metazoa; phylum Chordata; class Amphibia; order Anura; family Pelobatidae; genus Pelobates; species Pelobates cultripes. The sequence goes on from OW240921.1 coordinate 41,514,967, forward strand.
GACGCGGGCCGATGCCGTCGCGTCACTTCCGGTTGTTCGTACTACATTCCCCATCATGCTTAGCGTTCTATGGCGTCACTTCCGGTGAGCGCCAATATAGTCCTGGGAAATGGAGTCCTCAAATATGCCGTTTTTCAGATTCTCCTCGGCACATATATGGATGCAAACATGGCAATAGAGTCAAAAAGCAAGAAAAAGAATAACATGATGGAAATAATGTGTCCTTATTTTCATAAATAGAGACATGCAATATAAAAATAGAAAATACAATAAAATACTTATAAAAACCGAAACCCAGCTTGTGTATTATGTCTTAATAGGTTGCTATATTTATATGATCATATTTACCTATAGGGGGAATTTGAATGTTTTCTATCTACACTTGAAAATTTTAGTGAAGACTGCTTTCAAAGAAGGGAATATTTTTATAAAATCTTTTGTGGCAGATATCATTAGTACCTTTCATTTTTGTGTATCCTCTATATTATATATTACTATTTTAAAAAGAAAGATTGGATGAATAAAAAATAGATGAATAAAAAATATAAAATGTATATTTCTATTCTTATTAGATTCCTTTATTTTTTAGAAGTGTTGATTTTTATTAAAAGAATATGTGATTATTATCAAAAGGGGACATTAATTAAAATGCTAGGTGATATCAATATGTATAAAAAACATTATAAAAAACATTGTAAAAAACATTATAAAAAATGGCATAACTCAAAGTCTGCATTAAGACCTAGAGGGGCTAGGGTGTTTAAATTAAAAATCCATTTTGTCTCTATTTTTCCTAATTTTTTTATTTCATCCTCCCCTCTCCAATTTAAAGTGACCTTTTGGATCGCAAAAAAATCTAAAAATTGAGGATCTTTATCGTGTACTAATCTAAAATGATCAGAAACACTGTGTTTCTCATAACCTCTTTTTATATTACGTATATGCTCATTTATTCTTACATTTAAAGGGCGTTTCGTTCTACCTACATATAGGAGATTGCAAGAACATTTCAATACATATATTACTCTTTTCGAAAAACATGTAGTCATCTCTCGTATTTTATATTTTCTTTCTTTTTTTGAATCATAAAATTCTGTAATGTGTCTTTTTGCAGTTTTAGTACTTCTGCAGGCTAAACACTGCCCACAGCCAAAGAAACCTTTATTTTGAAAAAAAGGGGTAGATGTCTTATTTTTTATATGATTGTGTACTAATTTTTGTTTCAAATTCGGGGCTCCTCTATATATCAATCTCGGTCTTTCAGGAAGTATAAAATATAACATTGGGTCATTTCTTAACATTGGCCAATGTTTGTTTATTATCCGTTTTATTTTGTGACTTTCCTGGTTAAAATTACAGATGAGTGGTAAAGAGTTGTTGTGGTCATTTTCCTTTTTTGAGTTATATTTTAATATAGAAGATCTCTCCATAATTTCTACTTCTTTTATAGTATCTAACAGAGCGTTCTCCTCATATCCTTTCTCCATGAACTGATTTTTAATTTTTTGGGCTTGAATTTCAAAAGTGTTTTTATCAGTGCAATTCCTGCGGATCCTCATTAGTTGTGCTTTTGGAATATTCTTTAACCACGGTGAGAAATGACAACTATTTAAAAAGATATAATTATTTACATCCACTGATTTAAAAAAAGTTTTTGTTTTAATAGAATTGTTTTCTATAAAAATCGTGAGGTATAAAAAATTTACGCTCTCTTTACTATATTCGGTTGTAAGTTTAACTCCCCACTCATTTTTATTTAAAAAGGTTAAAAATGACTCCAAAAGGTCCTCTGTCCCATTCCAGATAAAAAATATGTCATCAATGTACCGTTTATAGGCTACCAGGTTCGCTCTCCAGGTGGTATTATGGTTAATGTGTTCTTCTTCCCAGAATGCCATAAAAAGATTGGCATAGCTGGGAGCGAACCTGGTTCCCATAGCAGTACCGACTTTTTGTAAAAAAAATTCATTATTAAACCAGAAATAATTATTTTGTAAAATAAGTTCTATTCCTTCTGTTATAAAATTAATTTGTTCCTCCGGATAAAATTTATCTTTCTTTAAGAAAAATTGTGTTCCCAAGGGAGAGGCAGACAAGACCAGTTACTCAGAAACTTCATTACTACTACGAGACTGATAGACATTTGGAGGGCTCACCATCCGGGTACCAAGGACTATATTTTTTATTCGGCTCCGCATGGTACGTATTCAAGGATCGACCTATTCCTCACGAATGCTGCAGGTCTTTCACGCACTGTGGGCTCACAAGTTGGTAACATATCTTGGTCGGACCATGCAGACGTCTCCATCACACTGGGCAATTTGTGTGCGACTTTACCGTGGACATGGAGGCTAAATACGTCATTACTTCGGGATCCTGAAGTGGTGGCACAGGTTAGGAAAGAGTTGATAGATTACTTTGGTACGAACGACACCCCGGACGTGACGGCGAGTACGATATGGGCGGCACACAAGGCTGTAGTGCGAGGGACACTGATCAAGATAGCCACCAGAAGGAAGAAACTGAAACACCAAAAGCTAGAGACTATGCTGGGACAACTACGAACCCTTGAACTGAAACATCAAACGACCCCGACCGGGGAGCTCTACAGACCATTAGAAGCGGTGAGGAGAAACATCCGTATTCTATTGCTAGACGACACGGCCAGGTCCATGGTGTGGTCAAAACTTACCTTTTTCGAAAAGGCAAACAAGATGGACACACTCCTGGCCAGGACACTACGACCCCGACAGGAACGGTCTCATATCATGGCCATACGACACCCGGATGGCACGACGAAATCAAAGCCGACGGAGATAGCTGAGATTTTTGAGGATTACTATAAACAATTATATCACCACACTCCGACGGGGGGTACCCGTCCTGAACAAGAGGAGGAACATATCCTGCAGTATCTAGAACCTTTAGGTCTGAAGAAACTAAGCAGGGATATGGCGTACGGTCTAGCAGCAGAAATCACTGAAGAAGAAGTGGACAGGGCCATCTCAGGCCTGAAGGGCAACAAAGCGCCAGGACCAGATGGGTTCAATGGCACATATTACAAGACTTACAGGGAGGAGCTTACGCCGCGCTTGGTGAAGCTTTTTGCATACCTGAGGCAGGGCAGGAATTTAGATCCTGACATGACCATGGCTACGATCGTACTACTACCTAAACCCGGAAAGGACCCGCTCCAGCCCACGAATTACAGGCCTATTTCGCTCATTAACCATGACATGAAGATCCTAGCGAAAGTGCAGGCGGATAGATTGAATCCGTTGCTGGCCTCACTTATACACCCAGACCAGGTAGGTTTTATCCAAGGGAGGCAATTATTAGAAAATACTAGGAGGAATGTTGATCTGATATGGAAACAAGAGATCACCAGGACACCCACCCTGATAGTGTCTATCGACGCCGAAAAGACCTTTGATAGGGTTCGGTGGCAATTTCTGTTCTCCGTTTTAAAGCATTTGGAATTTCCGGAGGAATACATAACGGTGACCAGGGCTATGTATCATGAGGTGAGGGCACAAGTGCTGATAACTGGAGCTCCACTGAAACCATTTCGATTATTTAACGGGACCAGGCAGGGGTGCCCGCTTTCCCCTCTTCTCTTCGTCTTAGCACTGGAACCCTTGCTGCAAACAATACGCAAACATCCGAACATTAGAGGGGTCAGAGTGGGGAATAAAGAATTCGCCGTCTCGGCATATGCAGACGACGTCCTCCTGACCATAACAGACCCGGTCGCTTCGATGTCGGCACTACGAGAGGTAATGACAGCATACGGAACAGTGTCCGGTTATAAAGTGAATATGCACAAATCCAGTGCTATGTCAGTGGGCCTATTGGAAACGGAGACGAAGGAAATACAGGAGACCTTCAATATACGTATGGAAAAGGTCTCCTTGACATACTTAGGTATTCACCTGACGGCAGACCCGGAACGTCTATACTCTGCAAACTATACTCCGATGCTCAGGGCTTTAATACGAGTTTTAGAAAACTGGGTGGACAAACCCATCTCCTGGATAGGACGGATTAATTCTGTTAAGATGAATATCCTCCCACGCCTCTTATTCCTGTTTCAAGCACTACCCGTTCGACTTACGAAAGCACAATTGTCCCCACTACAAAAAGCGATAGGGGATTTCATATGGCAGAATAGGAGGCACAGAATATCAAGAAAGATCCTGTATAGACGCAAAGATAGAGGGGGGCTCGGCTTACCTAATCTATATTTCTATTATCTTGCAGCCCAACTGACGCAGATAGCCATGTGGCACTCCCCACCGGAAGAAAGAAGGTGGGTAGAGGTTGAGTCCATGCTGGTAGGATCGGATATACCCCAATTTACGATGCGGGTCCCTAAAGAACATCGGCCTATGATAAAAGTGACCTGCCCGGCTATACTCAACTCGCTACATATTTGGGACATGACTAATGCCAAGTACGGGCTAGCGTCAACTCCCTCCCCTCTCACCCCTTTCCTTAGAAACAGAGAGTTTCCTCCCGGCATGGCTCCAAGAGATTTCCGAAATATCGAAAATACCGGCCTACAACGGATCCATCAGTTATACCGCAACGGAGAAATAGTCCAATTTGAGGAGATACAACAAGACCACCATTTAACACCGGCAGATTTTTTCAGATATGTCCAGATACGGGATTTTGCCCGAAGGCCACGTATTAGAGCCGCGGCACAGAGACAGCTGACTTTTTTCGAGAAATTGTGTTCGGAGGAAATGGCACCTAAAGGTATGATCACACTTCTGTATACACACCTTAGTATAGAAAACAAAGAGTGGGGGAGTTTGACGTATACTGAGCAATGGGAGGCAGACCTTGGAGAGGTCCTGGAAGGACTCGAATGGCAGGAGATATGGGAATCGAATAAAAATGCTTCCATATGTGTTACGCTCCAGGAACAGACATGGAAGACTATGTTCAGGTGGTATACCCAGGGCCGGCGCTACCTGTAAGGCGGACTAGGCAGCCGCCTAGGGCGCCCCTTGGGAAGGGGCGCCGCCAGGAGCGCCGGCCCCCCCATCCTGCAGCCACCGAGCGCTCTGTAGAGAGCCTCAGGCGGCTGCAGCTTTGCCCGGGCGGTGCGTCCATGAGGGCGGACCGCACTGCCCGGGCGCAGCCTGAGGAGAGGGGCTGACAGGAGGGAAGCGCTCAGCGCTCCCTCCTGTCACTCCCTCTCTGTAGCGTGGCCGAGCCCAGTATAGTCGGCGGGTACAGAGAGCAGCTGTCTCCTGTACCCGGCCGGACTAACAGGAAGTGCACACAGTGTGCACTTCCTGTTAGTCCGGCCGGGTACAGGAGACAGCTGCTCTCTGTACCCGACGACTATACTGGGCTCGGCCACGCTACTACACAGGTAGGGGAGGAGGGGGAAGAAAAGAGGGGGGGGAGAAGGAAACAGGGAGGGAGGGGGAGAAGGAAACAGGGAGGAGGGGAGAAGAAAGAGGGAGGGAGGGGGGGGAGAAGGAAACAGGGGAGGGGGGGGGAGAAGAAAGAGGAAGGAGGGGGAAAGAAAGAAAACAGGGAGGAGGGGGAAGAAGGAAACAGGAGGGAAGGGAGAGAAGGAAACAGGAGGGAGGGAAAGAAACTGACAGGAGGGGGGGAGAAAGAAACTGACAGGAGGGGGAGAAAGACTGACAGGAGGGGGGAGAAAGCACTGACAGGAGGGGGAGAAGAAACTAACAGGGAGGGGGGAAAGAAACCAACAGGGAGGTGGGGGAAAGAAACTAACAGGGAGGTAGGGAAAGAAACTGACGGGAGGGGGGGGAAGAAACTAACAGGGAGGGGGGAAAGAAACTAACAGGGAGGTGGGGGGAAGAAACTAACGGGGGGAACTAACAGGGAGGGGGGAGACATTGACAGGGAGGGGAATTGACGGGGAGAGAGAAATTGACAGGGAGGGGGGAGTGACAGGGGAGGGAGGGGGAATGAGAGTAACAAGGGAGGGGGGGAGAAGAGAGTGACAAGGGAGGGGGGAGAGATTGACATCCATCACACACACACAATCACACACAATGCACCCCTTACACACAAAGACAATGAACCCCTTGCACACAGAAAAACACACAACGCATTACACACACACACGCAATGCAACCCTTACACACAATGCATCCCTTACACACACACTCAATGCACCCCTTAAACACACTCAAAGCACCCCTTACAGACTCACACACTTCATCCCTTACACATACAAACACAGATTCACACAATGCATTCCTTACACACAAATCAGGACATCCCCTACACACTCCACCCCCTGTGAACAAACTAATTGGTGGAACATGAAGGTGGACCCTGGGACCCAGACCTTGAGCTATGTAAAGGGCCCCAAAAAAATGGAGCTGCTTCTCGTTCTCCCAGAACATTGATTTTTGTGACCACAGTTACAAACAGCATCCAGAAACACCAGACCAGTGGAGCCAGACTGCAGCTAGAGCCCATCATCATCCTCATCTGCTTGTAAGTAGGTAATCTAGTATATTATTCGTGGCACTAATCTCTAATTTACCTCACATTAAAGAAACACTATAGTCCCCAGAACCACAGCAGCTTAATGTAGTGGTCCTGGTGTCTATAGCCTGTCCCTGCAGGCCTTTTAATGTAAACACAGCGGCACTGCAGCACTAGCGTTAGTTAACATGGCAGGTCATATGGGTGGGGCATTGTGATGTCACGGGGGGGGGGCGGCAAACTTTACTTTTGCCTAGGGCGGCAAAAATCCTTGCACCGGCCCTGGGTAAACCACGCCAGTGAAATTGTACAAAATGCATAAACTAGATACGGACGTTTGCTGGAGAGGCTGCGGATTCCGCGGAACGTACATCCATATGTGGTGGGAATGATCGAAATTACACAGCTTCTGGAAAGCGGTGGAAGAACTGCTGGAACAAACCTTTGATAAACCCCTGAAGATGGACCCCTGGACATACTTGCTGAATAGAACAGTAGATGGGTGGACCAAGAGAGAACAGAGATTAGCTCATAAAATAACTCTAAGCGCGCGTAGAGAGATAGCGACTAAGTGGCTAAAACCGGAAGGTCCGTTTTTTTCCGGGGTGATCTCTAGGGTACGTGAATGCAGGATTATGGACGATTTGACTGCCAGGATAAAGGGTACGACTGTAACTTTCCAAAAACTTTGGGAGCCGTGGGACAATAGCCCAGTGGGCTCGAGTGGTGATTGACAGGGGACGGACCAGAGCATAGACTAGGTACGCTTATCGATCTCCCTCCCTCCTCTTTGAGGACATTTTGACTGCACTACTGCCGGAATAGAGGTTCTCCCCCCCCCCTCCCCTCTCCTCTCCCTTCTTTCTTTCCTTTCTCCAGACTTATTTTTCCCCCTCACTTTTCTTTTTCTACTGTATTTCTGTTTCCTGCTCCTTTTCCTGCTATCTATCTTTCTCTTCTTTCCTTTCTCTCTCTCTATCTCTTGATAATCAAGAGATTAGTATTTCTCTACGCCAGGCTTAATCAAGCGGTCAGAGGTGCTGGGATGCCCATGAACAGAAATAGCTATAACACGCAGGGCGGCAGACTGGGCCCCAATTATAGCCAATATGCCTGTGAGACAGGTGAAAGCTCCCTAGATGGGGAAGCGACTGTAGGGGAACGCGGGTAGATCTCGCTTGGCCTACCTGATATATATATTTTAGTTTTTTACAATGTTTAAGTTGGCTTCTGCGTAAGCCCGAATGTTTCTATGCAATTGTTTCACCCGTTGAGTGGAAGCATAAAGTTAATCTTAAAATTCTTGATGGGTAGCAAGGCACAAACGGTTTCTAAATGACTTGTCGATGCGTAATGGTAATACACTTCGTATGCCCAAGAAAGTTATATTTGCCATTGGCTTCTGCGTAAGCCTGTAAGTTGTCTTGTACTTGCTATAACCTATCATATGAAAAAAAAAAAAAAGAAAAACCCTTAGTAGATGGCAGGTACCAATGGTTTTTAAGGAATGGGCATGGATTGTATTTGTTGAACTGCATTATGCTTCTAAGAATTGTATACACATTGGCTTCTGCGTAAGCCCAAAAGTTGATGTACACTTGCTATGTCTATTGAGTGAAAAAATAAAGAATTTAAAAAAAAAAAAGAAAAATTGTGTTGCCTCTATACCTTTATCATGTGAGATAATTGTGTAAAGAGAACTGACATCTGCAGTGACTAAAATATAATTTGGGTCCCATTGAATTTCTTGTAAAATCTGAATAATATTTAAAGTATCCTTAAAGTAGTTAGGGGTTTGTTGAACAATAGGTTGTAGGCATTTGTCCAGGTATTCCGATAGTCTACTTGATATAGAGTCAATACCTGAGACTATCGGTCTACCTGGAGGATTGGTCAAATTTTTATGAATTTTGGGGAGGTGGTAGAATACCGGGATTTTTGGTTTCGTAATATTAAGATATTTATACTCCCTATCATTTAGTATTTCTATCTCCTTTCCCTTTTGTAGTAAATTGTCAAATTTCTTCCTAATGTGAAGTGTAGGATCTCCGGGCAGCTTTTGATATGTTGTTTCATCTTCCACCAATCTAAGGCCCTCTCGTAAGTAGTCCTCTGTTTTCATGACTACAATCCCCCCTCTTTTATCTGCTGGTTTTATAACGTTTTCTTTATCTTTCTGTAAAGATTTCAATGCCAACCATTCCTCCTTGTTTAAATTCATATGTCTCTTATCTCTAGGTTTAATTTTGTTATTTTCTTGCATTACTGCCTTTTCAAATGAAATCATTTCTTTAGATATAAAGTTATTTGGGAAAAAAGGTAGACTTTTCCTTTAGATCAGTATGTATGTATTTTGAAATCGGGGTTTGGTATATTGTTTTCTCTGATCTCATAAAACATTTCTTTAGACATAATTGTCTTTTGTTTTTGTTCAAATCTATAAAGATATCAAATTTGTTTAGTGGTTGTGTTGGCACAAATTTTAGTCCTTTGTTTAGAATTTTTTGATGTGCATTTGGTAGGGGATTTCCGGTTAGGTTAAAAATAATTGACTGTGATTGTGTCTTAATTTTTCTTATTTTATTTAGTGTCTTCCCTCCTTGGGTTCCCCTCCTCTTAAATTTCTTTGTCTTTTGGGGGGAGTGTTGTGGGGTGAAACCATATGTTGTGGGGATTGTGTTACTTTGTATTTCCCTTTTTGGCGTCCATCCTGAAAAAAATCATCTTCGTTGTGTATCTTAGTTAAAGTGTCAAATCTATTTGAGGTGGAAGTGTAATTCCTTTGTGTCTCCTTTGTATTTCTTGTGAGGATAGGTGATCTCTCTCTTATCTTTTTATTTTCTTGATATCTTTCTTTTGTTTGTGCTGGTGTAAATTTTGTGAATCTTGATTGTGGTGTAGGAAATCTTGGGTGTGGTGATCTAATTCTAGAACGATGTCTCCTATCCCGTGAATCCTCTCGTTCCTGGTAAGAGTGTGCTTGATTTGAATCATAATGTTTTCCCCATCTCGTTACATGTTGATAATTATTGTTTTCTTGTGGTTGATAATAACTCTTTTTGTTATGATAACTAGAGTTGTTGTGAGTATGTGTATCTCTATGTTTGTTTTTTGTAACGTATGTTGTGACTTGGTTGTTATCATAATCATACCTATCCCTTTTGTATTTCTTTCTTTTAATATTTACGGTTTCTGCCTCAGTTTTGTCTATTTGTTTTTGAATTATGTTTGTAATGGTCTCATATTCCTCAGAGGAAGTATGGTTCAGGAGTTGAGTTTGGATATCATTTATATCTTTATCCAATTTTTGTAAGGTGACCTTTCTCCTTTTAATTATCATTTTCATAGTTGTAAAAGAAAAAGTTTCCAACATCTCCTGCCATTCTTCCATAAATTCTTCCTCTCCTTTATCAAATGTGGGATATTTGTTATATCTCAGACCCCTAGGGGTAATTTTTTCCTTAATATATTTTTCTAAAGTAGCTACTTCCCAAATTATTTTGACCTCCTGATTCATGAATTTAGTAAGTTTATATTGACATTCTCTTAAATCACAAACGTTTGTGTGAGGTTGGGAGTTGTGGATCGTGGTAGGGGTATCAAACATAGTATCTATATTGGTGCAATAGTTCTTTCTTTTTTCAAATAGTGACATTTCAGCTGCCTCCACACCTACAAGGAGTAGGATATACAAACACAATAGATTTACAAACAAGGTGTGGAAAGGTGGCGCTATTAGAATATGGTGAAAAGAAGTTCAGCTGCTAAAAACACTCCGTGGGTACTCCTATACACCCACCACACATAAAAAATCACCAAGAGAAACAGATAAGCATATGTGGAGTAAAACTTAGGGCAACATGTTAGAATAACTAAAATGAAGTGACGTGTTCCAAAAATCCACCCACTCTATAAAGAGCTTACTCCAAGCTTAAAGAAAAGTAGCGTAGTCAGTATAATCCCTGTCTTGGGATATATGCCAAAAGATGCTGATATGTTCCTCAAAATGTAGAAAATCCCCCAATATATTTGAAAACCAGAAGAGAAATAAAAAAAAAAACCTAAAATGGTGCAGTATAAGAAACAATTGGACCATGTAACAATACAAGGAACTCTACTTATGAATCAAGAGCACATACTGGCTCTGAATGTTTAATCCCCACCACAAACCAATACAGAGCAGGATACCACAATGGAGGCAATGCAACTTGTTTCCGATGAGGAAAGAGAATTCATTTGCCACAATAAAAATACATAATAGAGTCACCATAAAGCTTTTTCAAAAGTGTGATCAGCTTACGGTCTTAGATCCTTAATAAGGATTTCCAATAAGCGGCCTCGGGTATTTTCTCATGGTTGTCTCAGACACGGGATATCGTGTTTTCAGCATTTGATTTTGATTTGTGCTAGTCTCTGATTCTATTACTTCTGCAGTCATTGCCAGATGTGATATCGTGGGTTTCAATTGGAAGATGCTATTTATAAAAAAGGCAACAGTGGCTTCTACAGGAGCATCGTCCCGCCCGACCACAATTTAGATTAGATAGTACTAACAGAAAAGAGTAATTCTTCCCCTAAAGTACAAATATCATTTCCGTCCCCCCGTTGGCTCAAGACACAAGTGGTCACTCTGCAGCCAGGGGAGATATGGAGTGTTCCATTGGGTCAGCGGCGTTCATACAGAGGATCCCTTAATCTGTATGTTGGCTTACTTTAATGTGACAATATAATTTGATTTGACTTAAAGGAACACTATAGGGTCAGAAACACAAACATATATTCCTGACCATATAGTGTTAAAAACGCCATCAAGCCCCTCTAAATATAGTAAAATCTTACCTTTATTCCAGTCTGCTGGTGCTGGCTCTGCCCCTGATCTGCCTCCTTGGCTGACATCATCAGAAGTGGTGATCTCAACCAATCACAATGCTTTCACATAGGAAAGCACTGGATTGGCTGAGCTTGTCAAGGAGGTAGATCAAGGGCAGAGATCAGCACAAACCAAACACAGCCCTGGCCAATTTGTATCTCCTCAGAGATGCATTGAATCAATCCATCTCTATGAGGAAAGTTCAATGTCTCCATACAGAGGATACACTATTTATACGAAAATACAGTATTTACTGCAAAAAGTCTGAAGGGACTGTTTATACTCACCAGAACAAATACAATAAGCTGAAGTTGTTCTGGTGACTATAGTATCTCTTTAAAAGGACACTATAGTCACACACACAAAAAAAAAGTTAATAGCTTAATGAAGCAATTTTGGGTGTATAGATCATGCCTCTGAAGTCTCACTACTCAATTCTCTGCCATTTAGGTGTTAAATCACTTTTGCAGCCCTAACTACACCCCCATGGCTGTGACCGACACAGCTGGAATAAAAATAAAATGGTTTCATTTTTAATCAGATGTAACTGACTAATGTCTCCATTGATTCAAACAGTTACCTATACTTATAAAATGGAGCCCATTAGGATATTTTTTGTGAATACTAGAATTAGAAGATATACAATGGTTCCTATAGCCTCTTTATTGCTGCAATGCTCCGCTATTCTTGTGGTTAAAGAGAGTTTATTACGTCCTACATATTGGAGCCCACAAGGGCATTCGAATATATGGACTGCGTTCCTACTATTGCAAAAATTACATACATTTTTATAATAAACTCTATTTGCTTTAAAAACAAAATACTTTATAACCCTTGGAGGATTAAGACATGTAAAAACACCTGTGCTGTGTATATTTGAAAACCAGATCAGATTCTTTTTTGGGCTAAGCACCTTGCCCCTCCACTATAGGTGCCCCTTTGGTAGTGACCACAGGAAAGCATACATTTGAATAAGTATTGTAGTCAGCATGTGTATCTTCCATGTCAAAATTAGTGTAGGACCCACAGATATTCAGCATGTAGTGCAGGACCCACCGATACTAGGGTATTTAACAAGGGGCACTAGAAGGAACCATTTTATCTCCAACCACTTTCAAAACAACTGGCATGTTTATTTTTTTAAACACATTTTTGTTTTGGAATTTCATAGACTGCATTGGCATCTCTTCTAGAAATAAACCAGATTTTCATGCTTCTTATATCAATGAATAGAGCAATACCAAACATGCAGACAACATTTTTGAGAGGTTAAAGGGTCAAAACAGCAATAACTTCATTTTTTAAGTTTCACCCTATTTGGTGAATAGAAACCATAGTCTAGTTATAACCATACATTAACCCTATACGTCGCAAGCTCTGGCCTGAACTAGTCATATCTAAACATAGAGCCTAGCTAAGCCAACAATTAACTCTAACAATAGCTAATTCTAACCCTGTGGGCTGTTTATTAGATTTGCACTCAGGTAGACTGATTTTTTGTAAGACCCTATAACAGACAGCCTTAGCTGTCAGCTAAAGCACAAAATCAAAGTTACTGGCTCCCAGGGCGATAACAGCCTGGAAGAAAATTGCAAGACTGCATCAGTAGATTTAGGAAATATACAAAACAATCAGCAAGAGAAAAGCATTCTGGTAAATATGTGGAAACTGAAGGAGAATTGTTTTATGTAAACATCTAACACTTTAATCACTCGATCCTATGCGATCGAGTGATTAAAGTTCTATTAACTTCTAAGCTTAAATTATTAAACTCAAATATGATATCTGTCAGCCCCCTTGTACTTACCTTGGAGGTCCGCCGATCTGATCTGGCGGACCAGCGTTCCCACACAGTATGAGACTCCAGACAGCCTCATGAACGCCACCACGTGTGCCGGCGTCATGGTGTCACTGGAGCTCTAATCAATAGAGCTCAGCACACTTGCACCTTTTGGGGTGTGTGGTTATGCTAACTACGCCCCCAATCATATCATAAAATCTCAGTGCCCTGTTGTGGTTCCTAGTGTCCCTATAGCACGTTCTTTTATCATTTTGGTACATATGTGTTTTGACACGGCTTGTTCTCGACTACCATGTTTTCTGACTCCCCTGACTCTGCTTTTGCCTCTTGTATTGGTGTATTTCTGGCTTCCCTTGACCGTGGCCTTTTCTGACGTTCCTTGAATTTTTATTCTATTATATGGCCATTCTAAGGACCGGTTTAGGTACCTTCTTTCTGTCTCTAGTTATTCTGATGGGTTTTCACTCTGCGTGTTGGGTTGTACGTTACAATATCTCATATTCCACTACACAGTAATACAACAAGCAAGTGACACGGAGGAACAAATTATTTATGATTTTAAATACATATATATTTATTAATAAAAAAAATCATCCCAGACTACTCTTTTGAAACAAAGATTGTCCAGATTGAGCCATATCTAAATGTCAGGCATGCTCTATTTTTTCTTTGTAATTTACCCACAATTAGGTAAATTTCCTTTATTTAAAAAAAAAAAAAGTATTACACCATCACCGGTCCATATTATTGTCCTCTGAAACGTTCTGGAAACAAATCTTTAGAAGGCGCTCACAATATTCCAATTCTTCCTGAAACAATAAAATAAAACAACACTCATTACGGGCGGTCAGCTTTATGCTGGGAAGTTGAATGGAGGTTAAAGCAGAATAATAATATTCTCAGATACTTAAATTCTCTAAATTGGATGTTGTTGTCGAGGGCAAGAGGCAAGAACTATTCATCCATTTCACATGGGAAACCCACACAAAACTTAACTTTAAGGATCAATGAAGGTCTATGTTGTCATATTTGTTCTTTAAGGATCCAATCCTAACTGGCATATTTTATTTAATTAAAGAATGCAAAGCTGCATTGGGAGCCATAGATAAAATATAGATATTCCAAGCTGCCGCTCTATAGATTCTATAGACAAGATTGTGATGTCTGCAAAGTGAAACATTTTGTCTTTAAAGGATCACTATAGTGTCAGGAAAACAAACTCGTTTTCCTGACACTATATCATCCTTGGAACCCCCCCGACCCTCAGGGCCCCCCTCCCGTGGCACTGAAGGGTTTAAAACCCCTTCAGCAACTTATATTTATCCAGCGCCGTGCTCCCTCAGCGCTAATGACCTCTTCTCCCCTGCCAACGTCAGCTCCCGAGTGGAGCGGAATGCGCATGCACGGCAAGAGCAACACGCGCATTCAATCAGTCCATGGAAAAGCATTTCTCAATGCTGTCCTATGGACGTTCTGCATGCTGGATGCAAATTTCGCATCCAGCGTCACAGAAGCGCCTCTAGCGGCTGTCAGGAAGACAGCCACTAGAGGTTGGATTAACCCTGCACTGTAAACATAGCAGCTTCTCTGAAATTGCTATGTTTACATCTGAAGGGTTAAAACCTGGGGGACCTGGCACCCAGACCACTTCATTGAGCAGTGACAGTTCCTTGTTGTTGCTATGAGAAGAACAGGAGCACCTGCAGATGATGCTGAATGCAAAAAATGAAATTTATCTTTTAATAAACTGTTAGATTGGTTGTCTGATTGACAGCCATAGCGTGTTTGGCCAGGGTATCAAGAAAAAATAAAATTATTGAGAGAGAGAGAGAGAGAGAGAGAGAGAGAGAGAGAGAGAGAGAGAGAGAGAGAGAGAGAAAGAGAGACAGAGACAGAGAGAGAGAGAGAGAGAGAGAGAGAGAGATTAAAACAGAAAACTGCTTATTTATCTAGCAGACTTCTTATATGGCCATACAGGTGTTCACTAAACAGTGAATAGTCAGAAATTAACCAATAGACTGCAAATTGTAGGCCAAAATAGCCAAATGGTGGAAGATCTAGACTAGACTATTTTTGCCTAAATTCTGCAGTTCCTTTGGGTCTTTAAAAGTTTGGTATCCTAAGCAGTGATGTAGTTTAGTGGTTTCTGGAGGACAGGCTGAAAATTGCTTAATATTAACAATTATCTTATTGCCCCAAAACCGACTCAGAATTCAGATCAGTGCAAAGGAATAATTCTGACGAACACTTTTTCACTTTTATAAAAGAAACACTAGGGAATTCATAAAAATCCAAAGGCAAGTTCTCAGCAACAGGAGAAGATAACATTATTTCTACTGAACTTCAACTACTCACAAAGATAGAATGTAGAGGGACTGATAACCAATTTTGGCAGATTGTGCCCCAACTAGCAGTTTTCACATTAGCGAGATAGTCAATTAACGGTTCGGATTTAATTGCAGATTGCAGGAAAACATTTAGCTGGGCTTCTGCAAATAACCGTTTCAGCTCAAAATACAAATCATAGTTAACAAGTAAATGAGTGCTTAAGAAAACTATACACTGCAAAGGTTATAATTTAGTCATGTTAAATTGCCCATTCAACATGGCTGTCTTATTAGATTACATCTCTAGCAGGCATTCTTATTCCAGCTACACAAAAAGGGGAATGATCATTGTGCGATGAAATTCTAACAAAGACTAATTGAACGTACTTCTAAAGGAATCATTCTATAAGGAGGAACATTCCGATTCAATTATATCTTACAGCAAAAACACTGTGCTATAAGAATAAGCATGTCAAAGCACGCAGATATATAGGGCCTCTTGGCATAATGTATTAGAAATTGCACGTCCAGTATTTCAGTAGACTGGGGACGCAAAGTCATTTTAACAAAACATTTTTTTCTACTGTACAAGGAGTAGCTTGTATTTAAGTATTGGTTTCCCTTCAAGGCAAATGTTTCATGTGAATGATATAATGAAATAGGAATGCAGCTGTTGAAAAGGATTCCTATAGGTTTTCACAACTACAGTTTTGAGTGTTCAAAGACAGCAAGTACTACGAAAATGACTGCATGTAGGTAAACAGACTTCATCTATTAATCGAGTTGCTGCCCTCACTAGTTCTTTTCCTTATTGACCACATATTGCAGTGTAACAAAATAAAAGAGCCAGGTTAATGGCATTTAAAGACAATCCATAAGAAGTTTACCAAAATGAAGAAGTTTTGGTGTGTAGATCATATCCTTGCAGTCTCACTACTAAACATTATGCTATTTAAGAGTTAAATTACTTTGTTTAAAATGTACACTGTAGGCACCTAGACTACTTAATCTCAATGAAGTAGTCTGGGTGCAGTGTACCTGCGATTTTAGCTCAACATTGTAAAATATTGCAGGTCTGAGCACCCTTCTAGTGGATTGGATGAAAAGACAAAGAAGAAGGCAGAGTAAGTCATGGTGTTTGGTAGGGGGTGGGAAAGAATTTCCCCCCCAATTTTTTTAATTTAATTTGGGACTCTGTATTTACATTCCTAACACTATACTGTTCCTTTATTGCACAGTGTGTTTAAATTGGAATATATTATCTCATGGCCTGTTAATTGTCTGCTATAGCCTACAGTAGTCTCATGTATGTGATTAAAGGTCAATTAACAGCGCAGGAGATAAGAGCTTCTAAGGTAAACACATTGTACTGCAAGACTAGTTTGAAACGGAAACCATTTTTTTTCATGTAGAGTGTGGAAATCAGAGCCAGGGAGGTGTAGCTAGGACCGCATAATCAAAGTGATTTTACTCTTAAATGGCATAGAATTAGGTAGTGAGACTACACAGACAAGATTTATACACCAAAATCACATAGTAAAGCTAAACTATTTAATATACAGATTTTTTTTATTTATTTTTTTAATAACGACATGATCGGTTTTTGGAATTTCACTGAAGCACCAATGCAACCAAGTCCTGTTCAGTGGAAATTTTCTGGAAATTGAACAAAACATTAAAAATTGAGAAAAAATGAGAAATAACAGTGAAATGTAAATAGTACATTTCCTAGTTAGTACCATTTCTAGAGATTCCTTTAATTTATGCATACCTGAAACTCTTCTTGTTTTTGTATCAGTTGACATCGTTCTTTAAGGAAGTCTTCAAAAGCTAAATCAGGGATACGGCATTCAGTCACTCCCCGTGGGAAATCTGTTACCAAACTGAAATATGTAAGAACATTATTACCTTCCCTTAATACAGATTAAACTGCTTATAAATGAAATCAACTGCTCCACCATCAGATGAATTTGGTGGGGACTTGAGTAAAAAACTGATATTAGGAAGCTTTCACCATATTCAATGGAAGTCAAAAGTTGACCATATGCTTATCAATGATCTAGGCTTGGAAGACATAATGTGGAATTAATTTACGTAGTGCAACAGGGAGGCTATATATGTGCAATGAAAAAAAAATTACACTTTGTTCAACATCAACTTAGAAAATACATGTTTTGCCTGATTCAATTGCCCTACAAGGATATACAAGAAGTGGCTTAATCTATCTAACAGAGAGCTGTGAATTAAGTGCTAACATAAGTGGGGACTTGTACAGCATGAACAAAGAGAGCAGTTTGTTCTGATGCTTAGAGTGTCCCTTAAACTCAAAAGAAAGATTTGTCTCGTGGCTTTCTACATAGCTTTCTACATAGCTGAACATATCATTTTTTTTTTTGTTTAAGCACAAACACTGCTTCTGTTCTGAATTTACAAAGTCAACTCTTGTGGCAAAACACTTATTGCTATAAATCTCAGTGGATGAATAAATCTCTAGCAATGTGAACTGCCGCAACTCTAAGTTGCAATTGGGGTTATCCACCATATGCTAAATGCACCATACGATGCTGGACTTAAACGTACTGGCATATTTGTTGCTCCAATATCAGCATGAAAAAAAAATAAAATCTGATGGTCAAGAAAATTAGGAATATATTTATACAATATGCCAACTTAGAGTTGCAGCAAATCTGTGAATATCTGCACCAACAGAGTTATTTACTGAAGTGAGAATTCAGAGGCCATTTAAGGCCAGATCAGCGTAAGTGGAAGCATAGCCAACTTAGAATGTTTTTCCAGTTCAGGTATTTTGACCTTAAACTTGAAATTCTTGAAATTCACTTTAAATCCACCTAGAAGTCTCAGTTTAGTAACTAACCCGGAAAGTGTCAGAATTGCCACGTAGCACAAGCCTCCCAATTGCTTCATAAAAATAACTTATTCCAAGTGTTCTTTTAGAAGCACTTCAACCTGCATATTCAAATGAATGCAAGGGAATGATTAACTGGAACAACCGTGAGTCAGTAAAAATATCTATATATATAAAAAAAAAAAATAAAAAAAAAAAAAAGGATCTGGATCGAATATTAAAAAAATAAATAAAAATCCTTGTTAAACAATACATTTTTTTTTACTAACATAGAAACATAGAAAGTGACTGTTTGGCCCATCTAGTCTGCCCAATTTTCTAAATACTTTCATTAGTCCTTGGCCTTAACTTAAGTCTAGGATAGTCTTATGCCTAACCCACTATTGCTCACAATACTCCTTAGACATGGTTTATATGCAAATAAATGGCAAGTAGAAAACAATACATTCTAGCTTGGGATACAGAGATTCAATAGAATAGATGATTCTCCATTCTCTCTCTTGTTAAAGTTAATGTTGAGTAATATTGACTGTTAAAGTACAACTCCAGGCACCATGACCACTTCAGTGTTTTGGTGCTTGAAGTATGTATGTGCAGCATTTTGCTGTGCAGTATCCAGATGTTGTTCAGCCAGCAGGACAGGAGCATTGATGCCTAGTGCGACCCAGGTGGCAGAGTAAACCATTGCTAAACGGTTTGCCCCATTACCAGGGACCAGCGTCAGGGTACTCC
Source organism: Pelobates cultripes (assembly GCA_933207985.1). Taxonomy (NCBI): domain Eukaryota; kingdom Metazoa; phylum Chordata; class Amphibia; order Anura; family Pelobatidae; genus Pelobates; species Pelobates cultripes. The sequence goes on from OW240921.1 coordinate 41,534,049, forward strand.
TGGAATCATAAAAGCAGGCTATAGTGTTTATTGTGCTTGGAGTAGTCCTTTAATCAGTGGATTAAACCGGCGCTTTTTTGTTAAGCATAGTTTTTTTTCTATCCCAATTACTTTTAATATTCTTAGCAGTGTCAGAACTGATTTGTTTGTGTTGGTGGGGAAATCTTTAAGAAATAAAAAAAAACAAAAAAAACTTTAAATATATTCTTTAGGTTTTCCATAGACATTGAACAGAAAAAAATACCCTTGAAATTAAGAAGAATAAAAAAAATAAAAAAAATAAATACCAACTCAAAAACCCAACCTAGAACATGTATTGCATAAAACGCATGCTTAAAACTGGCAATTTTGGCAACCAGCTGAGGAAGAGAAATAAGACACCTTGTCACCTTTTACTAAAAAATAAAATTAAATAGCAGATCTAAGATTTTTACCATTGAAAATTAAAGGATCGCTAAAGTCACCCAGACCACTTTATATTAATGCCTGCAAAACCTCCAGATCTCTTGCCTCTTCTGCCAGCCCAGCCTAGGCTTTCTGTGGCTGTCCACACACAGACTTCCCAATGCAGCTCAATGAGAAGTCTTTGCAAGGCAGGTGCCCTGAGCAATTGCTGCCTCTTGAGTATAGCTTCATTGAATTAAACAACCAGGAAACTGCAGTTTCTGACTTACAGCCAGGGGTTGTAATAAGGTTAATTTCTAGATGTGTCCATTTCTATTCAAATATGTACTTTTAAATTGGAAAATGAAAAAAGAAGAAAAAGAGCACACACTCTTCACAAATAAAGCAGTACATCAAGCTGGGGTCTAGACGTTTTCTCCTCTAGAACGGAGTGAAATGCAGCTCGTATCTTAAATCCAATGCTTCTCCATGAGAAGAATTGGACTGAACGAGATCGCTGATGAAGGTGGAGCGGGCAGCTGCAGAAGAAAAGACTCCGTGCTAGAAACTAGGTAACTAATAATTAACTTAGCAGTTAATTTCCATTTGCAAAGGGTGATAGACAAACAGGGGTGGCAATATGGGAACCTAAAGTCCCACAAAAACAAATTTTGGGACTATAGTTTTCCTTTAATAAAACATAGTTTAATAGGGTTAACTTTGTTTTTGACTCTCTATTGTAGTGACAAACAAACTGAAACAAACGTGTCCTTTATTACATTGATGACTAAACCTAGAGCAAAAGGTTTTCATGAACTAGCAGGCCGTTAAAGGTCGGACATGTAGTAACAAGCAATCACTTTGCCAGGGTTTACAATCAATCTGATTGATTTACGATCTATCATCCAGCTATTATGGCATGATAAAAGATGCTCTATTTTTTACACATAAAAATCCCCCATCAACAAAAAGCTCTATTCCCTTTGCCTCTCGTAAGACAATTTTGATAATTAAAAAACAAAACAAAAAAGTTGAGTTTCATGAAAGTCTGTTTGTTTAAGAATTTTTATCATTATCCTGTTACATATTAAAGACATGCCGAGAAAGAAATAGTCCTATTTACCTGCAGAGGGCTGATAGCACATGTTCATGGAAAGGGCTGTGTTCTGTGTGAAGCAAAGAAATCAGCTGCTGTATCATTCCCATGGACCACAGCGTCTCTAAAAGAACAAACCAAGAAGCAGTTCTATCATACAGACCACACAACATGTGCAATGAAAACTAGAGAGATCTTGCACACCAACAATCAATGACTAGACAGAACTCTTCAATCAAGATGCAAGATACCAAGAACTTGTCTTTATTCTTCTTTTAAAAAAAACTTAAAAACATATCCCTATAGATTAAATCAATGGTTGACCTGACCACAAATACAGTCACACAGTATAAATCACAAAGTATCAAGGTGTGAACTAAGGGGGGCACAGGATGCAGTTCACTGAGGTGCCTCACTTTTCAAGGTAGACTTACCATGTCTGCAACTTCTATAGATTCTTTGTTCAGTTACTCACCCAACTACCTTGTCAACAGCAGACACAACTAATGTGGTCCCTCCCAGAGTCCCAGCAGCCCCAATTTAGTAACATTCACCTGTCCTAACATGATCACATACTCCCAAACTGTTACATACCATCACATTCACCTAGCCACACATACTGTTATATAGTAACAAAGTGATATGCAGTCAGTCACATTTTCCCACCCTCTGAACACATATTTACCAATCCCGCCACATGCTTAGTCATAGCCACACTCACTCTCCCCATCACATATTACCCATCAACTACATCCCTGTTCACTTACCCCATCCAACTGATTACCTACCAAACGTCCCAGTCACACAGTCACCCTGCACCCAACAAACTTTGTCTGTCCACCAATGAAGCAATTCACCTACCTACACCTTCATATGTTACGCACAAACTGACATACACAAATTATATACAGGCCCTTAACCCCTTAAGGACACATGACATGTGTGACATGTCATGATTCCCTTTTATTCCAGAAGTTTGGTCCTTAAGGGGTTAAACACGTGTGCACATTCACAAAATACATTTGCATTCACATATACACATTTGTAAGAAATCTGCTCCTGTAGGCTGGTTTAGGGATGTTGGGTCCCACCGACATCTGCAGTGTTATAGCTCATCATCATTACTTGTCACTATATTTCACTAGATTGCAGAGAACTAGATTTTCTTTGATTCTTTTATTTTGAAAGAAGTGAGGCATGTAATAGGATCAGACATATACAGGAAGGGGAGCACGAGGTGGAAGAGAAGATCAATTTAGCCACATCCATATATGGAAATGAAAAGTCCGGCATCCAGGAGTCAGTGACCCTTGACGCATCCCTACTCAGAACTAAATATGTACAGGTAATGTATGACCGAATTAGTGGTAAAAGTCTTAGCAAAAGCATTTTAATAGATTTGAGAGCAGCAGCATCTGAAGTTCAAGGGGAAAATGTAAGTAAAAGGAACACTCCGCAAACACCGACATAACTTGCTGTATATTATTACACATTCAAATCTTTTTAGCTTTGCTAAAATATATAGCTCTCTCTATATCAGGGCTTGACAAATTTACTTTGAATCTAGGAGCCAGCTAAAAAGGTTCGGAGCCAAATACAATTCGTAAATGGACACTACAGTCACCAGGACCACTACAGCTTAATGTAGTGGTTCTGGTGTCTATAGCCTGTCCCTGCAGACTTTTTAATGTAAACACTGCCTTTTCGAAGTGTTTACATTGCTTACTAGTGACACTTCGAGTGACCGTCACTCAGACGGTCAATAGAGGTGCTTCCTGTGTCAGTGCTGCACTGTGTGTGCTGACACTCCCCATAGAGATGCATTGATTCAATGCATCTCTATGAGAAGATGCTCATTGGTGCAGCATTTTGTAGCCAATCCTATAAAAAAAACTTAGGATTGGCTGAGATCATTAAGTTTGATCATCTCAGCCATAGAGGCAGGGCAGTCGAGGAGAGGCCAGCACAGCGACCAGCACATAAAAAAAATAAAAACACGTCCACCCCTTAGCCACGTCTCCCCCTTTTCAGAAAACATTTTCAGGATTGGTAAACAGTGCAGCTGAGCCAATAACAGATCAGTGTGAGTTGAACTACTTACATGAATACACACCACAACCAATCACTATACTTTTATTATCGCTATAGCATTTAAAAGTAGTGCTAAGGGAAAAGGAGATAAATAAAGTATGATGTGTCACGAGAGCGGACACTTAACAAAAGAGGAGCACTGCTTTCAATGCGACAGTGTCAATGTGGGTAGTATCAGTCTACACAGGACATGAACCTAAATATAGAATTGGAAAAAAAATATACTGGAAAAAGCTTTCTCCATTATATTTTTTTCAATGCTAAGGGAAAAGGTGGCAAATAACAAGAGGGCGGTGATTGGCTGTGTGGCAGAGCAATGTCAGAATCTCAGCTCACACAGATCTCATATGTACAGGATGCCTACATACATCAAGGAAATCATTGTGAACAAAGGAGATGTAATTAACGCGGCCATGTTATGCTGCAGAAAGTTGCAAAACAAAAAATAGTTTTTTTAAAAAGAAAAACTAAGAGGGATTTGAATGTGTAGAAATTTCAGCATGAATAGAAGGCCAAAATCTAACAAATGCAGTTGTGTTGGCCCCTGGAGTGTACCTTCAAACATAGAGTGCATAAATATATTAATTATATAAGACTTACATGGTCATGGGCAAAACTATAAATATAGATCTTGCATTCAGTCTGGGTTATATTCTGAGTGTTAAGATCATGATATCAACATCCTTAAAGGACCACTATAGTGCCAGGAAAACATACTCGTTTTCCTGGCTCTACAGGGTCCTTGGGTCCCCCTTACCCTCAGGACCCCCCTCCCGCCGGGCTCTAGAGTGAGGAAGGGATTAATCCCTTACCTTTTTTCCAGCGCCGGGCTCCCTCGGCGCTGGGACTCTCCTCCTCCTTTCCCGTCATCGGCTGAATGCGCATGCACGGCACGCGCATTCAGCTAGTCTCAATGCTTTCCTATGGACGCTGGCGTCTTCTCACTGTGAAAATCACGGTGAGAAGCACCTCTAGCAGCTGTCAATGAGACAGCCACTAGAGGCTGGATTACCCCTATTGTAAACATAGCAGTTTCTTAGAAACTGCTATGTTTACAGCAGAATGGGTTAATCCTAGATGGACCTGGCACCCAGATTACTTCATTAAGCTGAAGTGGTCTGGGTGCCTATAGTGGTCCTTTAATAAAGCCATACTGGAAAATTTCTATACCCCCAAGCTATGGAGCAACACAATAACCGCTCTGGGAAAGACTGCCCTACACTGGTAAAGGTGCATCTATAGCAAGTGACAAAGAGTGAACACACCATACATGTGAAACAGTGTACTGTACTTGGCAGTATAAAAAACACTCTTCATTACCTTTATGCTCTGGGTGACTAAGCAGTAAGTTCTGCAATAAGAAAGCAGATTTAACTTTCAGCTTGAGCACGTTGCTTTGCATGGCACGCATTAACACAGAGAACCCATCCAAGTTTACAAACTCCGTAAGACCAGCTTCCTGCTCCCGTACCAAGCCTGGACAAAGAAGAACGATTGCATAATGTTATCATGGTGCTGATAATCTAAATCATTCACCAGAAATGTAAAGCTTCAAAATCAATTCACGTTATATAAATGGCAACACTGGTGCAAATATGTGTTGTATTTAAAATCTTACATACTTACATAGCTGAAAAGAGACTTGCGTCCATCAAGTTAAGCCTTCCTCACATATGTTGTTGCTGTTGATCCAAAAGAAGGCAAAAAACCTGGTCTGAAGCGCTTCCAATTTTGCCACAAACTAGGAAAAATTCCTTCTCGACTTCAAAATAGCAGTCAGATGTCTCTTTGGATCAAGCAGCTATTACCCCACTAATTTGAAATTATATCCCTGTATGTTATGTTTTTGTAAGTATTTATACAATTTCAGTTTAAACATCTGTATGGACTCTGACAAAACCTCAGAATTCCATATCCTTATTGTTCTTACTGTAAAAAAACCTTTTCTTTGCCTTAGATGAAATCTTTCTTCCAGCCTAAATGCGTGACCTTGTGTCCTATGTATAGCCCTGTTTATGAATAGATTTCCAGATAAAGGTTTGTACTGGCCCCGAATATATTTGTATAAAGTTATCATATCCCCTCACAGGCGCCGTTTTTCCAATCTAAAACAGATTTAATTTTTTTAACCTTTCTTCATAACTAAAATGCTCCATTCCTTTTATCAATTTTGTAGCTAGTCTCTGGACCCTCTCCAGTGCCATGATATCCTTCTTTAGAACAGGCGCCCAAAATTGCACAGCATATTCAAGGTGTTGTCTTACCAGCGATTTATAAAGAGGCAAAATTATATTTTCATCCGAGAATTTATGCCCCTATTTATACATGACAAAATCTTACTGGCCTTAGCAACTGCAGTGTGACATTGCATATTGCTGCCTAATTTGTGGTCTATAACAATTTCCAAATCCTTCTCGTGTGTGGTTATCCCTAATTCACTACCATTTAGTGTGTAATTTGCTTGTGCATTCTTAACCCCGAAGTGCATAACTTTGCATTTCTCTATGTTAAATTTCATCTGCCATTTTAGTGCCCAGTCCCCCAATCTATCCAAATCTCTCTGCAGCAAAGCAATATCCTGCTCACATTTTATTACTTTACAAAGTTTTGTGTCATCTGCAAACACTGATACATGGCTTTCAATGCCTATTTCAAGATCATTTATAAATATGTTAAATAGAAGTGGTCCCAAAACATTACCCGGAGGGACACCACTTACCACTTTTGTCCAGCCTGAAAATTTACCATTAATTACAACTCATCTAAAACTCTACATTATTGATCTTGTCATTTATTTATTTACTTTTTTGGACATTATTTTTGTCATGCGAGCAGACAGGCAAATAGTAACATGTCAGTAAGGATGCATATGACAAGCAGAGTTTCAGGTATGGGTCAAAACGTGTTAGGAGTATCGTACTTTTTTTTGTAAGGAAATGAAAATAAGAATGTTAAGGGTAGACATGTTAGACACTTCATGCTAGACATATATGTCAGGAGTGCAGAACCAATCAGGTATAACTAGATAAACAATAAAATAAAACAAGTGATTGTATAAGTCTTGGCATGTTCATTAAGAAAAGAATAAAATAAAAATAACATACTGAACATAGTATATACATAATATTATGCTGTTGTAACCAGAGAGGTTAGAGTTGGAGAAGATAAGTCGCTTTGATTTGGCGCCGTACCTTGCATTGCAGGAACAAATGTGGCAGGTATTCAGTGTGGGCATTTTATTGTATGTTATAATGATTGGCATTACAATTGCTTTGTTTATTTGCAATTTACAGATGTACCTTTTATGTACACCTGCATTTTGCTTCCATTATTCTGTGCACAATATGCATAAAATGTGAAATATGTAAAATTTTAAAGGAGAATTGCTACAGATAGCACCCTCTGTTCTATGCGTCCAGCTCATCTTTTTGCAAATATAGCTCTGTTAGCCCACCCATTGCACACCACTACAGAATTTGTTAGCGCTTTATAAATAATAATTATAATAATGTTTCTGTGAAGGGTAAGTCTTATGTCTAAAATCAATTAAAGAGACTGCATTTAAAGAAGGGCTCGAGAAATCTCAGACACCAGGTTGCCATGGTAAATAGAAATTTTGTGAGGTCATTCCCTCTGAGGCGGGCGGCCGGTTGCGCAACTGTAGACCGGAGGCGAGGGAGCTGTGATCTTCCTGACCTGCTCTGGTGCACGGCGCTTAGTGATGCAAGGGTTGGCATCACTAAGCGGTGATCTCCCTGCTCTGCTCCCTTGTCGCTTGCCTCACTGTCACCCAGCTGGCCACACACTGGATCCCAAGGAAAATCAGATCCACCCCAGCTCTCCCAAAGGTAGGGAAGCTGAGTGGTCTTAAATTGAATTCAAAGAAATAATAATTTGTGAGTGTGTGTGTCTGTCAGTCAGTGTATGTGTGTGTCTGTCAGTGTATGTGTATCTGTCATGGTATGTCTGCCTCTCATGATATATGTCTGCCTGTCAGTGTATGTGTGTTTAGGTGACCAACCCCACTCTGATCACAAAGGAATGGGTTTTTTCTCTGAAAAGGCAGTGTTGTACATTATTATTAGCATTTATAGGGCGCCAACAAATTCTGTAGCACTTTACAATATTATAAGAGGGGGAGATTTAACAATAAATGAGAATTAAAAAACTTACAGGAACAATAGTTTGAAGAGGAACCTGCTTAAATGAGCTTACAGTCTATGTATAGAGAATATACATATACTGGTGTGCACAGTTCACGGCACACAAAAAAAAAAAATACAAGTTAATTAATTTTTAAAAAGGGGTTTGCTTTCATGGTATTAAATCACACCTCCATTTTTCTGTCACTTACATGAAATGGCAAAAAGGGACTTTATCCTGACCGCTTCATTTTTGTCAAGGTCCACCAATTTCAAGAGTTTATTCACAGCTCCAAGGCTCAGCGCAGTCTCCTGAACAAGTGGCACATTCTGACTGCAAATGCCAATCAGGTCAGCAGCTCTCCAGCGCAGTCCATCCTCCAGGCAATTCAAATAGCGACTCAGCAACAAATGCATACCACCCAACTTGCAAAAATCTGGGGGGGAGATTGGTATGGAAAAGAAGCAGAACACATCAAACACTTTGCAACCCAAAAAGAGCATACAGACACTGAATAAAAACTATACTCTTATACATAAGGTGGTCAACATTACTTATATTCAAATGAAGGATCTTGTAAAACTTTTCAAAGCAGAATTAGTATTGTCTTTCTTAAATTAGGCCAGATATCATCACCTATAAATAAGATTACAGGCTCAGTTAATCCCAATACAGCCCCAATTTATGAAAATGAAAGCGTATAAAAATCCTATCAACTCACAGTTTAAATTGTGATATTGAAAGATTTGCAATTTAAAAATATATTGCTGAAATTAAAACAATTATTGTTGAAAAACAATATGAACCAAATTATTTTGAACTATTCAATGCATTTTTTCTGTTTTATTGTTTGTTATTTTAAACATGTTTTTCCAATGATTAACAGAATGTTTGTATGTAGTTAGTGAAGAGTACTGGACAATTAGTCAGGAATAACTATTAAAAGAAATGGATGGTCTGGATACATAAAAATAAAAGTTTCAGCACCAACTGCAAAAAAAATATTACTTAAAGGAACACTATAGGGCAGGGGTATCAAACTCAAATTCATCGGGGGCTGCATCAGCAGTTTGGTCACCCTCAAAGGGCCGGTTGTATCAGTAGGACTATGTGTCCACTCTTTATTATCATAAATTATTGTCACTGCATTCAATTATTACTGTTTTTTGTGTATGGGGGCAGTATGGGTGTATGGGGGCAGTGTGTGTGTATGGGGGCAGTGTGTGCATATGGGGGGCAGTGTGTGTATGGGGGGCAGTGTGGGGGCAGTGTGTGTGTATGGGGGCAGTGTGGGTGTATTGGGGGCAGTGTGGGTGTATGGGGGGCAGTGTGGGTGTGTAGAGTGTGTGTGTGTGATATAAGGGTAGGGGGGCTTTTATATATATATATATATAATTTTAATTAAAATATATATTTATGTCCCCCCTCCCTTCTTACCTTTACTGGGGGGAGGGGGTACATTTCCCTGGTGGTCCGGTGGGGGATTCATTGGTGGTCCCAGTGGGGAGAGTGAACTCTAGCCCACGCTCCAGGGCTAGAGTTCACTCTCGCGAGATTTGGAGCGTTGCCATGGTAACCGCGGCAACGCTCCAACTTCCGCGAGAGGAGGACCCGGAGGAGCTGCAGCCTGAGCTCCGGGTCCTCTATCCCTCCCTCCCCTGCCGGCTGTCAGCACTGTGCCTGCGGACCGGGGAGGGAGATCTGTGATCTGGGCTGGCGGCCGGCGGTGGCTACACGGGCCACATGACGAGGACTGGCGGGCCGGATTCGGCCCACAGGCCTTGTGTTTGACACCCGTGCTATAGGGTCAGGAACACAAACATGTAGTCTTTTTTCTATAGTGTTAAAAACACTATCAAGCTCCCCTACTCCCCTTTTGACCCTGTGCAAATGAATCAATGCATCTTTAAGGGGAAAGTTCAGTGTCTCAACTGTGCAGCACCACCCCAGGAAGCACTTCTAGCAGCCTGCAGAGGTATCCCTAGGCGGTAATGTAAACAATGCCTTTTCTCTGAAGAGACAGTGGTTATTGCAAGAAGCCTGAAAATACTGTTTATACTCATCAGAACAAATACAATAAGCAGTAGTAACAGCAGAATATACGTGTTTTGCACAATATGCGTAGTTTACCAAGATACTATCGATAGAAAAATCCAGTTTGGCTTTAGGACTGGATACGTGAATACAGTGGTGTCCAGGTTAAGTTGGAAAAAAAAACCAAGAAAACACTGGAAAACTAAACAAGGCTGTGTGAGCACAACTCACACAATTTAGTAAAAGCTTAAATGGGATTAGGGAACAAGACTATGGTATTAAAAGAGAGCCATGAGTGGTAAAAAAATAAAAATAAATAGGTAACAAAAAAAACAAAAAACAAAAAAAAAAAAAACACAGATGGATTGCAGGGAGAAGGGCCAGTACTAAGAGAGCACAAATCAGACAAACATCTTATTTTCACAGACGAGCCATTTCCATTCAAAAAATTTAATATATTTTTAGTATTGAAACAATTCACCCGCTTACCAGCAGCATTGTCAAGGTTTTCACAGAGGTCAGCTAGCAGCTCCAGAGCCTGCTCCTTCCGTTCCTCCTGATCCTCTCCACTTGTCTCGTTGCTCAATTCCTGAATACATTCTTTCATTTGCTGAACCTCATCTGCCTGGCCTGCAAAAGCGCTGCTCATTGCTTCCTGGAGCCATTGTCGCCTCTGAGAATTAGGGGGAAAGGGCAAAAACTGAGTTTGAAGATAACTTGGAAAACTGTTTGATTATAAACTACATTCTATAGTTTGAACAAATACTCGAATTTGTATCATAGCATGCAAATATTAGTGCGGGTATGTCCGAGTCTTCCTGCGTACTCACATGTCTGCCCATCTTCCTGTCAAATTCCACTTATTTCTTTTGAAGCAAAAACAAAAGGTGTGAGCTCTTAGGGCAAAAGCTTACAGAAACTCAATAGCTAGCCCTTCGGTAAATCCCCTCTCAGGTCTCTAAATATTTTTTCTCATTTGTGCCATTAAAGAGTGAACCTATATAATTTGCATATCGGGCGGATCCCACACAGATCCAAAGAATAGCAAGTTTTCACTGCATTAGAGATACAGCAACCCCAGATTATTGTTCCGGCCTTCTTTGGGCCTCATCAGTGAGGTGTAGCTGATACTCCTGTAGGATCACAGCGATCATTTTAAAGGACCACTATAGGCACCCAGACCACTTCAGCTTAATGAAGTGGTCTGGGTGCCGGGTCCATCTAGGGTTAATCCAGCCTCTAGTGGCTGTCTCATTGACAGCTGCTAGAGGCGGTTCCGCGCTTCTCACTGTGATTTTCACAGTGAGAAGAAGCCAGCGTCCATAGGAAAGCATTGGTAATGCTTTCCTATGGACTGGCTGAATGCGCGCGCGGCATGCACATTCAGCCGATGACGGGAAAGAAGGAGGAGAGTCCCCACTGCCGAGAGAGCCCGACGGGGGAAAAAAGGTAAGATTTAACACCTTCCACCCCCTAGAGCCCGGCGGGAGGGGGGCCCTAGAGATCCTATGGTGCCAGGAAAACAAGTATGTTTTCCTGGCACTATAGTGGTCCTTTAACTTAGGGAGAGCCTAAGTACATGTATTGCAGCAAAAAAAAAAATCCCAAAACATTGGAATATTGGAACTCTGAGAATGGCCACAAGCTTAGAGAAACCCACTCAGATCTCAAGATATTTTTTTTACTCAATTTCGGAGGTGGACTGCCCTTATGGGCAGGATCAGTCAGATATGCAAATCGTATAGGCCCACTGTAATGCAATGCACTGATAAAACAGCACATAACTATATATGTATACTTAAACACTCTTAAGGAGAAAAATAATTTGTTTTTTCCCAAGCAGCAGAAATTAAATTTCAAAAGCGTTTTCGTCTGTTTAATATCAGTGAGCACATCAGCTGTATGGGACACCCTCTACTCACACAGAGTATTAGAGTGAATCCATCTGGAGATGAAATGCTTGGACGGATTAGAAGTGTCAGAAATGCATGAGAGCTAATGGTCACTTTGCAGATCTAAATTTATAGCTGGAAAACATAAAAATCTGAGGAACAATTAGCGAGTGCATTATTAGCTTAGACACACTGGGATCAGAGTGTGCTTCATCATTAGTTGGTGTCAACATGGTTTTAGAAGGAACAGGTCACTTCAAACTAATTTATTTGCTTTTTATGATTATATTAAGTCATAACATAGGAGATGTGGAATTGAGCACAAGGTCAGAATATATATAATTATTTTTTTTTTTCTACACATGCGAACATGAATTTATGGAGTGATTACTTAACATGTGGATATCTATTTAATAAGGATAATTTAGCACACTACAAGAATGGCATATATATATATATATATATATATTTTATTATTTTTTTCCTTAATTAACATTAAATATGTCACAACCAAATTAATTACTATATATATATATAATATAATATAATAATAATAATAATAATAATAATAATAATAATATTATGAAGAATCTTGCACTCCACCTAATACAGTTCCTTGCCTGGTGCTTCTCCAGCAAAAATGCAGTAAGCCATGTAAGGATAGCACTCTCAGGACTTTGAAATAAAACTTAGATTTTATTACCTTGTAAACAACAGCATCAACGTTTCAGCTTGATCCTGATGAAAGCTTGAGGGGATCAAGCTGAAACGTTGATGCTGTTGTTTACAAGGTAATAAAATCTAAGTTTTATTTCAAAGTCCTGAGAGTGCTATCCTTACATGACTTTCTCTCTCTTCTATGTTTTAGGGACTACTTTATCTCAGTATTTTCTTCCATGATTGATACCTCTAGACATTGAATGGAGCCATCGCTGTCTAGAAGTTTCAATCCCCCAGCGGTCTCCAGTAACAGCTGCATGGAATTGGCTCTATCTATGGAGGATCCTGCGGTCTTATGGGATCCTCCATAGACGTTAATGCTGCACTTAAGCACATGTAACACAGTTACATCGGCTCCTGGCGTGACCGACCGAATAAGATGACGGCGTCTGCGAGGTACAGGTTGAGGTAAGTTAAACTCACCTTTGCCTGCCCTCCCTGGCCATCAGACCCCTAGAGCCGATATCACCGTCAGTGACAGTCCCACTTTAACACCCCCATCCTCTAAAAATTGTATTTGGCTCCATTAAAACCCCTTTAGCAAGGCATTTTGGTAAGTGTTAGGTTCGAATAAGAGACATGCATCTTGGCTTGCATCCTAGTGACACTACGAAGTGACATTCATGTGGACCGTTGCAAGAAGCATGGAATAAGCAGGGTATATTTGATCCTCATTTTTAGATAAAGCAGATAGCAAATGTAAAATTATTGTATGCTTGAACAGCAAAACTACACCTGTTGAGGGGCGCTGCTTGACTGCCATGCTGAGTGGCCACACTTTGTTTGAGCTCTGCAAAGAATCTTGTGTTTTTCGACCATTTATGGACTCTCAGCTACTCTTATTCAAGCCTGAATTCACTTCAGAATTCCCCACGCCTGTGTGAGCACCATTTCCCCTCTGTATGACAATAAACCTACACAGGAAGCTCCTGTGGCCTATGTATGGCCTCCCAGATTGCGGGGACCCTCTGCCGGTGAGGGATATCCCAGTACACATCTACCTTGGGTCCTGCAGTACCACCATCAGAAGCAAAGTCACACCTAAGATGGCAGATGCCTCATGTCCACTGGGCCCGCAACCCGATCTTGAATCTAGGTTCGACAGAATCTTCTAAGACAGGGCTCGACAAATCCCAGGCGCCAGATCGCCACGGTGACTAGAAATTGCTCTATAGTTTGGGAGGGAGCTTTGACGGAGGCTGTCATGGAGAATATTGGAGGCAGCCGCCAGCGGGTACATGGAGGTGTCCACCCGCCCGTGGGTATATGGAGGTGGGCGGGCGGGCGGCCGCCCTGAGGAGCACGGAGGAGGCAGCCGCCCTGAGGAGCATTGTGGGCGGCGCGTGAGGGAGCAGTTCTCTGCTTGCAGCTGCTCTCTGCTCCCTCGCGGTGTCTAATGATGTTGGGAGCCGGAATATGACGTCATTCCGGCCCCGGCATCATTACAGTTCGCGAGGGAGCAGAGAGGAGCTACAGGCAGAGGACTGCTCCCTCGCACACAGGAAGAGTACAGCCCCACTGGACCCCAGGAAAGACCCTCTGAGCTCTCCCAAAGGTAGGGAGGCTGCGTGGGTTTCAATTCAAATAAAAATGTGTGTGTGTGTAAGCCTGTGTGAGCCTGTCAGAGTGTCTGTATTTGTGTGTGAGAGCCCGTCAAGAGAGTGTGTTTGAGTGCCTGTCTGAGTTTGTGTGTGCGAGTGTGTCAGAATGTGTGTGTGCAAGGCTGTTGTCAGCGTAAGAATGTGTGAGAGCCTGTCAAGAGTTTATGTGTGTGTGTGTGAGATCCTGTCAGTGTGTGCGCTCTTAGGTACCTGCTCCTCCGATCGCATGAGGAAGGTGTTTTTCCCACACCGTGCCAGTTTCGCCATGGCTGAGATGATCAATCTTTATAATCTCAGCTAAGGCAATGCTATCCCTTAGGAAAACATAGGGAGGATTTTGTGCATGCGCAGCAAATGTACCAATCTGCATCTCCTCATAGAGATGCATTACATTAATCAATCTCTATGAGGAATATTCAGCTCCTCCATGCAGAGCTTGGAGACACTGAACCTGGGTGTTGCACGTGACCCAGGACTCTCTAGTGGCCATCTGAGTGACTGTCACTAGAGGTGTTACTAAGCAGCAATGTAAACTGCCTTTTTTCGCAGAAAAGGCAGTGTTTACACTGAAACGCTTGCAGGGACAGGCTATAGACACCAGAACAACTACATCAAGCTGTAGTGGTTCTGGTGACTATATTGTCCCTTTAAGAATTGCATTTCCTTGTTGAAAATTACTGGCTCCTAACTTTTTTAGCTGGCTCCTATATTCCAAACAAGTTTGTCAAGCCCTGTTCTAAGAATTCTGGGCCAAGTTGACCAGCAGAATGCAGAGCCCCACACTGGAACTGCCAACCACTGACCTACCTTAACGACTGCAAACTCCAGTGGTACCACCACAGAGGGACATGTAATCGAGGTCTGGAACGGGGCCAGGGCAGAGCCGAAGACCTGTGCCGCCCACCAAGACTCTCCCTTCCCCTCGGTTTGCCAGGAAGCCCCGGAGCCGATCCTATCATTGGCCTAACTGTGCAAGCCGTCACATCACCAGCACACCATCTCAACCTGGGACTTACCCTAATGGGTCGGCTCAAACGGAGCTACGGTGTTGGAAGCAGTCAGAGAACCAGCTGGATCAGGGTCAATAGCAACATAGGCCTCAGTGTGCCATGTTGGACTTTGCATTCCCTATGCAGGGGGTAGATTGACTAAATCATGAGAGCACTTATCAGGGCGCCAGTTTACAGTCCTGGGCAATGCTCTATTTTTAATACATGCCATACATAAACATATGGGACACAAGTGTCTTACTTTGTGCACAGGCTGAATTGTAAATCTTGTTTTGTTTATTATTATTTTCTTACCTTCTGAGGCAGCTGTTATATGTATTATGTTTTTATTCTTGATGGGCCTTAGTGGTTTTAATTTCTTTCCATCAGACAAGCATCATAGCCTGCTTACTTACTACTCAATCGCTATACTTGCCTTTGGCTATCGGCCTGAAAGTTCAGATTATCGGTATCGGCTCTAAAAAAAACAAAAAATCAATATCGGTCGAACTCTATTGATAAGGGTACAGCAGTTCATGGTCTAAGAAAATATATATGTATTTTATTTTTTTTAAATCAAATGTGCTATGGTACATGCTTAAGAAGCAAAGCCTTTGTAAATATAATTCCTGTTTAACGTCCAAATGGAGGTTAGCCAGAAAGGGGTATTAACATAATACCCATTTTGGCAGCAGTCCTCAACTGACATACTAATGCAGACATGATTAATATTTCGAAAGTGCTCGATCTAACCTTGGTATAAAAAGTTCTGTTGTTGCATCCCACACATAATCCAACAGAAAGAACACTAAATATTCACTGCAGCTTTTCAGTCACAGAGTCATTCGCATTCTCTAAAGACATATGGGATCATTACTTGTGCTGGCCATGGTATCAACACAAAAGGTGTCCAGCGTTAGTCCTGCAGGTGTTGTTGGACTACATTTCCTATAATTCTCAGCTGGAGAACCAAAGCCGACAAACAGTACACAAGACCAGATTAAAATGTCAAATTATGAAAATCCAGGGTAGTGATGGCAAGCCTACTGCCACAACTGGCAAGGAAAGCTAACAGAGTGCCTGCTGAGGTTAGGACAACAGCACAGCTACACAACGAAAGCTGCACCTCGGTGCTACTTACACCCTGACTCCTGCACACCCACAATAGAGGCCAACAGCAAAGGGTATCAAATAAACAACCAATGAAAACCCTTCTCATTTTATCTGTTTGCCAGGCTTACACTAACATTGTGCATGTGCCATCCGGAAGTGCCGAGATCCTAAAGACCTTTGAAAGATCAGGAATATTAATTGCTCCAGGCCTCCTCAGTGCTTTGTGGGCAAAATAACTGAGCATTTCCCTGCTCTGTTTAACACTGCAATGATTTCAAATAGATGGAACTGGGCTATAGAACAGAAGGGAACAGAGAGATCAGGGCAGGGTAATGCTCAGTTCATTCTCTCTCTCTCTCCACTAACTCGCCATGGGCTACTTACCCTTGTTGCATTGTATTGATAAGGTAGGAAAATAGTAAAATACTTTAAGACTTGGGGAAATGTAGGGCTGCATGGAGATCAAGCAGATTACAGCAGTATGATGGCAGAAGAGGACAGTGTGTAAGGTGGGCAATGTTTTGAGGTCAAACAGTGAACATACAGTGAATTTACACACAGTGCACAGTGTGGCAAAAATGATGATAGAGAGTAGCTTGGGAAATAGGTTTCCCGTAGCAGTTTAGGCACCCAGGACCAAAAATAGGTTCACAATCACTGTTGGGCGTCCATCACCACCTTCCCTGGAGATGGAAGCTCCTGCAAATACCTTCCGTTTGACCCATTGAGCTTAGCCCACAAGCCACAACTGTCCAACTGCGGTCTACCAGAAACTGCTAGACTACATTTCCCACCATCTAACAGAATCTTTGATTTTGTTACAACCGAATCTTTGTGAAGTTGTTACAACTGAATTCTATAACAGAAGCATTAGCACTACATATTTTCAATGTATGGGAACTGCAATAAGAAAACAACACAGTATGCAAGTTTCTACATGAACGGCCAAGAAAAAAACCCTGACAACATCTGTTCACTGCCTTGTTCACCATAATTCCATTATTAGCATCTTTATATCTTTAAATGTTAAGGATTATATTTTGAGGCACTATATAGGAAGAATGAGAAAAGGCTTTACACTTAAACTTACCAAAATCAAACAAAAAAAAAAAAAAAAAAACCTCACTGTCGGAGGAAGCTTCCCACACAGTTTCCTCTCCCTCCTACACTAAACCAGTTCTGCTAGGTCCGCTGAATGTACACTGACATGAAAGGCATGCTCAGTCATTTAAAAGGATGGGTTTCATCGAAAAAGGCATTTGCAGTAAGAAGCATTAAGCACACACTTAAACACAGGGACATCCACTAAGACTTCATACTAGAAAACTGATGAGAGGAGATACAATTATACAGCACCAACGTATTCCACAGTGCTAAACGATAGATCAAACAACACAATAATTAATTCTAACAAAACATGTTTGAGATACAGGTTAAGAATACCCTGTCCACATAAGCTTACAATCTTTTTGGGTTGTTTCTGACAATCTTTATTTTGTGTCATTATATAATATTAGGACAGTAAAATTGAGGGTGGTCTTTTCTTTTCTTTCCCTTTCTCATATTTTTAGTTTCATGTACAATCAACACAATCTCCCACAAGAACATATTTTTGGGTGTAGCTTAATACTCTTGTACCTTGTCCTATATCCAACCCTCATTTGTCATCATATATCTCTGCTATGTTTTAAACTGCTTTTCTCACTTTGTCAAAGGTATTTCTTCATACTGTAATTTAAGGAAAAATAAAAAAGGGGGTGGAAGGGGGTAAGTGGAGGTGGAAGGAAAGAGTGAGTGTGAGGTAAGAATCGGTAGAGTGTCTGGAACTCCATGCCATAAAGTCTATCCTTGGCTAACTCCTATGCAAGTTGTTGATAGTCTAGTACCATTATAAATATAGTCTAGCCATGAGAGCCACAGCCTGGAATGTTTTCTGATTGGCCTCGTAGGGAAGCTCTCGTGGCTTCTGGTGTCTCAATATCAGATACTCTGTCTAACATTTTGTGTGTGGGCATTTCTGTTGACTTCGAATATAATGGAACAAGTGATTTGGCGGCATTCAATAAAAATCTAAGTATAGATTTTTTTTGTATCTAGAGAGAGAAGCAGCATAGCCCCATGAAAGAGGATACTCTTGGTCAAAAAGGGTGATGCTGTCCCCCTACCCTCCCTGAATCTCAGTCATTTGGATGTCCCTCCAAAAAGGCTCTATAATCGGACAAGACCACCATATGTGCAGGAGCATGTCCTTTTAACCACACTCACATTCAAACTAATCTGCCCTTCGCGTTCATTCAAACAAAATTGTAACAATTACATTGTTATTAGTAAAGTGAGAATTGTTGACAATCAAAATAAATTTTACATTTAAGGCCAAAATAACTGATCTGGAAGCATAGCAGATTGGAGAATTTCCCAGTTTGGCTACTTTGGCTGAAATTTGAAATTCACTTTGAATCACAGCAAGTCTTACTGATGTAAATAACCCTGATAGGCAATCCTTGGCACTCCAGATGTTATGGACTCCATCGCTCATGAGGACTTGCCGGCATTATGGCTGGAAGAGCATTAAGTAGTCCACATCGGGAGTGCTGAAAGTTGCTTACCCCTGGGCTAAAGCATCCAAGCTGTGACTATAATCGAGTAAGAGTGATGGAGAATTTTTCTAAAAACATAATTTTTTGCCAAATTTGGCCTTTCAGATTTCAGTTCACAACAACTCGGAGTACAATGAATAAACCATCTTGTTTATTTCATGCACATCCATCTCTTAACATGGCAAAACAGCTGATAAGCTAGAGTTAGTGGCTTAGAGTTTATACATTTAAAATGTGAATTTAGAGTCCCTTTTCCTTGCAATCTGATTTGGTTAAATGTGTAAACTATTATAATTTTAACTGTATATTCTCTTTGTAAAATGTACGTCTTAAAATTAAAAAGGACAATATAGGCATCCAGGCCACCTCGTCTCATTGAAGTGGTCTGGGTGGACAGTATATGCATTCAGGTCACCTCATCTCATTGAAGTGGTCTGGATGAAATGTCCCTACTGCAGTTTCAGAGAAATTGCTATGTTTACATTACAGGGTTAAGATTGCCTGTAGTGGCTGTCTAGCTTCCTGGCTTTTTAATGAGTTTAACCCCATGAAATGACGTCGAACATCCTCACGATTTGCATGAAGATGTCCGGCATCTTCAAAGTCCCCAGAGAAAATCATTGATTCAATTGATACCTATAGTGTCCTTATAATTTTTGTAGGTCAGGGAGGCACACATCTCACTTCACAAGAAACATATCAACTTTGCATTATTGCAAAGTTTATGGTGCAGAGAGAACACCTCAGTTCCTAGAGAGGCTTATAAATACAATGATTTGTGAAAATTGTTGCAGTTATAACACCCCTCCTAGAGCTGTCAAATAGGCAGCCAAAACTCTCAGTACACTGCTGGCTGTGTCAGTTGTCTATATCATACGTGCAGAGACCAAACCTCTGCCAATTGTCCCCCGCAGTCTGCAGCACTACATGTGCTGTGTGTAAATTGGTATCAGTATTAGTGTAGCTGCAGTCTGATTATAAACCAGTTCCACTTATGCTGTGTAATGAATGGAACTGCTTATCTAGGATAACAAAAATTATCCCATATTGTCCTAGTGAACAGAGTTTTATGGGATAAAAAGAAAGAGATGATTCTGAGTGGTGGAGCCTCTTCCTGGCAAGGAACAATCTACCTGCTACTGACACTAGCAGTATAATTAGGAAATTTAAAAGGCAAATATTCCAAGCACCATAACCACTACATTCTGCTGTAACGATTATGATGTCAGGAATATCCTGGTACCCTCCAAGTGAAATCTGCCAAACTATTTTAGAACAGTTTGACAACTTACTTGGGTCCCACTGTGTACCTGCAGCCCTGCTTCCAGATTCTTCATAAAGATCCAGTAGGCCCAGCAGGCTGTAAAGGTTATGGTGCTTTTATTTTTAATAGCGATGGCACATAAACAGAACAACTGAGCATGGTATTAATACACCGTGTATAATAAATAATAAAAAATAAGTATTATGATTCCTACAATAGGGAAGTCCAGGATAGTGATGTGAGCAGTGATGTTAAAAGTAAACTTGGAGTAAGGGTCATCACCATGTGGGGGAGAAGGAAGGTTAACCAACATCCAAATAATGTTAAAGAATATTATGCTGGTATAGGGGAATGGCCCCGAACCCCTTCACTACCAAGAATATTTTAAATAAAAAAAATATCTAGAATAGCATAGCTTGCAAGTTGTGAATAAACATCATATCATTGCAAATCTGTGTACAAATTGCATTGCAGACAAACGTAAAATTATGTAGTGGCACTGGCTATGGTGTTAGGAGCATACTGGCCATATTTCGAGGTAAAGTAGCAAACCGTTTTGTAAAGGATTGCCCTCTTACTTGGGTCCACGCCAGGTGCAGAGGGTCCTCTATGGCTGGTGATGTGCATCCGGCAGCGCTGCATAAGCCAGATGCCAATCTCGCCAACCATTCACTGGCTGAGAGAATCAACTGACAGCTCTCAGCCAATGAATGCAGCTCTGTGCATGAAAAATACACAAAAAAAATGACATTAGATTCTCATCCAGGGCTCGCTATGAAGCTCCACAAACGCTGCCAGCGGCAGAGATACACCTTTGGCAGCAAATCACTAAAGTGCTCATTGTGCTTGGAGTAGCCCTTTAAGGAGCTCCAGAAGGTACCATTCATTTTTATTTTTACCATACCTCTTCAGACATCTGTCCCATCTGGTTTGTGGAGTCGGATTCTGTGCCAGCTTCTATGGCCATATGAAGCAGTCCCTGAAGATTTTGCCGATGCGGCCTTCCCTCATTCCCTCCATCAGCCATGGCAAATCCTTATCTACTCAAAATAAATAGATAAAGAAAAAAAAAAAAAAGCTGCTATTGACTATTATTACTCCAAGTTACAATATGTTGGCATTTCATATTTATTTTCAGCATCATTTGTTAACCAGCATTTACATACAAAAAAGTGACTTTAAGTCCTAATTTGCTCTTTTTTGCTACAAGATACAAAAATGTCTCCATTAAAGTGTTTTAGCATTTACATTTGGATACATGTACTAAACAGTAAACTCTTCGAATTTGAAAACTAAAAATTGCAGAATGTAAGCAAAAGTTGTCAAATAGTGACAAAAAAAAAAAAAAGATATTCACTCAAGTTTTATCAAATATTTTGCAATTTCCTTCTCTATTCACGTTTTAGTATTTATCAAAAGCTGTCACACTGAGAAACCCCTCAGTGAAGAAGAGAGTGGAAATGAATATTCTTCATGTTGGCCTTAAGTTAAATTCGTTTTACTACAATAAGATAACAGATGAAGATTTTCTATTTGGATATCTAGGGCTCCATTCTACTACAAATACCGGCATGCCCTGCTTTTAGCGCTACTTCCGGGTCACAGCATGGCTTTAGATTTACTGTTATAATAGACAAGGCTGGGGAGATCTGACACAAATCTATGCAGATGTTTTTGTTTTTTTTATTAACTGGGCAGTGAGGCTATACTGCAATAAACATGAACTCGGTATTTATAAAATAATTAACAGATGATAATGATTACCAAACAAGGGGTTTCAAAGTACATACATACAGCTGCCATGCTGGAATTTAGAACATAATCCAATGTTACAAATGAATCACTGGAAACAAGAATCCCACCCAAAATATTATATCATATATACAAGCATATAAATACATAGTAATAAAATAAACCAACACATAGTTCTGCTGTGCCCTGTTATTAAATCAATGATTGGAACGTTAAGGATGTTCTTTAGAATACCTTTGGCTTTCTTGATAAATGATTTTGATCAGATACTCCTTGGATCCTGCCTTCTGCTGTAGGAACCCAGATGCTCTGTCAGCCTTTCTTATTCTCAGACAGCAAGCAAGCTCTGTATACTGTATATAAAGTGCCTGATTATTTCCAGTCACTTCCAGAATCTTCTTCCTCCTTCCGTTTGTTTCTAGATTAACGCTGTTTTGTAAATACTGCGCCATCTGCTGGACCCTTTGCTGGCTTTATGGTTGCCTTTACTTGTAATGGCTTCTTTGTGTAAAGCAAGTTAGGGAATAAACTCTGAAACAAGTGAATACTTTACAACTAAATAGATTTGAAGTGATAATTAAATTTTGCAAATTAATACTATAACAATAATTTAATGTTACTTAGTTAATAAAGCATTTTAAGGCCACTTTCATCGCTTCACATTTCTTTTCATGTTTAGCATGTAAATAAACATCATATCTTCATTTAAAAAAAATAGGAATAATGAGAGTTGTGTATAAAAAGTCTGCTTCAGGTGGAAAGTTCTTAAGGTGGAACAGTTACCGTGGAAACCGGCAGGGCCATTCCATTGGTGACACTGTCTCTTCCTCATGTTTGCACCACTTTTCAGAACATGAAGCCATAACCCCAACAGTCAGGGCCGGCCTTAGGGGTGTGCGAGCTGTGCGACCGCACAGGGCGCCATGGAACAGGGGGCGCCCTGTGGCCGACACAGCTCACTCATGGCCGGAGTGCAGGGGAGCTAAAAGAGGTACCTGGCTGGAGGATTAATTATTCTCCACCCGGGTCTATTTAAAAAAAAAAAAAAAAATCGCGGCAGAGGGGGCGGGGTTTACCGAGCGGCGGAGGCGGGGCTTATCGAGAGGCGGAGACGGGGCTAATACCTCCCGAAGCCCCTGCTGTACAGGAAGAGGGAAAGATGCTTCCCCATCAGCCAACTGCATCCACTGGAAAGAGGTAAGTGTGTGTGTGTGACTGTTTGCCTGTTTGTGTGACTGTCTGTCTGTGTGTGTGTGTGACTGTCTGTCTGTGTGACTGCCTGCCTGTGTGCGTGTGACTGTCTGTGTGTGTGTGTGTGTGTCTGTGTGACTGCCTGTCCTGTGTGTGTGTGTGTGTGACTGTCTGTCTCTGTGTGTGACTGTCTCTGTGTGTGACTGCCTGCCTGTGTGTGACTGTCTGTGTGTGTGACTGTCTGTCTGTGTGTGTGACTGCCTGTGTGTGTCTGTCTGTAACTATCTGTCTGTGTGTGACTGCCTGCCTGTGTGTGTGACTTTCTATCTGTGTGACTGCCTGCCTGTGTGTGTATAACTGTCTATCTGTGTGTTACTGTGTGTCTGTCTGTGTGTGTGACTGCCTATGTGACTGTCTGTCTGTGTGTGTCGCTGTAGCTGTGCCATTGTTTGTGCCTGTGCCTGTATGTGTGACTGCCTTTAACTGAGTGTGTGTGTACATGCCTGTAACCGAGTTTAAATTTCCCCCACCCCTTCCTGTCAAGGCCGCACTTTGACTGACAGACGCTCACTCACTGACAGACGCACACTCACTGACAGACACACACTCTCATATACACTGACAAACAATGACATACACACATACACTATTACTTGGACACACACTGACAGATGCACACTCTCACTGACAGACGCAAGCACTCACTGAAAGATGCACGACTCCACTGACCGACACATACACACTGACTGACACACACTCTGACTGACACACACTCACTGACCGACACACACTCACTGACGACACATACACACTCACTGACGACACATACACACTCACTGACTGACACATACACACTCACACTGACACACACTCACTGACTGACACATATACACTCACTGACCAACACACACATTCACTCACAGACACACACACATTCACTTACAGACACACACAATTACACACTTACAGACACACACACACACACACACACACATTCACTTCAAAATAAACACTCACAGACACACACACAGACATTTCCACTAACACTCACAAACTAATATTTTTTACATTTATTTTAAATCCACCCAGCCTCCCTGGGAAAGCTGGAGTGGATTTCTTACCAGCAGTCCAGTGTGGCTGCTGGGCAGGCAGGCAGGGGGCGCACAGGCTGAGTAAGCAGCGCTTAGTGATGCCGGGAGCCGGACTGACGTCATATTCTGGCTCCCGGCTTCATTAAGCGGCGCAGAGGAAGCTGAGCAGGAAGAGCTCAGGTGAGTATGCTCCTTCGCTGCCCGCTGCCAGCCTTGGGGGGGCTCAAAAGTGGCCAGCCGGTCAGCTCTTGAGCCCCCCAGGATGCGAGGCAAGCAAGGGATCTGCCCGGGGGTTTGGAGGGATGCTTTTTTTTGCCGCCCCCTGCAAAGTGGCGCCCAATGCAGATGCCTTGTTTGCCTCGTGATACACACGTCCCCGGTGCCTGTGTGTGTTACTGTATTCAGGCAACTTGGTGGGAGGTGGGGGGGGCGCCGTAAAGACTTTTTGCACAGGGCGCCTAATTGCCTAAGGCCGGCCCTGCCAACAGTATAAAAATAAAAGTTAATATAGGGCTGCCCCCCTCTGCTGTGTCTTCATCAAAAGACAGTCCAGTTTATAATAGCAACATTAATAATAATGAGCTGCTAGATTAATCAGGCAATTGATGGGTTTATAGATGGGAACTGCTATTAATTAATTTTTTCTGCAGCATCTGAATCTACGCATTTTTGTGGCGTGTTCGTGTTTGTTCCTGCTATAACATAACTTGACAAAATACTGGATCTATTACAGAAACAAGAATCCAGACTCAATCATGTATGGAAACAAAAATGACTTTATTCGTAAAAGTATCAGGCCTGGTGTGAGCAGTTAAAACAGCATAATCTCTGTATCTGTCATAGTTAATAAGTGGTCCTGGGACTTCAGTTTGCTTCAATTAATTACTTGATTTATTTATGAGCTATTTGTGTGCTGGCTGCAAAGTTTGAGAGTTCTGTACTTTGACAAAGCCTTTTTGAAGGAGAAACACGTTAGTGTTTTTGCTAATTATAATGTTTTAACAGTTTTTCTATTTTAGATAATAAAAAAGTAGCTTCATTTTATAACTTCGCCGGACCTACCCTGTTTTCTTACCTTGGAGCTGGACCACTTATTCCTTTGGTGGGGAACATACCACCTGGGCACTGTGGACTAAGCAAAACTGATATTTTGCTCCATGGCAGTGAGTACCTCTCCAATATTTTATTACATGTTTTATTACTAACAGAGAGCACTATATTTTTATTTCTTGTTTTTATCTGCATATGTTTAATACTGGATTGCCTATAAATGAACAAACTCTGTAAGTGAGGATTATACAACTTACAGCTGCTTTCTGGGAACCACTCGGAGGCTCCATAATTTGTGAGTGCTTCTCCACTTATATATTTTACTGTATCCCTATTCTCTGATATACTGCACTAGAATGGGATTTATCTTTGTGTTTATTTTTCATAATCTTTAGTCAGTAAAGTTTAGTGCACTTGGTACTGGACTGCAAGAAGACAAAGAATATCCAAGGTAGGGATTGTACCGCCCAAGCGGAAAAAATAGAGCTATTTCAAGCTCTATACACTGTAAGTGCATTTCTTTTATTTTTCTAATCTATGTATACTAAAGTTACTACACTATATTTGGCACTTCTCTTTTCTTGCATATTCTTCACCATTTTGAGAGTCTGGTTTGGGTTGTCTAAACTGCCTACACCATCCAAAAATACAGGCTAGAAAGCTGCCATTTTTACATCTATAAAAAGCAGGTGAATGTATTATGCAAACACACCTTTTACTTGAATAAATTGCAGCAGTAATGTTTTGGCACCTGATAAAAATGTGAATCATATATAATTGATGAATTTCTACCAGACATAATTGTTCTGAAGAGAATGGGAACTTTTGTAGAAAGTTACCATGTTAACCTTGGATTTACCTTTATTAACTATCCAAGCAGTAAATCTAGGGTAAATCCTGTGATTTTCAACAGATATTGCAAATCCAGATGTACAGGGGATACTCGAAAAATTAGAATACAGGGAGTGCAGAATTATTAGGCAAGTTGTATTTTTGAGGATTAATTTTATTATTGAACAACAACCATGTTCTCAATGAACCCAAAAAACTCATTAATATCAAAGCTGAATGTTTTTGGAAGTAGTTTTTAGTTTGTTTTTAGTTTTAGCTATGTTAGGGGGATATCTGTGTGTGCAGGTGACTATTACTGTGCATAATTATTAGGCAACTTAACAAAAAACAAATATATACCCATTTCAATTATTTATTATTACCAGTGAAACCAATATAACATCTCAACATTCACAAATATACATTTCTGACATTCAAAAACAAAACAAAAACAAATCAGTGACCAATATATCCACCTTTCTTTGCAAGGACACTCAAAAGCCTGCCATCCATGGATTCTGTCAGTGTTTTGATCTGTTCACCATCAACATTGCGTGCAGCAGCAACCACAGCCTCCCAGACACTGTTCAGAGAGGTGTACTGTTTTCCCTCCTTGTAAATCTCACATTTGATAATGGACCACAGGTTCTCAATGGGGTTCAGATCAGGTGAACAAGGAGGCCATGTCATTAGATTTTCTTCTTTTATACCCTTTCTTGCCAGCCACGCTGTGGAGTACTTGGACGCGTGTGATGGAGCATTGTCCTGCATGAAAATCATGTTTTTCTTGAAGGATGCAGACTTCTTCCTGTACCACTGCTTGAAGAAGGTGTCTTCCAGGAACTGGCAGTAGGACTGGGAGTTGAGCTTGACTCCATCCTCAACCCGAAAAGGCCCCACAAGCTCATCTTTGATGATACCAGCCCAAACCAGTACTCCACCTCCACCTTGCTGGCGTCTGAGTCGGACTGGAGCTCTCTGCCCTTTACCAATCCAGCCACGGGCCCATCCATCTGGCCCATCAAGACTCACTCTCATTTCATCAGTCCATAAAACCTTAGAAAAATCAGTCTTGAGATATTTCTTGGCCCAGTCTTGACGTTTCAGCTTGTGTGTCTTGTTCAGTGGTGGTCGTCTTTCAGCCTTTCTTACCTTGGCCATGTCTCTGAGTATTGCACACCTTGTGCTTTTGGGCACTCCAGTGATGTTGCAGCTCTGAAATATGGCCAAACTGGTGGCAAGTGGCATCGTGGCAGCTGCACGCTTGACTTTTCTCAGTTCATGGGCAGTTATTTTGCGCCTTGGTTTTTCCACACGCTTCTTGCGACCCTGTTGACTATTTTGAATGAAACGCTTGATTGTTCGATGATCACGCTTCAGAAGCTTTGCAATTTTAAGAGTGCTGCATCCCTCTGCAAGATATCTCACTATTTTTGACTTTTCTGAGCCTGTCAAGTCCTTCTTTTGACCCATTTTGCCAAAGGAAAGGAAGTTGCCTAATAATTATGCACACCTGATATAGGGTGTTGATGTCATTAGACCACACCCCTTCTCATTACAGAGATGCACATCACCTAATATGCTTAATTGGTAGTAGGCTTTCGAGCCTATACAGCTTGGAGTAAGACAACATGCATAAAGAGGATGATGTGGTCAAAATACTCATTTGCCTAATAATTCTGCACTCCCTGTATAGTGCAAAAGTTTATTTATTTCAGTAATGCAACGTAAAAGGAGAAACTAATATATGAGATAGACGCATTACATGCAAAGCAAGATAGTTCAAGCCATGATTTGTCATAAGTGCGATGATTATGGTTTACAGCTCATGAAAACCCAAAATCCACAATCTCAGTAAATTAAATATTACATGCAATCAATAAAACAAGGAGTGTACATAGAACAATATCAGACCTCTGAAAAGTATAAGCATGCATATGGACTCAGTTCTTGGTTGGGGCCCCTTTTGCAGCAATTACTGCCGAGGTGTTATGGAAGACCAGGATGCTTCACTAGCGGCCTTCAGCTCTTCTGCATTGTTCGGTCTCATGTCTCTCATCTTTCTCTAGGCAATGCCCGATAGATTCTCTATGGGGTTCAGGTCAGGCAAGTTTTCTGGCCAATCAAGCACAGTAATCCTATGGTCATTGAACCAGGCTTTGGTGCTTTTGGCAGTGTGGGCAGGTGCCAAGTCCTGCTGAAAAATGCAGCATCCCCATAAAGCTCATCTGCGGAAGGAAGCATGAAGTGCTCCAATATCTCCTGGTAAACGGCTGCGTTGACCGTGGACTTAATGAAGCACAGTGGACCAACAACAGCAGATGACATGGCTCCCCAAATCAACACAGACTGTGGAAACTTCAGACTGGACTTCAAGCATCTTTCAGTGTGTGCCTCTCCATTCTTCCTCCAGACTCTGGGTCCTTGGTTTCCAAATGAGATGCAAAAGTTGCTCTCATCAGAAAAGAGGACCTTGGACCACTGAGCATCAGACCAGGTCTGTTTTTCTTTAGCCCAGGTAAGACGCTTGTTTGTTGTTCGGGAGTGGCTGGACAAGAGGAGTACGACATCTGATGCCCATATCCAGGATCCGTCTGTGTGTGGTGGCTCTTGATGCACTGACTCCAGCCTCAGTCCACTCCTAGTGAAAGTCCCCAACACATTTGAATGGCCTTTCCCTGACAATCCTCTCCAGGCTGAGGTCATCCCTGCTGCTTGTGCACCCTTTTCTTCCACACTTTTCCCTTCCACATAACTTTCTATTAATGTGCTTTGATATAGCACTTTGGGAATATCCAACTGCCTTTGCAATTACCTTTTAAGGCTTTCCCTCCTTATGAAGGTTGTCAATGATGGTTTTCTGCACAACTGTCAGGTCAGCAGTCTTCCCCATGATTGTGATTCCTAGTAAACCAGACTGAGAGTCCATTTAAAGGCTCAGAAACCCTTTCAGGTGTTATGGCTTACTTAGCTTACTAGAGTGGGACACTGTGAGCCTAGAATATTGCACCTTTCCTCAATATTCTAATTTACTGAGATTGTGGATTTTGGGTTTTCATGAGCTGTAAGCCATAATCATCGCTCTTATGACAAATCACTGCTTGAACTACCTTGCTTTGCATGTAATGTGTCTATCTCATATATTAGTTTCCCCTTTTACGTTGCATTACTGAAATAAATTAACTTTTGCACGATATACTAATTTTTTGAGTATCACCTTTATAACCCTGAAATCTCTTTTGATCCTTTTTTTAACTGACAGTGTAAACAAAATCTGATATAAGTTACAGAATAATGGAATAGGGGACAAGATCAGAATATGTATTTATTTTACTTGTAAGATGTAAAAATGGTGAAAAATGTAAAGGTTGGGGTATGGACTGCTGGGCACAAGGGGGTCACTATTTAGTCCTGATCACCTGGATGATGGAGGGAGACCAGGTGTGAACTTACTCCTTTATTAAAGGAACAATCTAAACACTACATGCCGATGCAATGGTTACTTTGTCAAACTGTATTCAAGCATTTGACAAAGTCAGGGGTCATCAAGGCACCTGCCCTCTCTCACTGGAATTGCTAATGCGGATGTTCCAGGATTCAGGAGTGGGAAAGTTAGGCAAGTGATTGCTTCAAAAATTTCAATATACAGTGCATGAATAAAAAATAAATTAAAGGACTATATAAATGTTAGGAATACAAATATGTATTCCTAGTCCTATAGGCCCTGATGAAAGTTTAGGTTCCTGGCCCCCACTTTGTGAAAGAAAAAGGCCATTTTATTTACCTTTTCTCCCTCGCAATGCCATTTTCCTTGCTGCCATCCAGCCTCCTTGGCTGAGATTATCGCGATCGAAAATCATTGAGAGGCTAGTGTGCATGCAGAAAATGACACGCTGCGCCAAACATATGGTCTCCGATGTAAAACCCAAGTTTTACTATTTCTGCAGATACGCCTCTAGTGGCTCTCGGTGTGACATCCAGTAGAGGCATTTTAACACTGCAACTAAAGCTTTCACCTCCATCATGCCTCCTACCGTGGTGCAGAATGGGTTTAAAAACCCTTCTGTCACTTACCTCAGACAAGTGCCAATGTCCCTTGGCGATGACTCGGGTCCGCCTTCGCTCCTTCCCACCTACGTCAGTCAGCGGGGGAGACCTAATGCGCATGCGCGGCATTGGCCACGCTCCTATTAGGATTTCCTAATAAGGGTTAAGGGACCCGGGACACTGAACACAGACCAATTAAATAAGCTGAAGTGGTCTCGGTGCCTATAGCATTACTTTATATTTGTAAAATTTCTGATCCTGAACTACTAGTGATGCCTAAAATTACAGTTGCAAGAAAAAGTATGTGAACCCTTTGGAATGATATGGATTTCTGCACAAATTGGTCATAAACTGTGATCTGATCATCATCTAAGTCATAACAATAGATAATCACAGTCTGCTTAAAGTAATAACACATAAAGAATGAAATGTTGCCTTAGATGATGATCAGATCACATTTTATGACCAATTTGTGCAGAAATCCATATCATTCCAAAGGGTTCACATACTTTTTCTTGCAACTGTATATAGAGTATATAGACACAAAAGCTCTGTCGACTGATCCTAATGAGAATCTCACCAGCCCAAGGCTTGAATGATCTATTCTAGTTATATGTGCTTGTGTAATTTAAGGGTGATATTTAAGGGTGATACTATAAGAAATCCTAATCTTCATGTGCAACTGGAGGTCAATTAAAGTCTCCAGGATGGGGTTTGTCAGGAATATCCAGGAACACTGACCCCATCTGGATTAGCCAGCATGCCTTCCTGGTGTGACCCATCCTTCTCCTTGGTCCATATCATCATCTTGAATATTGGCTGTGATAAGATTTAAATAGGGACCTGTAGAGGGAATCCACAGAGGGCTTGTGTGATTAATTTAATAGGTCTTATAACAGTTATACAGCTTGTTTTATTTTGTGAACCGCCTCTTAATTATTGCTTCCTTTAGGACAAGCAAAAATCTCTGTATTATACAAATATGAAGTCAATTCAAATTAAATTAAGTTCTTAATAATTTTTTACACTTTGCCTTGAGTTCTGTCTAATTCTGCTTTCAGTCAATATATCAAGGATACAGCTCAGGCACAAAGATCAGATAATGGTACATAGAAGAAGAAAAACTTTGGTTAATTTGTGGATCATATGGAATTATACATTTTGAGGTTAGATACCATCAAGATGTCTTTGTGATATACATTACTTCTGTGTGGGTCCTACAGCAATCCCACTTTATCTATATCCCTTAGATTTGTCCACAGTTAAAAAATTGGGTTTTGCATAATTGATTCGTCTAAAAAAAATAATAATAATTGTTACAGTCAATTCAGGGTTAGTTCATGTGGCATTTTTACCTGGAAGAATTATACCCATGCAACTGTTTTTTGGGGGAAATGTTTCAGATAAACCAAAAGGGGCACAGAAATAGACCAATCGGTATACTACGAAACCTATTAGTTACAAAGAAAAACTAGTAACAAGCATCTCAGAGGTGATATGATAGCTTTATAGAAATATATAAAGGTTCAGTACAAACCACTATGTGCTAACCTGTTCTTTAGTGGGAATACACAACAGAAAAAGTGGTCATCCACTGAGATAGTGAGAAAGCATTTTCGCTTACAGCAGAGGAAAAGATTATTTACAATAAGAACAATAAGGATGTGGAATTCTCTGTCCAAAGAGGTATTACCAGGTTCTGTAGATATTGTTTCCAATAAAGTTATTGGTTATTTATTTGTATCTTTTGTATTTTTTTGTTGTTGCAAAAACAGAAATTTAGCAAATTGTTTAAGGATAGAATTAAAAGAACACTATAGACACCCAATACTCCATGAATTCACCTTATGGATTACACCTGATTCTTAATCTAGCCCCTATCAGAGCACTGGATTTAGGAAAATTTGTGGACACACTGGTTTTAGTTTGGTACATAAGGTACCTGAGACCATTAGTTAGTGAGACTCCCCTGACAAAAGCAGTAGTTGAAACGTTGAGGAATTCTGGTCTCCAGCCCTAGGTCAGTATAATTGGTCATATACTTGAATATAACCTTGGTGCACTTTATTAATATGGTGATACTTGACTATAACATTGGTGCACTTTATTAATATGGTGATACTTGAATATAACCTTGGTGCACTTTATTAATATGGTGATACTTGAATATAACCTTGGTGCACTTTATTAATATGGTGAGGTGTACTTACTGAGTATACGTTTGCAATGTACTTCCGCTTTGCAATTTATGTTGTATATTGATTCAATGTGATATATTGTATTTTTTGTGCTGTGGGTCTTTTATTTTGTAGTATGTGATCTTGATAAGGTAACAAGATTTAATTTCCCACCTGGTAGCATACGGTCTCGGATAGTGCATGTTTACACTGGGTTACTTCTTTTTTTATTCAAGATGTTTAGGATTTTAAAATTGAAAAATAAACAATGGAAAAACATACATCCAGCACAAAACAGGTATAAAATGTTAACAAGATATCAGGACAGTTTAGTAACGGTACCATAACCACAAAATAATGCAGAATCATGACGTGTCCATGAAACCTCACCAACATAGTTGACTTACGGTGCGGTGGTCCAACTATCTTGCTGATATATCACACTTTCCTAGAAATGTTTTTGCCATCTGACTTACAAAATTCACTTCGGTTGGGGAGATGCTTGAGTTACATCATTGGAGGGATTTATTTGTAGGGACTCTCTTGAACATACCCCAATATCTGGGAAATACTCAAACTTTTTCTTCTGCTATAGCTCACCATGTGAAACTCATTTTATCAGACATATATATATGTCTTCCCTGGGGATGCTCATATTATTAAACTGACAGACTATAACTCAGATCTCGTAACTGCTCATGCTATTTCACTGATATATTTCACTACTCTAGAAGAGTTCAAGTTATCAGCTGGATATATTTAACTTCCCTTAAGGTATACAAACTATTATACATTATTTATAAATAACATTACAGAAGTTATGTATGTAGCAAAAGTAGGACATAAAATGATCACATGATAATCTTGTTCTCCATATCGAAGATTCCGAGCAAAGATTCATAGAAAATATGCTAAAACATGATCCGACTGGCTAACTTTAGACTAATTACAATTTTTTTAATTTTTCAGAAACGTGTATTTTGTTTGTATTTTGCCAGCCTTAAATTTTGTACATAATGTGTATTGTTTTTGTAATATTAATAATTGCATTTATTTGGGTGCATGCGATTCTTATTCTTTCTATTCACCTTAAAACCTTCTTAGATCAAGAAAATCATACAAATCTTTTAGAGGCTCATGTTTTAATCAATCTGCTCCAGAACTAGCGGCATTGCTCTAGAGCTGACATCACTGCAAATGACAATATGTAGGAGCCAATGCATTATTTATGGCTAAAGAGGATACAGCTAATACATCACATCAGTCAATGTCCAAAAAGAAACAGATCATTATGTAGTATACTTGTAAACAAGATAATTTACTCCACTCCCACATTCACACAGTTTTTGTTTAACAACACCAGATGCACATTGGATTGAAAGAAGGAATATATAACCCTCTTTTTAGAGGTGACGGCCTTTAATAATTTCTTGTAGACCATAGATAAACCAAGGGGAAAAAAACACGCTAGCCTTGTGTCAACACAGGCCACATTAACATACAGTGAAGGATTTGAAATCCATCATCAAAATAATCCATATTTTAATATAGCATATTTTTTCCTGAGGGGGCTCAAAACAGATTTAAAGAAATTGGCAGATGATTAATACATTTGACTATTACCCTTTGTAATTAGATTTCATTGTAATAGCCGTGTTAGGTAGTAAGATTGATTTGACTGCAGAGAATAGATTCTGTAATCAATCCTAGTATGAACATGTGCCTTAGCTGGTGAATTAACCAAGTGAACTATCTCTCCTATGACTGAGATCTGTACATCCGCACTCTACACTCTTCATATTTGATTATACTAGGATAACAGAATAATTCTTAAAGCATCATTGTCACCCCCACTCCCCTTTCCCTTTCCCCGCAAAAATAATAGAATCTTTATGAAACAGTTGTTTTGATTGTGTTGGAATTTCAGTGAAATACCACCAAAGGCAATAGATATACAGAGACACATCTCGTGGGATCCTCTATAGACCTCAATGCTGTACGAGATTACAGCAGTGACGATAGAGATCACTAACAAAGAGGACCTTCCGAGTCAAGATAGCAGCATTATCGTGGGACCGGTTCAGGTAAGTAAACTCACCTTTACCTGCCCCGCCCCAACCACCGAACACCCAGCAGCGATGTCACTGTCGCAGTCCCGAGACGGTGACAGTGCCGCTTTAAGAAGCAAATGTGCAATACAGTTATCAACAGATTGATTTAACACAGATCAATGCTTTACTGTGGACATCACAGCCAATTTAGCACAAAATGCTATTTACAAACTTGTGTAACTCTGGAAACGACATAAATTGTGACATTAGTATATATTTACTTGATAACACTGCATTTTGCTGTTTCCGCTATATGTTTCTAACTATATTTTACCAACTTAGGCCAGTTTTATCCCTACCCAGTGCAAAATCTGCTCTCATGCTGGGATAGTAGATATGAGTAACACTTCAAAGTCCATTTGCATGGTGATAGTAAGCATTACATATTTTTGACTTCAAAAAGCATTTTCTCTTTTTTTTTTTTTTTTTTAAAAGACACATTTTTTTTTTAGAAAACCAGCAAGCAGAATCTGCAGAGAAAAAAATAAATTGAAAATAACCAGTTGTTGGTGTCTGATGTGCAACCTTTACTTTTACTTACCATTAAGTGTTGTGTTTCATATCTGTTCAGATTCTCTTTTAATGGAAACCACTCCAATCGTGCTCTTTTCAGAAAGAAGCTTTTTCAGCTTGATGACAAAAAGAACAGTTGGCTTAGGTTAGGAAATTCAGTACTTCAATGTAAGTCTACTGAGCGTTATTTATTTTAAAATGTATGTGTCAGTCGTCTGTCAAGCAAGAGAGAGAGAGGAAATTATTGTGTGAGAAAGCTATATCAGTGTGTGATAAGGGTCACCTGCAGGGGGTGCTGTACTTTACAGTGCAACAACTTCTTGTACTATCCATGCAGGAATCTCCAAATTCTGGCCCTCCAGGTGTTGTTGAACTACAACTACCATAATTCTCTGGCTGTCTATTTCATTCAAAGCATCATGGGAGTTGTAGTTCGGCAACATCTGGAGGACCAGAGTTCGGAGAATCTTACACTAAAGTAATAATAATGCTGCTCCCATCACAACACTCTTTTATGACATGCAGTCATTAATGTAATAACTCAATACCAAACAATGATGTACACCTCAACTATTTTCTATTTACTACATAAATGTACAACTATCACATAGAGCAGTGGTTCAAAAAGTTTTTGGACCAAAGTACAGAGAAAAATGTCCAGAGCACACGTATTGTTTGTTTTTTTACAGTCATCAGCAGCCCTTAAACATTTAATTACCTTGAAGCTTTACTAAAGAGATAATCACACTTCTATTCAAATTGAATTTTTTTGAGAATCACTATTTCTGTAGATTTTTTCGTTAAAAGGAATTTGGCATAGGAAAACAATTAAAACAGACAGTACAGGAAACCATTTCTGGCCTCATATTTAACTTGGAATTCTGACTTTAGTAAATAAACACTTCAACCGGGCAGGAGGTTTTGGCCTACATTGGTCCTAAATGAGGTTCTGATTGCGATACATGAAACCAAGAATGGAAATGAAAGCAGAATAGAGATTAAGAAGATAAGAAAGATATATATGTATAGTTTACAAAAAAATGCAGGAAAAGGAACAGTGGTTCAAAATCTCAAGACAAAGAATGTGTCCTAGCTCTACTACATATGTATCTAGTATATAGAACACAACTACGATCCTTACTAAAGTAATGACCTATTTACCGAAACAAGATTCCAACAAAGGTTTGGCACCATGACCTCCCCTTCATTGATATCTTCCATCTCCTTCCCATATTCCCAAATATATACTCCATTGAATTTAGAATCCTACAAACAATGTTTGGTGACTTCAAAAATGTTCTAGACTCTTTCCTCCAAGTCACCAAATACTTAGATCAAATACTTAGATTAAACACTTAGTCTCTGCTAATTTTGTAGATATAACACTGAAAGAGTTACTCCGAGCATCATAATCTTCTTTAGGTTATTTCATTTTCTTGCGTTTTTAGGCCCATTCACTGATTATTTCTTGGTCTCACCTGTAGGTTGTGAGTTGGACCAGTGTCGTAGATAAAACGTACATAAAGGGTTACAGTCTTAGCTTTAATAGTCCTTCCACGTCTGCAGGAGTTAAAGATAATTTCTTCTGCTTCAGTCAGCAGTTACTGCAGCTGGTTCTCTTTCTCATGAAATGTTACATTTGCTTTAACCTTACATAGTTTAGATAACAGTTTTAAGTAAGCCGTTGTTTATTTAGTCTTTTTTTTATGCACACATGCGCAGTAGATTAATTGCCATTTTATATATACAATGCTCTCCCATTAAAGATTGAGAAGACGATTTTGGACTACAAACTGAGTAAGGCTGTGGTTTTATTATCAGTTCTCCCGAGCGCTTGAACACCTAATAATTCAGAGCCTCTGGTTATCTCTATCTTTGATGGTTGATCCATCATAAATGTCTATATCACCAGCGCCGCTTGTAGCTGTGGCAGTTTGTTGTACTCTCAGCACTCCTTACAAACAAAAACCTGATCTACAACTTTTCAACTGGATTTTATGATACAATATATTAAAAGATTTAGGGTGTGATCGGTTAAAGGTTTAATTAGCTACAGTTTCCCACCCACTGAAAATATATCACCTTGTGCATCAGTGTAGGCAGCAAAGAAATTCTGTGAGGAACAGCTTTTCATAACAAATATGTACGCCCAAGGGAGCATACGTTAAATGATAGAGTTTTCTATAGGCAAATTAATCACTATAATTGGGGAGGCTATTTGTATAATGAGATATAGACCTTAATACACCACCTGACCTTTCATTTTGTTTATTATGTATATACCGATATGTAATTTCTAAAATATATCTATAAATAAAGGTATTTCCACTTATAATTTTGCATTTTCAAATTGAAATGTAATTGTTTTAAAAGCTAAATTAAAAAGATAACCAACTTATTTAAAACAATATATATTTTTCTAATGTTCCTTAAACATTAAAACATGAGTGGGGGCTGAGGACTTACCCCTTTCACCCCCCCCCCCACTAGATTCTCACATGGCACAAACCTACCTGTCCTTGATCATTCGTGTAGTTTTACTATAATGGTTGCGGAGAATGCTTGGTTATGCTGTAACACTGATTCATTCACTGACATGGTCACAGAGTCAAATAACCTGTGGGCCCCTGTCTGGTACTGGTGCTCTGGTGTAAGGGGTTCTCACTCTGCTGAGGAAGCACTGCAGTATTTAAGAGTGCCGTTGTGGTTCTTCGGTGCTTCTTACTGACTCAGAGGGCAATACCCAGTATTTTGAGTCATGTACTGAGGACATTCCTGGCTGGCTTCCAGAATCGTTCCTCTGGGCCATACCCCTTCCAGTGGATGAGATACTCCAGGTTTCCCCTATGACGTCTGGAGTCAAGGATTTCTTGGACTTCGAATTCCTCAGAACCATCTACAAGCACTGGTGTGGGTGGAGCAACAATACAGGAAGGGAATCTGTTGGGTTTCCAAGGTTTTAGGAGGGATACATGAACATCCGGGTGTAACCGATAAGTGGAAGCTAGGTCTAGTCGGACAGCTACAGGAGACCTCGGTTACAGTGAAAGGCCCTATGTAGCGTGGTCCCAACTTCCGTGAGGGGCAGGACAAATGCATATAGGACTTTCTATTGTCGGCATATCCTTTGTAGCATTGTTGTGCTACTTTCAGGGTATGTTGCAACATTTGTCTTTGTTGTCTGAGTTTGTTCAGGCATGAGGCTACATCAGGCACTGTGTTAGGACACGGAAGCTCAGGAAAGGTACAGGGATGGAAATCATAGCATAAAAAGGTGTAATCTTGATAAAGTGGTACATATGGTTGTTGTAGGAGAATTCTGCTATTGGAGGCAGAGATAGCCAATCATCCTGACGATGCGTGGTGAAACAGCAAAGGTATTGTTCTAAAGTCTGGTTGGTAAGTTCCGTTTGGCCATTGGTCTGGGGATGATAAGCAGAATATAAACAACGTTAAATCCTTTGGTGGTGACAGAAATGGGACCAGAAAAGGGAGGTGAATTGAGAACCTCGGTCAGTGATGATGTTTTGGGGCAGATGGGAGTCCGATGGAGGGAATGAAATGTGCCATCTTCGTGAATCTATCCACTACCACCATGATGGTGTTGTGTTTGTGTGATAAGGGTAGATCCACAGTAAAGTCCATGGCTATGTCGGTCCATGGTCCTAGAGGTACTGCAGGAGGTTGTAGAAGACCTACTGGTTTTACCTTTAGGGTCTTTGATCGGGCACATACATTGCACAAGAGGATGTACTCCCTGATGTCCATTTTGATGGAGTGCCACCAATAATAACGGCTAATGCCTTAGAGTGTCTGGGTAATTCCTCCGTGGTCTGCTGAGAGAGAGTCATGGAACTGGCTCATTTCTTCTGATTGGAATGAGGGTGGTACATATACCTGTTCGTCGTGGTAGCACAATCCTTGTTTCTGGGTCAGTGGAGGAACAGTAACCGGTGGTTGGACCACTGAGTTGTGTATACTGTCTAGGAGTGAGACCAGTATTGCTAGAAATTGGTGTGGGGGTAGAATGGTGTCTTGGGTTTTGTCTATTGGGTCTGTCTTTTCATACATGCCTTTTTATTTTTTGACCCAGGGCGCTAGGTGATCTTTAAGTTGAATCTGGAGAAGAACAAGGCCCAGCGGGCTTGGTGGAGACGTAGTCTTTTGGCAGCACGTATGTACTCTGGATTACAGTGGTCTGTAAATACAGTTATAGGTAAGGGTGCTCCTTCGAGCAGATGGCGCCATTCTTCCAGAGTGCCTTTGACAGCAAGACGTTCCCTCTCGCCCACATCGTAGTTCTCTTCAGTGGCTTCAGTGGGCAGAAGTCTCGGAGAGTAGAATGCCACGGGCAGGGCCGGTGCTAGGATTTTTGACTACACAGGCGAAGATGCATTTTGACGCCCCCCCCCCCAAAAATAAATAAACAATGCATCTTCACCTCTGTGTCTCGTAGCCCCCTTTTGAATTTCTTACCCCCATTAGTGTTGCATATCCACTCTCTTGAATGTCTTACCCCTTTGGCCCCTTTGTGCCTTACACCCCCCTTTAGTGTGTCTCCTACAACCCCTCTTATGTATTTCTTACTTCCCCGCCAGCCCCTATCTATCTCTCTTTTTCTCCCACATAGACATAGATACAGGCTAAAATACATACATGCACAAATACACAAACATACAGACACACAACCATACAAGCACACAGACATAATTTTTCAGGCACACAGTCACAAAGATATACAGACACACAGTCATAAAAGGCACACAAACAAACACAGTCATACAATCTACACATACAGGTACATTGTCGTACAAACACAGACATACATTCATACAGACACAGGCATTCACAGAAATACATACACAGACATAAAGAAACAGAGATAGGCATACAGAGACATACATACACAGACAAACAAAGAACCCTGCACACTGACACCGTGTAAATGCTCCGGCCATCAACAGAGGTGGATGCTCCATGTCAGGCAGACATTGCTGGATCCACCAGTAAAGTCTTCAAAAGGAATAAACGCAGGCAACACTCCAATAGTAAGGATGGTATATTTATTGGTAGGTGAACCACCCCATAGAAAGTGTGATGTTTCAGCTCATGCAATAAGGCTCTGCTGAGCCGAAACGACGCACTTTCTTTGGGGTGGTTCACCTATCAATAAATATACCATCCTTACTATTGGAGTGTTGCCTGCGTTTATTCCTTTTGAATACATTTACACAGTCATACAGAGACATACATACTGTATGTCTCTGTATGACGGTCTGTGTATGTACACAGGATGGCTAAAAGATAGATCCCCATCTGTCGTGCAACTTCAACAATGCTTTGAAAGCTGGGGCTCTACCGATTCCCCATGCTTGCAGGATTGTATTTAGCATGGAGCAGTATTTGTGTGTTTGACTGTAAGCATGTGTTTGTATGGAGTATGTTTGTATGATTGTAGCGGTGTGTTTGTATGTAGTGTTTGCATTTGAATGCAAGCATGCATTTATGTGTAGTGTTGGTTTTTGAACGCAGGTGTGTGTTTATATATAATTTTGGTGTCTGATACAGAGGTGTGTTTGTATGTAGTGTTGACATTTGAATGCAGGGGTGTGTTTGTATGTAGTGTTGACGTTTGCATGTAGGTGTTTATTTGTGTGTAGTGTTGTGTTTGAATGCTGAGATATATGCACATATACACATACACTGCCACACACGCACACACTGTGATACACATACACAAAGATACACACACTGACACATGCAGATATACATATACACAAACTGATACACATTCAGATAGACACACAGGTACACACAAACACTGACAGACATACAGATAAACACACAGTGACATACAGACACACATACACAATGATAGGGAAGAAGACACACAAAGACACACTAACAGACAGACACACACACTAACAGACATTTAGATACACACAGACATATGGACAGAGACATATACATACACACACTGACAGACATGGATGCACACACACACACTGACAGACATAGATACACACACACACACACTGACAGAGATAGATACACACACACACTGACAGACATACACACACACACACTGACAGACATAGATACACACACACACACACTGACAGACATAGATACACACACACACACACTGACAGACATATACACACACACACACTGACAGACATAGATACACACAGACACACTGACAGACATAGATACACACAGACACACTGACAGACATACACACACACACACTGACAGACATAGATACACACAGACACACTGACAGACATACACACACACACACTGACAGACATACACACACACACACACTGACAGACATAGATACACACACACACTGACAGACATATACACACACACACACTGACAGACATAGATACACACAGACACACTGACAGACATACACACACACACACTGACAGACATAGATACACACAGACACACTGACAGACATACACACACACACTGACAGACATAGATACACACAGACACACTGACCAACAGGTTCAGAAGGGGGGCTTACCTGGGATCCAAAGTGCTGCCTAAGGTAGTTGGGAGTTGGAGGAGCTGGTCCTGCCCAGCCCCCCTCCTCTCTACCTTCTGTTGCTCTAGTCTTCTTGGGAGGACTTCCTCCCATGCTGATTAGAAGGGGGCCCGTAGCTCCGCCCCTGCTGGGCACCAGCCGCGCTGTGTGCTTCAGTGGGAGCAGGGATATGACGTTCATATCCCCGCCCCCTCCACACAGTCCGCGGCACTGCAGGCTGGCGCTCGGCCACGCTACAAGAAGTGACCGGCAGGAGAGGGGAGCTGTGCGCTTCTCTCCTGCCGGCCACCCGGACATTTGCGCCCCCGGGCCGGTGCGCCCTAAGGCGGCCGCCTGTGCCGCCTTATGGACGCGCCGGCCCTGGCCACGGGGTGAAGTCGGTCATCCTTTTCTCCTCTTTGGGACAGGATACCCCAATGGCAATATCGGAGGCATCTACTTAAAGGAAGAAAGCCTTTGTGGTATTGGGCTGAATAAGGATAAGAGCTTGGGTAAACAATCTTTTTAGTTTCTCGAAGGCTTCTTGAGCTTATGAACTGGTCATGTTTTTTGATGGGGGAACATACCTGGGAAAAACCTCTGATAAAGCATCTATAAAAATTGGCAAATCCCATGAAACGCTGTACAGATTTCTTGTCTTTAGGTATACGCCATTCCAGGATAGCTGTGATCTTACGAGGATCCATTTGTATCTGCCCAGGGGTAATTATGTATCCTAGGAATTCCATGGACTCTGTATCAAAAACACATTTCTCCAAATCAGCTTATAGTCCG
This sequence comes from Pelobates cultripes, assembly GCA_933207985.1. Classification (NCBI taxonomy): domain Eukaryota; kingdom Metazoa; phylum Chordata; class Amphibia; order Anura; family Pelobatidae; genus Pelobates; species Pelobates cultripes. The sequence goes on from OW240921.1 coordinate 41,576,072, forward strand.
TGCTCACAGAGACGGAGAAGCACCTTCCATACATGCTCGTTGTGTTCAGCAGGAGAAGAGGAGAAGACAAGGATGTCGTCTAGAGATATTACAATGAAAGAATCTAGATTTTTGAGGAAGACATCATTCAGGAAATGTTGGAATGTGGTCGGGGCATTGCAGAGTCTGAAGGGTATGATGAGGTATTCGAAGTGTCTGTACCGTGTCCTGATTGCTGTCTTCCACTCATCTCCTTTACGGGTACGGACCAGGTTATATGCACCACGTAGATCTAATTATTTAAGAATATTCTTGCTTTCCTTAATCTATCTAGGAGCTTGGGTATCAGAGGTAAAGGATATCGGTTCTTGATAGTGATGTTATTTAGGGCACAGTAGTCAACGCATGGGTGCAGTCCTCCATCTTTCTTACCAACAAAAATATACCTGCTCATGCTGGGGATGTGGAGGTCTGATGAATCCTTTGGTTTGGCTGTCAGAGATATACTCCTTGAGGTGTTTGAGTTCAGCTTCTGAGAGAGGGAATATGTGTCCATAGGGAATAGGAGCACCTGGGAGCAAGTCGATTGGACAGTCATATGGACGTCTCGGGGGTAATTGATCCGCATTCTTTTTTTTGAAGACATCTTGGAATTCCTTGCATTTGTCTGGCAAGGTGACTGGAGGGTCGGGGGTCATTGTGAGCAGATGCATGGGTGTCTCATTTAAGCAAGTATTGGTGCAAAAGGTGGATGAGAATGTGAGTGTGCCTTTGCTCCAGTCTATCACCGGATTGTGGGTGCGGAGCCAGGGAAGACTGAGGATGAGTGGAAACATCGGTGAGAGTACAATATCTAAATTGATAGTCTCTTTTTGGTGAACAAGGAGAAGGCAGATGGGGCCCATTTTCATGTAGTACAGGTCCTGTCTTGATTGGAGTCCCGTCCACCATGTACAGTGATAAAGGGTGTGATTTTAGTCGCATGGGCAGGTGACAGGTTTGTACCAAGGTCTGGTCTATGAAACAGCCGCTGGCTCCCGAGTAGATGATGGCTGTGATTTGGTGATTTCCACTTTCCCACTAGAGAGATAGAGAGAGAAATAGGTAACAGGAGGAGGATGGAACAGTAGACATCCAAACGAAGGAACTATGGATCCCTTACCGAGAGACGTGGTGGGTCAGAATGGGCATGACTGTAGTTGAGGATCAGCTTTCCCACAGTAGAGAGAGAGAGTCCTTGAAAGCGGCATCTCTTGCGTTCTTCCTCAGTCAGGGGGCGACGAACCATGCCTATATGCATGGGTTCTTCAGCAGAGGAGGTGGAGGATGAGGCAGAAGCCACAGGGCCAGATAGATCCAAGGGCCGAAGATTAGTTGGAGTCTCTCTTTCATTTCTTCCTTCACAGAAGCATCGATCTAATTGGGTGACCAGGAGAATCAGATCTTCCAAAGAAGTGGGTACCCCAACTCTGGCTAGTTCATCTTTTAAGGCTTCAGATAGACCCAGTCGGTACTGTTCTATCAAGACGGTTTCCTTATTACCTGTGTCAGAAGCCAACTCCCGGAAATCTGTGGTGTAGTATTCCATTGGTCTCTTTCCCTGTCGGAGGGAACAGAGGGCAGTGCAGCAGTGGAAGGTCTCAGTGGGTCATCGTATAATGTACGCATGGCTGCCACAAATGAGTCCCATGAGTCCAGTATTGGACTATTAGAGTGCAGCGGTTGATGTGCCCAGGTTTGGGGTTGGCCCGACAGCAGGGTAATAGTAGTGCAAAGCTTCACATAATCATTGAGGTATGTGCGTGGTTTTAAGGTGAAGAGCAATTCACAGGCTGTGATGAATGACTGCAGTTCAGTCTTTTTTGCAGTGAACTTGACAGGCATGGGAATGGCTGGCTCTGTAGGCAACATATGGACAGACAGCAGCTGGAGGTGAATCTTGAAGGGGTGTGGATTGAGCCCTTCTCTGTTCACGCTGTAGTAGCGCAGTGTTACTGGCTTGCAGGTCCTGCACTGCTTGGGCCAAACCCATCATCTGTTGGGTCAAAGCAGTAATAGCTCCAGCTGTTCCTGCGGGTTCCATGTTGACTTTGTTATTATGTCACACCAACCTGGGGTTTTGTATCGGTGATGGAACCCAATTGCAGCGGAACAGCGCTCCTTTACAATCATGACCCTCAGGAGCAGTAATAGCTCCAGCTGTTCCTGCGGGTTCCATGTTGACTTTGTTATTATGTCACACCAACCTGGGGTTTTGTATCGGTGATGGAACCCAATTGCAGCGGAACAGCGCTCCTTTACAATCATGACCCTCAGGAGCACCTAGAAGTGGGTACAGGGTCCTGAAAGGTCTGTGGTAGCAGGGAGACTTTTAGGGTAGAAGCCAAGCGAGGAATCCAAGAGGGGAAGAAGCATGTGTCGTAGTCAATCAATCCGGGATCAGGTCAGGCAGCATGCAAGAGTAGTCTATCAATCCGGGGTCAGGTCAGGCAGCAGGCAAGGGTAGACAATAACGGAGCCAAGGATCAGGGCAATAAGCAGGTATGGAAGAGCAACGAAAATAACCAAGCACTGACTGGAAGGCGTGCTTGGTTTCAATAGGGAGCCAGGATCACATGACCTGCCACCTCCCACCAGTAGGTGGGGCACACAGGAGCTATAAAAGGAGTTCAGGGACTCGGCGCCATCTTGGTTTACCTCACAGTCCCTGAGCTGCCTCCTCTTGTCAGAACCGCAACTCCTTCCCTCACCTAGAACGCCGGGTCTGGAGTCTCTCTTTCATTTCTTCCTTCACAGAAGCATCGATCTAATTGGGTGACCAGGAGAATCAGATCTTCCAAAGAAGTGGGTACCCCAACTCTGGCTAGTTCATCTTTTAAGGCTTCAGATAGACCCAGTCGGTACTGTTCTATCAAGACGGTTTCCTTATTACCTGTGTCAGAAGCCAACTCCCGGAAATCTGTGGTGTAGTTTTCCATTGGTCTCTTTCCCTGTCGGAGGGAACAGAGGGCAGTGCAGCAGTGGAAGGTCTCAGTGGGTCATCGTATAATGTACGCATGGCTGCCACAAATGAGTCCCATGAGTCCAGTATTGGACTATTAGAGTGCAGCGGTTGATGTGCCCAGGTTTGGGGTTGGCCCGACAGCAGGGTAATAGTAGTGCAAAGCTTCACATAATCATTGAGGTATGTGCGTGGTTTTAAGGTGAAGAGCAATTCACAGGCTGTGATGAATGACTGCAGTTCAGTCTTTTTTGCAGTGAACTTGACAGGCATGGGAATGGCTGGCTCTGTAGGCAACATATGGACAGACAGCAGCTGGAGGTGAATCTTGAAGGGATGTGGATTGAGCCCTTCTCTGTTCACGCTGTAGTAGCGCAGTGTTACTGGCTTGCAGGTCCTGCACTGCTTGGGCCAAACCCGTCATCTGTTGGGTCAAAGCAGTAATAGCTCCAGCCAGGGCCGGACTGGGAAAAAAATTCAGCCCGGGCATTTTTTTATCACAGCGGCCCACTAAGAAGGGGGCGGGGCAGAGAGGGTGTGTTTTGTCATCACTCATGACAAACACGCCCCCTCTCAAAGTGAGCATGTTGGTTCAATGCTCTTCCAGGGCAGACCATGCCCAGAGTTCTGCTGAAGAGCTCTAGCATGAGAAAAAAGCCCTGTATTTGTTCTGCGCAGTGCAAGCAAATTTAATAACATGCTTGCACTGTGTTTCCTTGCAACTTGTCTCTGGTGTCTCTATAAATGGATACCAGGAGACAAAAGGGCCAGGAAAGAGTATTGTGCATGTGTTTCGAGCCTGTTTGTGGTATTACGTTTGTGCAGAGTGAGCTGGTCATGGTGTGGTATTGTGTAATAAGGTCTGTTTTAGTCGTGTTGTGTTTGTGGTGTAATGTAATGCATATGTGTCTAGGGGCTGTAGAGAATGTGTGTATAGGGGATGTAGCAAGTGTGTGCATACAGGCTATAGTGTGTGTGTGTATAGGTGATTTAGTGTTTGTAGAGAGTGTGTGTTCAGGGAATGTAGTATGTGTTTGCTTACAAGGAATCTAGTGTGCATATAGTGTGCATATAGGGGATCCAGAGTGTGTGTGTGTATATGATCCAGAGTTGGCTAAAGGATCTAGTGTGTGTCTGGAATGTAATGTGTTTAGGGGTGCAGTGTGTGTGTGAGGGGTGTTGTGTGTATGTGTATATATATATATATATATATAGTTTATATAAATATGTTTGGAAGTATTGTGTATGTGTGTGATGCAGTGTATTGGGGGTTGTGTGTGTATGTGAGGGGTGCAGTATGTGTGTGTGAGGTGTGATGTGTGTGAGGGTGCTGTGTGTGTGAGGGTGCTGTGTATGATGTGTGTGAGAGTGTTGTGTGTGTGATGTGTGTGAGTGCTGAGTGTGATAGTGCTGTGTGTGATGTGTGTGAGAGTGATGTGTGAGAGTGCTGTGTGTGAGTGTTGTGTGTTATGTGTGTGAGTGCTGAGTGTGATAGTGCTGTGTATGAGTGTTGAGTGTGATAGTGCTGTGTATGATGTGTGTGAGTGCTGAGTGTGATGTGTGTGAGAGTGATGTGCCTGAGTGCTGAGTGCTGTGTGTGAGAGTGCTGTGTGTGAGAGTGTTGTGTGTTGTGAGTGCTGGGTGTGATAGTGCTGGGTGTGATGTGTGTGAGAGTGCTGCGTGTGATGTGTGTGAGAGTGCTGCGTGTGATGTGTGTGAGAGTGCTGCGTGTG
>OW240921.1:41580884-41602467 GCA_933207985.1 Pelobates cultripes
ATACGGAACGAATGTGTCCGGAACTGCCTAGACTCCAAGCCCAGCTTCTGTAATCTCAGCTGCAAGACCCTTGTGAACTGAAAACGTGACTGCGCCGCACCTTCAGCGTGCACGAAAAAACAGCCCTTAACCACCCGGCGTAGCACCAGCTACCCCGCACCCTGCTCCACAGGGCATACCTCGGATCCCGGCAACTTGAACAACACCACTGAGCAACCTTTGCCAAAAATGTCAGTTTTGGATCGGCCCAGCTTAATACGCACTCTGTCAGTGCTTATTGCAACGTCCTCGAGCTGCAGCCCTCCTACACCCGCTTTATTCGCGCTTACCAACTCCCCTATCCAAAAAGTCCCAAAAAAGGCCCAAACAAACGCCCCTGCGAACAATGCCACCTCGAATGGAGAGAGGCAAATTTCGGGCAGCGCCTCCACCAACCTTTGTAATATCCCGAAAAACAATGGCCTCCTCGTATCAACCGTCTTCTTCCCTCTCCTGAAACCTTTAACCGCCTGCCGGACCAGAAAATGCTTAGTGACGGCTTCTCACCCATTGAACTTAAATAGGAAAGCCAAGGCGGACATGTGTCTGTCAGCCATGGCAGGCGATGCCTGTTTTGCAAACAACCGGCAAAGTATCCACAGTAGTACATCCAGCCGCCTGTCCCCTGAGTGATTACCCCCTACCTGTTCCACTGTCTCGTCCCACACGTTCCAAACCTTTACATACGTGGACCACGTGTTTGGCGCCAACGATTTCCTTATGCACTCCCCAAGCAGGCAGTCCACATTTCGACCAGGCATGCCAGCCCTTGCTTCCTCGTGCCAGGTGCTGCTTCCTGGAAACGCTCCCACTGAAAACGAGACAGCGCATCAGCCACTACATTTTTGAACCCCGGGATGTGCCTAGCCCTGAACACTATGTTAAAGGACATACAAAGAAGTACTAACTGCCGCAATAAGCGCACCACTGGTGGCGAGGATGCAGAAAAGTTGTTGAACGTTTGCACCACTGCCATGTTGTCGGAGTAAAATATGACTTTCTTATTGGCTAGCTCCAAACCCCATAGCGCCACTGCTACCACAATGGGGAAAAATTCCAAAAATGTGAAATTTCTGATAAGCGGGCTCGCCCTCCACGACTCGGGCCACCCCTCGGCACACCATTTCCCCGCCAAGCCCCGAAGCCAATGCTGCCTGACGCGTCCGTAAACAGCCCCATAGTATCCGACGACGACGCCGGTTCCCGGAAAAACACCTTCCTGTTAAAGTTGCATAAAAACCGGTCCCACACCCCCAGGTCTTCCCTCATGTCGGCCGACATCCTAATATAATGGGACGGCAGCAGCACCCCGCTCGTCGCTTGAGCAAACCGTCTACAAAAGACCCTCCCCATGGGGATAACTCTGCATGCAAGTTAAGAGTCCCTATCAGCGACTGTAGCCCCCTCAAGGTTACCTTTCTTGCTCCCCTGACCATGTGTACTAGGTGCTGCAAACTCTGCAGTTTGTCGTTGGGCAGCCTGCATTCCCCTTGTTCCGAATCAATCTCCAACCCCAAAAAGCTAATGCACGTGGTGGGGCCCACCGTCTTATCCTCTGCCAAGGGCACCCTGAAAGAATGTGCTACCCATTGGAATACCCTCAGCACCTGCCCGCACCGCTCAGAGTCCACGGGCCGACGCATAAAAATCGTCCAAATAGTGTACCACTGCGCCCCCCGCCGACTCCCGGCGCACCACCCATTCCATAAACGTACTAAACTTTTCGAAGTAGGCGCATGAAATGGAACAGCCATAGGCAAACATAAATCCATGAAAAACCCACCCTCGAAATAACATCCCAGGAGGTGATGACAATCTGGATGTATGGGAAGCAGCCGAAAAGCTGCTTCCACGTCAACCTTCGCCATCAGCACCCCGTGCCCAGCCCTCCGAACCAACTCGACTGCCTTGTCGAATGATGTATAGGAGACAGAGCACAGGTCCGAGACGATGTCATCATTTAGCGAAGCCCCTTTCGGGTGGGATAAGTGATGAATCAAATGGAATTTGCCTGCCTCCTTCTTGGGGACCACTCCCAGAGGGGATACCCGCAAGTCTGCCAATGGCGGGGCCAGAAACGGGGCTTACCTTGTTTGAAGCATCTATTGTCACCGTGGTCTGAATCTACATGAAGCTCCCCACTTGCATTGTCCCTCATTGTACGACCAACAAAAATCCTTCTTCTGTCCCGCCGACACTGCACCCCCCGTGGCCGCGCCTGCTGCCCCTGGAAAGGGCGCGTTTTGCTGCGCCATCATAATCCGCATCCATAGTGGCAGGTCCATTTTGTCCCAGCGCATGGACGGATTCGCTGCTAGTCGTTGACGAAACTGTTCGTCATACCTCCACCATGCTAATCCCCCATATGTCCACATCCCCTAAACCGTCAAGGTAGCAGAACAGCTGTGAGCAGCAGTCTGGGCTCTTTTCACCAATAATGCTAGTCAGTATACAAAAGGACCTAAGCCAATTCCAGAAGGTCTTTGGTATCTTACCATACCTCCGCCTCTTCTCTTCCTCCTCCTTTTTGGCATCTTTCTTGCCCTCTTCTTTTAGGTCCAAAAATTACTCTAGGGGAAGAAGGGAAAATATTTCCACAAATTCCCCTTTCCAGATTTTTTCCTTAGCCTCGACCTTCAAGTGACATCCCAGATGCCCCGCGAAAGACACGTGCACATTTTGTCGCGCTGCCTCTGAGATGTCACCACACACCACAGCTTGCACCCTTTCCCCCTCCAGCGTCTCCACAGGCGTAGATGTGCCTCTCAACTCCCCGCCACTAGCTCTCCTAGCTATCGTTTCCACCCGCATGGTTTCCGCCCCCCGGTCGCCCTCTGACGCCCATACCCTTCCCAACTGAAGTGAGTCCCCTGCCCATGATTCTAGAAACGATTTTAAACAGCCTATGAATGTCCCTGAATGTAGTGCAGTTGTGGACTCACTGCTGGTGCCCCCGGCCGCTTCTGGCCGCGGGGTTGCTGTCCTTCCATCCGCCTTGCCAGGCCCCAGAGCGTCCAGCAGCTGCCTACTCCTGCCCGCCTGATCCCGCCTCGGGACCGCAGGTGTGTTACTCCGTGACCTGTAAGGAGAAGACAACCTGGGCAGTCTGTTCAATTGGCTCACTGCCCGCCCTTCCTCCCTACGCTCCTCTCCATCATCCCGAGTTCCTCTCCTCCTTGCTGCCCAACTTTCCCTGCTGTCTGCTCTACGCTGCCGGTCCTGGCAACTCCTGTCAGAGGAACCTGATGCACTGAGCCGACTATTCCTCCTCCTTTCTTTGGAACCGGACCTCCTCCTCCCATCCCTGCAACTGGACCTTGACTCACTGCGCCTGTATTGTGAAGGGCTCCTGTCCCTGCTCGCCTGTCTCCCTGCCATGCTCCTGTCGCTGCTGTGCCTGGCGCTAGTACTACGCCGCTCTTCTCTTTGTTCCCTCCATGCGCCGTCCCTGCTGGTTTGCCCTCCCGCCCTTCTCTGACACTCCTGCCTCCTCCGGCCCGTGCTAGCCCCTGTAACTCCCTGCTGACCTCAATGCCTGGCTTTTCGTTAGCCGCCTTGCTTGACCCTGTGCCGACCTCTGCTGTCTGGCCACTTATTAGTTCGCTGGCTCCTGCTGCTCTCTGCGCGCTCTGGCTGTACCTGCTGCGCTCCTCTCCCTTTCTTCTGTCATTGCACCTGTACTTGGCCCCCCCTTGGGCTGCCCCCTGTGTTCTCCAGCTGTCCAGGTCTCTCCTTGCCATCTGGGGACCGCCTGTGCCGTGGAGCCTGCAGCAGTATCATCCCTTTGACCCTCAGTGGCTCCCCTGTTGGCTGACTCACCATGACATGTTGCACCTTGCCTCCCGACCACGTGGCTGCCCTCTGCCCCGGCTGCCTTCCCAGCCATGCTGGAAGCCGCCGCCATTCCCGCCTTCCTGCCTGCTGCTATCGCGTGGGGTGCCTTCCTTACTCGCGGACCCTGTTTTGCGACCATCTTCGCCTGACTGGCAGTCCTGCTCGATGGTGCCGGCCGCACTCCTGACTCCTCTGCCCTTCCACCTCCCAAACCTGCGGCCGACCTTTCACCCGCTGAAGGGCTCCTCCGACGCCGAGCTACGGGTGCCAAACCCAGGCTCAGCCGCTGGGGTGGTCTTGTCCTCTGCACCGGTCTCCCCTCCGGTGCCTCTTGACGAGTTGCAGCTGCGCCCAGCTGTTCATGGAGCCACGCCAGGCCCTGTCTCTCACCGCCACCCGGACTCCCGCAAGTATTTCCTCCAGCGATGCCATGACCTGCAGAAACGAGAAAAGAAGAAGAACTCCGCTGACCTGTCACAATTAACAGGTGAGTGAAGCTCTGATTAAAATGGCCACTCTCTGAGATGGCCACTATTTAAACTAGCCATTGACCACCCCCAAGCTGCATTACCCTAAACCCACCCCCTTTTTACCTGCCCACTCTCTGGCCCTGTCAAGGCCCACTCCCCCACTGCACTGCTCTGTGGCCTCTATACAGGAGTTTCTATAAACAAATCCCTCACTAATGAGAATTGCATGCATATAGTCCTTAAGAACCTCAGATGTAATGTACTTGCATACACCACATATAATAACCTCCTAAAAAGAAGGATCCGATTGAATTAAATCTAAATAGACATTTTGTAAGTACGTAGTTAGTAATGTAACAATGTGGCGGGACATCCAATATACAAAATTTATTTTAATTCACCTCTGCTTCATAGGACACTGTAGGCACTGTAAAAGCTTCATCTCATTAAAGTGGTTATAGTACTTTTTTGAGTCCCTTGTCTCCTATTCAATATTAAATGCTGTTTGACTGAATGTATTGTTTTTAACGTCCATTCAGTAGTTTAACTCTGAATAGATGTACAGTGCCAGAGGACTCCAGACTCTATAACTAATTCAATATGAATGGTTATAGTGCCAACAATGTCCTGTTAACTAGTGGTGCATTACATTTTTATGTCATATGTAATGGAGAGTACAATTGCACAAACCACCTATACCATCCTTCCAGAGTTCTATCCCACTGTCTCGATCAGGGAAAAGGAGAACTGCAGTGAGTAAATTGAACACAGGGTAATAGTAGCTGCATATCCTCCAAACTCTTATTATATTAGTGCATGCAATATTAATATATTTGGTGTCTATTATTTTTATTTATGAAGCATCAGCATTGCTTTTGCATTACAGAGCCATGCTAAAGTGCGGCCACTGACCTCATATGTGCCCTCTTTAGGGTTAAATAGTTTGTAGTGGTCCAGTTTTTGAAGTGGTTCATAAGAACACCCTATTGTGTCACATTAGAAATGTTTCCTCTAAACAAAGGTGAGTTGTTGGCAGATGAGCTTACACTTTGTCATTGGTGTGGTAATAAAAAGGTTTGGAATTTGGGATAGTGTGTGGTTTTGTTTTTACATAGCTCAGACAGTGGCAGTACTGAATTGGATCAACGACTAAGCTACCTCCATTAGAAGAAGAGGATAACCAGGGATACATATTGTGACAGAACCATCTGTCTGCTTGGATTTTTACTACGTTCGTCTGTTTGTCCCCCGTTCGTATGAATGGCTGGTTTCTATAGCCCAGCCATGCGAATGACTCTTTTTCCCGAACAAACCTGCCGAACGAACGGCCACCCAAGTGAGGAGTGTGCTGCTGGTTAACGAAGTGATCCCAATTAGAACGTTGTGGTTAACCGCAGACACTTCTCAATTAAACCGAATTCAGGGTGGTCGTCGTTCGTATGTCGACCACGAGGCAGCGGCCATTTTAAATCAAGCGAACGCCCAGCGGTGTTTGGCTCTATTTCTATGGAACTGAAAACGGACACTTTTTCTGCCGAACACCGCTGAAACAACGGAACGCCTGGCTGCCTCCACGAAAGCATGCGAACACCGGCCGTTCGGGAGATTGAGAGCATACGAAAAGACTTAACCCAGATAGCCTTCCCATGGAGTCATTCGTATACCGAAAGACTGTAAGAACTTTGACTCCATGGCGATTGAACTATGTGTGTGGGATCTGAGCGCTATTCGCTAATAATATGCACTCAGATCCAGGCTATCTGGGGACATGTAATACGAATGGGAAATGTTCAGTTTTTATGTAGTTATATATTTTTATGTCTTTTATTATTTTATGTCTAAGATGGCGACTGGCTTTGTCCTGGAGTTAATTGAGTTACTTGGTAATTAACTCCAGGGCAGAGGGGAGGGAATCATAATGCACTGTGGGTAAAATCTGTGACTGTGTGTCTGGGATGTCCCCAGATCTGTCTGTAATTTAAGTCTCCCATTTGGTCCCCTAGGGGAGTGTCCACCAAGTGGGTGACCTGCATAAATACGGGCAGGTAGCCCACAGTAAAGCCAGATTCTGTTTGACCCTCAATGCGGAGCTTCTGTCTCGTTATTGGGGGGATTTCTTGTTCACGTTTAGAGACTGCTGGATGGAACGAAAGCCGCTTGGTGAATATTGCTGTTCGACGGTTACCAGCAGTTCGTGTATTGCCGTTCGGGAGTTTGGAGCCGTTCACGGATCTCGATCGGGAGATTGCCACTTCCCCTGCATTTGGTTCGTGTGTTACAGAGTAAGCGAACGGAGACTGTACTGCAGCCGGGGAAGGTCTACTAAACGGCGGTTTTGCTTAAAGACACTAGAGGTGTCTTAACAATTGGTGGCAAGCGACGGGATGAATCCCACAGCATTGGAGGTCAGCTACAAGACATGCAGTACGAGGAATTAAGGCGTGCTACACTTAAGGACATATTGGAACGCCGAGGAAGGTCAGCAAGCAATTTAAAGAAATGGGAGATTATTGCTTTGCTACTGGAGATGGATGCAGCAACGGGAATGGAGAGAGTCAACGTGCCCAGTACCTTGGATTTAACACCCGAGGAAATACAATTTAACCGGGCAGTGCAAAAAAGGCTGGCACATTTTGGCCCCAACCCCTCAGCTGACATCGTGGAGCGTGTGCAGGCAGCAGTAGCAGCACAACAGGCGGTCCGGGAAAGAGGAGCTGCAGCAGCAGAGTTACCTTACAATAATAATGTGTTTGCTAGAAAGAAGGTACCTTTTGCTGCATTTAAAAATTTTGTGGAGACTGAGGGAGAGATTGATGGGTTCCTAGCGGACTTCGAGAGGCAGTGTGCTCTACATCAGGTACCTGCAGATGAATGGGTCACCATCCTCTCTGGGAAATTATCTGGCCGGGCTAGTGAGGCGTTTCGGGCCATCCCTGAGGAGGAGATCACCAGCTACCGGGCTGTGAAAGATGCGCTCCTAGCCAGGTATGCGGTGACCCCAGAGGCGTACAGGCGGAGGTTTAGAGAAACCAACAAGCTGGTTGGGGACTCTTATGTGGAGTGGGCCTGCAGAGTTCATCGTACCGCAGCCCACTGGATGGCTGGATGCCAAGCGGTAACTGGGGAGGAGGTGTTACAAGTGTTCCTGCTGGAACACTGCTTTGATAGACTACCTGCTGGGGTCCGGGAGTGGGTCAGAGATAGAAAACCCTCTACCCTACCCGAGGCTGCTCGTCTGGCAGACGAATACACGGATGCCCGCAAGTTGGATGGTACAGCTGCCAAAGCCCCTGCCAGACTGGAGTATCGACCAGCAGTAATACCCGCTCCTTCAGCCTACCAACCCCCAGTACACCGTAACCCAGACGCACCGCCAGCTAACAATTTGGTACAGCCTGCACGATTTAATGCCCGTGAATATTCCCAACCCATCCAGTGCTTTGGGTGCAAGCAGTTGGGGCACAAGCGTCCTGAGTGCCCACTGAACAGTGCCAACCAAGCTCAGTCCTGGAGGAGAACAGTCAATGGGAACCAGGCCCACCTCAGCCTGCTGCTCACTGCATAGAGCAGGAGGAATTCTGGGGCATCCTACACGAGGCAGACCCAGTGCAAGCAGCTCACCAGGATAATCGCCAGCAACATCGGCAAACTGTGAAGCTGAACGGCAGAGTGGTAAATGGGTTGCGAGACACAGGAGCCACGATGACACTACTCCAAAAGAACTTGGTCTCAGAGCATCAACACACTGGGGACACTGTGGCAGTAAGGGTAGCGGGGGTGCTGTGTTTCACTTACCTGTTGCCCGGGTACATTTGGATTGGGGAGTGGGCGCTAGACATGTGGATGTGGGGGTGATGAAAGACTTGCCCGCAGATGTTCTTCTGGGAAACGATTTGGCCCCTTTGGTTTCAGCATATGCTCCGATGGGCCCTGCAGATGTGAACACCGTGACCACCCGTGCCCAGGCCCGTGCTGCCGGAACCAGCCCACCTGCTGATGAGACCCAGGTAAGATCTCCTTCCCCGACTGGTACCCCAGATCAGGTCCCCTTAAGCTGGGATTCCCCAGAGGAGTTTGGGAGGGAAACCCGGGCAGATCCGACCCTCCAAAAGTACAAAGACAGGGCAGATGCTGGAGAGGAAGGAATAGATGGGGAACGGTATGAGTGGGTGGGGGACAGGTTATATAGGATCCCTAAACCTTCCCAGAAGAGTGTTGCCTCTCCGCCGAATCGCCAGTTAGTGGTACCTGCAAAGTACCGGCAGGAGATTCTGCGGATAGGGCATGATGTTCCGTTAGCTGGACATCTAGGGTCCCGCCGCACAGCCTATAGGATCTCACAGAATTTCTTTTGGCCAAACTTTAACCAGGCTGTGCGGATGTACTGCAGCACGTGTGACACATGTCAATGGGTAGGAAAGCGGGGGGACCACCCTAAGGCTAGGCTATTATCGATGCCTATTATAGGGGAGCCCTTTGCCCGCATAGCCGTTGACATCGTGGGTCCACTGGCCAGGGCTAGTCCATCAGGTAAGAAATATGTTCTTACCGTGGTGGACTATGCCACCCGCTATCCAGAGGCAGTAGCGCTGTCTAACATAGAGGCAGAGACGGTTGCTGATGCCCTGGTTAGAATTTTTACTAGGGTCGCCCAGCAGCTGTGGAAGGTGTGTGGCATTAAGCCGTTACTTAGCTCACCCTACCACCCACAGACTAACGGTCTCTGCAAGTGCTTTAACGGTACCCTCAAACAGATGCTGAGGACCCAGCTTGGAGTCATCGAGCACTCCGACAGCCCTTGGGCCTCGCCTGTAGTCCTGGTGCCCAAGAAAGATGGGACCACCCGGTTCTGTGTGGACTACAGGTGACTCAACGAGCGGACCACCACTGACGCCTACCCAATGCCCCGGGTAGACGAATTACTAGATCGTATTGCCAGGGGGCGATATCTGATCACCATAGACCTGTGTAAGGGCTACTGGCAGATCCCCCTGGCCGAGGATGCTATCCCCAAGTCGGCATTTGTCACCCCATTTGGCCTGTACCAATTTAAGGTCATGCCTTTTGGGATGAAAAATGCACCGGCTACCTTCCAATGGATGGTGGATAGACTCCTAGATGGCTTCCAATAATTTGCCTGTGCATACTTGGACGACATTGCGATTTACAGTGGGTCCTGGGAGGAACACCTGGTACATGTAGGGGTAGTGCTGGATAAAATTCGGGCCGCTGGCCTGACATTGAAGCCAGAAAAGTGCCATCTAGGTATGGCTGAAGTACAGTACCTGGGACACAGAGTGGGGTGCGGGAGCCAGAGACCAGAGCCAGCCAAGGTAGAGGCAGTGGCTAACTGGCCCACACCTACTACTAAGACCCAGGTATTGGCCTTCTTGGGGACAGCAGGGTACTATAGACGTTTTGTCCCTGACTACAGCGCTATTGCTAAGCCCCTGACAGACCTGACCAAGAAAAACTTGCCTAAGCAGGTCCTGTGGTCTCCGACTTGTGAAGCTGCGTTCCAGGCACTGAAGCAGGCTCTTGTGAATGCCCCTGTCTTGGCAGCCCCAGTCCCTAACAAACGCTTTCTCGTCCATACAGACGCTTCCATGTATGGACTGGGGGCTGTGCTGAGCCAAGTCGGGGAAGATGGAGGAGAGCACCCTGTCGCATATCTCAGCAGAAAGTTGTTACCCAGAGAAGTGAGTTATGCGGCAGTGGAGAAGGAGTGTTTGGCCTTGGTCTGGGCACTGAAAAAGTTAAGCCCCTATATGTATGGACAAGAATTTTCACTTGTGACTGATCACAACCCACTCGTTTGGCTTAACCGGGTCTCAGGAGACAATGGGAGACTGCTGAGATGGAGCTTGGCACTACAGCCCTACAATTTTACTATCAGCTACAGACCCGGTAAGCTGAACGGAAATGCAGATGGGTTGTCACGACAAACAGACGTTTCCATCACCTCGTAGTCCGGTCATCCCCAAGTTGACCTGCCACAGGGTCAAGCCGGGTCTGCCGGAGTGTCCCACAAGGAGGGAGCCGTGTGACAGAACCATCTGTCTGCTGGATTTTTGCCCGTTCGTCTGTTTGTCCCCGTTCGTATGAATGGCTGGTTTCTATAGCCCAGCCATTCGAATGACTCTTTTTCCCGAACAAAACCTGCCGAACGAACGGCCACCCAAGTGAGGAGTGTGCTGCAGGTTAACGAAGTGATCCCAATTAGAACGTTGTGGTTAACCGCAGACACTTCTCAATTAAACCGAATTCAGGGTGGTCGTCGTTCGTATGTCGACCACGAGGCAGCGGCCATTTTAAATCAAGCGAACGCTCAGCGGTGTTTGGCTCTATTTCTATGGAACTGAAAACGGACACTTTTTCTGCCGAACACCGCTGAAACAACGGAACGCCTGGCTGCCTCCACGAAAGCATGCGAACACCGGCCGTTCGGGAGATTGAGAGCATACGAAAAGACTTAACCCAGATAGCCTTCCCATGGAGTCATTCGTATACCGAAAGACTGTAAGAACTTTGACTCCATGGCGATTGAACTATGTGTGTGGGATCTGAGCGCTATTCGCTAATAATATGCACTCAGATCCAGGCTATCTGGGGACATGTAATACGAATGGGAAATGTTCGGTTTTTATGTAGTTATATATTTTTATGTCTTTTATTATTTTATGTCTAAGATGGCGACTGGCTTTGTCCTGGAGTTAATTGAGTTACTTGGTAATTAACTCCAGGGCAGAGGGGAGGGAATCATAATGCACTGTGGGTAAAATCTGTGACTGTGTGTCTGGGATGTCCCCAGATCTGTCTGTAATTTAAGTCTCCCATTTGGTCCCCTAGGGGAGTGTCCACCAAGTGGGAGACCTGCATAAATACGGGCAGGTAGCCCACAGTAAAGCCAGATTCTGTTTGACCCTCAATGCGGAGCTTCTGTCTCGTTATTGGGGGGATTTCTTCTTCACGTTTAGAGACTGCTGGATGGAACGAAAGCCACTTGGTGAATATTGCTGTTCGACGGTTACCAGCAGTTCGTGTATTGCCGTTCGGGAGTTTGGGAGTTTGGAGCCATTCATGGATCTCGATCGGGAGATTGCCGCTTCCCCTGCATTTGGTTCGTGTGTTACAGAGTAAGCGAACGGAGACTGTACTGCAGCCGGGGAAGGTCTACTAAACGGCGGTTTGGCCTAAAGACACTAGAGGTGTCTTAACAAGTGGTATCCTCTAACATTGATCCCTTGAACAGGAGTGGTGAACACGCTTGTAGAAAATGGTCGTGTGGGTTCAAGAGCAACCCGGTCTGGTCGTTGTTTGGTTTCCTATGTGTTATACCTATAATCCGTGTAACAAATGTGAACAAAAACAGAATTGTGTCTGGAACTTAACATTCATGAAGCGAGCGTGAAGCGAGCATTTAGAACCGCTCGTCCCTTTTATGCCCATCAGTTGACTCTTTGCTAGCTGGCTACGTGTAGGTCAACTTGACTTGTCTCACTCGGGCACAGTGTCTGCCCGGCGCTTCCTTCTACCTGTCTATGAGTTGGTGTTGGATCTGTCGGGTGTTGTTCGAGCGGTCCTGTCTTCGGGTACTTGGCAGTTCTGTGTGCCAGTGAAGGGAGCCTGTCTGTTGTGTATCAGGAGGGTGGGACTCATTCCTAGTTCCCCGTTTGGGTTAATGGATAGGGAGGGGTGGGGGTAGATGAGGAGGGGGGGTTGGGGGCATGGCAGGAGGGGATTGAGTATGAGAGGCCTGGGGAGATTCACCCAGCCCCCGTAGCAGCGCCCACGTCCTTTAGGTTTGCGGTCAGTAGCTACGCGTCTGGGTCGACCCCTGTGGACCAAGAGACGGCTGGGGGTGTCCCATGCTATCCCCCTCAAGATGTATAATTTCCATGGGTACCATTTTAAAGCGCACTTGTCCGAGCGTTCCTGCAGGGAGGCGGTCAGCATTTCCATGTCATAGATGTTCTCTACCTTATCTACCCATTGTCTGAAAGTGGGGACTGCTGGGCGTTTCCAATCCAGGGGAATGTGGGGTAACTTTTGTTTTTAAAGCATTTAAGTCTATTTGGCTACTAGTTGTAGTTGTCCATTCATTATGATTTTTATGCTTTTAGTTGCTTTTATTATTTTTTTACTTATTCTGTTCCTGGCACTTAAAAAGATACCGAATAAGAAAACTTTGGATACTACTTCTTGGAGAATCTACTTAACATCATATCCCTGGTGGGGTAAACCACCCAAGCGCTACCATCTGAGCAGGATCTACTGCTTCACTACACGTGAGTAGAATATTCTTACTCTTATAACCATCAACATATTGATTACAGTGAGCACTATTGTTTGCCATTTTTATCTTTTACATATCAAACTACACATTGAGGGACCAGCCCCCAGATCTACATATCCATCAGTGGGGTTGTACTGCTGCATGCTGCTAAACTCAGAGCTGGTCTTATAGCTCTCTCTAATGTGAGTGATATACCATATACATTATTGTTGTATGTCCTACACCTAGTTCCATAACTCTGCACCATCACTGGTTATTTTCTGCTTTAATTTCATATACTCCCACCATTTGAAGTCTTCACGGTTACCAGTTGAGAACAAACTCCAGCAACTGTGGACTAATTGGACTTTATACTGGCGCAACCTATATTTTATACATATTGTTTCTCTATATCTTTCCGTAAGAGGTTGAGGGTGACCCTTACTATTAGGGTTTGGTGCCTGCTATCATATATTTATACTCAGTTGACACTCTAGCACCTATCCTATCTGTATATTTTTTGCATGTGTAAATTGTTTGCAAAGTTTCGCAGTGAGAAGCCTCTGATTAGACAATGTTTAGCAAATACAGGAGATTCTGTGCTAAACATAACAGGGAGGGCTTACAGTAGCTGCCAAAACTAGTTCTGCAGAATATATGTCAGCTTATTCATACCCCCTCCACCCCCCCAAAAAAAATATACAAGCAAATATTAAATGTATATTTAATAGACAATGAAAGTGGTTTTAATGCACAGACACTGTCCATTTTATTAGGAACTGTAATTGATTGCTAGTTCTAAAAAATCTAAATGGCTAGATTTAACCAATATCATAATTCTTGAGGCTGTCCGGCTGACAGACACTCAAAGCTCTTCCTCATGAATACTCAAAATATATCAAATGTAGTATAGCTTATTGAGAAGAGGGAAGAAAGTCATTATTATTATTATTATTATTGCCATTTATATAGCGCCAACAGATTCCGTAGCTCTTTACAATATTATGAGAGGGGATTTAACTATAAATAGGACAATTACAAATAAACTTACGGGAACAATAGGTTGAAGAGGCATGTGCCAGCTCATGGCGTCTGCTGCTGCTCTTAGCTCCACTAACGGAGTGGATAAAGACCTACCTGGCTGTCAGTCAGCTGTTTCTGATCCCAATTATAAAGGCACTTTTAGAAAATGTCAAGAAAATCAGACTCCACATACATAAAGCACTTCATCAAGCAGACGTGCTTTCTGTGTATGAAATGTTCTTTTAATAGTTTTACAAACATGTTCAGATCTACCTTGCCTAGCCTGACCTCTTTCCTGCCCTCCTGGAACAAAATGTCTGTCTTCCATCACTAACTGGATGTGTTCCCGTTTTCTAAACCGCAATTTTTCTAAAATTGAACTCCTCATCTTTTCCTCCTCCATCTATCTCCGTGCAAGTCAATGGGACACCTATTAGTCCATCTCCTCAAGCTCACTGCCTTGGAGTTACTTTCAACTCTGGTCTTATGTTTTCGCGTCACATCCAGTCTCTCTCCAATCAAAGTATTACCTGCATTTGCCCTTTTCTAACTCAAGTTCCATTGTAACAATGGTATGTTTGTGAGCCCAGGACATAACTGAAAACGAGAGAAATCTCAATGTATCCTTCCTGATAAAACATTTTATGAATAAATAAATAAGGTACTCATCATGCACTCATCATTTCCCGACTTGACTTTTGCAACTCATTACTGATTGGTCATCCAAATACTTCACCTCCATAGCCCAGCTCACTCTCTCTTCTTCCAATGTTTGGATTTTCCTCACAAAACTTTTACTACCTTCTTTCGACACAGGCATCTTACCCATCAATCTCTCCTCCCCTCTGACATGCTGTTATTTTTCTTCTATGTAGTTAACCTTTCCTCATCCTTGTTTGAGCAAGGCCTTCTTCATCTCTTATCACTGTTATATTCTGTATGCAAAATACTTGTTGTCAGATATTCCCATTCAATAAGTGTAGAGCACTGTGGAAAGTGTTGGCGCTATGTAGATGATAATAATAATGTAAATTCATACCTCGTCAATGGAATGAATATCTGAGATGGCCTAGAAAGCATTGCCAATTAACTTGAATAACCAAAGCAAATTTCTTTACAATCAAGTCTATAATTAAATTCCAAAGATTTTTTTCATATTGTTTGGAATAGAGATAGTAAGAGAAATATTTGTTTTGATGAACATCACGGTTGAAGGATGTGCTTAGACAAAGACTATCGTGAGAACTATTTCTTCTGATTGCACAACATTCTATGTGACTGGTGCTAGCAGCACTGATATATATTGTCATGGACCTCAAAATATGACCTTCTCTCTCGATATATATATTGGAAGTAGTTTAATCCAGTTAGACAATATTACTAGTTCTTCTCTGACCTGATACATTTTAGGAGACAACATGAATCAGATTTCGATGGCATATGTAGGCCTAGGGAATGAGCATCATGTAGAGAGGAGCAATGACAACATATTTGTCTTTTGATTTGCTTCCTTTACCATCCTCATGTTTCTCTGCCTGTCAGAGAGTCAATAAAGCTATCAGTGTGCCCTAGGAAGATGAGTGACATAGCATCATAGCCCTAGGTAGTAATAGAAGAAATGTGTCCTTCCACTCAACTCTCAACTTTATTATTGCTTCCACTGTAAAAATAATTACACCAAAGCCAGCCTTCCATGCCCCGGTTCCAGACAACCTTTAGGTAGTCTACATTGTTACTGCAAAGAAAGGTATGAAGAGGAAAGCTTGATTGTTATGAGATTGGGGTAGAAGATAAGATAACAAACAGAGAAGGTGTTTGATAGCCAAAAAGATGGGAACTTGGATGACTAGTGGAGAAAGGAGGAAAAGAGTAAAAACCTGAAAACCTAATAGAAAGGGTAGAAAACTCAATAGCAAAAACTTGAAATAGGAAAGGAGAGATGAAGGAAAGTAAGAGATACATAGCTTATTAGAATGAACAGTGAAGGCTGGTCCGTAGAGGCATGTGGACTATTCCACATTCACATGCAATAAAAAAAATACAGTCTATTGGAGTGGTAAGAGCTAATGAGAAGTATCTTAGAAAAAAACAGCATGTTGTGTATGTCATGTTCTGCAGTTTCCTAACCAACCCTGTCCCTTCTTGTTGCTGAGAAGCTGAGCAGCTAAGCATGTTAAGGTTTTGGATTTTTTTAAATGCCTCATTAACTGGGTAAATGCCCCTTTCACTGGGTACAAACTCCACAGACATGTTTAGTCAACTCTTTTCTGATGTCATCCATCACCCTACACAAACAGGACATGGCACCTCATTAACCCAGGGGTTGAGAAGATGGGATAAAATTGGCATGGATCAATAAGTCAGAGAGCAGAGTACAACTCTGGAGTTAGTGCTTGGCACCACAACATTTTTAAACTTCACCATCCGCCAATTTGAATACAAATGGCTGAATAGTCATGTTCTGTCCTGGAACAGCTCTCCTTTACAAGCCACAGAGATCGTGAATTTTAGAACAGAATTCTGTTGGTTGGTAATGGGACAGGGGCTTTAATAAAGCAACAGAATCCAAGGCAAAGGTTTTTGAAGAAGGGTCAGGCAGAAATCAGAGTCAGACGGTCCAAAGGTCAGGGCAGGTGGCAATCAGTAAAAATCTGAGAGCAGGCAAAGTCAGAAGACCAGCTAGGACAGGAAACACAGGGAAACAAACGCTAGAAGTTCTGAGGCAGGCAACAAAACAACCAAGCACTGACTGAAAGGTGTGCTCTGCTTATGAAGGAGTGGCTCAATCACACAACCTGGTCTTACCTGTAGGAGGGGTTACCTGAGGTCAATGTGACTGACTATGGAACTTAGCTCCATCTTCGATACATCATCGTCCTGGCTCTGCCCTTCAGCCACACTTTCTCTAACCTCTGACCTGCAGACCAGTCTCCTAATACTGCGGCCACCATCTTGAAATGTCAGAACAATCGCTACGAGTTCCCCCGGCTGCAAATTGAGGATCAGAGGATGCTAACTGGGGTGCAGCAACCACATGCACTATGACCACTGCAGACTGACTTCTAGGTGTCATGGTTGCCGTTACCCTTATACACAGGAAAGAGGATACACACAAAGTGAGGGTTGAAAAGCCATTTTACTGACCTTAGAGTGTCCAGGCTTAAAAACAAGAGAGAATCAAACTCAGGAAGAGCCAAGGTCAGGAATACAGAAATATGGATACATGAAAAACAAGCCAGGTCAGGATAATAGAAATACACAGGTCAATATACATGCCAGGTGAGGATACCAGAGGTTCACTGAGTCAAAACGAAGCCAAGGTCAATAATAGGAAATCACAAGAGAGTCGCTAAAGCACTAAATGTGTAGCTAAACATGATAGGGCAATGAGTAAGAGCCTGAACAGACTTTAAATTCTCATGTGTTCTAATTGGTCCACGTCATCTCTGCAACTCCATGATGACACCTAGATGAAGCGGTCCCTTTAACTGGAGGCGTGACATCATCATATGCAAATCTATTTAAGGGCGCGCCTGTAGCGGAGCTCCCTGTACCCTGGCTGGGTATCTCCGCCAAAGGACTGCTTCCTAGCTGGAACAGGGGACAAACCGCAGCACTTCTGCCCACAATCGCCGTGGCTGGACTGGGGCCCTGAAACCGCTCCTTCCTGGAGCCAAATGGGGAATTAGCTCTAGTCCTTACAAGAACTTTCCCCGTTGAATCTCGTGCAAGCTGGAACAGCAGACACAGGAGCAAGTCTTCTTTCCCTCCAATAACAGGACAACACACAGTTGGCTTTTATACAATTCCTCAGGCCAGGTAACACCCCCTGGACCTGATGGAACACTGAATTACAAGATGTACAAACCAATAAAAACAATGTACATTGTCTGACACTCCCCTTGTCACATCCTGTTCCTAGCTGCGGATCATTCTGGCTATGGCTTCTGGTATCCAGTACTCTTTTTACAATTCTTGTTTAGTTTTTCTTGTTTTTTTGGTTTTCTATTCTATGTCTGGAACTTAACATTCATGAAGCGAGCGTGAAGCGAGCATTTAGAACCGCTCGTCCCTTTTATGCCCATCAGTTGACTCTTTGCTAGCTGGCTACGTGTAGGTCAACTTGACTTGTCTCACTCGGGCACAGTGTCTGCCCGGCGCTTCCTTCTACCTGTCTATGAGTTGGTGTTGGATCTGTCGGGTGTTGTTCGAGCGGTCCTGTCTTCGGGTACTTGGCAGTTCTGTGTGCCAGTGAAGGGAGCCTGTCTGTTGTGTATCAGAACAAACTCCAGCAACTGTGGACTAATTGGACTTTATACTGGCGCAACCTATATTTTATACATATTGTTTCTCTATATCTTTCCGTAAGAGGTTGAGGGTGACCCTTACTATTAGGGTTTGGTGCCTGCTATCATATATTTATACTCAGTTGACACTCTAGCACCTATCCTATCTGTATATTTTTTGCATGTGTAAATTGTTTGCAAAGTTTCGCAGTGAGAAGCCTCTGATTAGACAATGTTTAGCAAATACAGGAGATTCTGTGCTAAACATAACGGGGAGGGCTTACAGTAGCTGCCAAAACTAGTTCTGCAGAATATATGTCAGCTTATTCATACCCCCTCCACCCCCCCAAAAAAAATATACAAGCAAATATTAAATGTATATTTAATAGACAATGAAAGTGGTTTTAATGCACAGACACTGTCCATTTTATTAGGAACTGTAATTGATTGCTAGTTCTAAAAAATCTAAATGGCTAGATTTAACCATTGGCTCAATCACACAACCTGGTCTTACCTGTAGGAGGGGTTACCTGAGGTCAATGTGACTGACTATGGAACTTAGCTCCATCTTCGATACATCATCGTCCTGGCTCTGCCCTTCAGCCACACTTTCTCTAACCTCTGACCTGCAGACCAGTCTCCTAATACTGCGGCCACCATCTTGAAATGTCAGAACAATCGCTACAAGTTCCCCCGGCTGCAAATTGAGGATCAGAGGATGCTAACTGGGGTGCAGCAACCACATGCACTATGACCACTGCAGACTGACTTCTAGGTGTCATGGTTGCCGTTACCCTTATACACAGGAAAGAGGATACACACAAAGTGAGGGTTGAAAAGCCATTTTACTGACCTTAGAGTGTCCAGGCTTAAAAACAAGAGAGAATCAAACTCAGGAAGAGCCAAGGTCAGGAATACAGAAATATGGATACATGAAAAACAAGCCAGGTCAGGATAATAGAAATACACAGGTCAATATACATGCCAGGTGAGGATACCAGAGGTTCACTGAGTCAAAACGAAGCCAAGGTCAATAATAGGAAATCACAAGAGAGTCGCTAAAGCACTAAATGTGTAGCTAAACATGATAGGGCAATGAGTAAGAGCCTGAACAGACTTTAAATTCTCATGTGTTCTAATTGGTCCACGTCATCTCTGCAACTCCATGATGACACCTAGATGAAGCGGTCCCTTTAACTGGAGGCGTGACATCATCATATGCAAATCTATTTAAGGGCGCGCCTGTAGCGGAGCTCCCTGTACCCTGGCTGGGTATCTCCGCCAAAGGACTGCTTCCTAGCTGGAACAGGGGACAAACCGCAGCACTTCTGCCCACAATCGCCGTGGCTGGACTGGGGCCCTGAAACCGCTCCTTCCTGGAGCCAAATGGGGAATTAGCTCTAGTCCTTACAAGAACTTTCCCCGTTGAATCTCGTGCAAGCTGGAACAGCAGACACAGGAGCAAGTCTTCTTTCCCTCCAATAACAGGACAACACACAGTTGGCTTTTATACAATTCCTCAGGCCAGGTAACACCCCCTGGACCTGATGGAACACTGAATTACAAGATGTACAAACCAATAAAAACAATGTACATTGTCTGACACTCCCCTTGTCACATCCTGTTCCTAGCTGCGGATCATTCTGGCTATGGCTTCTGGTATCCAGTACTCTTTTTACAATTCTTGTTTAGTTTTTCTTTTTTGGTTTTCTATTCTATGTCTGGTTTTCTTTATGCTGGGATTTCTGGGTTCATTCCTTTTATTCTGTCTCTGGATTTCCCAGTCTCTTGGATTCATTTAAATGTTTGTTTTATGTTTCCACACCCCTTTGTTTTCCATCATTCCTTTTGTTTCAGTGTTCCTGCAGGTAGCTGCTCAAGGCTTCTGCCCTTTCTTGCAGGTAAGTGCTATATATGTCTTCTTTGGTTGTTTTAGCGAACATTAGGCAGTGTAGGACCTGCCAGATATGGGGTACATTGGCGTTGTTGGCAGGCTTATGCAATGTATGATCATATAATGTGACAAAATCCCCATGATTTCCATATATAGTGCTTAGTTATTTCTCCTCTTGTTTTGCCTATCTTAGCTTGTTTTAGTTTGTATACCCAGTCCATGTACAGTCCTGTCCTGCCCATGTTATGTTCATGTTTCCCTCATGTCTTGTGTACATGTTCTGGGTTTAGCTTCCTATCCTTCTCTGGTTCTGGGTTCTCCTAGTTTTGTCTTGTTTTCATGTTTGGTGACTATCCTAGCCTTGTCTTGTTTCTATACTGGATACACTCCTGCTGCAGAGCCTCCCTATTCAGCTCTGGGAGGTCTGCTTAATTCCTGCTCCTAGTTCCTGGGATCCGCTGAAGCTGAATCAGGGTTGTGGCTGCACAAACGCTGGTGCTTAACACCAGGGGGCGTGCGGTTACCCTGCACCAGACCCTGCTAATCCACCTCCACACTGTGACTCCTACTCTGAACATCAGGCATACTGGGTCCCGGTCCTCTCACCGCCGCCCAGACAGTGTCTGGGTCCTGGGCACCGGACCGCCACCCCGACACCCCTACAGTGTACACAATCCCTCCCCTCTGCCTGTGATATAATTAACAAAGACAATAGGCTAACTCAATTAACTCTAAACAGAAAAAACATACATTTTTACAAACCCCAAAAAGTACCCCAAGATACAACCTATCCCCACAAAAGTCACATCCCCTGATAGCCCCGATCTGGGTGAACAACATATCCCAAAAATCACCCAGATCGGTTCAGGGGTTCAGGAATTTCCTGTAAGTCTTATTTTTGCCCCACCGTGCACATGGTCCCATGCCCAAAACAGTTCCATAGACTCGACGACAAAACACAGCTGGACAATTTAAGATGGCCGTCGCTACATGTTTGACTATGTTCCAGTTAAAAGTCCAAGGGGCAGAAACAGTAGTTTTGAACATGGGTTATCACAGAGCTCATAGTCCCAGGGTAAAAGACTGTCAAGTAGTCCCCTCAAAAACAAATTCAGCTAAAAGGGGGAGTTTGCCACAGCGCCCTTGGAGCAACACTTGAACATCTGTCTTTGGAGATCAGTGGCATGGTGCCGGCAAATGCCGAGGAGCATAGCTGACTTAGATAATTTTTCAACTTTGGCTATTTTGACC
This sequence comes from Pelobates cultripes, assembly GCA_933207985.1. Taxonomy (NCBI): domain Eukaryota; kingdom Metazoa; phylum Chordata; class Amphibia; order Anura; family Pelobatidae; genus Pelobates; species Pelobates cultripes. The sequence continues at coordinate 41,601,957 of OW240921.1, forward strand.
TTAAATTTGAAATTCACTTTCAATTCACAATTTAGTGAAAAACCCTGATATACAGTTAGGTCTGAAGGAAATAATTGGACACAACAAATGCTTTGTTATTTTGTCTGTTTACCAAGATAAATTCAAATTGCAGTTAAATAATAATTATGGGCTTAGAGTGTCGTCTCTCAGCTTTAATTTGAGTGTATGCACATCCAAATTGGAGGGTTTAGGAATTACACCTCTTTAATATGCAGTCCCCTCTTTTTCAAAGGACCAAAAGTAATTGGACAATTGGACAATTGGCTCAAAAGCTGCTTCATGGACAGGTGTGGACTATTCCTTTGATATTTCTTCATCAATTACGCAGGTAAAACGTCTGGAGTTGACTCCAGATGTGGCATTCACATTTGGAAGCTGTTGCTGTGAAGCCACAACATGCAGTCAAAGAAACTCTCAATGCAAGTGACACAGGCCATCCTTAGGTGACAAAAAAAGTCCATCAGATATTTTAAAGCAAAGAAGTAGAATA
>OW240921.1:41611794-41630445 GCA_933207985.1 Pelobates cultripes
TAAATAACGAATAACCTCAAAATATGCATTTCTATTCATATATACACATAATTCATATGAGCAGCTTCTTTATATATTTCTATCATAGTCTTAAATTAGAGGGACAAAGGTTTAAAAACAATATCAGGGAGGATAACTTTACTGAGAGGGTAGTGGATGCATGGAATAGCCTTCCAGCTGAAGTGGTAGAGGTTAACACAATAAAGGAGTTTAAGCATGCGTGGGATATCCTAACTATAAGATAAGGCTAGGGACTAATGAAAGTATTTAGAAAATTGGGCAGACTAGATGGGCCGAATGGTTCTTATCTGCCGTCACATTCTATGTTTCTATGTTTCTATATTGATATTAAGGTAATGGTTTTATGAGTATTTGTCTTAGAAACCCATGAGAATTAGTGAAATATAAATGAATTATAGTATTTATATGTAATGGACAAAAGCTCGAAGTGTGATTGGTTAGAGCATTGACATAATATGGAATTAGGTAATTGTCATGTTGTATATTGGTAGGTACATGTGAAATGTACAGGTGGTGACAAGTGAGAATTATCAGTAATCCCGAGTGAAGTGAACTGACATTTTTATGATGAAGTAGCTAAAAAGAAAACAGTTAAATGGCATATGTTGTCTTACGTGGCATTTTTTTTTTTTAATTCTTTATTTTTTGTGTGCAGTTTTTGACATTGCAGCTTGCTAAACCACGACAGCTGAAGCAAGTACTTTATATTAAACAAGTATGTGGCATTGTAACAAGAGCACAATTTGAAATGCATAACAAGCGATTGCTGAACTATAACAGTAAGTTTTATGTTCGATCAGTCTAGGTGCAAGTGAAAAGTAATGGTGAACCATATTTCAAACTTGCTAGGTATACCCACTTTTGTATCTATTGAGGGAGTCCATTTGGGACCAGTTGTTGGTCACTGATGTTTGTCTGGGGTCAACCATTATAGGGTTCCAGTATGGTCTCTGATGGTGTTGTCTGGTTTGTCGCAGGGCCTAATAGTTATGTCTCTAGACAAGGGACTGATGTTGAGTGAACTATAGCTTAACCTTCACACGGGGTTAGGATGAGTAATCTGTGGCTTTATACGAGAATAGTATGTAGGGGTGGCAAAAAAGAGTACACTCCTGTGTTAGCTCTGAGAAGATTGTCCAGGTTGTGCGTTCCCTAAATGTTATAACTATGGCCTGCTCACCTAGCTAGCCCTTTCCCGTGTATAGAAGCGTAGAGGAAATTATCATGCTTTCGTCAGGCTAGGGGAGAGTATGCATACCGTGTAAGGTCTGAGCCTAGTGGCCCAAGATGTGGATTATGCGTTTAATGGGATATGCATCCGGGTTAAGAGCCCCTGACCAAAGGGGTTTAGAGGGGGTGGGGGTGAGAATTATACGCCACTTAATGTGGTCTTGTTATCAGCCGTCTTAGCCGGCGTGTTTGTGTGCTAGCCCTGTACCTTGAAGAGCCTAGCGAGGTATTACAAATGGCAAACGGGCAACAAAACATTCAAACAAAATTATAATATAATAATAACGAAAGTCTAGTCCGTGCCTGTCATTCGGGGTTTCCTGCTTCCTGCGAGTTTGCTGTTCTTGGGACAAACGGTGGTATGGAGGCAGGGTCCCATGATGTGGCCGGTGCCCCTGAGGTGGAGGGCATGTTCGGGTGTACTAGTCCCAGGGTTTCTAGGAAGGTCGACGCTTCTGCCATGGAGTCGCTAAGGAGCCGTTCAACCCCCACCGATAGGTCAGTCCTGCTGCTCGCAGCTGTGTCGTGACCGGGCGTAGATGGAGTGTGGACCGTGTCAGAGCCTGTAAGAAGGTAAGAGTCGAGTTTTCAAAGATGAGGGGTGTTTTGCCTTTTAGTGCTAACATTATCTGGAGTTTGTCAGGTAGGGAGATGCCACAGAGAATGACATCACGCACCACGGTGGACTGGAGGTGAGAGGGGCTTGGGAGATGGTATACACTGTCGATTGCTAACTTCTGGGCCACTGCGTGTGGCAGGATTGTGGCCAGCATCCTCCTGATGTAGTGGGGCAGCTCCTCCGCTGTAATCGCAACAGGGATGCCCCTGATCTTGATGTGAGTGCATCTCTGGCAGTCTTCAAGTGTGGTAAGTTTAAGCGATAGAGATTGGTGCTGTGTCTGAAGTACTTTTATAGAGTCATTCACAGTAGATAAATGAGATTGCATCCCGGTAATTTTTTTCGATACCGCCAGGACCTTCGTTTTGAGACGGGCTGAGTCGGCTGCAAGTAACTTGTAAATATCGGCCAAGAGGAGTTTTAAGTCCTTTTTATTGGTCGGCGCTGAATCGTCAGATGGTTCCTGTGTCCCAGCCTGTGATGTTGGTGAGTGTCGCAAGCCTTCAGGCCGGATTTGTCTTGGTGCAGTACCCTGGTCCCTGTCAGGAATGTCGTCCGCGGCACAGGGCCTTGGTTATGCCGGCCTTTGTAACATGGCTCCTATGTCTCTGTCATCCGCTGGGGTGTGCGTCTTGGGAGCGCCTACCCATGCCCGGCATAGTTGTTGGCGAGGCAGACAGTATTTGGGTGTGAGGCATCTCAGCACTGGTCGTTGCGATGCCTCCCAGGAGACTCTCTAGCCCTTGCAGCGTGCGGTAGGTCCCGTTTCTGTGTTTCTGTGGGGCTGGCTTTGGTGGCAGAAAGAAAGGCATCTAGCGATGCTACCTGCTGTGATCCTTGTCAGCAGGTAGCACGGTCCTCTAGGGCAAAAACATGCACAGTCTTTTAATGCAACTTCATTCCAGGCACTTTATTTGTAAGTTTACATATGAGGCAGCAGCAAATGAAAACATAAATATAACAGGTTTCCCTTTAAACAAAAACCTAGCTCGTCTGAGCACTGACTCACTTTGAATAACCCTCTCTATCAGGGTTAAACTAACAAAACATACTGCACCAACCTTATTAGATAGCAACACTCTGCTAGCTAGCCTGTTGCTTTTCTTTCTCCACTCCCAGTGCTCCAAGCCAGCCTTGCCCTGACTGCTTTCCTTTCTGCACTCCCAGTGCTCCAAGCCAGCCTTGACTGCTTCCTCCGGCACTCCCAGTGCTCCAATCCAGCCTTGACTGCTTCCTTTCTGCACTCCCAGTGCCTAGTCTCCTTGACTCTCTATCTGGAGAGAACAGCCTCTCTCCTACCTGCTTCCTGGGAGGAAGCCAGCAATCCCTCCCTTTTTTCTGCCTAGCCGGGAGGGGTTTATTCACACTGCAACAGCTCATTAACTGCAGCTGAGCAGTGGGTTGGAGACGGTCCAAAAAACCCTTGTCTGGATCTATGTCTCCCCAGAAAACCACTAAACTGTGGAGTGGAGCACTGGCCCACCCTTCTCTCCAAATGCTCCACCCCAGGTGCCCATAACTAAACAAAGCTTTGTTTTGTGCAACACACAAACTACACGTACTTCCCCTGGGGTTAAAAGGCCTATCTGCCTTCACTTTATCACGCTGCCCTTCTGAACCTGGCCGTGTTTATGTGGTGGCTGGATTAGGCTCAGTTCAGCAGATATCTTCGAGATAAGGTGTATATTTTAAGGAGCTTTGAGAAATGGCGTCTGGTGAGGACAGTTGCACACGTTATTGAATAACCCTAGGAGTCTCTAGTTTAATGCATTATGGACAACAAATTCACAGATAATACCACACAAACATTTGCTTGTCATATTTTATGACCTGTGACCTATATTGTGAATATATAGGTCTGTGCATGACTGTAGATAGGTAGATAGATAGTCATGTTCAGGCCAGTGGGGAGATCAAAGATCTTTCTCACTGGGCCAGAGAAGCATTGTATAGCAGGATGGGAGCCTGGGGGACTCGTGAAGTACTGATTATGTATATTATCTATATTTGCTGTTTGCATGTTATGAGAACCAACAAAAGATTTAATGCTTCACTATAATCTCTGTTTTTGAACTATTTTAAGATGCACACTTTTTTATATATTTTATATTTTGTTGCAAATATGTATATTTTTGGATATTTTAATAAATACTTTTTTAGCCTTTATCTTAGACCCAAATACTTGTGACTTCATTCCATCAACAATCTCTTTTGTGGGGATATAATTGACCTATGCCCTATGGGTTGAGCAAACCCGTATTGCTCAGGATTCTTTTATATTATACCCCCAACATCTAGAGATGTTATGTGGTATCATAGTTTGTCTTGCATGTTTGCACCTGAGGTCTTGTGGCTGAATATTATCCTATAGTGTGGATTATACCACTTCATTTATATTGGAGTCATATGAGCTCATGAACATGTGAGTACATACTCTTGATTTTATTATTGGCTCTAATATATTGTGGCTTACTGCACTGTATATGGGTTTTGTCTTTTTGTTGTTTCAATTTTATATGCTCCATTGAGGACCCAAACCTGCATTTCCTATCCATCCTTGCAAGTAAACAAAATGTGTATGGAAAATTAAAACACTGTTTACAATAATTAGTATGTTAAAAGAACATATAACTATAGGCCTTTAATGTGAGGTCAGCCAACATAATATTATTAGATTTGTGCATGTAGGAAAAGTGCAGTTTAGCTTAATACATTTTCTTACATTTATAATGTTGTCTGATGCTCATTAATATGACAGTTCAGTTCAAAGAGGGTGCGCAAATGCCTAATCTGTGTACTGCTAAATACCTGGGACCATACAGCCACACAGTCTTAAATGGACACTATAAGGTCTGGAACACAAACATGTATTCCTGACCCTATAGTGATAAAACCAGCATCTAGCCCCCATCCCTCTCCCTTGCCTCCCTAAATATAGTAAAATCTTGCTTGTATTCAAGTCTGCTGCCGCTGCCCCTGATCTGCCTGCCTGTCTGATATCATCAGAAGTGGTGGTCTGAGCTAATAACAATGCTTTCCCATAGGATTGTCTGAGACTGTGGCAGATCAGGTGCAGAGTCAGCACAAGCCAAACACAGCCCTAGCCAATCAGCATCTCATCATAGAGTTGCTTGAATCAATGCATCTCTATGAGGAAAGATCAGTGTCTGTATGCAGAGGGTGGAGACATTGAATAGTAGTCACTGTCCCAGGAAGCACCTCTAATAGCCATCTGAGTGGCCAGTGGAGTTATCTCTTAGCATTTTCTCTGAAAAGACAGTGTTTACAGCAAAAATGCAAATACAATATTTGTGTTCACAAACCAAAGTGCATTTAGTGCAGTTTACTGCAAAAAGCCTGAAGGGAATGATTCTACTAACCAGAACAAATACAATAAACTGTAGCTGTTCTGGTGACCATAGTGTCCCGTTAAGGTTTGAGATAGCACACAAGTTTGTATTTTTTTAGATTCATATTTTATTAACGGGTCTAGCAACAAAACAATTTAAATTAAGGAAACAAAACAAAAGAAAAGCCTTGCTCTTTAGGCCACTTACTATTCTAACATTTCCAACTAACCAAAGTTGGGCGGCAACAATTACAAAAGTTACAATTACAAGTTGCCAACAATACAAAGATCTTTTTCAATCTTAAAGGACCACTATAGTGCCAGGAAAACATACTCGTTTTCCTGGCACTATAGTGCCCTGAGGGTGCCCCCACCTTAAGGGTCCCCCTCCTGCCGGGCTCTGGGGAGAGGAAAGGGGTTAAAATCTTACCTTTCTCCAGCGCCGGGCGGGGAGCTCTCCTCCTCTTCTCCTCCTCCATAGCAGGAGCCGCACGCGCATTCAGCCAGTTCACAGGAAAGCATTTACAATGCTTTCCTATGGATGCTGGCTTCTTCTCACTGTGATTTTCACAGTGAGAAGCACGCAAGCGCCTCTAGCGGCTGTCAATGAGACAGCCACTAGAGGCTGGATTAACCCATAGGTAAACATAGCAGTTTCTCTGAAACTGCTATGTTTACAGCAGAAAGGGTTAATCCTAGATGGACCTGGCACCCAGACCACTTCATTAAGCTGAAGTGGTCTGGGTGCCTATAGTGGTCCTTTAACTTTTTCTCATAGCAGAAACTATCTTGGTGATCCAGAACTCCACGGCTGGATTCTTTACCTGCAGTGTTGTGTGCACAGTCACTGTGGAGTGGAGCAGTGGCCCTCCCTTCACTCCCAATGCTCCAACCCAGGAATCCAAATTAAATTATAGAATTGTCATAGCTAAAATATTCTTCCTGGAGCTAGACTATACATTTGGATTCAGTACTTTTTCCATCAACAACAATGCCCTGCGCTTTGTCACAATACATAATATGAATATTATATATATAGTTTACAGTACACTGATAGGTGCATTTTCCCACCATTTGGTTCATAGATCCAGTGAGAAAAAATAACCAATAGAATGAAAAAGGATAGGGGCAGTAAAAAAGAAGCTATATCTGTGGATATTTCATATATTTATTAAAATATTATATTTAAATATAGCTTTTTTTTACTGCTTTTCCTTTATTTTCCCCTTGTGGTAACTTCTCACTTGATCTGAGAATAAAAACAACATTTAGTTTCTGTCCCCTAGCCATCAATCATCATTTTTCCTATCAATCATCTCTTGTTTTTTGACATAGCGGGCCAAACTCCAAATACTGGATGAAACACACGTTTGTCCATCTCGCTAGCCATTCGATCAGTTATACATCTGTAAGATGATTTGGAGATATGCAATTTGGCTGAATAGCCGATCTGTGTAAATTCACTAAATCGCAATTAACCGGGTTCTGAATGCTCAAGTCTAAATATTATATCACAGCAAATATGCTGTAAATATAACTGCAAAGGCTGGCATATTAAAAAAAAAAAAAAAAAAATCTTAAAGGGTTTATTCACTAAACTCCAAATTGTAATGAATTAGAACCTGAATGCCAAAATTAAAGTCTAAAGTAGTCGAGTTGCGACTATTTCTAAGTTGGAGAATTCTTCCAGATGAGCTTTTATGGCCTTTTTAATGCCATTAGAATTTAGGTTACAAATAATGTTGTTAGAATGAATCACCATATCCACGGAATACTTGGGAGAAATACAGGGAACTAATTTTATGGATCACTTATTGTGACTGTGAAAAATGTTATTCAGCATCCTTATTCTATGCACCCTGCTGGCCAATGCTGTGTTAATAGTAGCAAACACAACAATCCCAAGCACCGCAGAGGAAACAACCCCTTTTATGTACAGCACAACTAAAAACATCTTGTTTTCAATTTGTTTTGTATCTTTTTTTTCTTGTCATGTAATTATTTTTTTTTACATTTTATTTCTATAAATGTAACATTGTTTTTGCAACAGAATAAGTTGAAGCGGAATTGTCACATGTGGTATTTAAGAAAAAAACAAACAATGTTCATATGTTTTATTTTTTAGTTTACATGCTGCGATTGCTTATTCTGACACAGTTAGAGCATGTCATACGTATTAATATAACCCCCGCAGTGTTGTTTACATTCACAGTACTGTGCAAGGAATGACCAAGTATACATTTTTTTTCAAATTGTATTTATAAATCGCCAACATATTCCACAGCGCTGTACAATTTGGCAAAAAGATGTACCAAAACATTTAAGGTGATGGAGGTTTCCTCTTTTACCCTGTTTGTCTCCAGAATTTTAATGCAACAGTAAATATTAGAAGATCTTTTCATATGATCCTCTAGTGAAGTTTAAATTCTCTGGCATTGATGGAAGGGATGCAGCTTTTGCTATTTGCTAGGTAATTGGAAGAATTATGCATTGCTACCTAACATATAAACTACTGTGCAAAAGTTGGAGACAGTTTGTACCCCATTGTAAAGCCAGACTGCAGTGGTTACAGGGAAGGCGCAAGGACTTTTGACTACAATGGTGAATAACCCCCACCTCCCCCCGCTCCCCCTCCCCCCAAAAAAGTGCATCTTCACCTGTGTGTGCTTTCCACTCGGGATAAAATGAGAAAATCAATTGAATTCCCTTTGAATTCTCACTTTAGTAAAATACAATGTGAGTGTCTAGAGGCAACAGTGGAACATGGTGGAGGTGCCTTGAAAATTTAGGGCCGTATTCATGCAAATGGAGTCAGAACAAGGCTCGGGTCCTGCAGGAACACGTGAGAACGGCGTTCCTGCACTTTTTCCACAGCAGGAACTAACGTTCCTGTTAGTAGTCCTGCAGGACTTGCCTTTTGCCTCCTTCTCAACACACACAGCAGCTGAAAGGAACTACACTGAGGATGTCAGCCAGATCCTGCTGCTAACCCTGGCTCAAACAGCAGCTCTTCCAGGTGCAGTGCACACTCACAGTCAGCTGGCTGAAGGTGATCTCCTCTGTACAGGAAGAGCTGGGGGCTCACACAATCCACCATGGATTACCAAGTTGGCTGTAACACGGGAAAGAAAAATCTTCAATCATGAGGAAGAGGGCAGCCCTGCTGAGAAAATGATGCAGCTTTGAGATACAAAGGTAAGAGTAATTGGCTCTGGCAGTGCCTGGGGTTAATGGGGTTAAACCTTCTGAATGCCAGGGGGCACTCAGGGCAGCCATCAGAGGGTGACAACTGCAGAGTGCAGACTGCACAGGTAATCCTCTACATGCCCAGGCCCCCAGCCCTTCAATCAAGCAGGGCCCAGGATATACTTACCTTCCCCTCCAGCACTCTTGCGAGCCGTAAAGCGCTGCCGCGGGTTGTCATGACAACGCTCTGCGGCACGCAATGCGTGCTGGGCTCGCGTCAGAAATAGAGCACTGGCTGGCAGGAGGGAGAACGTGGAGGGAGTCTGCTGGGCTCCTCCTTGCTGACCCAACAAGCGGAGCCACCGGACCACCAGGGAATCCAGTGTCCCCCCTCCCTGGCTACAGGTAAGAGGCAGGGAGGGGGGAATACATCTATTTTTTTTTTTTTAATTATAAAAATTCAACATAAAAAAAATACCTCCCAGCAGCATTTGTCACACATCCACCACACACACATACATCATCAAACAGACAAACTGCATCCACTACACAACCATACACATCATCCACTACACAACCATACACATCATCCACTACCCAACCATATACATCATCCACTACCCAACCATACACATCATCCACTACCCAACCACACACATCATCCACTACACAACCATATACATCATCCACTACACAACCATACACATCATCCACTACACAACCACACACATCATCCACTACACAACCATATACATCATCCACTACATAACCATACACATTATCCACTACACAACCACACACATCATCCACTACACAACCATATACATCATCCACTACATAACCATACACATTATCCACTACACAACCACACACATCATCCACTACACAACCACACACATCATCCACTACACAACCATACACATCATCCACTACACAACCATACACATCATTCACTACACAGCCATGCACATTATCCACCACATAAACACACTAACTGCATCCACTACAGACACACAACATCCACTACACAACCACACTCATCATCCACTACACAACCACACAAACTGCATCCACTACACACATCATCCACTACACAAACACACACTCTGCATTCACTATACACACACTACATCCACCATACATACACTCTGCAGTCACTATATACACACTACTTCCACTACACACCCTGCATTTACTATATACACAAACACTACATCCACTACACAAACACACACACTGCATTAACTATACACACACGCAGTCTGCATTCACTATTCACATACTACATCCAGTACACAAACACACACACTGCATTCACTATACACACAATACATCCACTATACACACACACTCTGTCCACTACACAAACATACAATCTGAATCCACTATAAACAGCATATCCACTTTACTCACGCACTTTGTATCCACTACACACATTCTATAGCCACTATACACACACAAACAAATTCAGTACACACACACTTCATCCTTGTGGGTGGACTTAAGATGGGCCCTGTGGGTGGATTTGGGAGAATTCTTAGAAACCAACTCTAAATACAAGCTGGTACAATGTCTCAGGAAACATTGCTGGTTAACTTTATTCACGTTTTTTTTTTTAAAGATGAGCACCGTGTTTAACCCTTTGCTGATATTCAAGGCTTCACTGTACAAATCAGATACTGAAAGGGTTATGCTTAGCAATGTAGGTCCCAGCTGCTGTTTTGGGAGATCTCAGATATAACTCTCATAATGCTTTGTCAAGCAAAGCATCATGGGAGTTGTAGTTCAGAAACAGCTGGGGATCTGTGAAGTTAACCATTTGCCTTTTAAGACTGCTAATTGGGACCCTATATCCTGGCATAGCTAAGGCTCAATTGGTTAACTCTGGCTGTGCCCTGGATAATATATTAAAAAATAAATAAATATAATTTTGCATTGATAAAAAACCTATTCCAGTGATACTTGCTAACCTTTGTCACACCACCCAATGGCAGTCAAAGCGTTAAAGGAACACTATAGCGTTAGGAATAAAAACCTGTATTCCTAATGCCCTGGCCTTAATTATATGTACAAATAAAAGTAAGAGGACTAACCACAGGCAGATAGGTAGTCAAAAATACTTTTATTTTAACAAAAGTATAAAAAACACAACGCGTTTCGACAAAAATAGGCTTTTTCAAGCCTATACACTTTACACTTGAAGAAAAAAAAAAATTGGCAAAACGCGTTGTGTTTTTTATACTTTTGTTAAAATAAAAGTATTTTTTGACTACCTATCTGCCTGTGGTTAGTCCTCTTACTTTTATTTGTTGCTGTTTTATCCTGGCTGATTTTTTTATTATTTTAAAGATCCAATACTACTAAAGAAATCCTAGGTGGGGATTATTCCACTCACGCCTGGTTCATAGAGCAGTGTGGCTGCTCTATACATTGTAAGTATGTTTCATTTTATCTTTTACTTCTATTTTATCTACTGAGAACACTATGGGCCCTCTTTTGTGATTTTATTTTTCATAAGACCTGCACTGCAAATATTGCTAGAAGGATATCCTACATGTGGGTTTAAATACCACTGTACGCTGTTTTACTCAGAGCTGGTGATAGCTCTCTAAATTGTAAGTTGGCACTCTTAGGACCTCAGTGTGGTTTGTAGTTGTAGGTGACATACGTTATTGCACCATTGGGTTTTTCCCTAATTTTTATGTATTTTATATGCTGACGTGTATCTGAGACGTTGCAAGAAGTATTTAAGAAACACCTCCTATTGTCCAGCTATATCCTACATGTGGGGAGTTTCAATTACCACTGCATGCTCTTTTACCTAGAGCTGGGCATAGCTCTTTATATTGTGAGTTGGCACTTCTCTATTTTCTATGTTGTCCGTGACACCATTTCCTGACGGTTTTGCACTATTGGTCCCTTCTTGTTTCTGCTTTTGTATTTCATATTAACTACTGAGGACCCAAAGCAAGAACCAAAGAATACCTATCCAAGGTCCACACTGCATTTTCAGAGACTTTTTGTACTTCCTTGTTTCTGTGTATATTATCTCTCATTGTACTACTTTTCCTGTTCTCCCAGATTTGTTGAAGGGTTTGAGGGTTGTCCTTCCCCTCAGGTGTGCAGCTTCATTCCCCCTGTGATCAGTACTGTAGCGCTGTTCCACCCCATTTTCTTTTTTGATACATACCATTAAAGGAATACTACAACATTTAGGAATACAAACCGTTAGTCTTAACGCTATAGTGCCCCTCTCCCTAGTTATATAAAGGTGTCTCCCATCACCTCATGGGCAGACTGGTAGCATGGAGACTGGCGCTGGGTGGGAGAAATGATAAGTGAAATACTCTTTTTACACCCTACAGGTGGAGGCTGGGGAGCTAACTGGTTACCAGGGCACTATGGCGTCAGGAATACACATTTGTATTCCAAATACTATAGTGTTCCTTTAAAGTATGGCTTTAAACTTAAGCTTTCTTCTAAATTTGTCAAGCACATTTATAATTTCTATGAACTGGAAAAGGTGAGTAAAGGAACACTCCAAACCATTAACACCATGCCACCTTAAAAAAGGTAAAACATCTGGGAAAGAGCGCTTTCTAATTGCTTTGTGATTGCTTTATGGTTCAAGGTGCAGTGTTATGATTGCTATGAATGCTGGATTACAGGTAAGTTAAATATGTACTTACAGGGAGACGGAGAGCATGGGAGGCTCAGAAAACTCCCAAAACTGCAGTGTTACAAACTAATAATTATGGAGTGTCCCTTTAATATATACACACACAAAAACGCTAATTTATCATAACTGGGGTAATTTAGACCCAAGGAAGCATGAACTAATCAGCTGCAAGAAAAATAGTAATAATTAAAAGGAAAACAAAATGTGCAATTATGATTATTTTATTATGTTTTTCTAACCTACACATTAATCACTACAAATTAAACATGGAAATAGTATATATAATGCCACAACTGTGCAATATAATAAATAAAAAATTTACAATGGAAATATCACTTGCAAACAATTTATGTGAAAAAAGAACACATTGTGGGATATTTCTAGTGTGTGATTCATCGAGACACAGTTGCAATTCCAACAATAAGGATTATAATGGTTTTGCACAAGAAAGAAGTATCAATTCATAGCATTATTTTATCTTATAAAAGACATATGGATTAAGGATTAGCGATCCGGCTATAATCCTACTGCGATTTTCAAACATTTCTTTCTTTGATGCTGTTACAGATTAATAGGTGTTTTATGTATTCATTAATATATTTCTTATGTGGAGCATAGCTTCTCAACTTCTTAATTTAAGACGTTGAGACATAATTTACTAAGGAGCACTTTTTTCAGAGAGGGGAAAAAAAGCTAATAATAATATACAAAAAACTCCCTAATTATTCTGCAGTATATTTATGCAATCATAAGATTTATTAACAACTTGCAAATCCGTAAATTGCTACTACTGCTAAATGCAAAAAGTAGTTATTATTCATTAACGTGTTTGCTGATGATTTATTAATGCATTTATCCTCAGTGTTCTGTAAATTGGGGTTTTGTACTGAGTAAAACCCACTTTTATTGCTCAGGTGAATAATTAATTTACAATAATATGAGTGGGGCCCAAATAAAATGGAGTGGAAGGAGGATGACTTTTACGCTTTAAGGACTCAGCTTCAGAAGCTGGACATACCATTAAGGACACAAGCATTTTTTGCATTTTTTGCTGTTTGTGTTCAACTGCAATTTACATCTCTCTCATTTATTGTACCAACACATATTATATACCCTTTTTTAGATGACAAAAGGGCTTTAATTGGATGTGACCTATACATATATAAATTCTTATTTATTACAAAAAAAAAGCAAAATAATGGGGGGGAAAAACTAAAAATATATTTTTTCCACTTTTTGGCAATAATAACATGTGCATAATATGTCCAGCTTAGGAAAAGTAATTCAAAATCAATTCATTTATGTGTCTTGATTTACAAAGTGTATAATATGTGTAGGATTTCAGTTTATTTTAAAAGTTACAGGTCACAAACTACAAGGTCTAAAATAAAATTTCAATGTGAAACAATTTTAGAAGTTGGTATGTTTGTCTTGGAAGTTTAATACCCATCACAGAAAACAAAATTTCCACACAAGAGTATATATTTATATAAAGAAGACATCACAGACTATTTACCTAAGGTGGGTGGGGGCCCTAAATGACTTCATGGGGAGGGACCTATTGTCCTCCTTCCCAGCCCCCACCCCCAAGCGGCGGGTCGTAAAGAAGAATAAGGGGGGCCTATTGTGCTCTGGAGGGACTGGGGGGGAGGACAATAGGTCCCCCCCCCTTATTTTACTTTAGGGCCCCCACCCACCGCTCAGGGATGGGGGCCGGAGGGGAGGACAATAGGTCCCCCCCCGTTTTTCTGATTTAGGGTCTCCACCCGCCACTCAGGGTTGGAGGCCGGAGGGGGCAATAGGTCCCCCCTTCAGTTTAAAAGCCCCCACTCGCGCGACACGGGTTGAGGCTCGGGAGGGGGGGACACAGGTTTTTTATTTTTTTTTATTTATTTTTTTAACAGTGAGCAGCCACAGTAGACATGCCCCTACTTGCGGTATAGCAAGTAGAGGCAGAATTTACTAATACTAAGTAATCTTTACTTAGTATTAGTAAATTTGGCTGAAAGACCAATTTAGGTCTTTCAGCCTTTTAGTAGATAGCTCCCTAATACCGTTGGAATTAGGGCGTTATCTACTTATTCATTCCCATCCATTGACTGGCTAAGTAACTTACATTTTATATGAATGTGTTACTTGATTGTTGTAAGTGTTGCAAATGCTTACAGCTGAATCCTGGCTATGTTTGTATACTTTTTATTTAAACTGCTATACAGTGTAACATTCTTCATTCTTTCACTCGGTATATTAGTACTTCGGCAGTTCTGTGCTTCAGCACTTCATCACTTTGGAACTTCGGCAACTTCGGAACTTTGGCACTTCGGCGATTTCGGAACTTCTAGAATTCGGAACTTCGGTAAATTCAGCTATTCAGACATTCGGAAGTATCCGAATGTCCGAATTGCCCAAAATTCGCCTAATTCACGTTCGGAACAAAACAAATTGCACATGTCTAGTGTTAGTGCATGGGCTGTAGTGTGTTTATATGGGTATAAAGTTTGTGTAGTGTGTATATAGGGCTGTTTGTGTGTTAGTGCATGGGCTGTAGTGTGTATATATGGGTTTAGAGTGTATAGGGTGTTTGTGTGTTAGTGCATGGGCTGTAGTGTGTATATATGGGTTTAGAGTGTATAGGGTGTTTGTGTGTTAGTGCATGGGCTGTAGTGTGTATATATGGGTATAAAGTTTGTGTAGTGTGTATATAGGGCTGTTTGTGTGTTAGAGCAGGGACTGTAGTGTGTGTGTGTGTGTATATATATATATATATATATATATATATATATATGGGTTTAGGGGTTTCGCTCACTGTCCAATCTCCCCTCCACCGCCCGTGAGGGGACAGAACTCCCTCTTACGGCATGCCGGCCTCGACCCATGGCCATTTGCCCGGTTTGCCTGACGGCCAGTCTGGGCCTGATGTATTCTGTCACAGTTTTGGCACAATGAGGAGGTAAGTGACTTCTATCTCATGTATTTTATCATAGTATGGGCACGTTCAGGAGGACACATTCCAGAAGAGCTGCTCTATAGGGTTCAGCATTATTTTTGTTTACGTGTTCATGTTGACTCAGTTATTTTAATACTTGCCAATAATCCTGAATTTGGTAGAACAGTCCCAAAATTGTGAACCCTATTCCCTATTGCTTCTGGTAATATATCAACATGGTGCTCTGTGTATGGCCATTGTTACTCAGACCACTAGTTTATTAATCGTCTTGGTAGCCTGTCACCCAATAAAACATACAATGTTTAAAACATTGATTGTTACTAGTGACACAAATTGCATCACCAGCCCCACATGCACCTGTTGTTGAAAAGTAGGCATAAGCATTAACAATATTTAATTTATGTTAATTAATATTTCTAAATATCATATCTCCCAACATTACAAAAGTACAAAGAGGGTTACTAATTTTATGGGTGTGAGTCTGTGTTTTGGCCAGGGTCGCGGCTGTTCTGAGAAATTTTAGGTGACTTACTAGTAATAACCAAAATGTAATTTAGAACAAGAACAATGTATCTTATTTACACAGACTAAACACATTTACTTATTTATTTCTAAACACATTTATTGTAGTCTAAAGACACATTACTGTGAGTATTATTAGTGTGGAGCTCTGTAATCGCAAACACACCAACAATATGGAGCTCCTAGAAACAAGGGACATTAAGATAGGAAAGAGAGACAGAGCGATTTGGGCCCAAAATAGGAACTGTACCTAAAATAGGGACACTTGGGCTGTATGCAATATAAAGATGTTTTTCTTTATTACAATATATACTTTAATTTCAGCTAGTGTCGATTGTAAATCAAGATTCTAGCTGTTTATAAATTTGCTGGTTATTTACATAGTTTGGGTATTCTCATAATATGCATCAGACTGCGCTTAACATTGACATAATTCTGAAATAAACTGTATAAGTTGCAATGCACACAGCAATTTATGACCTTATTTGTAATGCCTTCTACAGAAGAACATATATCTTCCACAGATACATCCTGGATATGTACGGCACCATTATTTACATGTTGACAGTAAGTTAGCACAGAATTAGACATGACAGTCAATAGATACTGCTCTCAAATGTTGACATTTATTTCAACAGAGATTCCAAGACAGAAATGTACATTAGGGAGAATGGG
The DNA here is from genome assembly GCA_933207985.1 of Pelobates cultripes. NCBI lineage: Eukaryota > Metazoa > Chordata > Amphibia > Anura > Pelobatidae > Pelobates > Pelobates cultripes. The sequence continues at coordinate 41,628,023 of OW240921.1, forward strand.
CCTGTCATCACTTGCTGATAAATTCTTCCATTATATATGTTCCTTTACAAAATATGTGCCTTTTTATTGTGTGTAATATTATGTAAAAGCACAGTTCTTTCATATTCGTGATCATGGCCGAACAGGGAATGAAAAGCAGCCCTGGAAAAAAATTATATACAAGACCTATAATGCATCGAGCCAGCATAGTGTGCAGATATGGAAGCCGGGAAAAAAACCTTAAAACTGAAAACTATCACTCAAACGTGAAAGAAAGCACTCATAGGGCTTCAAAATAAACAAAAAAGGGGATTTATTGTAAGCAGACTGCATTTGCATATAATCAATGTTTCAGTACAACTACCTTGACATAATAAGGAAAGTTTCGTAATTGGACTGAAATTGTGAATGTATGTTATTGCACAGCAGTAAAAAAAAAAAAAATGACATTATCTTGCTCATTTTGAAGTAACAAGAGTGTGCTCTTCACTTTGGCTGACAACTGGATGATCTCAGTCAATGCCAATTCCATTCCCATAGGAAAGCATTGGGAGGCTATTGCGCATGTGTGGCAAAACGCTGTGCTTCACCGCACCAATCAGCATTTTCTCATAGAGATGCATTGCATCAATGCATCTCTATGGGGAGCGTTCAGGGCCTCCATGCAGAGAGTGGAGATGCTCAACATAGGTGCTGCACACTGTGCAGCACTGGACTAGGAAGCAGCTCTAGTGGCTGTCTGAGTGACTGTCACTAGAGATGTTCCTAGGCAGCAATGTAAACACTGCCTTTTCTCTGAAAAGGTAGCATTTACAGTGCTCAGTCTACAGGGACAGGCTATAGACACCAGAACCACTACATTAAACGGTAGTATTTCTGGTGACTATAGTGTCCCTTTAATACGGAGTCTCTCTCTCACCGGTCAACTCTAAATTTCAGGGAGAGCAGGAGACACGAGTGAAGATGCACTTTGTTTGTGTCTTTCTACCCCAAGTCCCTTTGTCTCTTTCTCCCCTTGCCTAGCCCTTCTGTTAGTCTCTTTCCCATATCCAGCACCTCTGTGTGTTTCATTCTCCCCTTCCCCAGCCCTTCTGTGAGTCTCTCTCCAGAGCCAGCACCTTTGTGTGTCTCTTTCTCCACAGCGTATGAGTGTGTTTTATTCTCCTATTCCCCAGTCCCTCTGTGTGTCTTTTGTTCGTCTTTCTCAGCCCCTCTGTCTCTTTCTCCCAAGACCCCTCCGTGTCTTTTTCATCCACAGACTCTCTGTGTGTCTTTTTACTCCCCTGCCCCTCCATGTGTCTCATTACTCTCCAGCCCCTTCATGCATCTCATTAGCCCCCCATTAGCTCCCCCATTAGCTCCCTCCCAGCCTTGTTTGGGTCTCAGTAGCCTCCCTGTGTCCCATTAGCCCCCAAGCCCTCTATGTGTCCTATTAGCCCCACCTTCCAGCCCTCCATGTGTCCCTATAACCCCTCCCAGCCCTCCATGCTATCAGGATTACTGTATGATCCAGCATGTAGAACTGTATAGCCTGAATGACAAATAAGTAACGTATTACCGGCAGGGACGTATTAGCCGCTAGGCAAACAAGGCATTTGCCTTGGGCGGCATTTTTCAGGGGGCGGCAAAAAACGCCGCCCCCAAATGCCCAGGGCAAATGCCTTGTTAGCCTTGTGGCTAACAGACATCCCGAGCGGGCGGGCGGCTGGCAAGGGAGCTCTTCCTCTGAGCTGACTGCTCAGCTCCCTCGACGTCATATTCCGGCTCCCAGCCTCACTCTGCGGCGCGCGAGGGAGCTGAGCAGTCAGCTCAGGGGAAGTGCTCCCTGCCCAGCCCGACTGGCAGCCACTGGACCACCAGGGAGAGAGAGACCCTCCCCCCCCAGCACTCCCAAATATAAGGAGGCTGGGGGGGGATTAAAAAAAAAGATAATGTGAGTGATTGTGTGTGTGTGTGTGTGTGTGTGTCTGACTGTGTGTGTGTGTTTGTGTCTGACTGTGTGTGTGTGTCTGACTGTGTGTGTGTGTGTGTGTCTGACTGTGTGTGTGTGTGTGTGTCTGACTGTGTGTGTGTTTGTGTCTGACTGTGTGTGTGTGTGTGTGTGTGTGTCTGTGTCTGTGTGTGTGTTTGTGTCTGTGTGTGTTTGTGTCTGACTGTGTGTGTGTGTTTGTGTCTGACTGTGTGTGTCTGTGTGTGTGTTTTTGTGTCTGACTGTGTTTGTGTTTGTGTCTGTGTATGTGTCTGACTGTGTGCGTATTTGTGTCTGACTGTGTGTTTGTGTGTCTGACTGTGTGTGTGTGTATTTAGAAGGTGGGGCGGGGGGAAGGGTTGGTTGGGGGTGGCGTGGGGGGAGGGGGCGTTTGAGTTTTGTCCTGCCTAGGGCAGCACAAAACCAGGATACACCACTGCCTCTGGATAAAAATTTGGAATGCTAACATTTGGCA
>OW240921.1:41630545-41643542 GCA_933207985.1 Pelobates cultripes
TGTAGGTAGGTATGACGAACTGTATGTACCCAGAGTGGTACGTTTGTCTGAAGATCTTCCGAACTCCCGCAAGACTTTCTATTGCATACCCAAGTATCAGTCGAGACTTGATGAAGGACTCGTTTATTATGGCCAAGTTGCCTGATATAAACACGACCCCATTCATACATAGTGAAAACCCGCCCAGAGGTCTCTGTGTCTGGGAGATAAGTTACTTTTCTTTGGCCTTAACTAATTATCTCCCAGGCACTTGAGGTACAACACAAAAACACCCCAAAATACACATAAAATAGACAGGAACCCCAACAAGTGCTATATGCCCAAATAGCCCAGATCTGTGCGTCCAAGTTGTCCAAATAGCGCTCAGATCCATCCAGTGTACAGGAACCACCATCGGTGTAATGTTTGGACCGGCCACCCAAGTGGATGTTGCCCCAAATAGTTTGAGGAGAAACAAGGTATTGGCCTGTCAACTTTAGGGAGTTCCTATGCAAATGTAAATAAAGGCTCCCTATGGCTCTTTGGTAGCGAATGTTCGGTAGAGTCTTTTTTAAAAGGCGCTCTCCTAACTTGTCTGTGAGAGGAGCAGGCAACGGTACAATTTCCCTTGGATCGCAAGGTAGCATGTCTGAAAATAGTTTCATGCACTCAATGACCAGGGACCGCTGCCTGCGTTCGGGAGACAAAATAGACGCCATGTACTAGAGCACGTGGTTTGGTTATACGAATGGCGGCTACCCAGAGAGAGCACTTGAGTTAATCACTTCTTTGAGATTAACGAGTTGAGGGGGTGGTCAGTGTTCAGTAGTATGAAAATACCAAACCTGTCACAGCAGAGCCGGTCACTTACCTGCTCCTGGGCGCCCGTGGCGTCCTTGCGGCAGAATGGCGGCGTTCGTCGCTCTCAAAGTCCCCTCTTCCAGGGCTGTGGCATCTCCTTCTCCCCCTCTCACCACCGAGGTCCGTGGCGAGCATGCCGTTGCGGCATGATGGCGGCCACCATGTGGACCCGGCGTTCTAGGTGAGGGAAGGAGTTGCGGTTCTGACAAGAGGAGGCAGCTCAGGGACTGTGAGGTAAACCAAGATGGCGCCGAGTCCCTGAACTCCTTTTATAGCTCCTGTGTGCCCCACCTACTGGTGGGAGGTGGCAGGTCATGTGATCCTGGCTCCCTATTGAAACCGAGCACGCCTTCCAGTCAGTGCTTGGTTATTTTCGTTGCTCTTGTATACCTGCTTATTGCCCTGATCCTTGGCTCCGTTATTGTCTACCCTTGCCTGCTGCCTGACCTGACCCCGGATTGATAGACTACTCTTGCATGCTGCCTGACCTGATCCCGGATTGATTGACTACGACACATGCTTCTTCCCCTCTTGGATACCTCGCTTGGCTTCTACCCTAAAAGTCTCCCTGCTACCACAGACCTTTCAGGACCCTGTACCCACTTCTAGGTGCTCCTGAGGGTCATGATTGTAAAGGAGCGCTGTTCCGCTGCAATTGGGTTCCATCACCGATACAAAACCCCAGGTTGGTGTGACATAATAACAAAGTCAACATGGAACCCGCAGGAACAGCTGGAGCTATTACTGCTCCTGAGGGTCATGATTGTAAAGGAGCGCTGTTCCGCTGCAATTGGGTTCCATCACCGATACAAAACCCCAGGTTGGTGTGACATAATAACAAAGTCAACATGGAACCCGCAGGAACAGCTGGAGCTATTACTGCTTTGACCCAACAGATGACGGGTTTGGCCCAAGCAGTGCAGGACCTGCAAGCCAGTAACACTGCGCTACTACAGCGTGAACAGAGAAGGGCTCAATCCACACCCCTTCAAGATTCACCTCCAGCTGCTGTCTGTCCATATGTTGCCTACAGAGCCAGCCATTCCCATGCCTGTCAAGTTCACTGCAAAAAAGACTGAACTGCAGTCATTCATCACAGCCTGTGAATTGCTCTTCACCTTAAAACCACGCACATACCTCAATGATTATGTGAAGCTTTGCACTACTATTACCCTGCTGTCGGGCCAACCCCAAACCTGGGCACATCAACCGCTGCACTCTAATAGTCCAATACTGGACTCATGGGACTCATTTGTGGCAGCCATGCGTACATTATACGATGACCCACTGAGACCTTCCACTGCTGCACTGCCCTCTGTTCCCTCCGACAGGGAAAGAGACCAATGGAATACTACACCACAGATTTCCGGGAGTTGGCTTCTGACACAGGTAATAAGGAAACCGTCTTGATAGAACAGTACCGACTGGGTCTATCTGAAGCCTTAAAAGATGAACTAGCCAGAGTTGGGGTACCCACTTCTTTGGAAGATCTGATTCTCCTGGTCACCCAATTAGATCGATGCTTCTGTGAAGGAAGAAATGAAAGAGAGACTCCAACTAATCTTCGGCCCTTGGATCTATCTGGCCCTGTGGCTTCTGCCTCATCCTCCACCTCCTCTGCTGAAGAACCCATGCATATAGGCATGGTTCGTCGCCCCCTGACTGAGGAAGAACGCAAGAGATGCCGCTTTCAAGGACTCTCTCTCTCTACTGTGGGAAAGCTGATCCTCAACTACAGTCATGCCCATTCTGACCCACCACGTCTCTCGGTAAGGGATCCATAGTTCCTTCGTTTGGATGTCTACTGTTCCATCCTCCTCCTGTTACCTATTTCTCTCTCTATCTCTCTAGTGGGAAAGTGGAAATCACCAAATCACAGCCATCATCTACTCGGGAGCCAGCGGCTGTTTCATAGACCAGACCTTGGTACAAACCTGTCACCTGCCCATGCGACTAAAATCACACCCTTTATCACTGTACATGGTGGACGGGACTCCAATCAAGACAGGACCTGTACTACATGAAAATGGGCCCCATCTGCCTTCTCCTTGTTCACCAAAAAGAGACTATCAATTTAGATATTGTACTCTCACCGATGTTTCCACTCATCCTCAGTCTTCCCTGGCTCCGCACCCACAATCCGGTGATAGACTGGAGCAAAGGCACACTCACATTCTCATCCACCTTTTGCACCAATACTTGCTTAAATGAGACACCCATGCATCTGCTCACAATGACCCCCGACCCTCCAGTCACCTTGCCAGACAAATGCAAGGAATTCCAAGATGTCTTCAAAAAAAAGAATGCGGATCAATTACCCCCGAGACGTCCATATGACTGTCCAATCGACTTGCTCCCAGGTGCTCCTATTCCCTATGGACACATATTCCCTCTCTCAGAAGCTGAACTCAAACACCTCAAGGAGTATATCTCTGACAGCCAAACCAAAGGATTCATCAGACCTCCACATCCCCAGCATGAGCAGGTATATTTTTGTTGGTAAGAAAGATGGAGGACTGCACCCATGCGTTGACTACTGTGCCCTAAATAACATCACTATCAAGAACCGATATCCTTTACCTCTGATACCCAAGCTCCTAGATAGATTAAGGAAAGCAAGAATATTCTTAAATAATTAGATCTACGTGGTGCATATTACCTGGTCCGTACCCGTAAAGGAGATGAGTGGAAGACAGCAATCAGGACACGGTACAGACACTTCGAATACCTCATCATACCCTTCAGACTCTGCAATGCCCCGACCACATTCCAACATTTCCTGAATGATGTCTTCCTCAAAAATCTAGATTCTTTCATTGTAATATCTCTAGATGACATCCTTGTCTTCTCCTCTTCTCCTGCTGAACACAACGAGCATGTATGGAAAGTGCTTCTCCGTCTTTGTGAGCACGGACTATAAGCTGATTTGGAGAAATGTGTTTTTGATACAGAGTCCATGGAATTCCTAGGATACATAATTACCCCTGGGCAGATACAAATGGATCCTCGTAAGATCACAGCTATCCTGGAATGGCGTATACCTAAAGACAAGAAATCTGTACAGCGTTTCATGGGATTTGCCAATTTTTATAGATGCTTTATCAGAGGTTTTTCCCAGGTATGTTCCCCCATCAAAAAACATGACCAGTTCATAAGCTCAAGAAGCCTTCGAGAAACTAAAAAGATTGTTTACCCAAGCTCTTATCCTTATTCAGCCCGATACCACAAAGGCTTTCTTCCTTTAAGTAGATGCCTCCGATATTGCCATTGGGGTATCCTGTCCCAAAGAGGAGAAAAGGATGACCGACTTCACCCCGTGGCATTCTACTCTCCGAGACTTCTGCCCACTGAAGCCACTGAAGAGAACTACGATGTGGGCGAGAGGGAACGTCTTGCTGTCAAAGGCACTCTGGAAGAATGGCGCCATCTGCTCGAAGGAGCACCCTTACCTATAACTGTATTTACAGACCACTGTAATCCAGAGTACATACGTGCTGCCAAAAGACTACGTCTCCACCAAGCCCGCTGGGCCTTGTTCTTCTCCAGATTCAACTTAAAGATCACCTAGCGCCCTGGGTCAAAAAATAAAAAGGCATGTATGAAAAGACAGACCCAATAGACAAAACCCAAGACACCATTCTACCCCCACACCAATTTCTAGCAATACTGGTCTCACTCCTAGACAGTATACACAACTCAGTGGTCCAACCACCGGTTACTGTTCCTCCACTGACCCAGAAACAAGGATTGTGCTACCACGACGAACAGGTATATGTACCACCCTCATTCCAATCTGAAGAAATGAGCCAGTTCCATGACTCTCTCTCAGCAGACCACGGAGGAATTACCCAGACGGCATTAGCCGTTATTATTGGTGGCACTCCATCAAAATGGACATCAGGGAGTACATCCTCTTGTGCAATGTATGTGCCCGATCAAAGACCCTAAAGGTAAAACCAGTAGGTCTTCTACAACCTCCTGCAGTACCTCTAGGACCATGGACCGACATAGCCATGGACTTTACTGTGGATCTACCCTTATCACACAAACACAACACCATCATGGTGGTAGTGGATAGATTCACGAAGATGGCACATTTCATTCCCTCCATCGGACTCCCATCTGCCCCAAAACATCATCACTGACCGAGGTTCTCAATTCACCTCCCTTTTCTGGTCCCATTTCTGTCACCACCAAAGGATTTAACGTTGTTTATATTCTGCTTATCATCCCCAGACCAATGGCCAAACGGAACTTACCAACCAGACTTTAGAACAATACCTTTGCTGTTTCACCACGCATCGTCAGGATGATTGGCTATCTCTGCCTCCAATAGCAGAATTCTCCTACAACAACCATATGTACCACTTTATCAAGATTACACCTTTTTATGCTATGATTTCCATCCCTGTACCTTTCCTGAGCTTCCGTGTCCTAACACAGTGCCTGATGTAGCCTCATGCCTGAACAAACTCAGACAACAAAGACAAATGTTGCAACATACCCTGAAAGTAGCACAACAATGCTACAAAGGATATGCCGACAATAGAAAGTCCTATATGCATTTGTCCTGCCCCTCACGGAAGTTGGGACCACGCTACATAGGGCCTTTCACTGTAACCGAGGTCTCCTGTAGCTGTCCGACTAGACCTAGCTTCCACTTATCGGTTACACCCGGATGTTCATGTATCCCTCCTAAAACCTTGGAAACCCAACAGATTCCCTTCCTGTATTGTTGCTCCACCCACACCAGTGCTTGTAGATGGCTCTGAGGAATTCGAAGTCCAAGAAATCCTTGACTCCAGACGTCATAGGGGAAACCTGGAGTATCTCATCCACTGGAAGGGGTATGGCCCAGAGGAACGATTCTGGAAGCCAGCCAGGAATGTCCTCAGTACATGACTCAAAATACTGGGTATTGCCCTCTGAGTCAGTAAGAAGCACCGAAGAACCACAACGGCACTCTTAAATACTGCAGTGCTTCCTCAGCAGAGTGAGAACCCCTTACACCAGAGCACCAGTACCAGACAGGGGCCCACAGGTTATTTGACTCTGTGACCATGTCAGTGACTGAATCAGTGTTACAGCATAACCAAGCATTCTCCGCAACCATTATAGTAAAACTACACGAATGATCAAGGACAGGTAGGTTTGTGCCATGTGAGAATCTAGTGGGGGGGGGGGTGAAAGGGGTAAGTCCTCAGCCCCCACTCATGTTTTAATGTTTAAGGAACATTAGAAAAATATATATTGTTTTAAATAAGTTGGTTATCTTTTTAATTTAGCTTTTAAAACAATTACATTTCAATTTGAAAATGCAAAATTATAAGTGGAAATACCTTTATTTATAGATATATTTTAGAAATTACATATCGGTATATACATAATAAACAAAATGAAAGGTCAGGTGGTGTATTAAGGTCTATATCTCATTATACAAATAGCCTCCCCAATTATAGTGATTAATTTGCCTATAGAAAACTCTATCATTTAACGTATGCTCCCTTGGGCGTACATATTTGTTATGAAAAGCTGTTCCTCACAGAATTTCTTTGCTGCCTACACTGATGCACAAGGTGATATATTTTCAGTGGGTGGGAAACTGTAGCTAATTAAACCTTTAACCGATCACACCCTAAATCTTTTAATATATTGTATCATAAAATCCAGTTGAAAAGTTGTAGATCAGGTTTTTGTTTGTAAGGAGTGCTGAGAGTACAACAAACTGCCACAGCTACAAGCGGCGCTGGTGATATAGACATTTATGATGGATCAACCATCAAAGATAGAGATAACCAGAGGCTCTGAATTATTAGGTGTTCAAGCGCTCGGGAGAACTGATAATAAAACCACAGCCTTACTCAGTTTGTAGTCCAAAATCGTCTTCTCAATCTTTAATGGGAGAGCATTGTATATATAAAATGGCAATTAATCTACTGCGCATGTGTGCATAAAAAAAAGACTAAATAAACAACGGCTTACTTAAAACTGTTATCTAAACTATGTAAGGTTAAAGCAAATGTAACATTTCATGAGAAAGAGAACCAGCTGCAGTAACTGCTGACTGAAGCAGAAGAAATTATCTTTAACTCCTGCAGACGTGGAAGGACTATTAAAGCTAAGACTGTAACCCTTTATGTACGTTTTATCTACGACACTGGTCCAACTCACAACCTACAGGTGAGACCAAGAAATAGTCAGTGAATGGGCCTAAAAACGCAAGAAAATGAAATAACCTAAAGAAGATTATGATGCTCGGAGTAACTCTTTCAGTGTTATATCTACAAAATTAGCAGAGACTAAGTGTTTAATCTAAGTATTTGGTGACTTGGAGGAAAGAGTCTAGAACATTTTTGAAGTCACCAAACATTGTTTGTAGGATTCTAAATTCAATGGAGTATATATTTGGGAATATGGGAAGGAGATGGAAGATATCAATGAAGGGGAGGTCATGGTGCCAAACCTTTGTTGGAATCTTGTTTCGGTAAATAGGTCATTACTTTAGTAAGGATCGTAGTTGTGTTCTATATACTAGATACATATGTAGTAGAGCTAGGACACATTCTTTGTCTTGAGCTTTTGAACCACTGTTCCTTTTCCTGCATTTTTTTGTAAACTATACATATATATCTTTCTTATCTTCTTAATCTCTATTCTGCTTTCATTTCCATTCTTGGTTTCATGTATCGCAATCAGAACCTCATTTAGGACCAATGTAGGCCAAAACCTCCTGCCCGGTTGAAGTGTTTATTTACTAAAGTCAGAATTCCAAGTTAAATATGAGGCCAGAAATGGTTTCCTGTACTGTCTGTTTTAATTGTTTTCCTATGCCAAATTCCTTTTAACGAAAAAATCTACAGAAATAGTGATTCTCAAAAAAATTCAATTTGAATAGAAGTGTGATTATCTCTTTAGTAAAGCTTCAAGGTAATTAAATGTTTAAGGGCTGCTGATGACTGTAAAAAAACAAACAATACGTGTGCTCTGGACATTTTTCTCTGTACTTTGGTCCAAAAACTTTTTGAACCACTGCTCTATGTGATAGTTGTACATTTATGTAGTAAATAGAAAATAGTTGAGGTGTACATCATTGTTTGGTATTGAGTTATTACATTAATGACTGCATGTCATAAAAGAGTGTTGTGATGGGAGCAGCATTATTATTACTTTAGTGTAAGATTCTCCGAACTCTGGTCCTCCAGATGTTGCCGAACTACAACTCCCATGATGCTTTGAATGAAATAGACAGCCAGAGAATTATGGTAGTTGTAGTTCAACAACACCTGGAGGGCCAGAATTTGGAGATTCCTGCATGGATAGTACAAGAAGTTGTTGCACTGTAAAGTACAGCACCCCCTGCAGGTGACCCTTATCACACACTGATATAGCTTTCTCACACAATAATTTCCTCTCTCTCTCTTGCTTGACAGACGACTGACACATACATTTTAAAATAAATAACGCTCAGTAGACTTACATTGAAGTACTGAATTTCCTAACCTAAGCCAACTGTTCTTTTTGTCATCAAGCTGAAAAAGCTTCTTTCTGAAAAGAGCACGATTGGAGTGGTTTCCATTAAAAGAGAATCTGAACAGATATGAAACACAACACTTAATGGTAAGTAAAAGTAAAGGTTGCACATCAGACACCAACAACTGGTTATTTTCAATTTATTTTTTTCTCTGCAGATTCTGCTTGCTGGTTTTCTAAAAAAAAAATGTGTCTTTTAAAAAAAAAAAAAAAAAAGAGAAAATGCTTTTTGAAGTCAAAAATATGTAATGCTTACTATCACCATGCAAATGGACTTTGAAGTGTTACTCATATCTACTATCCCAGCATGAGAGCAGATTTTGCACTGGGTAGGGATAAAACTGGCCTAAGTTGGTAAAATATAGTTAGAAATATATAGCGGAAACAGCAAAATGCAGTGTTATCAAGTAAATATATACTAATGTCACAATTTATGTCGTTTCCAGAGTTACACAAGTTTGTAAATAGCATTTTGTGCTAAATTGGCTGTGATGTCCACAGTAAAGCATTGGTCTGTGTTAAATCAATCTGTTGATAACTGTATTGCACATTTGCTTCTTAAAGCGGCACTGTCACCGTCTCGGGACTGCGACAGTGACATCGCTGCTGGGTGTTCGGTAGTTGGGGCGGGGCAGGTAAAGGTGAGTTTACTTACCTGAACCGGTCCCACGATAATGCTGCTATCTTGACTCGGAAGGTCCTCTTTGTTAGTGATCTCTATCGTCACTGCTGTAATCTCGTACAGCATTGAGGTCTATAGAGGATCCCACGAGATGTGTCTCTGTATATCTATTGCCTTTGGTGGTATTTCACTGAAATTCCAACACAATCAAAACAACTGTTTCATAAAGATTCTATTATTTTTGCGGGGAAAGGGAAAGGGGAGTGGGGGTGACAATGATGCTTTAAGAATTATTCTGTTATCCTAGTATAATCAAATATGAAGAGTGTAGAGTGCGGATGTACAGATCTCAGTCATAGGAGAGATAGTTCACTTGGTTAATTCACCAGCTAAGGCACATGTTCATACTAGGATTGATTACAGAATCTATTCTCTGCAGTCAAATCAATCTTACTACCTAACACGGCTATTACAATGAAATCTAATTACAAAGGGTAATAGTCAAATGTATTAATCATCTGCCAATTTCTTTAAATCTGTTTTGAGCCCCCTCAGGAAAAAATATGCTATATTAAAATATGGATTATTTTGATGATGGATTTCAAATCCTTCACTGTATGTTAATGTGGCCTGTGTTGACACAAGGCTAGCGTGTTTTTTTCCCCTTGGTTTATCTATGGTCTACAAGAAATTATTAAAGGCCGTCACCTCTAAAAAGAGGGTTATATATTCCTTCTTTCAATCCAATGTGCATCTGGTGTTGTTAAACAAAAACTGTGTGAATGTGGGAGTGGAGTAAATTATCTTGTTTACAAGTATACTACATAATGATCTGTTTCTTTTTGGACATTGACTGATGTGATGTATTAGCTGTATCCTCTTTAGCCATAAATAATGCATTGGCTCCTACATATTGTCATTTGCAGTGATGTCAGCTCTAGAGCAATGCCGCTAGTTCTGGAGCAGATTGATTAAAACATGAGCCTCTAAAAGATTTGTATGATTTTCTTGATCTAAGAAGGTTTTAAGGTGAATAGAAAGAATAAGAATCGCATGCACCCAAATAAATGCAATTATTAATATTACAAAAACAATACACATTATGTACAAAATTTAAGGCTGGCAAAATACAAACAAAATACACGTTTCTGAAAAATTAAAAAAATTGTAATTAGTCTAAAGTTAGCCAGTCGGATCATGTTTTAGCATATTTTCTATGAATCTTTGCTCGGAATCTTCGGTATGGAGAACAAGATTATCATGTGATCATTTTATGTCCTACTTTTGCTACATACATCACTTCTGTAATGTTATTTATAAATAATGTATAATAGTTTGTATACCTTAAGGGAAGTGAAATATATCCAGCTGATAACTTGAACACTTCTAGAGTAGTGAAATATATCAGTGAAATAGCATGAGCAGTTACGAGATCTGAGTTATAGTCTGTCAGTTTAATAATATGAGCATCCCCAGGGAAGACATATATATATGTCTGATAAAATGAGTTTCACATGGTGAGCTATAGCAGAAGAAAAAGTTTGAGTATTTCCCAGATATTGGGGTATGTTCAAGAGAGTCCCTACAAATAAATCCCTCCAATGATGTAAGTCAAGCATCTCCCCAACCGAAGTGAATTTTGTAAGTCAGATGGCAAAAACATTTCTAGGAAAGTGTGATATATCAGCAAGATAGTTGGACCACCGCACCGTAAGTCAACTATGTTGGTGAGGTTTCATGGACACGTCATGATTCTGCATTATTTTGTGGTTATGGTACCGTTACTAAACTGTCCTGATATCTTGTTAACATGTTATACCTGTTTTGTGCTGGATGTATGTTTTTCCATTGTTTATTTTTCAATTTTAAAATCCTAAACATCTTGAATAAAAAAAGAAGTAACCCAGTGTAAACATGCACTATCCGAGACCGTATGCTACCAGGTGGGAAATTAAATCTTGTTACCTTATCAAGATCACATACTACAAAATAAAAGACCCACAGCACAAAAAATACAATATATCACATTGAATCAATATACAACATAAATTGCAAAGCGGAAGTACATTGCAAACGTATACTCAGTAAGTACACCTCACCATATTAATAAAGTGCACCAAGGTTATATTCAAGTATCACCATATTAATAAAGTGCACCAAGGTTATATTCAAGTATCACCATATTAATAAAGTGCACCAAGGTTATATTCAAGTATCACCATATTAATAAAGTGCACCAATGTTATAGTCAAGTATCACCATATTAATAAAGTGCACCAAGGTTATATTCAAGTATATGACCAATTATACTGACCTAGGGCTGGAGACCAGAATTCCTCAACGTTTCAACTACTGCTTTTGTCAGGGGAGTCTCACTAACTAATGGTCTCAGGTACCTTATGTACCAAACTAAAACCAGTGTGTCCACAAATTTTCCTAAATCCAGTGCTCTGATAGGGGCTAGATTAAGAATCAGGTGTAATCCATAAGGTGAATTCATGGAGTATTGGGTGTCTATAGTGTTCTTTTAATTCTATCCTTAAACAATTTGCTAAATTTCTGTTTTTGCAACAACAAAAAAATACAAAAGATACAAATAAATAACCAATAACTTTATTGGAAACAATATCTACAGAACCTGGTAATACCTCTTTGGACAGAGAATTCCACATCCTTATTGTTCTTATTGTAAATAATCTTTTCCTCTGCTGTAAGCGAAAATGCTTTCTCACTATCTCAGTGGATGACCACTTTTTCTGTTGTGTATTCCCACTAAAGAACAGGTTAGCACATAGTGGTTTGTACTGAACCTTTATATATTTCTATAAAGCTATCATATCACCTCTGAGATGCTTGTTACTAGTTTTTCTTTGTAACTAATAGGTTTTGTAGTATACCGATTGGTCTATTTCTGTGCCCCTTTTGGTATATCTGAAGCATTTTCCCCCAAAAAACAGTTGCATGGGTATAATTCTTCCAGGTAAAAATGCCACATGAACTAACCCTGAATTGACTGTAACAATTATTATTATTTTTTTTAGACGAATCAATTATGCAAAACCCAATTTTTTAACTGTGGACAAATCTAAGGGATATAGATAAAGTGGGATTGCTGTAGGACCCACACAGAAGTAATGTATATCACAAAGACATCTTGATGGTATCTAACCTCAAAATGTATAATTCCATAAGATCCACAAGTTAACCAAAGTTTTTCTTCTTCTATGTACCATTATCTGATCTTTGTGCCTGAGCTGTATCCTTGATATATTGACTGAAAGCAGAATTAGACAGAACTCAAGGCAAAGTGTAAAAAATTATTAAGAACTTAATTTAATTTGAATTGACTTCATATTTGTATAATACAGAGATTTTTGCTTGTCCTAAAGGAAGCAATAATTAAGAGGCGGTTCACAAAATAAAACAAGCTGTATAACTGTTATAAGACCTATGAAATTAATCACACAAGCCCTCTGTGGATTCCCTCTACAGGTCCCTATTTAAATCTTATCACAGCCAATATTCAAGATGATGATATGGACCAAGGAGAAGGATGGGTCACACCAGGAAGGCATGCTGGCTAATCCAGATGGGGTCAGTGTTCCTGGATATTCCTGACAAACCCCATCCTGGAGACTTTAATTGACCTCCAGTTGCACATGAAGATTAGGATTTCTTATAGTATCACCCTTAAATATCACCCTTAAATTACACAAGCACATATAACTAGAATAGATCATTCAAGCCTTGGGCTGGTGAGATTCTCATTAGGATCAGTCGACAGAGCTTTTGTGTCTATATACTCTATATACAGTTGCAAGAAAAAGTATGTGAACCCTTTGGAATGATATGGATTTCTGCACAAATTGGTCATAAAATGTGATCTGATCATCATCTAAGGCAACATTTCATTCTTTATGTGTTATTACTTTAAGCAGACTGTGATTATCTATTGTTATGACTTAGATGATGATCAGATCACAGTTTATGACCAATTTGTGCAGA
>OW240921.1:41643642-41661439 GCA_933207985.1 Pelobates cultripes
AGTATACCAGCAGTAGGAGCAGAGCCAGGTTGCTTCCCCGCATTCACTCCGCACATGCAGGGGATCAGAGTCCAAGATCCCCTGCACCTGCTGCACTGCCTTCCTCACCCTGACTGGGAAGGAGCTGCTTGGTGGCTGAAAGAGCATCCACCACATGATGAGATAGCCCCTGCTGCACCCTCCTAAATGGTGAGTTAGTACAGTATCTGTAAATTATATTCTGACACCCCCCTCCCACCCACCTTGCCATTATACCCCCACCCTCCCTGCCCTATACCCCACCCTCCTTGCCATTATACCTCCACCCTCCCTGCTATTATATCCCCATGCTCCCTGCCATTATACCCCACTCTCATTGCCATTATACCACCACCCTCACTGCCTTTATACCCCCACCCTCCCTTCCATAATACCTCCACCCTCCCTGCCATAATACCTCCACCCTCCCTGCCATTATACCCCCACACTCCCTGTCATTATACTCCTAATCCCCACCTTTATAATACCCTCCCTACCATATATCCCCATCCTCATCTTGTCATATACCCCACCCCACCCCCCCACTTTGTCATAATACCCTCCCTGCCATAAATCCGCCACCTGGTTATAATTCCCTCCCTGGCATATATTCCTTAACATGTCATTTAATATCCACTCTGGTATAATACCTTCCCTGCCATATAATACACACCCCGCCTTGACATAATACCCTCTATTCCATATAATACCCAATCCCTAAATTATCTTGAAATAAGCATAGAATGTCATGTTTCTGTATGAAGGACACAAGGTCACACATTTAAACTGGAAAAATTAGATTTAGTCTAAGGCAAAGAAAAGGGTTTTTAAAGTAAGAACAATAAGGATGTGGAATTCTCTGCCAGAAGAGGTAGTTTTATTAGTCTCTACAGATTTAAACACAGTAATTGGATAACTACTTGCAAAAACATAATATTCAGGGATATCATTTTTAATATGTGGGGCAACGTCTAGTTTTTTGCAAAATTGGAAAGTGCTTCAAAGTGTTGTTTTTTGGGTTTTTTTTGCCTCTGCTGTTGCATCAACTGTAAAAACAGCTGTGAAAAAAGCTGAACTTGATGGACGCATGCCTCTTTTTAGCCAATGTACCTATGTCTCAATGTAGTACCCCTGAAGCATGGGACTGCTTCTCTTTACTCCACCCTCCATCAACAGAAATTTTACTCAGTGTCTTTGGACACTGGGAAACAGCTCTGAATGTCATCTTTGTGGCTCTTCAATGTGAAAAGATAGTCATCTTGGTACACCACTTTTAACCGGCAAGAAAAAACACAGGAATCTGAATACAAACACTTATCAATGTGGTGCATTCTCTCAGGATGGTTGATAAAAGAGGTGTCAGGGGGCATATTTGATATTTGTTGGGATTGTCCCAGATAGTCAAGTTTTGGTGACAATACATACTGTCCTGCAGAAGTTTACAGATCACCCTCCATTGTTCCAGCCAGCAACAATCCTGTCCACCATACCTCAGTAGTGACCTCAACATACAAAACCTCAATGACTATAGAATACTGAACACGACTAAGCATTTGATACCACTATTCTGGAGTAAGCAAGACCCAACATTTGTACGGCATTGGTTTTCCAGAATGCAAGACCTCAGGGCGATGGAGGAGTTTATAATTAGCTCATCCGACCACATCCAAACATACGATGCGATCTGGGCCCAATAACTGACCACTATGATGATTTTAAAGCAATTCTTGATAGCCATTAACAACTTATTGATTACATTCACACTTGTATCCACAGTCCAGATTCGCTAATGGCCTTTTTTTTTCTCTACCCCCTTCTCTTATGAGATAATGGTGTGTAGATGGATGAGCAACTGCTGTCGTCGCATGACTTTCTACAAAAGCTCCATTTTCAATACAGAACCTATCAAGGTGTATTGCATATGTTATACCTATTTTTCAGTGTATTAAACATTTGTAACTATTCATAACTGTGTGTCTCGTCGTGTCTGAATCGATTTTCCACTGGGTCCTGCGAGTCCCATATTGTACTTTTTGTCTTACAAGTATGATATGGCTATGGGTTACCACATTATCCTTAAAGACAAAGATAGTTAATAAACAATAGTTTCTTGTAGTGCTGTTAACACCTCTAACTGCAGCGCCAACAGTGTAAATACCAGAACCGATGCAAAAAAAGCAAGAATTAGGACAAGATGCACTGAAAACGTCTGCTGTGACATTTGTTCCTTCAATAAATATGTGGTAGCACTGTTTGGGTGCACATACAAGTTGATCATTCTTGCTTTTTTGCATCAAAATAGATGCTTAAATAGAGAATTATTTCAATAAACATAAATTTACAACAACAAAAGACTCTATACCCCTATATATATTACCATTGCCACAATAGGTTCGCCAATTGAGATTTGGTCTCCTGAAGCATTTTGTTGTTTTCAATGTTTGAGCATGAGAATTCTATCTTGGCTTATGTGACTGCGCAATAGCTACGCTCAAAAGATGACTAATAACATGAACGTTATCTACATTATTATAATTTAGATTGACACCTTATTTTTTTTCAAATAGGAGGAAGGTAAACATATTCACATCTAATTTATCATCAAATTAACATCTTCAAAATGTGGTAGTTAGTTGCTAGGGTTTCATATCTCCTTTCCCTCCACGTTAAACTCCCAACAGATGGCTGCTCTGGGCTGTTAAGCTGGAAACAGAAAAAGGAACCCAGGACACGGTAGAGAGCGTGTAATAGTCCAGTAGCAATATCAGTAGAATGGAAAATCTAGAATCCGAAAAACAAATTGCAAACTGACGTGGTAATTCTAGAGCAGCTGAGAATGCACAGTTAGAATGAAGTCAGGAGATACCTAGAATAAGCCAGTAGTCAATAAGCTATTGTATCAAGATCAGAGTAATTCCCAATAATCTTACATAATAACAACAAAGCATTCTAGTATGAACTTTATGGAGTTTAAAGTTCTTATGTACCACACACCCCAACATCCATGTCCCAAGAAGTGGGATAGCGGTGGGAATGGGGTTAAAGAGGTAGGTCAGTGACTATCTTGTTGTAGGTTCCACCGAAAGGAGGCTGGATAGCCTGGAAAAGGGGGCGGGACCACCCAAATAACTGGCAGGTCAGCCTGGCATGAATGCACGTCAGCCTACCTGCCAATCGAGTAGGCCAACCCATTGAGGGCAGTTTAAGCAGGGAGCACTCTCCTGGGTCCTAGGGCCCTGAGTGCAGCCTGGAGGCATCTAATATATCAAAAAGCTATGCTTTTTGGGGACAGTTTTTTAGTGTCACATAGAAACATAGAATGTGACGGCCCATCTAGTCTGCCCAATTTTCTAAATACTTTCATTAGTCCCTAGCCTTATCTTATAGTTAGGATAGCCTTATGCCTATCCCACGCATGCTTAAACTCCTTTACTGTGTTAACCTCTACCACTTCAGCTGGAAGGCTATTCCATGCATCCACTACCCTCTCAGTAAAGTAATACTTCCTGATATTATTTTTAAACCTTTGTCCCTCTAATTTAAGACTATGTCCTCTTGTTGTGGTAGTTTTTCTTCTTTTAAATATAGTCTCCTCCTTTACTGTGTTGATTCCCTTTATATATTTAAATGTTTCTATCATATCCCCCCGTCTCGTCTTTCCTCCAAGCTATACATGTTAAGATCCCTTAACCTTTCCTGGTAAGTTTTATCCCGCAATCCATAAACCAGTTTAGTAGCCCTTCTCTGACCTTCTCTGTCACCTGGGAACAAAATTAGGACAGAGGGATATGATGAAAAACTCGTGACTGTCCTGCTGAAATCAGGATGGTTGGGAGGCTTTGCTCTGCTTTGTCAATGCAGACAGCTAGATAGTTTATTTAGAAGCAGCTATGGAGTTGTAATCAATGGCAGCTAACAATCAAGGCATAGCCTACTGTCAAGATTACAAGTTGATCCAGCACATAGAACTGTATCACATCTAGAACTTACAGGTAACATCTTAGCGGGCCTTAGAGTGGCCGGACTTAATGTACCAAAGAATAGTCATCATACTTTCCGAGGTCGGGGACAAAGAATGAGACACAACGAGGAATGAGGAAAAGCCAAAAGTCAAGGATACCAGAATACAAGGAAGTCAAACGAAGACAAAGTTAATAACCAGTAATAAACTCTCAGAAATACACTCTCGGACAACCACTAGGGAAATCACGACAGGGCAATGAGGGAAAGTAAAAATGCGAAAGAGGCCTTTGACCCCAGAACGTCATCATCACCGCGGGTGGACGTGGGGATATAATTTGGGGTGGATCCACAGTGGCGGGCGTCTACCAACATGTTGCAGGAGTCAGGTACACTGACGCATGGCTGCTGGCAACAGATACTGCAAGGTGAGGATGAATATGTTACACCTACACAATGATGTTATGTTATGGAGGAGAAGCAGGCAGCACACTGATATTAACAATACAGACGAGAATCTGCAGATTTAAAAAATTAGCCCAAAATTCATCTAAAGAGTTCTGTATTACAGTGCTGGAAGCACGCATTCTCTACTTCTGGATCCACAAGAAATGACGGGTCTAGAGATACACACTATGTGCTCTCATGTCACTACTCTAGAGTACACACTTGACCTATATCATGTAACCTTATGCTGATGTCCAGTAGAGTGGTAGGAATCGTCTTATGACACGACATTACTGTCTAACGTTAGTGGAATCCTTCCTATAAATTACTTTTAATACTAAGAGAGATTTAAAGGACCACCCTGAGGGTGCCCCCACCCACAGGGCCCCCCTCCCGCCGGGCTGGATGGAGAGGAAGGGGTTAAATCTTAAATTTGTTCCAGCGCAAGAGCCGCGCGCGCATTCAGCCAGTATCATAGGAAAGCATTCTCAATGCTTTCCTATGGACGCTGGCGTCTTCTCACTGTGAGACAGTCAATGAGACAGCCACTAGAGGCTGGATTAACCCATAGGTAAACATAGCAGTTTTGCTGAAACTGCTATGTTTACAGCAGAAAGGGTTAATCCTAGGTGGACCTGGCACCCAGACCACTTCATTAAGCTGAAGTGGTCTGGGTGCCTATAGTGGTCATTTAACAAATCATGCACGATTAACAAATGATGATAGAGATCTTTGATTCAAAATATTTAGTTTTTGCATCATTTGTTAAATTTCTCTTAGCATTCTCCATTCTAAGGAATCTATGTAATTTCAACTGCATTATACTTAAAGGGACTCTCCAGTGCCAGGAAAACAAACCGCGCACGTTCATTAGACCTCTCCATAGGAAAGCATTGAATAATGATTTCAATGCTTTCCTATGGGGATTTCAGCGACGCTGGAGGTCCTCACATAGCGTGAGGACGTCCAGAGACGTTATAGCACACTTTCCGTGTTCTGTGAACATGGAAGTGTCCTCTAGTGGCTCTCTACGAGACAGCCACTAAAGGAGGACTTAACCCTTCAAGGTAAATATTGCAGTTTATGAAAACTGCAATAATTACACTTGCAGGGTTAAGGGTAGTGGGAGTTGGCACCCAGACCACTCCAATGGGCAGAAGTGGTCTGGGTATCCCTTTAACCCCTTAAGGACACATGGCATGACATGTGTGACATGTCATGATTCCCTTTTATTCCAGAAGTTTGGTCCTTAAGGGGTTAAAGGGACACTGTAGTCACCAGAACAACTACAACTTAATGTAGTTGTTCTGGTGAGTATAATAATTCCCTTTAGGCATTTTAATGCAAACACCGCTTTTTCAGAGAAAAGGCAGTGTTTGCATTGCCCCCTAGGGACACTTCCAAGTGACCACTCCTCATATGGCCACTAGAGGTGCTTCCTGGGGCAGTGCTGCCGTTCAGCGTCTCCATGGTCTGCATGGGGACGCTGAATTTTCCACAAAGAGATGCACTGATTCAATGCATCTCTATGAGGAGGTGCTGATTGGCTAAAAATATGTTTGGCCCCGCCCCATCCCACATTCTTGCCGAATGCGGGAAAGCATTGGATTGGCTAAAAATCAGCAATTCTGATTATGTCACCAAGGAGGCGGGTCGGGGGCAGGGCCAACGGCAAGCCACCTAGATGGTGGTTTTAACACCATGAGGTCAGGAATACCTGTTTGTGTTCCTGACCCTATAGTGTTTCTTTAACTCTAATTTCAATATCTTTAGCATCAATCTAATATAGATTTCTTGAAAAACAAATGTACTCATTATAATCGTAATGGATCACAACTCCACAAATAATCATAAGCATTGTTCAAAAATACAATTGCAGAAGTGACGTATGGAAAGCTGGCTGCACAACCCATTCAATGAAGAATATGAATAATTCAGATAATACGGACGATCTCAGCTTTTTCATGCATCTGCATGTTTTATTTCTGCCTGTTTAACACTTGTAACTTTTGCACGTTTGTCAGGATGTTTACATAATGTTTAAATAATCAACAATAGATTTTCTATTTCTGCTCCATTAGAGAACATTCGTAGATCCCAATAAAACCACACTGGTCGTAAAATAGAAATTTTTCATGAACTACACCACCAGTATATTTGTCAAGAAGATACTTTCTGCATTGATTCAAAAAAGATATGCAGAAAGTAAACACAAATTATGCATGAAGGGAGGCAGGAGAGGACCGCTCTATCGGGTTCCTCTCGCGAGATCTGAGCGTTGCCGTGGCAACACTCAGATCTCGCGAGAGTGAACTCTAGCGCTGCAGGCTAGAGTTCACTCTCCACTGGACCACCAGGGATGGCACATGGCCGCAAGGATCACCCCTCCCTACATAAGGAAAGAAGGGAGGGGCAATATTTACTAATCTGCCCCCACCTCCACCCCCACACTCCCTCCAAACATACAGCGCACACACACATACAGCACCCTCACACACACACAGAACACAAGCAGCACCCTCACACAAACAGCACCTAGACACACACAGCACTCTCACACACATAGCACTCTCACACACACAGCACACAGACAGCACCCTCTCACACACACACAGCACACAAACAGCACCTACACACACAGCACTCTCACACGCACACAGCACACATGCAGCACCCCATAGGCGTGCGCAGCCTATTGCATTAGGGTGTGCACCCTAAAGCACAAGCACACGCCGCATATATGTATGTATATATATATATATATATATATATATACATATACACACACATACACATATATACACACATACACACACTGCTGTGTGTGTGCTGTGTGAGGGTGCCGTTAGTGTGCTATGTGGGTGAGGGTGTTTGTGTGTGCGTGCTTCTGAGGATGCTGTTTGTGTGTGTGTGTGTGTGCGCGCTTGTGAGGGTGCTGTTAATGTACTGTGTGTGAGGGTGCTGTTTGTATGTGAGGGTACTGGTAGTGTGCTGTGTGTATGTTTGTGAGGGTCCTGTTTGTGTTTATGAGGGAGCTGTTTGTGTGCTGTGTGTGAGGGTGCTGTGTGTGTTTGTGAGGGTGCTGTATGTGTTTGTGAGGGTGCTGTATGTGTCTGTGGGTGCTGTATGTGTGTGGGTGCTGTATGTCTGTGGGTGCTGTGTATGTCTGTGGGTGCTGTATGTGTGTGGGTGCTGTCTGGGTGCTGTGTATGTCTGTGGGTGCTGTATGTGTGTGGGTGCTGTATGTGTGGGTGCTGTGTATGTCTGTGGGTGCTGTGTATGTCTGTGGGTGCTGTGTGGGTGCTGTATGTGTGTGGGTGCCGTCTGGGTGCTGTGTATGTGTGTGGGTGCTGTCTGGGTGCTGTATGTGTGTGGGTGCTGTGTGGGTGTGTGCTGTATGTCTGTGGGTGCTGTGTATGTCTGTGGGTGCTGTATGTGTGTGGGTGCTGTATGTGTGTGGGTGCTGTGTATGTCTGTGGGTGCTGTGTGTGGGTGCTGTATGTGGGTGGGTTATTGGGGGGGGTGGAGGTGGGGGTACATTAATTGCTATCCCCCCTCCCTTCTTACCTTTTGTAGGGAGGGGGGAACGTGGTCCTGGTGGTCCTTGCTGCTGCCATCCCTGGTGGTCCAGTGGAGAGTGAACTCTAACCCCTGTGGGGCTAGAGTTCACTCTCGCGAGATTTGAGCGTTGCCGTGGCAACGCTCATATCTCGCTAGAGGAACCCGGCGGAGCTGCCGGCAAGAGCTCCGCCGGGTCCTCTCCTGCCTCCCTCCCTGCATGTGGGTCAGTGGGGAGGGAGGCCGAGAGCAGAGCCGGCGCTCAGATAGCGCCGGCTCTGCATGAGCCGACAGGGGAGATCCTGAGATCTCCCCTGCCGGTCTCAATATGCATAGGCGTGCCGCGGGGATTAGGGTGTGCCCAGGCACACCCGGCACACCCCGTGCGCACGCCTATGCAGCACCCTCACACACACACACAGCACACTAACAGCACCCTCACAAACACACACACACACACACACAGCACCCTTACAAACACACAGCACCCTCACACACAACACCCTCACACACAGCACACTAACAGCACCCTCATAAAAACACACACAAACACCCTCACCCACATAGCACACTACCAGCACCCTCACACACACATCACACTAACAGCACCTTCACACACAGCACCCTCACACCACCCTTACACAGCACACTAACAGCAGACACACACCACAGTGTATGTATGTGTGTGTGTGTGTGTATATATATATACACACACGCGGCATGTGTTTGTGCTTTAGAGTGCACACCCTAATGCAATAGGCTGCTCACGCCTATGCTTCTCTCCAGCTCAGAGTCTCCCTCAGTGCTGCCAAAACCTATTCATACAGTGATGCAATCCTGGAGACGTACCTCCGGAGTGACAGTCCCACCCAATGCTTCTCATAGAGGAGCATAGCTCACCACAAGCCATGATGACACTATAATTTGCATTAGAGTATCATATCTTTATGAAGGAGCACTGGGGACCTAATGTGCATGCGCGGCAAGCACAGTACGAGCAGTTAAGCTTCCCACAGGAAAGCATTATATGCAATGCTTTCCCATGGACTTTTGCATCACGCGAGTGAGTTTTACTTGGTTAGTGAAGCGGAAACACATTTAGCTGCTGTCACGCTGAAAAACATTGTAGGATTAAAAGGACAGGGCCACTGCACCCAGACCACTTCATTGAGATGAAGTGGTCTGGGTGACTACAGTGTCCCTTTAAGTTTCAAAAGAAAGGTAAGGTGTCAGGTAGTCCTGGGACATCCAAGAAATGCAGAGTGGCAGATGATAAGTTAAAATATGAGAGCAGGTGTCAAAATGTAAATGCCTTATACTTTACACTGGGTATGTTAGTTTAGAAGGTTCTGGCAGAAATGTGTTACAATGGGGTATTAAACTGCATGCATTTGTAGTCTCTTTGATCTATTATTGTGTTGTATCATTTTCTGCTATATGATTTTCATCCTGTGTTTTATATTTTCATTTCAGTATGCGTGTTGAGTCCCTACACTTATCCTTGGGACTGATCTACACTTTTTTATCTAAAGACAATTTCCCCCTCTTGGCCTGAACCAACGTCTTCTGAGACCTGAATGTCGACTTCATTCGCCAAATTGAATTTTCTAACTCAGTGGTTAAATGGCTAGCGTGTCAATTGGCAATGCCAGACACGATATTCAAGATGTCCTTTTCACATAACATATAATCTGGTCAAATTTTACTGGGAACAACCTTATGAATTCTTTTTTTCCTCACTTTTCTTTTTTTTTTTTACAGATATTTTAAGAGAGGAAACTCCTCATTAGTTCTAGCGATTCAGTTGTGTTAAAAATAGTCGATCTAATTTGGTAAATTACACATTTTTAGCTTTTAAACTGCTTGGAGAATTACTCTGGATTTTATACAAATTCTAGCACGGGGAAATATAAATATGATATAAAAAAAAATACATAGCAGATTTTTTTTTGTACATATTTCAATTGATCACGTGCCTATTATAAGATTTTTGGGTGGAATAAATTAGTAGTCCTAACAATATTATAACCTGTAAAATACATAATGGGCAAATAATATGCAAAAAAGTATGATGTGTAACATAACTTAACTTGTCAAACGGAACGTGCAAGCTAATTTTCTGTGGTTTCTAAGTGTTAATTAAAATAAAATGTATCAAGGAAACATTAACCTCATACATAGCAGAGGCCAAAAACCCCATTCATTTTTCATTAATGCTGTACATGACATCATCCAGTAATATGGGGAATTAATTATATCGCACGAGAATACAGACAGAAGGAATCCAAAAGGCAATCTGTGCTTTCAGCACTGAGTTGATTTTACAATAAACCACTCACTGATTCAATTACTGGAAGCTTGTGCAGAGACACGCACATGCATTGCACACATATGTGGGTCTGGTGGTTTTGGGGCCTTGGGTTTTATAGCTGTCTGCATTATATCTAAAAAAAAAAAATAGTTTGCTTAATTATTGTTTTGTTTTCCTATAAGACGGTTACGTTAAATATATTTCTGTCCCCCTAACCCTGGCATACTAGAATTTCAAGGTAACAGGACACACAGCAGCCATTTTATTTAATGGTGCAAATGTCCTTTGTGCTCTGTCTGAAAAGCAGATTACATGAGGGAGCCATTAACCTTGTTCTGATTGGTAACGTGGTGTATACTGGAGATAAAAGCGAAATATAGCAAACTAAATAAGTAGTCTTTTTTTTTCGTTATATGAAAAGTCTGATTCTTATGACATCATTCATTTAGTTTTTTCTTAGACGTGTTTTTATATTAGTATGATTAATGTATGGGTGAACCAAGACATTTATTATTTTCATACTTGTGATCAACTACTGTGTATTCATTTAAGGGGGAAATGTCACTTCTCTGGAAATTACGTAATTGAATAAAACAATGAAAATCATCTTTTTTTTCATGTGAGGCTCTGTTTTTTTTTGTTTTTTTTTTATGTATATTAAAGATGAACCATATGACATCACAATCTAGCTTAGTTCACGCCCAGACAAGGCACACAATGCAAATGAGTAGACAAAATAGAAATATTGTTTCATTTCTTCTTTTCTTTGTAAGCGTTCTCTATGTTGATTGCCAGTATAAGAATACAGAGCTTATAGCAATGATTGACAGGGAGTCAAGATGGAGACGCACAGTCGCAGAATTATGACATATGTTTTCTACATTTAATTTTATTTTTAATTTCAAACAAAAACATATTTGTTAATTATAGGGGGTATGTAGACATAAATCCTGGTAAATAACAGTATCCCTTAAAGTAGCACCGTTTTCACACACACCCCCAAACACGTACATGCTCATTGTTCCGACGCAGTGCAAAATAAGGTTTTTCTATATATACCAAAATATATATACAGAAAAAAGGGAACCAGCTGGTAATCTAAAAATAAAGAAATATACAAAACATAGTGTAACTCCACATTAATTAAATTATATGCGCTATTATTGAATGCACTCACAAGATAGTAGGGTAATCAGGCATATGTAAGGTGCCTCCCCCGATGATAGTGGGGGGCTATTATCCACTTCTCCAGTCGTTCACCACTAAGAAGTAGGTGGTAGGTTGAAAAATAGCAGCTTTAATCGATGTGCGGTCAGTCCTACGCGTTTCGTCCTAGAGATATAGGACTTCCTCAGGGACCAAGCAATAAAACCAATGACAAGAATTACAAATGCAGCAAAAAACTCAGCCTAACAACCCCCTCCCGCCAGTCTCTTAAACAGGGCTAATCCCTAGCTTCATCTGTGATCCAGTGGGCGTCTTCTTTCTTCTGATTGGACTTGTGTTTATTTCTGTCACCTGTTGTGGTTAAAGCAATCTTTCTTCTATTTTTCGCAGCTGTCCTTTTCACTTCCATCTATGTAACCGGAAGTGGTGTGTGTTCCTACGGTATACTTCCGTTGGTATTCCAAATAACCGGAAATATGCGTTCCAGCTATTGTTGACATGCGTTCCATATCCAGATGATCATCTATAATACCTTAAAGGATCACTATAGGCACCCAGACCACTTGAGCTTAATGAAGTGGTCTGGGTGCCAGGTCCATCTAGGATTCACCCTTTCTGCTGTAAACATAGCAGTTTCAGAAAAACTGCTATGTTTACAAATGGGTTAATCCAGCCTCTAGTGGCTGTCTCATTGACAGCCGCTAGAGGCGCTTCCGCGCTTCTCACTGTGATTTTCACAGTGAGAAGACGCCAGCGTCCATAGGAAAACATTGAGAATGCTTTCCTATGGACTGGCTGAATGCACGCGCGGAATGCGCATTCGGCCGATGACGGGGAAAGAAGGCGGAGAGTTCCCACCACTGAGGGAGCCCGGCGCTGGAGAAAGGGTATGTGTTTAACCCCTTCCTCCCCTTAGAGCCTGGCGGGAGGGGGACCCTAAGAGTGGGGGGACCTAAAGACCCTATAGTGCCAGGAAAACTAGTATGTTTTCCTGGCACTATAGTGGTCCTTTAATATTGCAATTGTTATAAGGTCCCTACTGGAGATTGTAATAAAAGAAAAGCTGTGCTAAGAAGAAAAGACTATTAGGATATAATATATGACATATCAGAAATGCATACACCTAATCTCTCCGTAATCCTTAGTGGTTTAAATCTCCTTTCATAAATAAAATAAGTTTCATTATAAAGTGAAAAGTATGTTATAAAAATGTAAATTAGTATATTTCTCATAAGTGATGTATATTTTAGTCTATGTTTTATTTATCATGTGATAAGTACCTCAACAATTTTAATCTGTGTATAATAAGAGAACAAAATTATACAATAAGAAAATGAATAATAAACATGTACATTTGATAAATAGTAGACACACATTCCCGCCCTAAATCCCTCATTATCCAAATGAAACTTTTTATAGTATACATATAAATATATATAAAAAAGATGGAAGAGTATAAAGTATGGAAGAAAGGGGATTTATATATTTGACGCTGTAACTTTTGAAAACACCATAAAACCTGTACATGGGGAGTACTGTTACTGTACTCGGGAGACTCTGCTGAACACAAATATTAGTGTTTCAAAACAGTAAAACGTATCACAACAATTATATCATCAGTGTAAATGCCATTTGTGTGTGAAAAATACAAAAAATCTCACTTTCACTGACGATATCATTGTTATACATTTTACTGTCTTAAAACAGTAATATTTGTGTTCAGCAAAGTCTTCCGAGTAAAACAGTACCCCCCATGTACAGGTTTTATAGTGTCTTGGAAAGTTACAGGGTTAAATATAGTACTAGCAAATTAAATTCCCTGGACTTTCGGCCTGGGTTATCAGGCAGGTCCCGCAAATTTTAATTAATAAAATAACCTAAGTATGGAAAAGTATTACATAAATATATACGTAGAATTATTATATATAATTTAAAAAAAAATATTTTTATTTATATATAGGTATATATATTGTGATATATACATATATACTTATGTATATAGATATATATATATATATAATTTCGTTCTTCAATATATATTGATATCAAAATACAGTTAGAACAAAATCACACATATATATTTTTTTATTTATTTATTTTTTAACGTATTTACATATTTATTTATTTTATATTATATTTAAATATATATACAAAGTCCTTGGAGTGCGGTAATTTCTGCTATTTCTACATGATTCTTGTCAGACCAGCACCGGGCACCACAGGATTACACCAGGAGTGCAAGCCCTCGCTATTTATTTAATTATATATATATATATACATATATATATATAAAATCAATATCATTCTACGTGTATTTTGATATTAACATATATATATATACATATATATATATAATTATATATTAATATTAAAATACACTTAGACAGTGTATGTGTATATATATATTTAGATCATATATATAATATATATATGATCTAAGTATATATTTTATTTTAAACTGTTTTTAAATCTTTTATTTCATTTTTTTTCAGGCAGCAGGGGGACTACCTGTCATTACAGGTACTTCCCCTGCTGGCAGTGCTGTGGACGGCTATTCCGTCCATGTGATCGTGAGGTCCTGGCATGGACCTCGCGATCACATGGCCCACGAGGGCTGGAACGGCAGCAGGGAGACTCCCTGGCATGGCAGGTAAGTCCCCCCCCACCACAATCGCCTGAACAGGATCGCCGGTGAGCGTTTAGAGCCAGGTCCACAAGGGGTTAATTAATGTGGAGTTACACTATGTTTTGTATATTTCTTAATTTTTAGATTAACAGCTGGTTCCCTTTTTTCTGTATATATATTTTGGTTGATGTAGGATCGCCAACTGGGGTGACCCAATGGAGGCTGACACCTAATGATTGATGAGTATAATTTGTTATCACCGGTTATATTAAAATTGACCAGTAAAATGTAGCAGTTGGCCAGGCTGCATTAGCCAGGACTTACAATAAAAAAATTAATTATAAAATAAAATTAAACCAGCAATTAAAAACCAAATCAGTCTTTGTTCTAACCACCAGAAGGATTACAAAAAAATGAAAAAACAAAATTAGGCCAGCAATTAAAAATCAAATCAGTCTTTGTCCTAACTATCAGAAGGAAAAGGTCCACCAACAGGTCCTATAGGCCAACTAGGCGGCCGCCTGGGGCACTGCTTAAAGGGGGGCGCCAGCAGTAGTTTTACTGGTCTGCTCGTTTGAAGAACGCCCCTCTATATTGAAGAAATAATATAAATCATGCCGCCGGTCATGTTACCAGGAGCTAGGGAGAACTTACATGTCTGCTGACTAGCACCCGGTGTAATACTGGTCCGACGGCATCCACTTCAGCCTTCTCAGCCAGGCACCCCACAAGCACTCCCATTGCTGTAACAGCACAAGGGCGCATCAATTTCTCGCTCTCGCCCCTTGCCCTCTATGTGGGTACAAGTGGGTGGGAGCATAGCAGAGCGGAGAAAAGGCGGCCAGGCGCGGGGAAGCTGGCAGGAACACATGAAAAGCAATCAAATATGAAGAAAGGTAAGTGGGTCAATGTGACATCACAATACGTATTTGTGAAAAATTTGGGTTTGTGTATGTCAGTCTGGGGGGGTCAGTGTGTGTCTATATGGGTCTGTGTGTCTGTATGGTTTAGTGTGTGTCTGTATGGGTCAGTGTGTGTTTGTATGGGTCAGTGTTTGTCTGTATGGGTCAGTGTGTGTCTGTATGGGTCAGTGTTTGTCTATATGGGTCAGTGTGTGTCTGCATGGGTCAATGTGTGTCTGCATGGGTCAGTGTGTGTGTGCGCCAAAGTCTGCATTCATCAGTGTGTGTGTGTGCGTCAGTCTGCATGGGTCAGTCTATGCGTCAGTCTGTATGTGTCAGTGAGTGTAAGTCAGTCTGCGTGGATAACTGCGTGTGCGTCAGTCTGCTTGGGTCCGTGTATGTCAGTCTGCATGAGTGGGTGGAGCAAATGGGGCGGCAACATGTTTTTTTTTACCTAGGGCGGCAAAAATCCTTGCACCGGCCCGGTCCACTAACTTTCCATCCGACATATTTCAGGTGTGGGCACATGCACTAAACTGTTGAGTAGCCAACTGCAACATTTTGTCAGATACAGCTGATCTGGAAAAATTCTTCAACTTTAGCAATAGTGAGAGCTTCATTATTTTAGCCTCAATTTATCCATTCAGATTTTAGTTTATAAATGAAAATGCAATCACAGATCCGTATAAAAATTAAAATTATTAGGCAAAGTCTGAATTTTGCTCTACTATTTAAAGATACATCATATGACAATGATGTACAATGAACATTCCTGGGTTTGTTACAATGAAAAATTATCTAATATGAAATATTGTCTGTTCCTTGGAATTTCTTCATTGATGAAGGAGATGATAAATCTACTTTTAATCTTTTAGTCGAAGATGAATTCTTGACAGCCAGGAAGTGCAGCATGACAATCAAAGCAACTCAGCCTTGCTAGTTTAATCAGACGATACCAGTCAGCTGTGACATGACCTCTCTGTTCTTTCATTAGCCGATCACCAGTCCATCTGGTGTCTGGCCCATGCATGTGGCTTTCACTATACCAGCCATTTTGCGCTCACATCACCGGTCCACATCTACACAGCTGTTGTCCCAATTTGACTCTTTCAGATTAGTGTGTGGCCTATATTACTGCGTGTGTGTTGTACATTCTGAATATGAAGAGAAACAAGAAAGATGAAAGCCCTATAATTAAAGCCTCGATCGTGCCTTGTAAAAGGGTCAGCAATTCATTTCAACTGCAAAATGGCAGATGGGGTTTTGTTTAGTTTAACAATATATCTGTAGTAATAATGGTAATCAGGGCTCAACATTTCTATTCAACACTAGCCACTGGAAAGTGAAAATTTAGCCACTGACGAGTAGAAATTAATCTGATAAGTGTGCCATGGTCCCTCCAGGCTTGCAGTGGCAAAGGATTTTTAAGGCCCAGCTAGTAGCCTAAGACTCTAACTTGAAGCCCCAAGTGTAATATGAATTACAATCAATAGAAATTCTGAATATTTACGGTGCCAGGAGTCCCCTAGTGTAATTTGTCACATTGTTTAAAAATGGTGGAAACTATATTTAAAAGACAAAAAACTACCACAACAAGAGGACATAGTCTTAAATTAGAGGGGCAAAGGTTTGAAAATAATATCCGGAATTACTTTACTGAAAGGGTAGTGGATGCATGGAATAGGCTTCAAGCTGAAGTGGTAGAGGTTAACACAGTAAAGGAGTTTAAGCATGCGTGGGATATGCATAAGGCTATCCTAACTATAAGATAAGGCCAGGGACTAATGAAAGTATTTTTTTAAAAATTGGGCAAACTAGATGGGCCGAATGGTTCTTATCTTCCGTCACATTCTATGTTTCTGTGTTTCTATGGTGTGATAACTGGCCTGGTTCCCACCGCCACCAGGAGCCGCACATTCTGCCTACGTATTTTGCTTGTGGAGACCCTGGTTAACTCAATTGAGCTAAGTAGGGCCATAAGTAGGATGGGGTCATCAGCTTAGCTCTCTCAGCCAATAAGCGCAGTCCTGTATCGGACCTCTTCTGCGAGGATAACAGCAGCACAGGCAGCCAGGTAAAATGTCAAACCATCTTAAAATAACTGACAAGTTGGCTCCAGGGCATTCCTGGCACCATAACCACTAGAGCAGGCTATACTAGTTATGGTACTTGCCTTTCTATTTAGGGCCCCACCCACCGCTCATTGGTGGGGGCTGGGGGGGGGAACAATAGGTGTTCCCCCATTTTCATTTAGGGCCCCCACCCGCCCCTCACGGGTGGGGTCCGGGGGGGGTGAACAACAGGTCCCTCCCCCCCATTTTCGTTTAGGGCCCCCACCCGCCGCTCATGGGTGGGGACTCGGCAGGGGGGGTAGGGGTTTGTCTTTTTTACAACACTGAGCAGCCACAGGCTGCTCACTGTTTAGTAGACTTGCACCTACCTGCGATATAGCCAATTTAGGTCTTTCAGCCTTTACCAATTTAGGTCTTTCAGCCTTTTGGTAGATAGCTCCCTAATACCATGGGAGTTTTCTACTAAGCAGCTGCAAGATGCAGCCTCGGGACAAATCAGATCGGAATTTCATTCATTTAAATGAACAAAGTCCAGAATTGCGTCCTAACATGAATGAACAAACTGTTCTCATTCTGTTAGGGTGGAATTCGGTAGTTTTGCCAGCGGTCTGTCTAAATGGCAGGACATTCGGGAATACTGACAGGAAGCATCGCGAGATCACGGAGGAAAGGTAAGAATTGTGGGAAAATTTCTCTGACCACAGGAAACAGAGCACACTTTGTTCCTCCGCTGGTC
>OW240921.1:41661539-41754385 GCA_933207985.1 Pelobates cultripes
ACCTGCAAGAAAGGGCAGAAGCCTTGAGCAGCTACCTGCAGGAACACTGAAACAAAAGGAATGATGGAAAACAAAGGGGTGTGGAAACATAAAACAAACATTTAAATGAATCCAAGAGACTGGGAAATCCAGAGACAGAATAAAAGGAATGAACCCAGAAATCCCAGCATAAAGAAAACCAGACATAGAATAGAAAACCAAAAAAGAAAAACTAAACAAGAATTGTAAAAAGAGTACTGGATACCAGAAGCCATAGCCAGAATGATCCGCAGCTAGGAACAGGATGTGACAAGGGGAGTGTCAGACAATGTACATTGTTTTTATTGGTTTGTACATCTTGTAATTCAGTGTTCCATCAGGTCCAGGGGGTGTTACCTGGCCTGAGGAATTGTATAAAAGCCAACTGTGTGTTGTCCTGTTATTGGAGGGAAAGAAGACTTGCTCCTGTGTCTGCTGTTCCAGCTTGCACGAGATTCAACGGGGAAAGTTCTTGTAAGGACTAGAGCTAATTCCCCATTTGGCTCCAGGAAGGAGCGGTTTCAGGGCCCCAGTCCAGCCACGGCGATTGTGGGCAGAAGTGCTGCGGTTTGTCCCCTGTTCCAGCTAGGAAGCAGTCCTTTGGCGGAGATACCCAGCCAGGGTACAGGGAGCTCCGCTACAGGCGCGCCCTTAAATAGATTTGCATATGATGATGTCACGCCTCCAGTTAAAGGGACCGCTTCATCTAGGTGTCATCATGGAGTTGCAGAGATGACGTGGACCAATTAGAACACATGAGAATTTAAAGTCTGTTCAGGCTCTTACTCATTGCCCTATCATGTTTAGCTACACATTTAGTGCTTTAGCGACTCTCTTGTGATTTCCTATTATTGACCTTGGCTTCGTTTTGACTCAGTGAACCTCTGGTATCCTCACCTGGCATGTATATTGACCTGTGTATTTCTATTATCCTGACCTGGCTTGTTTTTCATGTATCCATATTTCTGTATTCCTGACCTTGGCTCTTCCTGAGTTTGATTCTCTCTTGTTTTTAAGCCTGGACACTCTAAGGTCAGTAAAATGGCTTTTCAACCCTCACTTTGTGTGTATCCTCTTTCCTGTGTATAAGGGTAACGGCAACCATGACACCTAGAAGTCAGTCTGCAGTGGTCATAGTGCATGTGGTTGCTGCACCCCAGTTAGCATCCTCTGATCCTCAATTTGCAGCCGGGGGAACTTGTAGCGATTGTTCTGACATTTCAAGATGGTGGCCGCAGTATTAGGAGACTGGTCTGCAGGTCAGAGGTTAGAGAAAGTGTGGCTGAAGGGCAGAGCCAGGACGATGATGTATCGAAGATGGAGCTAAGTTCCATAGTCAGTCACATTGACCTCAGGTAACCCCTCCTACAGGTAAGACCAGGTTGTGTGATTGAGCCAATGGTTAAATCTAGCCATTTAGATTTTTTAGAACTAGCAATCAATTACAGTTCCTAATAAAATGGACAGTGTCTGTGCATTAAAACCACTTTCATTGTCTATTAAATATACATTTAATATTTGCTTGTATATTTTTTTTGGGGGGGTGGAGGGGGTATGAATAAGCTGACATATATTCTGCAGAACTAGTTTTGGCAGCTACTGTAAGCCCTCCCCGTTATGTTTAGCACAGAATCTCCTGTATTTGCTAAACATTGTCTAATCAGAGGCTTCTCACTGCGAAACTTTGCAAACAATTTACACATGCAAAAAATATACAGATAGGATAGGTGCTAGAGTGTCAACTGAGTATAAATATATGATAGCAGGCACCAAACCCTAATAGTAAGGGTCACCCTCAACCTCTTACGGAAAGATATAGAGAAACAATATGTATAAAATATAGGTTGCGCCAGTATAAAGTCCAATTAGTCCACAGTTGCTGGAGTTTGTTCTGATACACAACAGACAGGCTCCCTTCACTGGCACACAGAACTGCCAAGTACCCGAAGACAGGACCGCTCGAACAACACCCGACAGATCCAACACCAACTCATAGACAGGTAGAAGGAAGCGCCGGGCAGACACTGTGCCCGAGTGAGACAAGTCAAGTTGACCTACACGTAGCCAGCTAGCAAAGAGTCAACTGATGGGCATAAAAGGGACGAGCGGTTCTAAATGCTCGCTTCACGCTCGCTTCATGAATGTTAAGTTCCAGACATAGAATAGAAAACCAAAAAAACAAGAAAAACTAAACAAGAATTGTAAAAAGAGTACTGGATACCAGAAGCCATAGCCAGAATGATCCGCAGCTAGGAACAGGATGTGACAAGGGGAGTGTCAGACAATGTACATTGTTTTTATTGGTTTGTACATCTTGTAATTCAGTGTTCCATCAGGTCCAGGGGGTGTTACCTGGCCTGAGGAATTGTATAAAAGCCAACTGTGTGTTGTCCTGTTATTGGAGGGAAAGAAGACTTGCTCCTGTGTCTGCTGTTCCAGCTTGCACGAGATTCAACGGGGAAAGTTCTTGTAAGGACTAGAGCTAATTCCCCATTTGGCTCCAGGAAGGAGCGGTTTCAGGGCCCCAGTCCAGCCACGGCGATTGTGGGCAGAAGTGCTGCGGTTTGTCCCCTGTTCCAGCTAGGAAGCAGTCCTTTGGCGGAGATACCCAGCCAGGGTACAGGGAGCTCCGCTACAGGCGCGCCCTTAAATAGATTTGCATATGATGATGTCACGCCTCCAGTTAAAGGGACCGCTTCATCTAGGTGTCATCATGGAGTTGCAGAGATGACGTGGACCAATTAGAACACATGAGAATTTAAAGTCTGTTCAGGCTCTTACTCATTGCCCTATCATGTTTAGCTACACATTTAGTGCTTTAGCGACTCTCTTGTGATTTCCTATTATTGACCTTGGCTTCGTTTTGACTCAGTGAACCTCTGGTATCCTCACCTGGCATGTATATTGACCTGTGTATTTCTATTATCCTGACCTGGCTTGTTTTTCATGTATCCATATTTCTGTATTCCTGACCTTGGCTCTTCCTGAGTTTGATTCTCTCTTGTTTTTAAGCCTGGACACTCTAAGGTCAGTAAAATGGCTTTTCAACCCTCACTTTGTGTGTATCCTCTTTCCTGTGTATAAGGGTAACGGCAACCATGACACCTAGAAGTCAGTCTGCAGTGGTCATAGTGCATGTGGTTGCTGCACCCCAGTTAGCATCCTCTGATCCTCAATTTGCAGCCGGGGGAACTCGTAGCGATTGTTCTGACATTTCAAGATGGTGGCCGCAGTATTAGGAGACTGGTCTGCAGGTCAGAGGTTAGAGAAAGTGTGGCTGAAGGGCAGAGCCAGGACGATGATGTATCGAAGATGGAGCTAAGTTCCATAGTCAGTCACATTGACCTCAGGTAACCCCTCCTACAGGTAAGACCAGGTTGTGTGATTGAGCCACTCCTTCATAAGCAGAGCACACCTTTCAGTCAGTGCTTGGTTGTTTTGTTGCCTGCCTCAGAACTTCTAGCGTTTGTTTCCCTGTGTTTCCTGTCCTAGCTGGTCTTCTGACTTTGCCTGCTCTCAGATTTTTACTGATTGCCACCTGCCCTGACCTTTGGACCGTCTGACTCTGATTTCTGCCTGACCCTTCTTCAAAAACCTTTGCCTTGGATTCTGTTGCTTTATTAAAGCCCCTGTCCCATTACCAACCAACAGAATTCTGTTCTAAAATTCACGATCTCTGTGGCTTGTAAAGGAGAGCTGTTCCAGGACAGAACATGACTATTCAGCCATTTGTATTCAAATTGGCGGATGGTGAAGTTTAAAAATGTTGTGGTGCCAAGCACTAACTCCAGAGTTGTACTCTGCTCTCTGACTTATTGATCCATGCCAATTTTATCCCATCTTCTCAACCCCTGGGTTAATGAGGTGCCATGTCCTGTTTGTGTAGGGTGATGGATGACATCAGAAAAGAGTTGACTAAACATGTCTGTGGAGTTTGTACCCAGTGAAAGGGGCATTTACCCAGTTAATGAGGCATTTAAAAAAATCCAAAACCTTAACATGCTTAGCTGCTCAGCTTCTCAGCAACAAGAAGGGACAGGGTTGGTTAGGAAACTGCAGAACATGACATACACAACATGCTGTTTTTTTCTAAGATACTTCTCATTAGCTCTTACCACTCCAATAGACTGTATTTTTTTTATTGCATGTGAATGTGGAATAGTCCACATGCCTCTACGGACCAGCCTTCACTGTTCATTCTAATAAGCTATGTATCTCTTACTTTCCTTCATCTCTCCTTTCCTATTTCAAGTTTTTGCTATTGAGTTTTCTACCCTTTCTATTAGGTTTTCAGGTTTTTACTCTTTTCCTCCTTTCTCCACTAGTCATCCAAGTTCCCATCTTTTTGGCTATCAAACACCTTCTCTGTTTGTTATCTTATCTTCTACCCCAATCTCATAACAATCAAGCTTTCCTCTTCATACCTTTCTTTGCAGTAACAATGTAGACTACCTAAAGGTTGTCTGGAACCGGGGCATGGAAGGCTGGCTTTGGTGTAATTATTTTTACAGTGGAAGCAATAATAAAGTTGAGAGTTGAGTGGAAGGACACATTTCTTCTATTACTACCTAGGGCTATGATGCTATGTCACTCATCTTCCTAGGGCACACTGATAGCTTTATTGACTCTCTGACAGGCAGAGAAACATGAGGATGGTAAAGGAAGCAAATCAAAAGACAAATATGTTGTCATTGCTCCTCTCTACATGATGCTCATTCCCTAGGCCTACATATGCCATCGAAATCTGATTCATGTTGTCTCCTAAAATGTATCAGGTCAGAGAAGAACTAGTAATATTGTCTAACTGGATTAAACTACTTCCAATATATATATCGAGAGAGAAGGTCATATTTTGAGGTCCATGACAATATATATCAGTGCTGCTAGCACCAGTCACATAGAATGTTGTGCAATCAGAAGAAATAGTTCTCACGATAGTCTTTGTCTAAGCACATCCTTCAACCGTGATGTTCATCAAAACAAATATTTCTCTTACTATCTCTATTCCAAACAATATGAAAAAAATCTTTGGAATTTAATTATAGACTTGATTGTAAAGAAATTTGCTTTGGTTATTCAAGTTAATTGGCAATGCTTTCTAGGCCATCTCAGATATTCATTCCATTGACGAGGTATGAATTTACATTATTATTATCATCTACATAGCGCCAACACTTTCCACAGTGCTCTACACTTATTGAATGGGAATATCTGACAACAAGTATTTTGCATACAGAATATAACAGTGATAAGAGATGAAGAAGGCCTTGCTCAAACAAGGATGAGGAAAGGTTAACTACATAGAAGAAAAATAACAGCATGTCAGAGGGGAGGAGAGATTGATGGGTAAGATGCCTGTGTCGAAAGAAGGTAGTAAAAGTTTTGTGAGGAAAATCCAAACATTGGAAGAAGAGAGAGTGAGCTGGGCTATGGAGGTGAAGTATTTGGATGACCAATCAGTAATGAGTTGCAAAAGTCAAGTCGGGAAATGATGAGTGCATGATGAGTACCTTATTTATTTATTCATAAAATGTTTTATCAGGAAGGATACATTGAGATTTCTCTCGTTT
This sequence comes from Pelobates cultripes, assembly GCA_933207985.1. Taxonomy (NCBI): domain Eukaryota; kingdom Metazoa; phylum Chordata; class Amphibia; order Anura; family Pelobatidae; genus Pelobates; species Pelobates cultripes. The sequence continues at coordinate 41,667,128 of OW240921.1, forward strand.
TCAGTTATGTCCTGGGCTCACAAACATACCATTGTTACAATGGAACTTGAGTTAGAAAAGGGCAAATGCAGGTAATACTTTGATTGGAGAGAGACTGGATGTGACGCGAAAACATAAGACCAGAGTTGAAAGTAACTCCAAGGCAGTGAGCTTGAGGAGATGGACTAATAGGTGTCCCATTGACTTGCACGGAGATAGATGGAGGAGGAAAAGATGAGGAGTTCAATTTTAGAAAAATTGCGGTTTAGAAAACGGGAACACATCCAGTTAGTGATGGAAGACAGACATTTTGTTCCAGGAGGGCAGGAAAGAGGTCAGGCTAGGCAAGGTAGATCTGAACATGTTTGTAAAACTATTAAAAGAACATTTCATACACAGAAAGCACGTCTGCTTGATGAAGTGCTTTATGTATGTGGAGTCTGATTTTCTTGACATTTTCTAAAAGTGCCTTTATAATTGGGATCAGAAACAGCTGACTGACAGCCAGGTAGGTCTTTATCCACTCCGTTAGTGGAGCTAAGAGCAGCAGCAGACGCCATGAGCTGGCACATGCCTCTTCAACCTATTGTTCCCGTAAGTTTATTTGTAATTGTCCTATTTATAGTTAAATCCCCTCTCATAATATTGTAAAGAGCTACGGAATCTGTTGGCGCTATATAAATGGCAATAATAATAATAATAATAATAATAATAATGACTTTCTTCCCTCTTCTCAATAAGCTATACTACATTTGATATATTTTGAGTATTCATGAGGAAGAGCTTTGAGTGTCTGTCAGCCGGACAGCCTCAAGAATTATGATATTGGTTAAATCTAGCCATTTAGATTTTTTAGAACTAGCAATCAATTACAGTTCCTAATAAAATGGACAGTGTCTGTGCATTAAAACCACTTTCATTGTCTATTAAATATACATTTAATATTTGCTTGTATATTTTTTTTGGGGGGGTGGAGGGGGTATGAATAAGCTGACATATATTCTGCAGAACTAGTTTTGGCAGCTACTGTAAGCCCTCCCTGTTATGTTTAGCACAGAATCTCCTGTATTTGCTAAACATTGTCTAATCAGAGGCTTCTCACTGCGAAACTTTGCAAACAATTTACACATGCAAAAAATATACAGATAGGATAGGTGCTAGAGTGTCAACTGAGTATAAATATATGATAGCAGGCACCAAACCCTAATAGTAAGGGTCACCCTCAACCTCTTACGGAAAGATATAGAGAAACAATATGTATAAAATATAGGTTGCGCCAGTATAAAGTCCAATTAGTCCACAGTTGCTGGAGTTTGTTCTCAACTGGTAACCGTGAAGACTTCAAATGGTGGGAGTATATGAAATTAAAGCAGAAAATAACCAGTGATGGTGCAGAGTTATGGAACTAGGTGTAGGACATACAACAATAATGTATATGGTATATCACTCACATTAGAGAGAGCTATAAGACCAGCTCTGAGTTTAGCAGCATGCAGCAGTACAACCCCACTGATGGATATGTAGATCTGGGGGCTGGTCCCTCAATGTGTAGTTTGATATGTAAAAGATAAAAATGGCAAACAATAGTGCTCACTGTAATCAATATGTTGATGGTTATAAGAGTAAGAATATTCTACTCACGTGTAGTGAAGCAGTAGATCCTGCTCAGATGGTAGCGCTTGGGTGGTTTACCCCACCAGGGATATGATGTTAAGTAGATTCTCCAAGAAGTAGTATCCAAAGTTTTCTTATTCGGTATCTTTTTAAGTGCCAGGAACAGAATAAGTAAAAAAATAATAAAAGCAACTAAAAGCATAAAAATCATAATGAATGGACAACTACAACTAGTAGCCAAATAGACTTAAATGCTTTAAAAACAAAAGTTACCCCACATTCCCCTGGATTGGAAACGCCCAGCAGTCCCCACTTTCAGACAATGGGTAGATAAGGTAGAGAACATCTATGACATGGAAATGCTGACCGCCTCCCTGCAGGAACGCTCGGACAAGTGCGCTTTAAAATGGTACCCATGGAAATTATACATCTTGAGGGGGATAGCATGGGACACCCCCAGCCGTCTCTTGGTCCACAGGGGTCGACCCAGACGCGTAGCTACTGACCGCAAACCTAAAGGACGTGGGCGCTGCTACGGGGGCTGGGTGAATCTCCCCAGGCCTCTCATACTCAATCCCCTCCTGCCATGCCCCCAACCCCCCCTCCTCATCTACCCCCACCCCTCCCTATCCATTAACCCAAACGGGGAACTAGGAATGAGTCCCACCCTCCTGATACACAACAGACAGGCTCCCTTCACTGGCACACAGAACTGCCAAGTACCCGAAGACAGGACCGCTCGAACAACACCCGACAGATCCAACACCAACTCATAGACAGGTAGAAGGAAGCGCCGGGCAGACACTGTGCCCGAGTGAGACAAGTCAAGTTGACCTACACGTAGCCAGCTAGCAAAGAGTCAACTGATGGGCATAAAAGGGACGAGCGGTTCTAAATGCTCGCTTCACGCTCGCTTCATGAATGTTAAGTTCCAGACACAATTCTGTTTTTGTTCACATTTGTTACACGGATTATAGGTATAACACATAGGAAACCAAACAACGACCAGACCGGGTTGCTCTTGAACCCACACGACCATTTTCTACAAGCGTGTTCACCACTCCTGTTCAAGGGATCAATGTTAGAGGATACCACTTGTTAAGACACCTCTAGTGTCTTTAGGCCAAACCGCCGTTTAGTAGACCTTCCCCGGCTGCAGTACAGTCTCCGTTCGCTTACTCTGTAACACACGAACCAAATGCAGGGGAAGCGGCAATCTCCCGATCGAGATCCATGAATGGCTCCAAACTCCCAAACTCCCGAACGGCAATACACGAACTGCTGGTAACCGTCGAACAGCAATATTCACCAAGTGGCTTTCGTTCCATCCAGCAGTCTCTAAACGTGAAGAAGAAATCCCCCCAATAACGAGACAGAAGCTCCGCATTGAGGGTCAAACAGAATCTGGCTTTACTGTGGGCTACCTGCCCGTATTTATGCAGGTCTCCCACTTGGTGGACACTCCCCTAGGGGACCAAATGGGAGACTTAAATTACAGACAGATCTGGGGACATCCCAGACACACAGTCACAGATTTTACCCACAGTGCATTATGATTCCCTCCCCTCTGCCCTGGAGTTAATTACCAAGTAACTCAATTAACTCCAGGACAAAGCCAGTCGCCATCTTAGACATAAAATAATAAAAGACATAAAAATATATAACTACATAAAAACTGAACATTTCCCATTCGTATTACATGTCCCCAGATAGCCTGGATCTGAGTGCATATTATTAGCGAATAGCGCTCAGATCCCACACACATAGTTCAATCGCCATGGAGTCAAAGTTCTTACAGTCTTTCGGTATACGAATGACTCCATGGGAAGGCTATCTGGGTTAAGTCTTTTCGTATGCTCTCAATCTCCCGAACGGCCGGTGTTCGCATGCTTTCGTGGAGGCAGCCAGGCGTTCCGTTGTTTCAGCGGTGTTCGGCAGAAAAAGTGTCCGTTTTCAGTTCCATAGAAATAGAGCCAAACACCGCTGGGCGTTCGCTTGATTTAAAATGGCCGCTGCCTCGTGGTCGACATACGAACGACGACCACCCTGAATTCGGTTTAATTGAGAAGTGTCTGCGGTTAACCACAACGTTCTAATTGGGATCACTTCGTTAACCAGCAGCACACTCCTCACTTGGGTGGCCGTTCGTTCGGCAGGTTTGTTCGGGAAAAAGAGTCATTCGAATGGCTGGGCTATAGAAACCAGCCATTCATACGAACGGGGGACAAACAGACGAACGTAGTAAAAATCCAAGCAGACAGATGGTTCTGTCACACGGCTCCCTCCTTGTGGGACACTCCGGCAGACCCGGCTTGACCCTGTGGCAGGTCAACTTGGGGATGACCGGACTACGAGGTGAGGGAAACGTCTGTTTGTCATGACAACCCATCTGCATTCCCGTTCAGCTTACCGGGTCTGTAGCTGATAGTAAAATTGTAGGGCTGTAGTGCCAAGCTCCATCTCAGCAGTCTCCCATTGTCTCCTGAGACCCGGTTAAGCCAAACGAGTGGGTTGTGATCAGTCACAAGTGAAAATTCTTGTCCATACATATAGGGGCTTAACTTTTTCAGTGCCCAGACCAAGGCCAAACACTCCTTCTCCACTGCCGCATAACTCACTTCTCTGGGTAACAACTTTCTGCTGAGATATGCGACAGGGTGCTCTCCTCCATCTTCCCCGACTTGGCTCAGCACAGCCCCCAGTCCATACATGGAAGCGTCTGTATGGACGAGAAAGCGTTTGTTAGGGACTGGGGCTGCCAAGACAGGGGCATTCACAAGAGCCTGCTTCAGTGCCTGGAACGCAGCTTCACAAGTCGGAGACCACAGGACCTGCTTAGGCAAGTTTTTCTTGGTCAGGTCTGTCAGGGGCTTAGCAATAGCGCTGTAGTCAGGGACAAAACGTCTATAGTACCCTGCTGTCCCCAAGAAGGCCAATACCTGGGTCTTAGTAGTAGGTGTGGGCCAGTTAGCCACTGCCTCTACCTTGGCTGGCTCTGGTCTCTGGCTCCCGCACCCCACTCTGTGTCCCAGGTACTGTACTTCAGCCATACCTAGATGGCACTTTTCTGGCTTCAATGTCAGGCCAGCGGCCCGAATTTTATCCAGCACTACCCCTACATGTACCAGGTGTTCCTCCCAGGACCCACTGTAAATCGCAATGTCGTCCAAGTATGCACAGGCAAATTATTGGAAGCCATCTAGGAGTCTATCCACCATCCATTGGAAGGTAGCCGGTGCATTTTTCATCCCAAAAGGCATGACCTTAAATTGGTACAGGCCAAATGGGGTGACAAATGCCGACTTGGGGATAGCATCCTCGGCCAGGGGGATCTGCCAGTAGCCCTTACACAGGTCTATGGTGATCAGATATCGCCCCCTGGCAATACGATCTAGTAATTCGTCTACCCGGGGCATTGGGTAGGCGTCAGTGGTGGTCCGCTCGTTGAGTCACCTGTAGTCCACACAGAACCGGGTGGTCCCATCTTTCTTGGGCACCAGGACTACAGGCGAGGCCCAAGGGCTGTCGGAGTGCTCGATGACTCCAAGCTGGGTCCTCAGCATCTGTTTGAGGGTACCGTTAAAGCACTTGCAGAGACCGTTAGTCTGTGGGTGGTAGGGTGAGCTAAGTAACGGCTTAATGCCACACACCTTCCACAGCTGCTGGGCGACCCTAGTAAAAATTCTAACCAGGGCATCAGCAACCGTCTCTGCCTCTATGTTAGACAGCGCTACTGCCTCTGGATAGCGGGTGGCATAGTCCACCACGGTAAGAACATATTTCTTACCTGATGGACTAGCCCTGGCCAGTGGACCCACGATGTCAACGGCTATGCGGGCAAAGGGCTCCCCTATAATAGGCATCGATAATAGCCTAGCCTTAGGGTGGTCCCCCCGCTTTCCTACCCATTGACATGTGTCACACGTGCTGCAGTACATCCGCACAGCCTGGTTAAAGTTTGGCCAAAAGAAATTCTGTGAGATCCTATAGGCTGTGCGGCGGGACCCTAGATGTCCAGCTAACGGAACATCATGCCCTATCCGCAGAATCTCCTGCCGGTACTTTGCAGGTACCACTAACTGGCGATTCGGCGGAGAGGCAACACTCTTCTGGGAAGGTTTAGGGATCCTATATAACCTGTCCCCCACCCACTCATACCGTTCCCCATCTATTCCTTCCTCTCCAGCATCTGCCCTGTCTTTGTACTTTTGGAGGGTCGGATCTGCCCGGGTTTCCCTCCCAAACTCCTCTGGGGAATCCCAGCTTAAGGGGACCTGATCTGGGGTACCAGTCGGGGAAGGAGATCTTACCTGGGTCTCATCAGCAGGTGGGCTGGTTCCGGCAGCACGGGCCTGGGCACGGGTGGTCACGGTGTTCACATCTGCAGGGCCCATCGGAGCATATGCTGAAACCAAAGGGGCCAAATCGTTTCCCAGAAGAACATCTGCGGGCAAGTCTTTCATCACCCCCACATCCACATGTCTAGCGCCCACTCCCCAATCCAAATGTACCCGGGCAACAGGTAAGTGAAACACAGCACCCCCGCTACCCTTACTGCCACAGTGTCCCCAGTGTGTTGATGCTCTGAGACCAAGTTCTTTTGGAGTAGTGTCATCGTGGCTCCTGTGTCTCGCAACCCATTTACCACTCTGCCGTTCAGCTTCACAGTTTGCCGATGTTGCTGGCGATTATCCTGGTGAGCTGCTTGCACTGGGTCTGCCTCGTGTAGGATGCCCCAGAATTCCTCCTGCTCTATGCAGTGAGCAGCAGGCTGAGGTGGGCCTGGTTCCCATTGACTGTTCTCCTCCAGGACTGAGCTTGGTTGGCACTGTTCAGTGGGCACTCAGGACGCTTGTGCCCCAACTGCTTGCACCCAAAGCACTGGATGGGTTGGGAATATTCACGGGCATTAAATCGTGCAGGCTGTACCAAATTGTTAGCTGGCGGTGCGTCTGGGTTACGGTGTACTGGGGGTTGGTAGGCTGAAGGAGCGGGTATTACTGCTGGTCGATACTCCAGTCTGGCAGGGGCTTTGGCAGCTGTACCATCCAACTTGCGGGCATCCGTGTATTCGTCTGCCAGACGAGCAGCCTCGGGTAGGGTAGAGGGTTTTCTATCTCTGACCCACTCCCGGACCCCAGCAGGTAGTCTATCAAAGCAGTGTTCCAGCAGGAACACTTGTAACACCTCCTCCCCAGTTACCGCTTGGCATCCAGCCATCCAGTGGGCTGCGGTACGATGAACTCTGCAGGCCCACTCCACATAAGAGTCCCCAACCAGCTTGTTGGTTTCTCTAAACCTCCGCCTGTACGCCTCTGGGGTCACCGCATACCTGGCTAGGAGCGCATCTTTCACAGCCCGGTAGCTGGTGATCTCCTCCTCAGGGATGGCCCGAAACGCCTCACTAGCCCGGCCAGATAATTTCCCAGAGAGGATGGTGACCCATTCATCTGCAGGTACCTGATGTAGAGCACACTGCCTCTCGAAGTCCGCTAGGAACCCATCAATCTCTCCCTCAGTCTCCACAAAATTTTTAAATGCAGCAAAAGGTACCTTCTTTCTAGCAAACACATTATTATTGTAAGGTAACTCTGCTGCTGCAGCTCCTCTTTCCCGGACCGCCTGTTGTGCTGCTACTGCTGCCTGCACACGCTCCACGATGTCAGCTGAGGGGTTGGGGCCAAAATGTGCCAGCCTTTTTTGCACTGCCCGGTTAAATTGTATTTCCTCGGGTGTTAAATCCAAGGTACTGGGCACGTTGACTCTCTCCATTCCCGTTGCTGCATCCATCTCCAGTAGCAAAGCAATAATCTCCCATTTCTTTAAATTGCTTGCTGACCTTCCTCGGCGTTCCAATATGTCCTTAAGTGTAGCACGCCTTAATTCCTCGTACTGCATGTCTTGTAGCTGACCTCCAATGCTGTAGGATTCATCCCGTCGCTTGCCACCAATTGTTAAGACACCTCTAGTGTCTTTAAGCCAAACCGCCGTTTAGTAGACCTTCCCCGGCTGCAGTACAGTCTCCGTTCGCTTACTCTGTAACACACGAACCAAATGCAGGGGAAGCGGCAATCTCCCGATCGAGATCCGTGAACGGCTCCAAACTCCCGAACGGCAATACACGAACTGCTGGTAACCGTCGAACAGCAATATTCACCAAGCGGCTTTCGTTCCATCCAGCAGTCTCTAAACGTGAAGAAGAAATCCCCCCAATAACGAGACAGAAGCTCCGCATTGAGGGTCAAACAGAATCTGGCTTTACTGTGGGCTACCTGCCCGTATTTATGCAGGTCTCCCACTTGGTGGACACTCCCCTAGGGGACCAAATGGGAGACTTAAATTACAGACAGATCTGGGGACATCCCAGACACACAGTCACAGATTTTACCCACAGTGCATTATGATTCCCTCCCCTCTGCCCTGGAGTTAATTACCAAGTAACTCAATTAACTCCAGGACAAAGCCAGTCGCCATCTTAGACATAAAAATAATAAAAGACATAAAAATATATAACTACATAAAAACTGAACATTTCCCATTCGTATTACATGTCCCCAGATAGCCTGGATCTGAGTGCATATTATTAGCGAATAGCGCTCAGATCCCACACACATAGTTCAATCGCCATGGAGTCAAAGTTCTTACAGTCTTTCGGTATACGAATGACTCCATGGGAAGGCTATCTGGGTTAAGTCTTTTCGTATGCTCTCAATCTCCCGAACGGCCGGTGTTCGCATGCTTTCGTGGAGGCAGCCAGGCGTTCCGTTGTTTCAGCGGTGTTCGGCAGAAAAAGTGTCCGTTTTCAGTTCCATAGAAATAGAGCCAAACACCGCTGGGCGTTCGCTTGATTTAAAATGGCCGCTGCCTCGTGGTCGACATACGAACGACGACCACCCTGAATTCGGTTTAATTGAGAAGTGTCTGCGGTTAACCACAACGTTCTAATTGGGATCACTTCGTTAACCAGCAGCACACTCCTCACTTGGGTGGCCGTTCGTTTGGCAGGTTTGTTCGGGAAAAAGAGTCATTCGAATGGCTGGGCTATAGAAACCAGCCATTCATACGAACGGGGGACAAACAGACGAACGTAGTAAAAATCCAAGCAGACAGATGGTTCTGTCACACCACTTATGTAAAAAAGCCTTGACACTGTTATATGCACCCCATTTTCCTACGTATACTTGCAAAACTTCACCATGCTTTCCTTCTGTAACGTGTTTTACATTGCCATGTGAAAAACGAAAACAGAAATAAAAAGAGATTGACACAAAAAAAAAAGTTAAAACAACACGCGTTTCGCCAACTGGAGAGCTTTCTCAAGTGTAGATAATTAAATTTAAAAAAATGAAAAAAAAAAATGAAAAAAAAATATATATATAAAATTACATTTAAAAAAAATTATATGCCGATTTAAATTTGATTTAACTGTATATTGATATTACTATACATATATGTTTATATCAAAATACATTTAGAATGACGTTTTAAATACATATATCCCCTAAACGACCGCGGATGTACAAGATACGTCTGACAAAAAACGGTCGTTAAGGACTGCGGACGTACCTTATTTTAGGGACCAAAACTGAAACTGAAAATTCAGGATGGCCTTGGCCGAAAACCAAAACTGACTTTTTTCCCGCAAATGATTTTAAAATATTTTTTTCTATAATTTTTTATTAATATTAGACTTTTTATTTATTAGCAACTTACAGTGAATTTCATATTTTAGGCTATAATAACTAAACTGGGAAAAAACAAACATAAAAAAGATTTATTTTCAGTTTGGCTAATTAGGCCTAAAAAAAGAAAATCAGTTTAATTGCACTTTCACTTCCTCACAATTGACAGCTAAGTAATAACCCTGAATTTATTACTAGGTCAAAGAGGTAGCTGTTGTAAAACTGCAACTCCCATGATGCTCTATGAACCTAAAGGGTGAGAAAGCATGACGGGAGTTTTAGTTCTACAGCACCTGTCACTGCATGTTCTACATGTGCTGTCCAGGTTCGGCCCTCTCACCCTCCACTGCTGCAGCTCTCCTCCTCCAGGCCAGCAAGAGGCAGGCTGCCGTCTCCCCCCTTAGACAGGTGTTTTCTACCCCCAGTGGAGGTTGCAGCTGCCGGGGATGGGGTGTAATTTTCAGCACATTTGGCCCATTTTTAAGGAGGCAGACGAAATTTATAATGAAATCGTATATACGCATTATATATGTATACTATATTATAAAATACTTTAATTATTTTATAATATATAATACATGTGTAAATTATATGTGTGTGTGTGTATAGATATATATATCTATACACACACACGCATATATTATACACATGTATTATAGGTATATGTGTGTATATATGTAAATATGTTAAGGCCTTGGCCTGTAGTTGTGGGAGGGGCTTGGATCCCCTATAAAAGGGCTGCCAATCCTCTCTCACCTTACCGTTGATGGTCTGGCGAGTCTGTGAGGATTACCTCCGGTTCAGTCCGCCATTTTCTTGTACCTGTATTCCCTCGTGGTCTCCTGGTTCTTGAGTTGCAAGCCCGTTGCTACACAGCCTCCCGCCAGCGTCTGAGCAACCCCGTTCTCAGCCTGGCCAATATGTCTGAAACCGTAAGTCTAACCCCTGCAGTAAGGCAACGGGCGCAAACACTGCATGCTTTCACGGCAGGGGTCCCGTTCGTTTCAATTTGGTGTTCGGCTAAATCACGCTGACTATTTACATGCACGCCGTTCGGCATAATCTTTCGTTTAATCGCACTAGCATACACCAGTGTTCGTTTCATGCAATTACACGAATGCTACCATTCGTTTCGTTATATTCCAGCAACAGCTTTCGGTTGTTTCACAGACCAAGCTATGCAAACGTCACATAGGGGGAAAACATTTGAACGATCAGTGCCATTAATTAGGAAATTACAGGATTATTTTAGCTGATAATTGTTCAGATTTTATTTCCCACAGGTTTCATTTCTGATATTTCCTTATATACAGATATAACAACATTTGAATTTCTGACAACTGTGTCAAGAATACTAATTGCCTTTTAGATACCTGAACTTACAGACGGTTGCTTTTCAAGCACAACAAACCCGTCATAATCTTTTTCATCTTACTATCCTCTTCATAGTGTCTGGTAGGTGCCTTTTACTTTTCGGGCCCACGATTTGGCCAGCTAAACCCTATACATACAGATACTCATATCATGTTCATATCTTTAGGTCGCAACACGTATCTTCTGCCACTGGCTTATTCATAAACTCCACATTACTCCGCGTCCTGACTCAACTTATAAGGTACGACACTAGAACCAGTACCTTTCCAGTTTTAGAGTGGTTACTGGCTTTCAGGGTTTTAGACAGCCAAATAGGAGATACTTTCCGGTCTTAAGCCATAGGTTAGTGGTGCCGCGAGGCCAACACCCATCCTCATACTCGGAGGACCCATCCTCATACTCGGAGGTATACGCCCCTGGGGCCAAATCATAATTAGCCGTCTCGCATGATTGCATAGAGAGGGCTTCCCATGTCACTCCGATTCTATCTTATGCTTTAGTTTATCACTGAAAGTCCAACATCCTGCCACAACGTTTCCATGGCCTCATACTTTCCCCTCGGGCCAACGCATAGGTAGAGCCTCTCATGCCGCTTGGAAATTAGCAGGGACTCATCTGTCACTTCTCAAAGCCTAATTGTTTCACCGCTTGGCATCTAGCTAGCCTTGCCAGTACCCGTCCACTTCATAGGATAATGATTAAGTTACTTTATATTTTTTCAGTTATGTCTCAAATTCCTGATATCCCTGAGGAGCTGTCACTACCCAGCACGCCCGCTAGGCCCGGTACCCCAGGCCCTGGAGCTGATGTTAATAGTCCTTCTTCCCTGAGATCATGGACCATCCCACGTCACACAGCAGAATTACAAAGGCGATGCATCCCTTTCCCAACTACCGCTAGGAAAGCGGAATTGTAAATACCAACACGACAACTCCGATGCTGGGGAAGGACCTAGTGGGTCTCAGTTGCTGGCTTTTCATGCAATGATGACGTCATTAATGCCATCTATCTGCACCATTAGTGAAAGGCTGGAAAAGTTGGAGGCAGTTTGTTTTCCCCAGGTTCTGGCAAACCCAACTATTTCCAGCCACACAGTCACTGAAGTTATGCCCGGTAATTATTTGACATCTATTTCAGTCCTTGAATGTATTAACCCCTCGCACATGGTCCCATCTCACCTTAAAAAGGACATTCTGGAAGGCAAGGATGTCAACCAGGTCTCACTGCTTATTGCCTCCCAGGATGTTCTGGAGAATAGGACATTTGCATACGGGGATATTTCTGTGGTTCTAAGGGCAAGAGACCCCCGATTGAACAAAAAACTGTCCATCCCGGAATTTGTACTGGGTTTTGGCATTTATAGAGACGTCTACTGCTCGGTATATCTTGAGAAAAGAGAAGAGTTAGACGTATATATGCACAAGATGGTGGATCTGGGGCACAAATACGGTGGTACTGCTTTTTATGATTACCACCGTTCCTTCTCTGCAAAAGTGGCTGCAACTCTGACTCAGTTCAATTTCAGCTGAAATTGAACTGAGTCAGAGTTGCAGCCATATTGGAGCAAACTGGACACCGAGTTATTCTGCAGACACTTTGCAGGCCTCAGACCCCCAGCTTGTGCAATATGTGCATCTACGGCACATAGTGCCAATTTTCGCCCTAATACGGAGGAAATTGAACAGGGCCATTCTGTCCCTAATTTCCCAAGACCTGCCAAAAGCCTAAACGATAAACTGGGTACGGACATCGTGTTCCTGGGCAATAATTTTTAACAATTTTTTTAATAACAATAATAATAATTTTAACGCGGGTAATTGTGATTTTAGCTCCTGTAGGCTTATGCATGTGTGTTCCCACTGTTTCAGGGCTCATTCAAAGACCATGTGCCCAAATAAAGCTTTCCCTAAACCTTATCACATTGGTGTGAATGTCACATTATTGGCTACACTGTTACAACACCACTCATCACACCATTTAGTTAATTACATTATCACTGGACTGTCTGAAAGGTTCCACACCGGTTTGGTACACTGGAATGTAACAATTTACAATCCACTTTAGATGATCCACAATTGGTACATACACTCATTATGATGGAGGTAGAACAAGGGTTTTTGTTGGGACCTTTCATTTCCCCACCCTTCACATCATGGAGAACCAACCCCAGAGGGGTTGTCACGGGGAAAACCTCACTCAAACCAAGACTGATAATAGACTTTTCAGCACCCCATTCCTCCACTATTCCCAGCCTTAACTCCCTCATACCTTCCAAAGAATTTTCATTGCAGTATGCCACTATCGATAATGCCATTGGGGCCATTTTAACAGCTGGTACAGGGGCATGGCTAAGTAAAACTGACGTAGTAAATGCTTTCAAGTTACTTCCCATTCACCCTTCCCTATGGCACCTACACGGCATTAAATGGCAGGGGTTGTATTATTTTTTCACACGACTCTCTTTTGGCTCCAAAAGCAGCCCCAAAATTTTTGACACGTTTGTGGAATTTTTGTGTTGGTTGTTGCTTAATGTGTGTAGATGTCCATCCGTTATTCACTACCTAGATGATTTCCTCACGATTGAAAACAACACACTTCCTCCAAGTAGCCTTACACACATGTTGGCTCTGTTTGAATCCCTCACTATCCCAGTCTCTCCTCACAAAACCTTAGGTCCAGACACTAGCTTGCAATTTCTGGGGATCCAATTGGACTCTATCCACATGCAAGCTAGCATCCCACAGGAAAAGATTGAGCGCACCCTAGCAAGCATTGAACACTATTTAGAACAAGGTTATTGCAACCGGAAGGAACTTCAATCGCTGTTGGGGTTGTTCAATTTTGCCATGAGGATCATCCCACAGGGCAGATCCTTTATTTCTCATGTACTATCTTTATTTCCACAATTCACCTCAGACACTTCACGTATCACTTTAGATAATCACGCAACCTCTGATTTACGTATGTGGCGGGTTTTTCTTACATCTTGAAATGGGCGAGCCATGTTCATACACCCCCCCTCTGACATTTCACCTACACTATGGACAGATGCCGCAGCAAACTCCGGTTTTGCAGACATCTGGGGAGACCAATGGCTATGGGGACCTTGGCCAACAGATGTTAAATCCCTGCCCAGTTTCTCCGCTACCTCTGCCTTGTCTGAGTTATACCCGATCGTGGCAGCTGCCATTGCCTGGGGACCAAAATGGTACAGTCACGTGGTCAGGTGTGACTCAGATAACATAGCCACTTGCCACATTGTAAATAAAGGATGGTCTTCATCTCTGGTCATCATAAGATTGTTGAGAAGACTCACATGGGTAGCAGCCACTTGTCAATTTTTTATCACCTGTATCCACGTTCCAGGGTGCACAAACATCTCAGCTGACCACTTATCTCGGTTTTGTTTTCAGGCTTTCTTCCTGACACTACCCACCGCTTCCAGACTGGCCACTCCTGCACCACCATTTCAAGACATGCTCATGGATTGAATGTTTTGTTAAATCATGCAAGTCACGTTTCTCACCTTGCACTTTCTGTCAACACTAGGAAATCTTACAATAGGGCTTTTCACATCTTCACAAAATTTATAGCGGAATTTAACATTCATGACATGTTTGCGTTGGAATCAATATTAGGGTTCACTTCTTTTTGCCACATTAACCTAAAATTATCATTTAACACAATAAAACTGTACCTTACAGGCATCCAGCACCACATGCTTATTCGACAACCCAACGTGACAGGTTTCCTTTCATCATATCAGATTAAGACATTACTGAAAGGAATTAAAAAAATAGACACACAAGTTCCCTCTCAAAGACTACCCATACACAACGACATTTTCCACTCACTATCCGACTTACTAGATTCTGCTCCTTTCGAACCCATGACCAATATGGTGATCAAAACAGCCATATACTTAGCATTTTATGGGTTCCTATGGCCCAATGAATTTACAGCTAAGAACATAACTACCCCGGACTACCTGAGAATAACTGACTTGCAGAAAACCATAGACTATTACGTTCTATCATTAAGTCAATAAAAAACCAGCCTTATAGGACATACTGTTAAAATTTCCTTGTACCCTATTCAAAACAAATGGTGCCCGGTACAAGTCTTGGACACTTATCTCATTACGGTCCAGAAACAACCACACCAACCCCTACTAGAACTGCACGGATATATACTTACAACAGCAAAGTTCATGCTTTATGTTCGGCTGCTGTTAACTAGGCTCTGTCTAAATTCCAATCATTTCTCAGGACACTCTTTCCGCATAGGGTCAGCATCTTCAGCTTCCGCAAATCACATACCTGCCCACATCATAAAGGCAATGGGGCGCTGGAAATCCTCCGCCTACACTCTTTATATACCAAATCCAGTTAAGGAATTAAGACAAGCTTTTTGTGACTTATGCAAATAAACTAAATCAGTTATATGAATTATGGTGTATGGTATTTTTATTTTTGCCCACTTTTATTACAGGCCTACTGCTTTGTCGGTTCCGGCATACCACAACCGACTGGTGTACAGTTATATATGTTATGGTTATAATATGCTAAGTTCTATCTATACAGCTATATTGCTCCGACTGCAAATATATATATATATATATATATATATATATACATACATACACACATATTATATGTGTGTTTGTATATATGTAGAAAGGCCATTAGGCCTGAATTTGTGGGAGGAGTAAGTCCCCTACTTAAACTCCCAGCCCCTACTCACGTCTGCCGGTTCAGTTGATTGTCTATCGCCATAGCAACCAGCACTTCCGATCCGAGTTTCCCGCCAAACGACTCCAGCCTCCTGCAGTAAGAGGTGTCCAGTGGAATCCTCCGTCCGTTCTGCAGCCCTGCCACCAGCCTTCTTCCCGGCCGCAGTACTTGGCTTCCAGTCACGAGACCGGCATGCTCACGTAGGCTTGTGAGGGAAATAGTGTTCGGCTATTTCCCTCCGTTCGGGCCTAAAAACGTAGGGGTAGGCTCCCTTTTTTCTCAATTTGACAATTTTTATTTTCAAGATCAAACTTGGGGTACAGAAGGAAAAAGGGGTGGGGGGAAGAAACACATTTGCACATTTCCAACAGTACGGTTTCAATGTTTGTCATCCTGTACATATTTTCTAGCATAGTTGTAAATATAGTCAAATTTGCACACAGTATCACGGCAGGCCAACCTCCTGTTGTGTTCCCTGTTTTGGCGAAAGTGACCACGCCCCTGTGGTTTTTTTTTGTTTGTTTTTTTATCTATATAGTTGACAATTTTATTTTTGTGTTGCATAAATGTAAACGGAGGGGTAGGCGTACGGGGGTACAGAAAGAAATAAGGAAGGGGTAGGGAATTATGTATCTTCATTTTACATGACATCACAGCAAGTTCGGTTGATATGTATACGTTTTTCGTGATAAATTTGCTTGCCCGTGGTGGTACATGTCGTATTTGTCTGCATGGTGTTATTAATATAGTCCAGTCCCTGAGTGGTGCTGGGGGCGCCATGTCAGTTGCGGAAGCTCGTAATATACATTATATACAATACAAACGATAATAGGAACTATGTACATGGATCTTGACACACCTATGAGAGTTTCTCTGTATGACCGGTTCTCTGTTGCGCTGGGTTTGATCTAGTCTTGCCAATTGGTTCTGGTACCCTTATGCCAGTGTCTGTTTCCCCGTGTTGCTATTTGTGTTCATTTTTGGGTTTGCTCCGCTTTCTGTACTTTTTATTTGTTTTGTTTGTTACGGCGGGTCATACGTTGTATGTCTGTGTGTTGTGTGGGTTACTTGCTCGTATTGGAGCCACATGTTGTAGGCTTCTGTGGTTGTGCGGTCCTCTTGCCCTAGTGTTCCTGCAAATTTTTCATATGAGACATTGGTGGATGTTAGGGCCATTATTTCTGTTTTTGTGGGAATCACTGGAGATTTCCATTGTCTTGCTATTAATGTCGTTGCCGCGATCGTGATAAGATAGACTAGTTTTCGAATGGATTTCGTGATATTCTGTGGTGAGATGTGTAACAGATACACTTCTATGCTGGGCTGGATCTTTACACCTGTGCTGTTTGTAATTATTTCTTCCACTGCCTCCCATACTGGGCGTATGTGTGGACAGGTCCACCAGATATGCAATGTGTCCCCTTTTGCCTCTAGGCATCTCCAGCACTTAGCTTCGGTGTTGTTGTACATTTTATTTAATTTGCTAGGGGTGAGGTGCCATCTATAGAGTAGTTTTCTGGTGATTTCTAGGTGAGAGGCGCATCGTGTCGCGCTTTTGTGTGCTAAGAAGGCTCTTCCCCATTCCTGGGGTGTTAGTTCCCTCCCTATATCTTTGTGCCATTCTCTTTGAAATCCCCAGAGGTGCGTTTGAGGGCTCCCAATAAGTATGTTATAGCATAGTGATATAGTTTTGTCTTGCTTTTTTTTGTCGAGGCATTTAATTTCAAAGTGGGTTAGTTTTGGTTCTCCAGTCACTGGTTGTTTGGGTGTATTTACAGTCCGTAGTGTGTGGTGAAGTTGCATATATGAGAATTGGGCCCTATTTGGTATTTTATGATGTGTTTGTAATTCTTCGAAGCTCCTCAGGGAGCCTTCCTGAGTCAGTTGGTGTAGGTGAGTTATGTCGTGTTCAGCCCAGGTTTTATAGTTGAACGAGGGGTCCAGGGTGTGCAGCGTTTTTAGGGGGGTTGCGGGGGACCACTTATATCTCGAGCATACCCTGTGCTTGTTTTTATCCCAAATAGATAGCATTAGATAGTTTGGTTGTCGGCAACATCTGGAGGGTGCGGGGTTGTATTTCCTTTGGGGCACATATGAGGTGTGCTATGTGCCTCCCTTCTACAGGGAGTGCAGAATTATTAGGCAAATGAGTATTTTGACCACATCATCCTCTTTATGCATGTTGTCTTACTCCAAGCTGTATAGGCTCGAAAGTCTACTACCAATTAAGCATATTAGGTGATGTGCATCTCTGTAATGAGAAGGGGTGTGGTCTAATGACATCAACACCCTATATCAGGTGTGCATAATTATTAGGCAACTTCCTTTCCTTTGGCAAAATGGGTCAAAAGAAGGACTTGACAGGCTCAGAAAAGTCAAAAATAGTGAGATATCTTGCAGAGGGATGCAGCACTCTTAAAATTGCAAAGCTTCTGAAGCGTGATCATCGAACAATCAAGCGTTTCATTCAAAATAGTCAACAGGGTCGCAAGAAGCGTGTGGAAAAACCAAGGCGCAAAATAACTGCCCATGAACTGAGAAAAGTCAAGCGTGCAGCTGCCACGATGCCACTTGCCACCAGTTTGGCCATATTTCAGAGCTGCAACATCACTGGAGTGCCCAAAAGCACAAGGTGTGCAATATTCAGAGACATGGCCAAGGTAAGAAAGGCTGAAAGACGACCACCACTGAACAAGACACACA
This sequence comes from Pelobates cultripes, assembly GCA_933207985.1. Taxonomy (NCBI): domain Eukaryota; kingdom Metazoa; phylum Chordata; class Amphibia; order Anura; family Pelobatidae; genus Pelobates; species Pelobates cultripes. The sequence goes on from OW240921.1 coordinate 41,685,213, forward strand.
AGCTGAAACGTCAAGACTGGGCCAAGAAATATCTCAAGACTGATTTTTCTAAGGTTTTATGGACTGATGAAATGAGAGTGAGTCTTGATGGGCCAGATGGATGGGCCCGTGGCTGGATTGGTAAAGGGCAGAGAGCTCCAGTCCGACTCAGACGCCAGCAAGGTGGAGGTGGAGTACTGGTTTGGGCTGGTATCATCAAAGATGAGCTTGTGGGGCCTTTTCGGGTTGAGGATGGAGTCAAGCTCAACTCCCAGTCCTACTGCCAGTTCCTGGAAGACACCTTCTTCAAGCAGTGGTACAGGAAGAAGTCTGCATCCTTCAAGAAAAACATGATTTTCATGCAGGACAATGCTCCATCACACGCGTCCAAGTACTCCACAGCGTGGCTGGCAAGAAAGGGTATAAAAGAAGAAAATCTAATGACATGGCCTCCTTGTTCACCTGATCTGAACCCCATTGAGAACCTGTGGTCCATCATCAAATGTGAGATTTACAAGGAGGGAAAACAGTATACCTCTCTGAACAGTGTCTGGGAGGCTGTGGTTGCTGCTGCACGCAATGTTGATGGTGAACAGATCAAAACACTGACAGAATCCACGGATGGCAGGCTTTTGAGTGTCCTTGCAAAGAAAGGTGGCTATATTGGTCACTGATTTGTTTTTGTTTTGTTTTTGAATGTCAGAAATGTATATTTGTGAATGTTGAGATGTTATATTGGTTTCACTGGTAATAATAAATAATTGAAATGGGTATATATTTGTTTTTTGTTAAGTTGCCTAATAATTATGCACAGTAATAGTCACCTGCACACACAGATATCCCCCTAACATAGCTATAACTAAAAACAAACTAAAAACTACTTCCAAAAATATTCAGCTTTGATATTAATGAGTTTTTTGGGTTCATTGAGAACATGGTTGTTGTTCAATAATAAAATTAATCCTCAAAAATACAACTTGCCTAATAATTCTGCACTCCCTGTAGTCTGCTGGATTCAAGTTCCAGCCATTGTAGGGGTTGTGCTCTGGAGTGACACCGTAGCACATTTGCCAGTTGCGTGGCTCTGTGATATTCTCTTACGTCGGGGAATCCAAGTCCTCCCTCTCTTACTGTCCGTGACAGGAGTCGCCATGCTACCCTGGGCTTTTTGTTTTGCCATCCAAATCTCAAAAGAGTTGACTGGAGATTTTTAAGGTATTTGGCGGGGACATGTATTTGTAGTGTTCAGAATAGATATAGAATTTTTGGCAGGATCATCATTTTGATGGTTGCGCATCTACCCACCCAAGATAAGTATTTGCCCTCCCAGGTCTTCAGTGTATTTTCAATTTCTGTGTGGAGTTTTTGGTAATTCATTGTGAAAAGTGAGTTATATGTTTTCGTGATTTTGATTCCCAAAAATGTGAGGTGGTCTTCTCTCCAGTCATAGTGAAATGCCGTTTTGAGTCTGGTCATAGTGTTGTCTTCTATGCCTATTCCCATTGCTTGGGTTTTAGTGATGTTTAGTTTGTAGTATGAGTGTGCGCTATAGGTTTGAAGTTCTTTTTGGAGATTTGGGAGGGAGATCAATGGTTGGGATAGCGTTAAAAGGACGTCGTCTGCGAATAGGTTGAGTTTGTACTCTCTGTCCCCTATATTTATGCCATGTATGTTTGGGTTTCGTCTGATGGCTTCTGCGAGGGGTTCCAGGGCTAATACATAGAAAAGTGGTGACAGGGGGCATCCCTGCCTAGTCCCATTTGTGATGTCGAATGGATCTGATTGGGAACCTGAGGATGTTACCGCGGCGTTCGGAGAGCTGTATAGGGCTTTGATTGCTGTCAGGTAAGTAGGGGGGAAGTCAAATTTTTTCAGGGTAGCCTCTAGGAATTGCCAATTCAGTCTGTCGAAGGCTTTTTCTGCGTCTAGGGAGATTATGAGACCTTGTTTCCGGTCCATGTGTATCGTCTGTATTATGTCTATTACCTTTCGTGTATTGTCTGAGCCTTGCCTTCCGTGCACAAAGCCCACTTGGTCATTTGAGATAAGGTCTGGGAGGATGTTTTTGAGTCGGTTAGCTAGTATTTTTGCGTATAGTTTGGTGTCTGAGTTTAGTAATGATATGGGGCGGAAGTTTTGGCAGTGTGTCTGGGGTTTTCCTGGTTTCGGTAGGGTAATTATTCTAGCTGCCAGGTACTCCGCTAGGAAGCTCCCCGTCTGAAGGGCATGGTTGAAAGCCCTGTTGAGGTGTGGGGCCAGGTGTGGTGCGAATTTCTTATAGTACTCGTTCGTAAAGCCATCTGGTCCTGGTGCTTTCCCTAGGGGCATGGATGTTATGCACTCTAAGATTTCGTTCTCTGTAATGGGGGCTTCCAGGAGTTGTTGCTGGGTTTTAGACAGGGTTGGTAGCGGGATGTCTGTTAAGTAGGATTGTATGCCAGCCTCCGTGGGTTGCGGGATGGTCGGATCTTTAGAGAGGTTATATAATTGGCTGTAATATTGGGCAAATTCTTTACAAATGCTTGAGGGGAGGTGGATTTTTTGGCCCTTTTTATTTAAGATGTGTGCTATCCGTGTTTGTTGCTGTCTTTCTCTTAGGTGTTGTGCTACAAGCTTGCTGGCTCTATTACCTTGGACGTATGTGCGAGTGTTTAAGCGCTTCAGCATGAGGCCGAATTTGTGGAGTCTAATCTCATTGAGTTTGTTATGGAGTGCATTGATTTGCGTTTTATGGTCTGTTGATGGTTGCTTTTGGTTATCTTTGTGAAGCTCTGCCAATTTTTGTTTGCATTGTATAGTTTCTTCTTCTGATCGTTTCTTTAGATATGTGGCTCTGCTTATTAATGTGCCCCTAAGTACAGCTTTGTGTGCAAGCCAGATCGTGTGGGGGTTCAGGTCGTTTGAGGCGTTAGTGGTAAAGTAGTTGTGTAGTTCGTTTTCTAGGGTTTTGCAGTATTGTGTATCTTTGAGTAGGTAGTCGTTAAGACGCCATGGGCTTCTATGTTTGTAGTCGTAGGAGCTCGTCAATGTTAATGTCATTGGTGCATGATCTGACCAGTCAACATTCAGAATGTCGCAGTCCAGTATGTTGGTCATTGTGGATTCATGCATGAAGCACCCGTCAATTCTAGAGTATGTATTATGTACTTTGGAGTGGTGCGTGTAGGCTCTTTCTGAAGGGTGGAGGGCTCTCTACATGTCTCTCAGTCCATACGTGGCTAGCAAGTTCCTGAGGCTTTTGCCTTGTTTTTTCATGGTTTTGTAGTGGGGCGACGTGGGCGGCCTAGTTGAGTCTAATGTAGGGTCCAATACATGGTTTATGTCCCCGCTCATGACTAGAGTGCCTTTCCTCATCTTTTCAATTTTAGAGAGGACTCCGTGCAAAAAATTTCTTTGGTTGATGTTTGGTGCATAAATATTCGCCAGTGTGTATTCTATATCGTTGATGGTGCAGTGCCATATGATGTATCTCCCTCCCGGGTCTATTAATTGGTTGTGTGATATTATCGTGAGGTCCTTGCTGAGGAGAATTGACACGCCTCGAGATTTTCTCGGGGTGGTGGCATGTGCTTGGTGGGGGTATATGTTAGGGCTTACGTGGGGGTGAGCTTCGGTTCTAAAATGTGTTTCCTGGAGATATACTATGTCGGCTTGCGTTTTTTTAAGTTCCCTACTCAGAGTGTGACGCTTTTGTGGGATATTCAGTCCCTGTACATTGTGGGAGTATAGTTTTAGACTGAATGTGTGTGGGATTTGGATGTGCTGTCTCGGTCTTTACTGTCTCGGGTGGTGACTAGCGGTGGGTCGCCGCTCTTGCTCTGAGAAGAGTGGTTGGGGATGATTATTGTTATGCGTAGGTGTGGCGGATTAACCTTATTCGGTTCTATGAGGTGGGTATGATGTACTAGAGGAGTGTTAACCCTGCCTTTGTGTGTATTGCATACAGAGATAGATGGTGTGAGTTGCCTTTGAGCATAGGTGTATCGAAAACATTTAACATATTTACAATAACATAAACATAACAGGTTTTGAAATCTGGCCCTTGTGCCCTGGTCGTCCATCAGGGCGCAGTTTATCCCGCTAGTTCCTCCCACTAGCTCTCCCTATCTGGGGGGTTGGGAAGTCTGGTTCTGGCCTCTTGGCCGATCCAGTGGTCGCTGCCCCAGGCCAACGGCTCTAATCTAGCCTACCTTGGGGATATAATTTGAGGGCTGTCTAACTCGAGGACTATTGTGTTGGGAGAAGCAGAGGGAATATACCACCAATCCTGTGCTCTCAACTTGGAGATGGGCACGTGAGCTTCTAACGTTGAGGTTTGGAATTATCTCTTGCTGAGGGGGGGGCTGCGGGCGTTGGAGTGGGATGGTGGTTTGGCAGAGAGGCAACAACTTGCTCCCAGGTTCCCATCTTATTGCACGTGCTTCTTGTATCTCTATCATTTTCATTGCCTCGCACCCCATAGGGGACGAGATTAGCAGTGACCCTTACGCTGTTTCCCGTCTGTTGGCTCGTGTTGTGAGAATGATGGTGCGCATGGGTTAGGTAATATTGCTAGGGTCTAATTAGCCGGTACTGTCTATGGAGCTACTGCCCCCACCTGGCTTTGTGGCCCTGTTGTCTTCCGACCCTTTACAAGTGCTGCTCTTGGGGCACAGCAGCTACCTCTCTATGTGCCTCGCCTCTGTGAACCCTTGTTCCTGCTTCCTAATGTGGCTTTGTTAGGTGGGTGGGGTATTTATTAGGTATGTTTTCAGGAGGGGGGGGCACGGGGGACGGAGTCCATCCCTCTTGGGTCGTAACCTGCTGTACAGACGGGGTCCCAGCCCCGTGATGGATTAACTTTCCCCCACTGCTGCCCCTTCTCGCATAGTTCCTCTCCCCCCTCCTATGTTCGACTCCCTTTTTTCTATCACATTACCAATTTACGTTACTTACCTATTTGTGCATTTCGCGTTCGCACCACTAAAATAGACGAACGCTCGCTATACTTTCGTTTCATGGGGGCTTTCGCACGATCTAAACTGCCGAACTACGTACAAGCATAACTCTAAGGCTAATCGTTTCAATCCTGTTTTACCGTTTGGTCATACGCACGAACCATGTACTTATTACTTACCCGTTTGGGCATTTTAAACAAATTGTGTAAAACCTGTTCACCCCTTGCTTACTTACCTAATTCATGCTATTGCTATTTGTGCGGGAGTAAACAAATGCACATTATACTTAACCTAAGCACGTCCCTCGTTCGGCTAAAACTACCGATCCCCGTTCAGTATAATACAAACATTTCGTGCACACAAATTCATTTTATTACATATACTGTCTGTTCGGTTATTTAACTGTTTGTACTACCTGTCAGTAGGAGTTATAAAATACATTTAAAAACTACAACCATTTATCACCTAAACTGTGTTTTCCGGTTAACTATGTCTAAAATAAAAAACCATAGCCACTGTATCTTAGTAATCAGTGCTTTTTCCTACACCCATGTGGTTAGTAATTTAAGTTTTACGTTAATTTATCAATTAAAATAAATTCCTCCTGACACCAAACAAAAGGGCAGAATTCTATAAATTCCTCAACAACCCTGTTCAAACACAACATACATATATTATTATTAACACGATCTCCTAGGGTAATACTGGTAAAACCCTAAAATTTTATTTAAATTTACTACGTTTTCTCCTTAAAGTTACGCAGTCATTAATCCTGCCCCTGTCACATTTCTTTGGCTCCACAGATTGCCTCGGTTTTTCTTATTTCTGCTTAAAGTTAGCAAATTCAAGGTCTTGTATTTACAAACCCAGGTATAGTATTTACTCACCATGGTTTCAACCATGTCCATGCCTCAATACTGCATGCACTCTAAACTTATCACAGTAAAAATTGGTTATGTATAGCATACTGTTACAGCATTCGCTAATTATTAAATATTTAATGGGTTTAAATATAGCTCCTGAATTATTCTAGGCCTCCACCGGTTTCTACGCAGGAACACCAGTTACGCTCATCCTAGTACCCGTATAACAAATCAAGGTATACTTCTCTACTCATTACAGGACCTTTTTCATACAAGACCTAACACGGTCTCGATTCATTACGACTAACTCAAGGTCCTACATCCTTGGTGTGTTAAATTCTCTACATTTTTCTTACCCAGGAATACGGTGATACTGCCATCAGGCAAGAAATTACCCAACCTACCTAACCCGGTACTTACATCCTTATTCGTTACGGCTTTCACTACCCCAAGGCCTCAATCAGCCTCTCTCTATAACGTAAACTCGCCTCTTAGACTAGTCTTAGACTAACCATTCAGATCCCTCACTTCAGGATCTCACGTCGCGCCTCTAACAGCCAACCCTTACCACAAATCATACACCACCACATTACGCATAAATACATCAACATCTGTCTTAATCCTTAGGCTTCTTCTACGACAGCAGCAGCCAAGACTCGCTACATAAAAACATTCGAAGGTTCCAGCTCTCTATTATAAACCCTTCAAGGTTAGTATCCACACATTACACCAGAATTACCATTCAACCTTTAGTATACAAGTGAACTGGCTTGCAGGGTCTAGGCTACCGCCCTAGCTCACCCTATTAAAAAATCCGGTCCAGCTAGGCCATCTCCCACCTCAACACGGAGGTACGGCCCCATGCCCAAATCATAGTTATATGCCTCGCCCGCCCTACTACAGGGCTGTAGTCAGGGCCTCACCTGTCACGGCCACACTTTTTGAATCTCTTTACAGTCACCGAGAGGCCAACACCCCGCCACCACGTTTGTGGCCAAGATTTCTCTAAGCCAAATCATTGGTAGAGCCTCTCACCGCCACTTTGCATTAGCAGGGCCTCACCTATCAAAAATTCACAGTTAAGTTTTTCGCTTCGGCATTAGCATTACAGTCCAGTTCATAAAATAACCGCTCATATCCCTCCCGGTTCCCCTACTCACCTTCTAATATCTTATTCACTGAATCATTTTTAGAATGTCTCAAGAACCAGCCCTCATCGAAGAGTTGCCTGAGGAGATCCCATTTACGCCCATCAGACCAGAGTCTCCATGCGAATCTCTCACACCCTCAACTCCCACATCCTTGAGAGCATGGACTATCCCTAAAATTACGGCCGAACTTAGGCTCAGGGGAATCCCCTTTTCAGCTATGGCTAGAAAGGCGAAACTCTACAGACTGCTCACCTACCAAGCCCCTGAACCTAGGCCAGGCACTAACTCTCAAGGACAGACACCAAGCGCTGGCACGGCCACCCAGGATACCCTAGCAGCAATCTTGGCCAACTTACAGACTTTAAATAACAGGCTATCTAAGGTGGAGAGTGCCATCGCCTCCCCAGGTAATACCCCGGGCCTCCCAGTCGCCACCCCGGCAGTCCCTGCTGTACCACCATGCCCCCCCATACTCCCTTCTCCAGCACCAGCCACAGCTATTTCTCCTTTCGAGTCACCAGCTCACTCCGTCCCAGACTCCATCAGGAAATAAATCCTAGATGGGAAGGACGTGTGTCTGGTGTCTCTGCTTATAGCATCCCAAGACATACTGGAGAACAGGGCATACAATTACGGGGACATCTCAGCGGTGCTTAAGACTAGAGACCCCAGACTCAACAAAAAACTAACCATACCTCAGTTCGTGATTGCCTTTGGGATATACCGTGATGTCATCTGCACGGTGTATCCCCACAGAAGAGAAGAGCTAGACCTCTACCTCCACAAGGTGGTGGATTTAGGCATCAAGTACGGGGGCTCATCTTTTTACGACTATCATAAGTCGGTATCAGTGAAGGTGGCGACACATCTGAAACAGTTCAATGTCAGAATTAACTGGTGTCAGATGGACACTGAACTATGCTGTTGCCACTTCGCTGGTCTCAGGCCCCCGTCTTGCGCCGTATGTAACTCTACATCTCATATGGCAGACTTATGTCCTTCAGAAGCCTATCCCACCACCTCCACTCCCACCTCTAATCTCACTTTCACCCCTCACAACAAATCAGCGGGCAGTCTATGTGATAAGCTGGGTAGGCCCATCTCCTTCCTAGGTAAAGCTCAGGTGTGCAATAATTTCAACGCAGGCTCCTGCAGTTTCAGCGCCTGTAGATTGTTGCACATCTGTCCTATATGCTTTAGGGCACATACCAAGACCAAGTGCCTGGCCAGGTTGTCCCCTAACAAATGACTAACCGACATCAATGTCGACAACCTGTTTTTTAACCTAAGGACACACCCTAGCAGGCATTTGGTGGAATATCTGACCACTGGATTCAGACAGGGTATTTTCACGGGTATCATAGCCATCCCCATGGGCACACTGGAATGTCCCAATTTATTGTCAGCATGCCAAGATCCAATCTCCACAGATATTCTCCTTTCCTCAGAAATTACCAACGGTTTCATGATTGGTCCCTTCACCTCCTCACCGTTTTCCTCCTGGTGCACTAACCCCATTGGTGTCGCAGTACACAAATATTCTAATAAAAAACGTCTAATTATTGATTTATCGGCACCGCACTCCTCTTTTGTTCCCAGCATAAACGCACTCATACCCGCAGACGAATTCTCACTTCAGTATGTAATAATTGACAACGCCATACAATCCATTATCTCATCTGGCAGTCGCCCCTGGCTCAGCAAAACGGACATCACAAACGCTTTCAAATTACTACCCATGCACCCCTCACTCTGGCACTTTCACGGTGTTAAATGGCGAGAAAAGTACTACTTCTCCACTCGACTCACTTTCGGTTCTAGAAGCAGCCCCAAACTGTTTGATATCTTCGCTGAAACGCTATGCTGGCTGCATCTGAACGTCCTCAGGTGTCACTCTGTTATCCATTACTTAGACGACTTCTTACTGATAGAGTCAGGGGCACAAACACCCACCGCTATCAGCAGTACTACAGCACTTTTTTCCACAATTGGTGTACCATTGTCTCCATCAAAAACAATCGGCCCCACAACTAAATTAACCTTTTTGGGGATAGAGCTAGACTCTGTTACCCTCCGAGCCAGCCTTCCCCACGACAAACTGATCCGCTTGAGAGGGGAGATAGACATGTTCCTGCGGAATGATGTTTGCACCAGAAGGGAACTTCAGTCCCTTCTGGGATCCCTTAACTTCGCCATGCGCATCATCCTGCAGGGAAGGTCTTTTATATCCAGGCTTCTTTGCCTGCTCCACAGTTTCTTTGGACCCCCACGCAAAGGTCGACTTAGCTATGTGGGGGAAGTTTTTGGCAGATTGGAACGGTATCTCCATGTTTATCCCCCCTCTCTCCACTTGTTCACCCATCATCCACACAGACGCTGCAGCCAACTCTGGTTTCGCCGCCATCTTCGGGAACCACTGGTTCAGGGGTCACTGGCCCGCGAGACGGATGCCTTGCCAGGATTCAGGGAGACCTCAGCCCTATTCGAAATTCATCCCATCGTAGCGGCCGCACACACCCGGGGTCATCTCTGGTCCGGCAAGGCAGTAAAATGCTATTCTGATAACTCACCGGCTTGCGAAATCATAAACAAGGGGCGCTCATCGTCCCTCACCTACGGTCAACCCATCACGCGCACTAATCCAAACTGGGTTACAATCCGGCTTCATTTTCTGGGCACTCATTCCGCATAGGAGCCGCTTCATCAGCCTCTAGCACAAACACCCCGGTCCACATCATCAAGAGACTGGGTCTTTGCCCTTTCAGATACTAACCAACTTTGCCCTTTCAGATACTATCCATTACGTATTACATTCCGAGCACAAGTAGAAAGGCCATTAGGCCTGAATTTGTGGGAGGAGTAAGTCCCCTACTTAAACTCCCAGCCCCTACTCACCTCTGCCGGTTCAGTTGATTGTGTGTGTGGGGGGGTAGGGGTGCTGTGTGTGTGTGTTGTGGGGGTAGGGGTGCTGTGTGTGTGTTGGAGGTAGGGGTGCTGTGTGTGTGTTGGAGTAGGGGTGCTGTGTGTGTGTGTGTTGTGGGGGTAGGGGTGCTGTGTGTGGGGGGATAGGGGTGCTCTGTATGTGGGGAGGTAGGGTGCTGTGTGTGGGTAGGGGTGCTGTGTGTGGGGACCCACACCGAAACATAGGTGGTATCGCTGTACTCAGGAGATGTTGCTGAACACATATTGGGGTGTTCTTTAGCAGTAACTCTTACAGTTCTCAGCACATGTATTCTTAAATTGCTATGTGTGTCAAAAAATCACCATTTTATTTATTTATTTTTAATTTGGCATAGATTGGTGGTAAAATGGTTGCATGAAAAGAGTCAAATTACCCCAACTTTAATACCTTAGGTTGTCTTCTTTTAAAAAATATATACATATCAAGGGTTATTCATGGATTCCTGAGAGATATCAATGTTATAATGTTACTTTCTTTAATTTAGAAAAAAAAGTGGTTTGGAAATAGCTACTTGTACTTATAGCCCTATAAATTGCAAAATACAAGCTAAGAACATATTAACATTGGGTATTTCTAAACTCCGGACAACATTTAGAAACTATTTAGCATGGGTGTTTTTTGGCGGCTGTAGACGTGTAACAGATTTTATATTTTTTTTTTATAGTGAATTATATGATAGGATGGAAATAATGGTATCTGCGAGAAAAACTGTATATAATATATGTGGGTACAGTAAATGGGTAAGAGAAAAATTACAGCTAAACACAAACACTGCAGAAATGTAAAAACAGTCCTGGTTCTTAACGGTAAGAGAATTGAAAAACTGTCTGGTCAGTAAGGGGTTAAACAATTCAGCCTCATATGATGTTAGACCTGTGTGAATAGATCGCTATGCAGCATTCACAGGGTTAATTCACTGGAGTGTGAAGCTCACATTTTAGTCCAAAATAATCAACCTAAAATAGCCGACATGGAAAATTTTGTTAAATTTCACTATTTTTGGCTTAAAATTTATATATGAGGGCCGCCATCAGGGGGCGACAACCAATGCCCCACATTCCCTCTCTGCAAACATAGATAGCGAATATCACTATCTATATGTGCAGCTGCGGGCCCCCGGCTCCCTGTTACTGGAGAGGGGGCCCAGCACACTGCTTCTGCACATTCCAGTCCCCTCTTCCAATAACTCTCGCGAGGGTTATTGGAAGAGAGGACCGGAATGTGCAGAAGCAGTGTGCTGGGCTCCCTCTGCAGTAACAGGGAGCGGGGCCCCCAATGCCACCGGACCACCAGGAAATGAAATCTCCCCCCTCCCTGGACACGGGTAAGAAGCAGGGAGGGGGGAATAACATTTAATTAAATTTAATATAAAATGAATGTGAAAATGACCCTTCCTCCCCTCTCCCCCCCATAGATTGTAGGCCCTAGTTTGCACATTTACACACACACTGCATACACTAATACAACACACACACTGCATACACTAATACAACACACACTGCATACACTAATACAACACACACACCACTTACACTAATACAACACACACTGCATGCACTAGTACAACACACACTCTGCATTCACTACACATTAGCACACACTCTGCATTCACTACACATTAACACACTCACTGCATCCACTACACTGACACACACTCTGCATTCGCTACACTAACACACACTCTGCATCTGCTACACACTAACACACTCTCTATATTCACTACACATTAACACTCTGCATTCACTACAAATTAACACACACTCTGCATTCACTACACACTAACACACTCTGCATTCACTGCACTAACACACACTACATTCATTACACTGACACACACTTTATTCACTACACTGGGACACACTCTGCATTTACTACACGGACACACTCTGCATTCACTACACTAACATACACTCTGCATTAACTATACACACAGCATCCACTACACAAACATCCTGTATTCACAGTACACACACTACATCCACCACACATTGAAACACTCTGCATTCACTATACAGAGACACTACGTCTAATACACACACTACATCCACTGCATCCACTAAACACATTGCATCTAGTACACACAAACACACATTACATCACTGTACACACACTACATCCATTACTCAAACACACTCTGTGTTCACTATACACACTGCATCCGCTACACAAACACACACTCTGTATTCACTGCACAAACAATATCTAATACACACAAACACTACATCCATTACACAAATTCTAATTCACTTCCACTATACACACCACATTCAGTCCTGCATCATTGTCAGAGGACTAGGTAGGGTGTGGGCGGGTCCGTGGGGGAGGGAGGGGCCCCAGACCTTGTGCTTTGTCAGGGGCCCCAACATTTATGATGGCAGCCCTGTATGACTTTGAATTCACTTTGGATCAATTTAGTAAATATCCCTGAAAAACTTTCAGGGTGTTTCCATTGGATCGAAGTTTTACGTTCTCAGTCTGCGTCATACTAAACTTTGTCAAAATATTTGCAACAATTCTGTAATTAATGCACGCCACTCTCACAGGGCCGTCGCGTCCTATAGGTGACTAAGGCAGTTGCCTAGGGCGCACCAGCACGGGGGGGCGCCAGATTTATGTGACCGGCAGAAGGGAAGCGCACAGCACTTCCTGTCAGTCCGCCGGCGGCCGGGTACAGGAAACAGAAGTTCCTGAACCGCGGTCCACGCAGCCCGGCAATGCTACATAGGTAGTTGGCACAACAGGGAGGGAGAACCACTAAGGGTGGGGGAGGAACACTAAGGGGGGGAGGAGGGGGAGGACCACTAAGGGCAGCAGGGACCACTAAGGAGGGAGGACCACCAAGGGGGTGAGAGAACCAAGGGGTGAGGGGGAACTGGAGAGGACCACTATGGGGTTTGGGAGAGGGGTGGGGGGAGATGAAGGACCACTAAGGGGTGGGGAGAGAGGGAGGACTACTAGGGGGAGGAAGAGGACAACTAAGGGGAGAGGGACTGGAGAGAACCACTAGGGGGGGAGAGGAAGGATCACTAAGGGGGTGATTGGAGACGGAGGACCACTAAGAAGGGGGGAGAGAGCGGACCACTAAGGGGGTGGGGAGAGAGGGAGGACCACTAAGGGTTTTAAGGTTGGGGGAGTGAGAGGGCCACTAAGGGGGAGAGGGAGGAGTGAGAGGACCACTAAGGAGGGAGAGGGGGGGTGAGAGGACCAGTAAGGAGGGAGTGAGAGGACCACCAAGGGGGGACTGGAGAGGACCACTAAGAGGGGGGGGAGACCACTAAGGGACAGGGAGGGGAAAGGAACACTGACGGACAGGGAAGAGACCACTTTGGGACAGGGGCAGGGGAGAGCTCTAAGGATGGAGGGGTAGGGGACATCACTAGGGAACAGGGGAGATCACTTAAGGATAGCACGGGTGGGGCGAGCACTAATGGACTGGAGGGAAGTTAATATAACTAAGGGTCAGGGGGCCAAGGGAGAGCACTAAAGGTCTGGAGGGGAGGAGAGATCACTAATTGATAGGAGGGGAGAGCACTATAAAAAAAGGAGCTGCTCCCCTCTCAGCCCTTATCCTACCCCACAAACCCTTTCTTTTACACTACACACATACACAATGCATCCTTACACATACACAGAAACACCCAATGCATCCCTACACACTCACACAAAAACACACAATGCATCCCCACTCACACACAGCCACACCGGAACACACAATGCATGCACACACACATACACTGCTTCTCTTACACACACAGAAACAAAATGCATCTCTTACACACACTCAATGCACCCCTTACAGAAACACAAACTGCATTAAATTACATACACAGAAACACACCTTGCATTCCTAACACACACACACTGCATTCCTTCCACACAAATTGATATCCCTATACACTACATTCCATAAGAACACACACACATTACATCCTCTACAATAACCCCTACACACATTCACTCCACTCCCTGTGAGCGAACGTATGGGTGGGCCATGTAGGGGGACTTATAGGCATACTCACGGTCAGGCCCTGGGGGCCCAGACCTTGTGCTGTGTAAGGGGCCCCCAAAATGGAGATGCTTCCTGTTTGTTAATTGTTGTGAGCACTGTTACAAACAGTCTCCAGAGAGCGTGTTCTACACCAGACCTGTTGACCCATCCTGCCACCTAAGCCCATCATCATTCTCATGTCCTCATCTGGTTGTATGTAGGCAATTCAATATATTAGTGGCACTAATCTATAATTTACCTCACATTTAAGAGCCACTATCGGCACCAGAACCACTACAGCTTAATGTAGTGGTTCTAGTGTCTTTAGCAGGCTTTTTAAAGTAAACACACTGCCTTTTCAGATAAAAGACACTTTGTGCAGAACTGACGTTGGCCCATATGGCAGATCATATGGGTGGGGCATTGTGATGTCACATGGTGGGCATAACATATGGGGTGGGGAGAGGGGGGCAAATATTTGTTTGCCTAGGGTGGCAAAAATCCTTGCACCGGCCCTGCACTCTCATTTATAAGACCCTCTTCAAAAGTGAAATACAAGTTGCGTCAGAATGATCAACTTACCTTTGTTTAGAGAGGTACACAGCATATTGCCCAAATTATCTTTTAAAATAAATATTTTTTAAACAAGGTTAGGTTTAGTTTAATTCCTTAAGGCCAAACAAAGCAATTAACGATAATTACCAACATTCACAATCACTAAAAATAAAACTTGATGTGGAACTCTGTTTAGGGGCTATATAGGCTAGCTTTTTTTTTTTAGCAACATGATGAAAGGACCTGTTTGGTCCATACATGTACTGTTTAAATGCCTGTCTCACTTCATACAGATCCTCAATCACACATTCCCCACCTCTCTCTCTTTTACTAGCCATCCTCCTCTGCCTTTAGGGAGTCAGAACTGATTGTAAATGTCTAATAGCCTAAACTAATTTGAGAGGTCTTTGTCCCTCCCCCAAATTGTCATTGTTTTTTTTCACTGTACAGGCTGTTGTGTGCCCTCCAGCTGGTGCCTCCTCACAAGGATGCAGGCAGTGTGTGTGTCTGTGTGCAGTGCATGTGGGTGGAGGTGGGGGATGATGAGTGGATGAAAATCTGAGCAGGAAAGAGTTAAACTAATTGTGACTGTCACTGAATCCCCGGATGCTGATGTAAGGAGAGAGGGAGAGTGAAGCTGCACATTGCAGAGGAGGTAGCACAGAGAGAGAGAGAGGGAGAGAGATTACAGAAGAAAAGCCTGTGAGGAGGGGGGGCAAGCATACATCAGCTGAAACAGCAGCAGCAATAGCATCAAGATCTGATCTGCATCCAGTTGTATCCAAGGGCTGCATCCCTCCTGATGATGCTGGTACCAGGAGTGTAGCATTCCCTGCACCCTCCCCCTTCCTCTCTCTCTCCCCACTCCCCCTCCCCCTTGGATGCATCAGCAAAGAGGAACACAGATCAATTTCCCCCTTGAAACCCCCCCATTAACAAAAAAAAAAAAAAAAAATTATCATCAACCCTATGGTAAAAGAATTACAAGGGGAGAAAAAAAATAAATCCAACTTGGGAATCTACAAGGACTGAGACTAGGAGCACAGGAGAAGACAATCAGTCCACTGTCTATATTTCTCTCTCCTCCTTTTCTATTGTTCTAACCTGGGAGGAAAGGACAGGCCTTTTTTTTAAAAAAGGGGGAAAAAACAAAGGTAGGCACCATGTCAAGTGGCAAGGAGGCAGGTGGAATTCATCCTTACCAGCAGCAGCAGCAACATGCCCAGTATGTTGGACCCTACAGGCTGGAGAAAACCCTTGGCAAAGGACAGACAGGTGGGCCTATATCTCTTACAGTCCTGGCTTGTTTTGTGATCTGTGATTGCATTTAAATCTTTGCATGTCATTGCTTTTCCGTGATATACAATGTAGGTAAATTATCTGAGATAGTGTAAGTCTTTTTTTTAGGGTGGAGAAAACCCATCCCTTGGTTGGGATGCAATATTGCTGGTAGATGAGGCAATTCTGGGAAACCTTGGGAAATTATTCTTAAGAGGGTCTCATGTGTGCATGTGTTATTATAAACATTGTATTAGAATTTCCTGTTTTTTAAAAAAAAATCTAGAATGTTGCATGGTTCCTAATGTCATGGGTCCTACATGCCGGAGTGTAAAAATCTTTTTTTTTCAACCTTGTGTGTTTCACTTTGTGCTGATCTGAAGTTATTTATCACATTAGACATCTTGCAGTGAGGTTCATTAAAAAACCTCTAAATATGCGTTCTTGGTTATTTATTAAGCTGTATAAATCTTCCACTGATGTCAGGATGCAGTTAGAAGTTCTGGTTCTGTGCTAGCTACTAACTACATAATATTGTGATTGCAAAGGTTCTGCTCTCAGAATGAAATGATTCTGTGATTTAAAATCCCAACTCTGTGACTTTAAGATTTTATTCTTCATCATTATGAGCTGTGATTTCAATTCTCCGGGATTTCTAATTTTATTTAAAGATTTTTTGTTGTGGCATGCTTTTTTGTTTTTGATGAAAGGTTCAGTCCTTTGATGTAATGGTGTTAATCTGTGATGTACATTTCCAATTCTGTGATGTCAAGGCTCTATGTGCTGATGAAAACCTTCTCTGCACTGGGATGCCTCTCAACGTAATTTGTGGGATTATTCTCTTAACCTAGCATGTTTTCAAAAACCTATAATACCCACATATTAGCATTGTGGAGTTCCTTAATATTGCTCTCAGAACTGTATAAATTATTATTGCAAAGTGCATATGTGTGTGTAAAATATGGATACTGGCAATAAATGTAAAAAAAATTAAATAGAAATAAAATGTTTTTCATTTTGAGACATAAGATTTTTTTATTTGTAAATTTTTTTTTTCTGGTGCGCCCTTTTACATGGCCCACGTATATTATATAGTGCTATGCTTCTACAGTCGCATGCATTATTTATTGAATAGTAGCTGTATGGACCTACATTATAGATATATATATATCAGGCTTTCCGCTCTAGGGATCTGCATTATAGAAGAGTGTTTTTCTCTGGGGACCTGCATTATGCTTCTGTCTTTCTCTGCAATACCAACTTGTTTTATATAGATATCTCTGATGAAATTATCAGATATGATAAAGAGCTCCTGTTTGACACAAATCGTGCTTTTCCTTTAGCCCCCTAGCTCAGTTGACATCTCATAATTTCCAATGATCAGCATCTCAGTAAAACAACCTTAACCCCCCCCCTCCCCCACCCCCACCCCAATAGCTTGACTTTCAGGTTTCCCTTACCCTCTGTTATTCTATAGAGGAATATCTGACGTAAAAGAAGTCTTTTTTGTTTTTGGTGGTGCAGGATTTTAAAGGAGAGATTATTTCGGGTTTGTGGATGTTATATATTTTTTCAAATAACTAGTGAGTGCATTAAAAAATCCAGTACCCTCATCTTATGTTTTTTTATTTATTTTTTAATAAAAAAAATTTAAACAAAAAATATAAAATAAGATTCTGGGTAATAAGGAACATTGTCCGTGGAATGGGTGGGATGCTGTTAAGGAGTTGAAGGATTGCTTGCTGTATTGCAGTACACGCTTGCTGGGTAAGGCACTTATGGGCAGGCTCAGCAGGATAGGACTAAGATGTGAGTCGAGGGCACATTTCTAATCACACACGCTCAATCTTCAGCAGAAAACACACAGGTGGGATGCTTATACTTTCAAGTACACACTTCAAAAGGATATTACATGGGATAAGCAGAGGGCACCCAAAATACAAACAATCCTTGTAAAGTGGACAGCTAGTTCAATGGCAGGTGGATCCGAGGCCTAGACTGGGTTATGTTAAAGGTCGTTTGAGATTGAGATAGATGAGATGGGAGTCACCAAATGTTCTCCCAGGTACAGACATTAGGAAGGGTGTCCTTATATTTAAATTCAAATACCGGCCTTAAGGAAAGAATGAAGTGATAACACACATAATATAGACCTGACGGAAAGTGCAACCAGAGGTCACATCAGTTACAAGCACCAGATGACACCAGGCACAAATCTAAATGGAGGAATTAACGCTGTTCAAAAGCCCATGCTATGTTAAGATCTTCTGAGAGGGACAACTAAATGTTGAGGTTTTGCAGACCTGATGTATCTGGAGAAAATTACCCCATTAGCAAACTTCAACAGGGTGGTCATTTTTAAGGTCAGGGTTCGATGCAGAAGGATAAGAGTTGAAATCTATATGACCCTGTGGAAGAAGGTCACACTAATAAATGGACTTTCTGCAATCCTCCAAACAGGTTAATCTTCCCAAATGAACTGTTAAGACAGCTTGCAGAGGCCTCCCACCAACGATTCATAAAAGAAAGACCTTGTATGATACATTAAAGGACCACTATAGTGCCAGGAAAACATACTCGTTTTCCTGGCACTATAGTGCCCTGAGGGTGCCCCCACCCTCAGGGTCCCCCTCCCGCCCGGCACTGGAAAGGGGAAAAGGGGTTAAACTTACCTTTTTCCAGCGCTGGGCAGCCACTAGAGGATTAGGGGGAAGGCTTAACCCATTCATAAACATGTTTATTAAAAAATGGGTTAACCCTAGAAGGGCCAGGCACCCAGACCACTTCATTAAGCTGAAGTGGTCTTGGTGCCTAGAGTGGTCCTTTAATGTTCATGAACCCATTTCTGTTTGTGTATAAGTATGCAACTGCTCAAATTGCTCAAACTGCTATGTATATAAAAGACAAGAAAAAGTATCACATTCACCATTTTTCTTTAAATTTAAATAAAACAATGAAATAACTCTGTTTTATTCCATAACTCATTACTGCTATACCCATCCTCCATAGCACATAGCTCTCATGTTTGTTTACTCATATAATTTAGATTTAATTAGTGTCTGAATACTAATTACATTTCTGGCACTGTTTTGACTACTGGATTAACTAGTATACACAAAAATAATTTTGGAACCGATTGCCCATCACAAAATACCTCAGTAGAGTAGTGATAATTTGCTTGTCACCCTGTTCAGATGTTCTTCAGTTCTTCAGTTCATACAAGCATATTTCAGGACTCAATCTAATGAATTAAACGAGGATTTAGGTCCCAAACATTTTCAGTAAATCTAGTACAGTTGTTATGCTCAACTTTTGTTCTAGAGTACTTCAAATTATATAATCACCAACCTGAAGCAATCGATCAACCTTCATGGCACATCGACACACTGCACAATGTTGTGTGGTACTTTGGTGCTTCATACATGATCTAATGTTAATATATTATCTGCAGCTCTTGTTGGTTACAAGGAGAAGCCAAACTTGATTTGTAGGATAGTTTTGATGGCTTCGAGGTATGGACAGGTGTCTTCTGCCAGAACCCCAGATAGAGACTTGTTGGCAGTGGGAACAATCTATTCTCCTTCAGACAGACAACAGTAGCTGTGTCAAAATATACAAAAATAGAATGAAACATACTGCTTCAGCACCCACCCAGTGGCACACAGTTTGGAGCACAACCACCAACGAACAGAATGCAGAATATAAGGATATGTCTCCCATACTCATGAAGACTCGGTCTTCCACAATTTCACCCTTCTGGCCTTTTGCCTGTAGTATGGACTTGCTGTGCGGTCTACAGAACCTGGATGGTCAAGCAAGTCTTCGTACATTTTTACACTCCCTATCTCTTTCCATCAAAGCGTGACCTAAAAGTGCCTCATTTTTTAAACCTGTCAATGTTGTAATTCATATTATATTCTATTCTTCTCAGAGACCCTTAAGTTCTTCATGGTGTTAAATATGTGATTGATGGTTACTCTGGACTGGAATTTGTGAAATATGAGGCCTTCTAGGTGCTGTTTGTTACCACGAACTACTGAGGGTTATTCCTTCAAGGTAACTCCAACCCAAAACCCATTTGTATAGAAAACAATGGTACTGGTTAGAGTAACACTTTCTAGGGAGGGAGGGTGGGCTGAAGGCATGACATGGGCGGCACAGGTGGTGGGGGAGTTGCCACCATTCACTCTCTGCCACCTGCATGCTGTGCCTGCTAGTGTCAGATGACAAATTTGCACAGAATTGCTATTAGATAGCACTGGAATTTTGTCCCGAGCTGGCTAACGATTCCCAGTAACACTGCTGACGGTGCAGATACACCTGGAGATTATTCTCCTTTCCGCATGCAAAGGGGATAATCTCTGTATGTGCAGCTTTCACTTACAGGCTCCAGGCACCATGACAACTTCAAGTGGTCATAGTGTTTGAAGTATACCTTTAGTAATTTTACCCAAAATGACCTCTTATTGCCTGTTTTTATTGTAAATTAGGTGTGATATCCATTAATTTGTTCCTTTAGTTCTGTATTTGGAGCTATCTCTAATAAGCAACGTCTTGGTGTCTGTACTGGACATTATAGATTGTTAACCATTTATGTATCAGAATTTGGCATGTTTATCTTTACCTTGTATAGGTCCAAAGATATACTCCGCATGTTCTCCAGCTGTCTTCTTTGCAAGGCTTGAATTTAGGTCACACACTGGTTGTCCCATGTGATATCATATTGAAGTATGAAAATATATACATTTCATGTCCTCCAACACCAAAGTTTAAAATATATGTTTGAACTCTTAATTACTGAATGGCTCAAATTACATGGATTATCTCATTTTACCAGAAAGTTAAGTAACTCCTTTTCTTGTGTCTTTGTTGTTTTTTTTGTATTCTTTTTTTTTTTTGCTTTGTTTCTTATTACCTTTTGAAAACAAATCAACTGTTAAATTAAAAAAGAACTGTTAACTGGTAAATGGTAGAGTCATACATTCTGCACCTGTAAAAGTATGCTATTGGGGACATTACACAGTGACTGCCAAAATATTCAAATGCTATGATATTGCTAAAAACAAAGAGAGATAAATTAATTAAGAAAGGCTAGAAGTGCAAAATGTGCTGTTTAATATAGAAGAATATATTAACAGTATATCAGACAGACTGCCCACACCCCCAGTTGTCAATAAACAGCTTCACAATTTGTAGTTTATTCGCGGCTTTAAAGGGACGCTATAGTCACCAAAAGAACTTTAGCCTAATGACGTTGTTTTGTGTATAGATCATGCCTCTGAAGTTTCACTGCTCACTTCACTGCCATTTAGGAATTAAATCACTTTTGTTTCCGTTTATGCAAATCTAGCCACACCTCTCCTGGCCGTGATTGACACAGCCTGCATGAAAACTGTTTTAATTTTCAATCGGATGTAACTTACTTGAAAAGTCTGTATCTCCTGCTCTGTAAAATGAACTTTAAGTATATACATGAAGCTCCTGCAGGGTTTAGAAAGATATTAACAGAGCAGAAGATAAGAACTTCAAAATTAAACAGAATTTGCAATAGATGAAGTGTAAACATTAGATGACTCTTTTCAGGAAGTGTTAAGGAAGATTGTGCAGGTTACATGCATGGAGGTGTGACTAGGGCTGCATAAACAAAATGATTTAACTCCTAAATGGAAGAGAATTGAGCATTGAGACTGCAGGGGCATGATCTATACACCAAAACTGCTTCATTCAGCTAAAGTTGCTTTGGTGACTATAGTTTCCCTTTAAGTCAGCAAGATAATCTAGCTGAGCATAGAAGGCTACAACACACACAAGGACTGTGAGATGCCAAACAATTGTTTGAGGTTGCTATTTATTTATCACTAATGCAGAAAACAGTTATTGATGTGACCAGTCCTAGATGCTAATGATGTCGGTTTTGTCTGTACTGACTAGGCGACTTGGAATTTTGAGGCAAACATTTGGAACGGCAGCATTAAAATATTATTTCACTTGGTTTCCATTAGCGCTAATTAGTTTAGCAGCTTTGCTAAATTGAACAATGTAGCACCTGTAAAACTGAAAACAGGAAGAACCTATTTTAGCGTACAAAATTTTCCAGCATCTCACAACCACCTTCTTTGTACAAATAATGTGGGATACCTGAATGAACCACAGGGAGTAATATTCAGGGTAATTTGGGGAAAAATTGATGCAGAGAGTATTGCTTTTTTCATTCTCTATCTCTTATAGGTTACAATACATTTTGACGTTCAGTTTCCCCCTACAAAATTAGCAATATGAATTATAATGGTAATAGTGAATATGTTGACACAGCCTCACTTGCTGTTCCAAACACTGTTTTAAACACTGTAACAATGTCAAATCAGCACATTACCATGCTGCATAGCACCCATATTGCCAACAGGAAACAGCATTTCACACATACTCTTTTGACTTATCTTTCTTCAAGCACATGTGGAGAAAAAGTATCATCTATCTACAAGTCCAAATTGCGTCAGACATTAATTTACTCTTGCATGGACACTGGTTTGACCAACATAGTGGTTTGATAATTTCTCCATAAATCCCCTAATTCTGACTCATAATTTGTTAACCTGTACTCCCATAAATGCAGATTTTTTTTTATTAAAGGAACACTATTACGTTAGTAATGTAAATCTGTACTTCTCAAGTTATAGTGGTCCAGTCCCTATTACGAGGTCCCCCACATTCAGCATATAAAGAGTTACAGACATTTTTTACCTAACTTGTTTCTAGCACCCTCAGTACCTTTTACCTCTCTCCCAGGTGCCGTCACGAAGTAGGCAGGGGCTCCTCATAGAGCAGCATTGGAAACCTAATGCGCATGCGCGACATCGAGTCAGCTCTTTCCCATGGAACTTTCAGGTCACACACGTTTTACTTGGTCTGTGCCGTGGATGCACATCTAGTGACCGTCACTATGACAGCCACTAGAGGAGGAGTTAACCATTGCAGTTTCTCAAAGGGACACACACAGTGCACCCAAATCACTTTAATGAGATGAATTGGTCTGGCTGATTATAGTCTTCCTTTAAGCTGCCATGTCATATTTTTTCTTATGCCCCTTTGCATCCTAAAGGAACACTATAGTGGTAGGCAGGGCCGCCATCAAGGGGTGACAACCATGACGGTTGTCATGGGCCCAGCGGCCCTGGGGGACCCAGCCGCCCGGGTCCCATGTGTAGCCTTTGTATCTACATGGTTATATATGTGTGTGTGTTTCTGTGTGTCAGTGTGTGTACCTGTATGTCTATGTATTTGCATGTGTGTCTGTGTATGAGTTTGTGGAAGTTTTTACACTACACACAAATGCACACCTGTATTCAAACACCAACATTTACACACATACTCCATACAAAAACATGCTTACATTCAAACACAAATTGTGTGTGTGTGTGTATGGGTGTGTATATATATATATATATATATATGTATACACACACAAACACACCATACACACAGTGCATCCACTATACACACACTGCATCCACTACATATGCACAAACACACTGCACTTTACACACACTACAGCCAATACATAAACACACACTGCATCCACAAAACACACACCCTGTATCCACTCTGCAAACACTACTTCCTTGTGGGCAGATTTGGAAGTTGGGCCTGTGGGCAGGATTTGGAGGCGGGCCCTGAGGGTGGGCTTGAAGACGGGCCCCCAAGGGCTCAGCACTTGAGTTGTGTTAGGGGCCCCAAAATTTCTGATGGCGGCCCTGGTGTTAGGAAGGTAAGCCTGAATTTCTAATGTTATAGAGTCCTAGTGCATCTTTAAATTCAGCCTCCCTGCCTTTCAACTGTAAAAAAAATAAAAATAAATTTTCCCTTACCTTCTTTTTCAACACTAATACTCCCCTGGTGCTACTACTAGCTCTGCCTCCCTCAACGTCATAGTGGAGCCTCTGCTTCATGATGAATATCTAATCCAATACTCCTCATAGAGGAGCACTGGGGATGACGTGCGTCCAATCAAATGCTTCCCTTAAAGCATTAAATTGAATGCGTTCCTATGATCTACATTTGGTCACATGACCAAGTTTCACTCGGTTGTTCCAGAGGAAGAAAGCCACTAGAGGTCTGTTTAACCCTAAAATTTAAAAAAAAAGTATATTGCAAGGTTAAACCTACAGTGCTCCTGCACCCAGACCACTTCATTAAGATGAAGTGGTGTAGGTGCATTTAGTGGTCCTTTAGTGCTTATACTCCACTCCTTGCAATCTGCCTTTATTTATATTTTCTTGCTTGTTCATGATGTCTGCTGTTTGCCTTTCTGTGGAATTATTTTGACTAATGGACTGTGGGTGAATTTGATTGAGAACTGAAACAAAACATTGCTTTAAGCCCACCCTTTGTCAGGTTTGGTCACTTGATTGCCATACAAAAGGAAAAGTAGACCCCACCCTTTCCTTATGTATTTTCTGAAAATTACAGCACTCATGAAAAAAAAATTAAATATATTGCTAAGGCCAGTAAGATTTTGTCATGTATAAATAGGGGCATAAATTCTCGGGATGAAAATATAATTTTGCCTCTTTATAAATCGCTGGTAAGACCAGACCTTGAATATGCTGTGCAATTTTGGGCGCCTGTTCTAAAGAAGGATATCGTGGCACTGGAGAGGGTCCAGAGACGAGCTACAAAATTGATAAAAGGAATGGAGCATTTTAGTTATGAAGAAAGGTTAAAAAAATGAAATCTGTTTAGTTTGGAAAAATGGTGCCTGAGAGCGGATATGATAACTTTATAGAAATATATTCGGGGCCAGTACAAACCTTTATCTGGAAATCTATTCATAAACAGGGCTATACATAGGACACGAGGTCACACATTTAGGCTGGAAGAAAGGAGATTTCATCTAAGGCAAAGAAAAGGTTAGTGGGGTAATAGCTGCTTGATCCAAGGAGACATCTGACTGCTATTTTGGGGTCAAGAAGGAATTTTTTCCTAGTTTGTGGCAAAATTGGAAGCGCTTCAGACCAGGTTTTTTGCCTTCTTTTGGATCAACAGCAACAACATTTGTGAGGAAGGCTGAACTTGATGGACGCAAGTCTCTTTTCAGCTATGTAACTTTGTAACTATGTAATATATTAAAAAAACAGGGACCTGTTTGTATAGAAGCGAATTAGGTAATGTTTATATTTATTAACTGTTATTTAAAGGTCTTCTTCTCAACTTTGTCTGGAGAGTAGCTCATAGATTTGCTAGTTTATTCAGTATAATAATTATGATATTTGAAAACAAACACTGTCTTTTATACTTATTCATTGGCTTTCCGTTGAGCAGTATTCTCAAATGTATCTGATTAGCTAGTGGTAGCCAGCTAGTGTCAAGATAGTTGACCCTGTCCCGCAGAGAATAGGGACAGGGTATTACCGGACCTAAGAGTGGCCGGCTTAGCGTAATGCCCAAGGTAGGCAAATAGCAAAGATGAGAACAACAAGTCACGGTCAGGGACACCAGGTAATTAGAAAGGTCAAACAGAGCCAGGTTGGTAAAAGAAAAATAGAATCAAAAACCACGACAGGGCACAGACTGATCAGAAAAGGGGAAATATATTGGGTGAACTAAATTACTATTGGACTGCATCATCACTAGGGTGCTAAATTACTCAAGATGGAAATTACTGGGAAGAACCCAGCAACTTCTGTAACATATGAAGATGTCGCACGACATCTTCCATGTTTGGCCTCCAGGGAGGAGGAAGAATAGTATCACGGCATTGCATTCTCCTGGAGTTGAGAAGGCCAGAGGGACCGTCTTCGAGGCTGCTGCACGGCTTCTCCCTGTGAATGCCACACTATATTGGCCAAGGAAGCCTTTGGCTGATATGGAATGTCATATAAAACATTTCAATTAGTCTAGTTTAATTACTTTTTCACTTTAAACATATCCACAAATGGGGTCTGACACATCTTGAGAAAGATGATATCTTAAGTACACATTTTCTTCCCTTAAAGGACATTTTGGCATTTCCACCAATATATGCCAACACGTCCATAGTTTGCTAGGAGTTGATAAATCTGCAGTGACATTGCTCTTGCAAAGGATATGGAATGAAGTGATTCCCCTTGCTCTCCCTTGTCCAGACGAGTAGTGTGAGATATGTTCCTGCTCTAAAGAGTGCGGGTGTATGTTCTTAGAAGTCAATTCGAAGAAAAAAATTTTTGATGCTCATCTACTGGAAATATGGAAATCCAAGGACAAAGGATGTGGTTGTTGCAATTCTAAGAAAATAGCAAGTTTATGCTGGGTTAGGTGTCTTGGGGCACACACTATTTCTTGTACAGTTTAAATAAATAAATACATAAACCAGGCATAAAGTGGCCAAAGGTGTTTTATTGCACATCATGTATGGTAGACAACAATATTTTAATTTCTTAGCATATTCATCACATTAAAGCTTTACTCCAACCACCATGACCACTTTAGTTATATGAAGTGGTCGTGTTGATAAGAGTCAGTATGTACAGTGTTTCTGCTTGAATAACTGCACAAACTTAGATATTGTTAATTTTGTGCTGGGGGCTAGATGCACTCCCAGCAAACTTGACATTCTCTGTTCCGGATTGCCTAATGTCAATTCTGTGCAGAAATTACGTCTCTGCTGTCTGTGCGCACAGCACGCTGACAAACAGACAGGAAAATCCTCAGCCTGGAGGCAGAGCGTCTGCAAGGTGAAACTAGCTTTCCCCTACTTCCAACATTACACTCCTTCCTTCAGCATTGGTCGTATTTAAAAAAAAAAACTCCCCACTCTCTCCCTCTGCCTCTCACCCCTTGCCAGAGTGGAGAACGCGCAAGTGTTCCAAGATGGTAATTGATCCACTCACAGGCTTTTCTTTGAGAAGCCTGTGATTGGGCGGCATGTGGCCACAGTGACATCTGGAGGGGCGTGGAAGAGCAGAGGGAGGACATATTATGCTGGAAAGGTCCCACCTCTCAATAGGGCTATTGTAACCTTTTAAGGCATTTAAAATGTTAACTGGTGTCTTATGTATGTTGATTAATTTGGTCATTTTTAGCCTTGATTTATTTATTTGAGGAAAAAAAATCGATATACACATTTTCATATTTAATTATTTTGTGAAGGTAATGAATTATTTGAAAACAATGTCAAGCCTATCTGTAGATTTCCTTTTGATTTTTAAAGTTAGATTATTCTTCAGTTTGGCTAAAGGTTAAGGCCGTGTCAGCGAGCCATTTAAGCCACATTTAATGTTTGATAAATAATTATCTTTGCTATTGTCCTCTGTCTACTCATTTGTATTAATGAAATATTTTAATATATTACACATCTATCCAGCAGCCTGTGAATGACTCAGATTAGAAATGTTAACTTTGTAGTCAAAAGAATCAGCTCTCAGCGGAGTTTATGCAAAAAGCAAAACCGTCATCATCTGGTGCCCCCCTGATTGCAGAACACCAGCTGCTCCAACAAAAGCCTTTATGGTTCCCCTGGGTCGTTGAAACCTGTGAGGCTAGGTGAGAAGATCCCTGTCATTAATGCCTGCTACTTTCTGAAATGGTCAAATTATTCCCTCTGTAATTTTAGTTAACAGGTTATTGCACACTCTCTCACTCAAAGTTGTGGAAACCCCAAATTAAATATTTTTGCCACATGAAGCCCAATAGTAATTGTACAGAATTTTGTAATCCTGCTAGCATGGTTAGCATATGTCAGTGTTATTTCAAACTGGTATATTTGCTTGTCATTAAAATGTCAGTGGGGAGAATAGGAGCAAAAGAGATCTTTCGGTTTAAAGGAGTGGCTATAATCCTCAAGTCTCCTTAGTGCAAGTCAAGTCGTGCGCTATGGATCTATAATTAAGCCACAAGCTTCCACCATAACCTCCAAATGCAATGAAAGACTATATCCTGAAGAACGCGTCACTTCTTATATCCATCCTATCTCCAAGCACATTACGTCTCACAAATAGTCCCAATAATGGCAATATTTGGTTCAGTAAAATGGTCAGAGCCTAGACATTTGAAGGGATTAATCTGAAAAAAATTCCCGTTTGTTGATACCGGAAAAAAAATCGATTCTAAATTGATCACACCTATAGACTACGCAGGTAAAACTACAGGTAAAATAATTTGGAATGAATTAGTTTAATGTTTACCAGTAATTATATTCTGACAAATTGTTTCAAACAAATGTTTGCACCTGCCTCATATATCCCATGGGTATCTCTGTAGAGGGATTTCCACAAAGCCAACTATTTCTGGACAATTGTGAATTCTCGGTACTTCAGTTTGGTGAACAATCTTTGGCTTTTATTTACAATCAAAAGGGCAACATTATTTCCCCGGTTCGACTTGTCTTATGCTCATGAAATGTCCAGCAGAGAACTGTGTACTGCATGAATACAAGAAAGTTATATTCCACAACATTATCAAGTGACCAAGATGGGGGTTGTTCCACAATTCTTGATAGTCCTGTACTTTTCAAATTTGTCAAATTAGTCTTTAAGTTGACCATTGCCCTGGGTGAAGTGCTTCATTTTGCTCCATCTTCACAGGGATTCATAACTGGTGTGATTCTACATTAGACACAGCCAAGGAAATCTTTTTATAAGCCTGCCTGTTGTTATGCTAACAGTGGATCCATTTATGAAGCTCTAAATCAGAGTTCTTTTGTGATCCTTTATCCCAGAATCCAATCAGCTGTTATTTTCGGTTTGTCTATTTGAAGAAATATATGTATAGAAACATTACATTCACAAATGCTGCTCTGTTAACACTGGGATGGTGGTAACAGCTTCTGTGACTTTTTGTTGTCCGATTCCACTGGAGATGAAGAGATAAACAAAGGGAAAACCATGGGGTCTAAGTAGTAGTCAAGATACAAGGACATAAATTATGGTATACTCAAATAGAACACAGAAAACGTGACACAGTGGTACAAAACCCCCCTAACAAAGCTTGTATTTTAATCATGTTCTCAGACCTAGAATAACATCTCAGGTCATTAGTGGTATAGGAAATCACCAGTTTATTTTCCATAGGGTATATCAGGTCACAGCCACCTTAAAACCAGTGAGGCTACAAATGTCTTAAAGCTGTACGGATTCAATATAAATACGGTGATTTTTTTTTTTGCCTCCCCCCAAGAATGTAAAGTACATAGTTTGACTAAAATAGTTTTGTATCCAGATCCATGTTTAACTTTAATACAACTGCTGGGTCCTATGTAATTTAAATTATTCGTCAGTGTCTTTTCTGATGAATGGCTGTGATTTTGGCACATTTACCAATCATGGGTTTTTGAATTTGTTTTAACATATTTATTTCCTTCCAGATTTTCCCTCTCAATCAGTGGTTTTTGTTTTAAGGCTCATTGGTGTAAAAGTTCTGCATTATAGTAATGTGCGCGGTAGAGAAAAAAGTCTCGTATGATACAGAGTTTGAGAGCTGCACGTCTCAGAAAATACTGTTTGAACAAGTAACTATTGAAAATAAAGTTATAACATATTGTTATAGCTTGAACAGTGAAGAAAATACATTGTGACGACTTAATCCCATTAGAAAAAATAATAAAAATCACCAAACATGCTGTAATCACATTATGATTCCAAAATGTGGTCATTATGGTCTCTCTCATGAAATGTTTGGGTGACAAGGACACCTTTAGGTAGGTGTACGCATTTAATCCACACATTGTGCTAATGAAAGTTAAATCAATTTTTCACGGTGTAGTTTCCTCAATACAATGTTTAATTTCCTCCACTTGTGTAATTCCAATTTTGCAAGAAAAACAACAAACAATAAAAAACACTGTTATGACAGTAAAGGCTTGCCACCGCACGATTTGACAGTATAATGGCCTAGCATCATACATGCCAACTACCTCTCACTGCACTTTCCCACTATCTCTTGAGGGTCCAGGGAGAAAGGGTGGAAGCCAAACTCTAATACTACACTGACCAATAGCCCAGTCCTCCATAGCATCTCCCTTTGGTCACATTTGGGCCTAGGGGGAGAGGTCTGGCAGTCTATACACTGCCCAAAATGTCTGCGTGCTGCCTGTGGCTCATGTTGGCCACCCAAAGGGGCCACATTTACATGCCCACCTTCTTTCTCTCCACCGGCAGACATGGGTACTACTGGCAAAGGGGACTTTAATTCTTGTTACCTAATGTATATGTTTGTCTGAGGCTCAAGGCCGCCATGTCTAGTCTTCAACAGATATCTAAACTGTTTCTGCCTCTGGTCCAAATACCACTGTGTTCTCAATCCATCGAAAGGAATGTTGACTCCATAAAGGAGTTTCAGCTGCAGGTCGCAGCACCGAATACCAGATGACAATGTTCTACATGGGCACCCAGTGCCCAACCTGCAACTTTATTATCAATCCTCAAACTTACAGAGAGTGGAGGAATGGGCAAAGGAGGGTGTCCACAAAATGTGGAAAGAAATTCAAATAGATGAGGTGAATAGATCACTTTGGACTTACCACGGATGGATTCTGCAACAAGCAGGAAACTGGCAAATCACTTGCTCTTTGTGTGCTCCACCCTCTGTAAATGGCACACATTGGCATCGAAGATGGAATTCTCCTCTTTCCCTTCTCCCCTCTGCCCCCTGACTTGCAACCCAGAATTTAGACGGGACTGAAGGCACAAGCGTTTTTTACTGACCACATCATCCAAACTAGCCCACAAATGGGACACATAGTAAACTACATTCTAGAGTGTGCTCCTAGCACTTTCATTCAAAGACTCAGATATGAACAACTGAACGATTCATAACCCACATACCCCAACAACCAAAACTACAAAGGACACTGATGGTCTCGGTTAATACATTTACAGTGTCCTTTTAGTGAATAATCCTGAATAGTCTAGCGATGGTAACTATTAATTCAATAAACCATATCCCACCTATACCCAGTTTCTCAACAAATACAGCCATTAGGTGATGACGCAATGATAATTTATGAGGGTGTTGGAGGAAGGACTCTTGGGGGTTTAGGAACTAAAATTTAGCGTGACATAGATATCTGCTCATTTTCTCATACTAATAAAGACCTGGCTTTTGTTTAAGTAGAATTGCTACTCCATTATTATTATGTAATTAAACAGAACTCTGTGTGGGAGGGACAGATGGAGAATGTAGAATAGAAAATATATGCCTATAATTATGCATTGTTCTTTACACTGTATATACATATTTTGCAGGTTACGTACTTGCAGAAGAACATGTTTTCACTAAATAATTCTCATATAACAGAAATAGAAGGGGTTAATCTAAGCACCAGAACAAATTTTGGCTAATATCAATCCCATACTTATTTCCATACTCAGCATGTAATTTGTTGACTGAGAGCATTCAGATGACCTTTGCAAAAATGTCTGCCCCAACGGCGTCAGCGGACTGTAGTGATTATGGTACTTGGAGTAGCCTTTTCATAAGATACTTATTTTCAAACCATTTGTTTCACACATTTTTCATTTTGGTATATCACTAAATGTGACGGAATGCCTGGCACCCCGACTGGATACCTCCGTCAAGTTCGCTTCCTAGCTCTCCTCTGGGACACAAGAGTACTTCAGCCCCTAGCTGCCGCAGCTTGGCTGGGGTCTCTCCGTTGCTTCCCGCCGTGGAACAGGGTCCTGGGTCATTATGTCATCAAGTCATTATGCTCTCCTGCAGAGAGTATAGCTGATCCACTAAAACACTAACCCAGACTTAGTGAAGGGTGTAAAGGAACTGGTTTATTATGGCCAAGTTGCCTGTTTATATACACAACCAAGCCTCTCCTAAAGATCTCTGTGCCTCCGAGATAATTGAGTTAAAGACTGGTAAGCTAATGATCTCCCAGGAACAGAGAGACAAACATAAAAATATTAAACATAAAAATACCCCAAAACATCTTAAAAATATACAATAACCTTACAAATAATACATCCCCAAATAGCCGTGATCTGAGCGCCCAAGTTCTCCAAATAGCGCTCAGATCCATACAGTGTAGGGAACACCACTGTGTTAAAGTTCTGACCCGCCTCACACAGTCCTATGCCCAAAATTGTTCCAGGGTGTTTGGTGCTTTTGCCGGTCAACTTTCGGGAGCTCCTTTCGGCCGCAATATGGGATGCTCCGCCTGGGTCTCTGGTAGCGTTTGTTCCCCTTAGTCTCAGGCACCTTCCCTCCAAAAAGTGCTCTTTTGATTGATTTCAAAGTGGTTCAAAACTGTGAACCAAGTTGTCCGGGAACTGCACGGTTACCTCATGCTGAAAACAGTTCCATAACATTCGCGGGTAAGTCTCGCTGAGGTGACCAGGAACCCATTCGGTTCCATTCACATGAAGGGAAAGTGCTGAACCAGGGGCACCCAGGGCAATCTATCTACTAACAGTGGCTGGGGAGGTTTAACTCCTGAACAGGGTCTTTGTATATGGCCCATAGTCCTTGGGCAGGAGGCTAGCTAGCAGGCTCCTCCAGGCGCTCGTGGCATAGGCACGTTTGCCACACTAAATAGTTACCAAAGTACTTTTATTATGTTTAAACTATAGCCTATATCTGTTCTTCTTTCTACAATTGATTAACATCTAGAGAAAGAATTAGAACCTTTGTATTTGAGATTGATTTAATTATGAGTTCCAATTAGGTTTAACATGATTTACAGTTATTACTGTAGTGCGACTAATACACCACGTGTGCGTGTGTTTGTTTAATTTTATTGTGCATGTGCACTATCTAGGTCCTATCTGGAGGGTTTTCATTTCATTATTGTGGTGGATTTTGTGCTGGTCACTGCACCCATTATATATGAAACCAGAGGTTCTGGTTAAGCATTTTATGATATTTTAATTATTTAAAGGGCTCTTTCTCATCGAGGAGATCTGCAGCTCGGCTTTAAAATGGTTGGAAGTGATGTCAAAGTCACCAAAAGGACAACAACAGTTTTTTAAGGAATAATGGCCAATGATAACTGATTGTAACATAAACTTTGAATGTTGCAGCTTTGAGCAGTTAAGCAGTGTTAAAGGACCACTCCAGGCACCCAGACCACTTCAGCTTAATTAAGTGGTCTGGGTGCCAGGTCCTTCTAGGGTTAACCCATTTTTTCATAAACATAGCACATTCAGAGAAACTGCTATGTTTATGAATGGGTTAAGCCTTCCCCTATTTCCTCTAGTGGCTGTCTCATTGACAGCCACTAGAGGCGCTTGCGTGCTTCTCACTGTGATTTTCACAGTGAGAGCACGCCAGCGTCCATAGGAAAGCATTGAGAATGCTTTCCTATGTGACCGGCTGAATGCGCGCGCAGGGGCGGATCGGAGGAGGAGAGGAGGCAGAGAGCTCTCCGCCCAGCGCTGGAAAAAGGTAAGTTTTAACCCCTTTTACCCTTTCCAGAGCCGGGCGGGAAGGGGTCCCTGAGGGTGGGGGCACCCTCAGGGCACTATAGTGCCAGGAAAACGAGTATGTTTTCCTGGCACTATAGTGGTCCTTTAAGCAGTGTTATTTAAAATAAAAAAATAAAAATAACATCAGATATCAAAATGTAAATCTTCACAAATCAGAAAGGCAAAATTAGTTTGTGTTGTTCCTATTTATTTGCCGTATGTGAAAGCTTCATATACAGTTGCTAATTTAATGTAATAGTGTTCCAAAATAGGAATCTGAGCATTATTGTGGTTGTAGTTCCAGCTGAGAATCTTTATTTTAGTATAAGGGGTATAATGTCAAGAATCATGGGAGCTAATTGCTCCAATACACAGTTTTTATTAGTAGTATTATGCTGTACGTGTAGTGTCCGAATTCTGTGGTTCATGGTTCATTTAGAAAACAATTTGCATTCTTCTGTGTTTAGTGACCCCTCAACATTGAATGCCAGATATCTCTGTGTTAGCAGGCAGAGGTGTAGTCCCACAAGTATGTTAATGAAAATAGCATCTTTTCTCTGTTACATACATGCTTTGATTGCTGGATTTTTCCATGCCACCTCCAGAGAGTCCCTCATAGCTGCCGATGCACCATCTTACTAGCCCTGACCTCAGAATATAATTACACAAATATTGCACATATATATCACATGCAATACACTTGTACTGCATGACTCACACACACACGTTGCATTTACTATATATGCATTACATTTGCACATCCATGACATTCATTTTGCTCAGAGATATGTATCTTCACACATGTATTTTAAACATTATAACTTAAAGGGACAATATAGTCACCAGAACAACTACAGCGTAATGCAGTTGTTCTGGCGTCTATAGTGAGTCCCTGCAGGCCTTTTAATGTAAACACTTCCTTTTTTTCCAGAAAAGGCAGTGTTTACATTACAACCTAAAGACACCTATATACTTATAATGGAGGGGCAAGTGGGGCCGGACATCTAAAAAGCTGTTTTAGAACTAGAGTGTCAGGAATACACGTTTGTATTCCTGACACTATGGTGTTCCTTTAACAGCTGGACCTGCATGGTTCTGAGGTGTTATAATCAAATCCCTGGTTCCCCAGCTACAGTTAAATAGGATACTTTTTGATATGCCACTCACAGCAAAAAATATGGGTACATCCATGATTTCATCCACTGGTGGAGATTTTAGAAAGCTTTTCGGTAAAATGGTGCAAAGTGCTAAAAGTGGGACAATCACCATAGAAACCAGTGAATCTAGCAGGTACATTCCATTGCTATTTCCTCCCAGTTTACATATTAGCACCAGTCTTCAGAAAAGAACACTGATAAATCTCCCCGGAAATGTCAGCTTGCCTTCCAGTATATATTTGTTAAGCTCCCCTACAAGGTAGATTCCCAACTGTTGTAGACCTACAAGCTAGCTAAGCACCATGGGTGTTGTAGTTCATTGTAAGTTGAGGAATTACATTTTAGCGACTACAACACTTTGTTAATAAGCTATTTCGTAGCATTAACAAAAGAAAAGAAAAACATGGATAGATGTAATTGGATCGAGGTGCATTATGTACCATACAGTATATAAATATGTATGTAATAAATTCAGAGTGCATACAAATGTGAGAAAAATAAATATTAATAAAGAAAAGAAAGTGATAATTTTAGATGTGATGGACAGCAGGCTGGTGCTGAAAACACAGCTCCTGTAATGAAGGATAAAAGCTACAGTAGATTTTCTTGGCGTGAGACCCACCAGGCTCAAAAATCATGGCAGCAAAGTTGGGGAGACCTCCGGATGGTTTAGAATAACTATTCACAGGGAGAAAAATAAACTTGTCTAAGAGAAATGTGAAGGTTGTGTTTTCGATCTCCAGATGGAGAGTTAAAACAGAGGTACTGCAGAGAGCTCAGCTGGTAGCTGTGCCAATTAATCCATTTTTTTTATGTACTATGGAGACAGTAAAAAGCAAGCTACAGGTCAGCAGATGGTCAGCCTTCCCTGCATTAAAAAGTGTGTGTTATGAAGCTGTTTTCTTTCACGTGACCCAAGAGAGACAATCATTTCATGCTGTTTGAATGCAGATTAGGGAAAGCATGACACAAGGATTTCTGGTCATCATAGCCTTGACTCAATTTTAATCAGGGGAAGCTGCACATGTAATTTTTCAAAGAATCTAAAATCAGGATACCATCGGGATAAAGCGTTGGAAATGATTTTTACTATGGCAATTGCAGAGTGCGTGCAGACATAAACTACACATGGTATGAAAATTATTCTTTGAAAAGACTCACTGTGTTTTTTCATACTGGCCCATATGTATGCTTGGAAAGTCATCAATCCAGTTTCCTCACCATTCAGTGACTACAAGGAAACGCACACTTCCTCACCTTGAGTCCATTACTTGCAAGTGCATTTCTCTCCACTCTCGACATGTGGGCTCTGCATTTTCCAGTTGGTTCTTATGCTCCTTGGGTGGTCGATGGAGATGAGGTTTGACTATTCGTGAGCACAGCATGTGAAAATTGGTAAAAAGAAGCGTACTTTATTTATTAGATTTTATTTATTTATTTTTTTTAAAACTTTTTTGCTGTTATTCCTATGTCAATGTAGTAGATTGACCCTTCACTTTAACCTAGAATAGTAATTTTCCTTGTCAAGGATGATAGAGATCTTTATAAAAACACTATCAATGATTTAGCAGTGAATAGCTTAACTCTGTCTGCTGCATTTGCAAGCCCATTTTCTCCACCCAGACTTTCTCTGGCTGTCCAATTGCAGAGTTTCCAGTGCAATAAATGAGAAATCTTTGCAAGGCAGGTGCTTTGAGCAATTGCTGCCTCTTGAGTTTCGCTCCACTGAGCTAACCAATCCAGGAAGTTACAGGACTTGTGGTCTGATTGACAGCCAGGGGAGTACTACAAGGTTAATGTATAAAAGTTCCAATTTCTGTTTAAATATGCACTTTGTACTATCGGTGGGAGGTCTATTCTACTCCACCTTGTTTGTCAATTCTTCTTTCATTGATTGACAGGTAAGAAAAAGATTTATTTTTAAATAGTCTTCCCTCCCAATCCACACATTTGCTAGCAAATCTGCAAACACAATGCAGAGGTAGATTTTTGAATGCTCTTTAAATAGAACATAAGTTAGAAATGGCATGACAGGAACCTTTTAAATCAGCCTAGTTTTCTGAAAACATGCTGAACTAAGAGTTTTCTTGATTTCAGTTATTTTGTCTAAAATGTTGTTAGTTTATTTTTTTCACCTCAACACATTGTTTAGTGAACAGACCTGTGATTTCAAGATAGGGACGCTTCACTAATCACAAGTATTTAATATTTGTGTTTTTCCTATTGTCAGTGAGTGTAATTTTGCATCATTTTTTATAAAACTAACATAATTCTCAGAAATCAGGCGCATGGGAATGTTTGTAAAACTTTAACCAGAGGCAACAAAATATACTGAGAATCATATCCATTTACATTTATAACATGTGGTTCACTCAAGTTACATAGTTACATAGCTGAAAAGAGACTTGCGTCCATCAAGTTCAGCCTTCCTCACATATGTTTTTGCTGTTGATCCAAAAGAAGGGAAAAAAAACCTTTCACTTCCAATTTTGCAACAAACTAGGAAAAAATTCCTTCTTGACCCCAAAATAGCAGCCAGATGTTTCATTGGATCAAGCAACTATTACCCCACTAATTAGAAATTATATCCCTGCATGTTATGTTTTTGCAAGTATTTATCCAATTGCAGTTTAAACATATGTATGGACTCTAATAAAACCACCTCTTCAGGCAGAATGTGTAACCTCGTGTCCTATGTATAGCCCTGTTTGTGAATAGATTTCCAGATAATGGTTTGTACTGGCCACGAATATATTTGTATAATGTTATCATATCCTCTCTCAGGCGCTGTTTTTCCAAACTAAAGAGATTTAAATTTATTAACCTTTCTTCATAACTAAAATGCTAGATTCCTTTTTTTTTTTTGACAATCTTTATTTATGTATTCAGTTTTATAATTTTGAAAGGATGGGTGTACAGAAGGAAAAAGGGTGGGAAGTCAAACAGTTATTTGTAGTGCACCAATGCAGTGATAGATATCCATAATAGCATAACAATATCCATTTCCGTGTTTATAGATCACACAGTAGTTGAGAGCTGTGGGTATATCCATTATCAAGTGCAATTCGACCTGTTCTGTATCTGTGAGTGTCCTATGTCTTTGATATTCTCATACCCCCAACCATTTGGGACCTCTTGCAGCTCAAGGCGTGATATTCGTGGGAGGGGTGTGGGGCCCAGCCAAGTGCAAGTTTGTAGAGGCTGTATGTGTGGGTGGGTTTGCTTGTGGCGGGGCTTTCCGGCGGGTTTGTTTAGGGCTTTTCAAATGTTGTGGCTAGGGTGTCCTGTCCCGTCCCACCTGTGTCCAGGTGTACGAGCCCTGTAGGAAATGTTCTTTTCTGTGGTTGGGGAGCATGAGTATGAGATATGTCCCACGGGTGTGCGAGCCTAGCAGGTGGTATTGCATGTGTGTTGTTGGGTTGCTTCTGGGGCTAAAAGCTATGGGGTCTATTGTGCGGTGGATCTAGCTTATGGGCCATTAGATTTTTGGGCGTTTAGGGTATCTTGTGTGTTTCTGTCCCTTAATATCGCTTTTGTGAGTTCTATCTGCTGTCCCTCTGTGGATCCGTGTTTGGTATGGAACATCTGTATATGTTCTCTTGGATTAAATGTCTCAGTCAAGTACGTGGTGTGGGGTGGTCTGGTCAAGCAGAAGTCAAGAGGCTGAGGGGGTTACATGGGGTGGGGTGGCGGGTGTAGTCTAGCTGGGGAAAAGAGGAAGCAAGATTAGGAGTAAGGCGGGAGAGGGCATCGGTAACTTATCGGAGCAAAGTTTTTCATGAGGCTGAGCCTGCTGCTGCGGTGTATAGGATCCAGGGGGTCCAGGTTAGGTGGCATTTCTCCGAATGGCCCCGGAGGGCTGCTGTCATGGACTCCATGGAATGTATTTCTCCCACTCTATCCACCCATTGTTGGAAGGTGGGGGAAGTCGGTTTTTTCCACAGGGTGGGTATCAGTGATTTAGCTGCAGTCAGTAGGTGTCTAGTGAGGGATTTTTTTGTATGTTTGCAGCGAAATGCTGGTGTGATGTAGTAGCATGGGTAGGGGTTGAAGTGGGAGCTCAGGGTCTGATATCTCTCGTATTTTGGTGTTTACCATCTCCCAGAATGGGACGATGGCTGGGCAGGTCCACCATATGTGGATCATGGTGCCTCTCTCTGCTCCGCATCTCCAGCAATTTTCGTCATTGTCCGGGTTCATGCGATGCATTATGTCAGGGGTTCGGTACCAGGTGGTTAGTAGTTTATAGCTCATCTCCTGGAATTTTGAGCTAATAGAGCTTTTGTGTGTGAGTAGGAATATTTTATCCCATTCACGGGCCTCAAGTACCTCCCCCGTCTCCCTCTCCCATCTGGCGATGTATTTCGGTGGTGGTCTATTCTCACCCTCCAATAGCAGTGCATATAGCGTCGAGATCCCTCTCTCGATGTGTCGTCTACTGATGCATATTTTTTCAAAATATGTGGGGTCTCGGTGGAATTGCTGTTTGGCTGTCGCGGAGTTGTAGAAGGATTTGACCTGGTGATATCTGAACCGGTCGAGCATCGTTGGTGTAGTATCAGGGATTAGTTCGGGTATGGTTTTCAGTGCGCTGTTGTTGCACCATTGGCGTATATAGGACCAATCGGACCGGCCAAAGTTTCTTAGGTCAGCGGGTGACAGTCCTCCTCCAATGTCTGGGTTATGGGTGAGGGGTGTCAGCGGGTTGCTATGTGTCGTCAACTGGTAGGGGAATCGGAGAGCGCACCATACTTTTAGGGTTGCGGCTATCAGAGGGTTGCCGGTGTTGAGGGCGTTTGGTGTAATTCCCGTCCTCCATAGTTCCGAGGGTATTTTCCCCTCGGCCTGAGCTAGTTCTGCCCGCACCCATAGTTTCTCCGTTGGATGCGAGTGCCAGTCAGTGACCCTCAGCAAATGGGTTGCTCGGTAGTAGCCAATGATCGAGGGGAGTCCCGCTCCCCCCTGCAATTTGGGTAGCTCCAGTTGGAGCTTGCTGATTCTCGGAGCTCCTCTTTTCCATACGAAGTGTCGAATCGCGGTGGAAATATTGTGGAAAAAGGCCCGAGGGACGGTGATCGGGATTGTCTGGAAGAGATACAGAATGCGCGGGAGGATGTTCATTTTTATTGCGTTAATACGACCGAACCACGAAATGTAGAGGTCAGTCCATTTGGCCATGTCGGCCTGTAGGGAGGTGAGGATTGGGGCAAAATTAGCCTGGTAAAGATGTGAGAGGTCTTTAGTCAACCAAATGCCGAGATATTTCAATTTGGTACCGCACCATCTGAACCCGTAGTGGGAGCGTAGTTGCGCCCCGAGTGCGGCTGGGGCCGCGATGTTCATGGCCTCCGACTTGTCGGTGTTGAGTTTCAGGTTCGAGATCCTCCCAAATCGTTGGAATAGGCCTAGTGTGTTTGGGATGGAGATCAGGGGTTGTCCCAGGAAGAACAGCAGGTCATCGGCGTATGCCGCTACCCGATGTTCTACGTTCCCTATTGTATGTCCTGTGATTCCCCCGTCCATCCTGACCGCCTCCAGGAACGGTTCCAGGGAGAGGGCGAACAGCAGGGGGGACAGGGGGCACCCCTGTCGTGTGCCATTTCGTATAGGGATTGGCTCTGAGAGGGCACCGTTGACTCGTATTCGAGCCGTGGGTGTCGTGTAGAGTGCCGCTATCCATGTTCGGATATTAGGTCCGAGTCCCATGTGTTGTAGGGTGGCTGCGAGGTAGGCCCAGTCCACTCGGTCGAAGGCCTTTTCAGCGTCCGTGGAGAGGAGAGTAAGATGCCGACCCTGTCTTCTAACCGAGTGGATAATGTTGAGGGCCCGTATGGTGTTGTCCCGTGATTCTCTGCCTGGGATGAAGCCCACCTGGTCCGGGTGGACCAGTGAGGGAAGCACCACGGCAAGACGGAGGGCCATGGCCTTCGCAAACAACTTTAGGTCTGCATTCAGGAGGGAAATGGGGCGGTAACTCGCACAGCAGGCTGGATCTTTTCCCTCTTTAGGTAGGACCGTAACCACGGCCCTGAGGGTGTCCATCGGGAACTGTTCGCCCTCTAGCAGAGAGTTCAGGCCTGTCAACAGGTGCGGCAGCAGAACGTCTCTAAATGTGCGAAGGTAGCTCCCAGGGAGACCATCTGGACCCGGCGCCCTGTTTGATTTGGTTAGTTTAAGCGCCGCAGTTAGTTCCTCCAGGGACAGGGGCTGTTCCATGTTCGCGGCTTGGTCGGGGGTGAGTTTCCGGGTGACGTGTTTGGTGAGGAAGTCTGTTAGCTCGCGTTTGTGTTGTGCGGGGTGAAGTGCGCTGGGAGTGTCGGCCAGGTTATATAGGCTTGTGTAGTATTCCCTGAATGCTTGTAGGATCTCTGCTGGCAGTCTCGTTTCCTGTTGGCCATGGGCTTTTATTTTGTGAATGTGGGTTTGCCTCCGTCTCTGCTGCAAAGTCCGGGCCAGCAGTCTACCGCATTTATTCGAGTGTTCATAAAAAAAGCGGTGTGAGCTGCGTACCACTTTAAGCAACTTCTGCGAGAGTATGTCCCTAAGCTGTCTTCTCGCGTTGGTCAGTTGGAGGTAGATGTCTTCTGTCAAATCCCTTTTATGGGTGGATTCGAGTTCAGTTATCCGTTTAGTCAATTCAAGGATGCGTCTGGTGTTCTCCCGTTTGCGTTGTGTGCAAAGATTTATGTAGTGCCCCCTGATTACGCATTTGTGCGCCTCCCAGGTTGTCAGGGGGGACACGTCCGGGGTGGTGTTTGTTTCAAAATATTGGGTAAGGACCTGTGTGGTCAGCCTAGAGCATTCTGTATCCGATAGCATGGTTTCGTTTAATCGCCAATGGCGCTCCCGTGGCTTGAAGAGGGGCGATTGAATCTGGATGGACACAGGGGCGTGATCAGAGTCTCCTTGGATCCCAATGTCTGCAGTGATAAGCAGGGGGAGGAACTCTTGCGCGATAAAGATGTAATCTATCCTGCTGTATTGATTGTGGGGGGCAGAGTAGCAGGTATAATCCCTGCTGTCTGGTTGTGCCGCCCGCCAGCAGTCGGATAGACCTAGTCTGTTGAGTGTTTGTTTGGTCCTGCGTATGCAGTGGTCTGGGATGGTGCTGTCACCCCTTGACGTGTCTACTCGGGGGTCCAGAGGGGTGTTCAAGTCACCCGCTAATATCAGTAAGCCTTCCTTGAATTTGTCTAAGCGGGACAGAGCCTTAGCCAGGAATGTGTGTTGACCCCGGTTGGGGCAGTACACAGTAGCTAGGGTATACGGGCGATCTGCTATGGTTCCTTTTATGAAGAGATACCGACCCAGCGGGTCAACCAGTGTGGCGGTGCATTGGAAGGGCACCGTCCCTGCGAAGAGGATTGCCACCCCTGATTTTTTGGAGTCCTGGTGGTTCGCAAAGAAGCCCTGAGGGAATCTTTTATCATGTAATGTGGGGGCTGACCCATCTTTAAAGTGGGTCTCCTGCAGAAATGCCACGGAGACCTTCTGGGACCATAGTGTCCGTAGAAGATGTGAGTGCTTCTCGGGGATGTTCAAGCCCCTTATGTTGTTGGACCAGAACCGAAGCGGGGCTGATTGAAATTTTTGAGACATCGCGGCAGAGGCTGGCCAGGCTGGGATGGGGAAGTGGGAGGTGGGGTGGAGGGGTGAGGGGAAAAGAGAGAGGGGGGGGGAGAGAAGTTAGATATAATAAGTGGAGGGGGGGAGGAGAGATGTCGGGGAGAGCAAGTCTGTCGGTGACCGTCGGTGTGTGTGTGGGGGTGGAGGATAGTGTGGTCAGGGGTAAAAGACAACAGTGACCCAAGATCGGTCGTGTTCCCCAGGGGACGTCCGATCCGTCTATGGTCGGTAAGACCTCTGGGCCCGATCGAATTTACAAGCCGAGTCGGTTGTGTGGGGTTGTAGTAACCAGGTGGAGTGAAATTCTCATGGGGAAATTGAGGCTACTGCTTGTGCCCGGCTCAAGTGAGTTGCTCGGGTTACCTGAGCCTGGGGAGCCAATCGCTCGAGAACGTATCGCCGCCGTGAGCTGCAGACCCTTTGTGTATATATCAAAGAATTATGTAACAGTGGAGGAAAAAAAAAAAAAAAAAAGATAAATAAAATAAATTAGGAGGGGTTAACTTGAACATTATAGCATAAACTTGGCCTAACGTAGTATACTATTAAACGGCCGGAGCCAGGCCTGTCCCGCCTCATGGTCCCCTAACAGTCCTCGCCCATCTCTTTAGTCCCCCCCGCGGGTGTCAGCTACCCCCTGGAACGTCTGTGGTGCCTACCTCGGATCTCTCCTCCCCATTGTGTCTGTGTCTCAGGTCCCACTAGCCCAGTTAGAAGCCTCAGTTTATCGGGCATGCTAGATTCCTTTTATCAATTTTGTAGCTTGTCTCTGCACTTTTTCTAGTGCCATGATATCCTTCATTAGAACAGGTGCCCAAAATTGCAAAGCATATTCAAGGTGTGGTCTTACCAGCAATTTATAAAGAGGCAAAATTTTTATCCCGAGAATGTATGTCCCTATTTATACATGACAAAACCTTACTGGCCTTAGCAACCTCAGATTGACATTGCATATTGCTGCCTAATTTGTTGTCTATAACAATTCCCAAATCATTCTCGTGTGTGGGTTTCCCTAATTCACTACCATTTAGGGTGTAAGTTGCTTGTGCATTCTTGCCCCCAAAGTGCATAAATTAGCATTTCTCAACGTAAAATTTCATCTGCCATTTTAGTGCCTAGTCCTCCAATCTATCCAAATCCCTCTGCAGCAAATCAAAATCCTGCTCACATTTTATTACTTTTCAAAGTTTTGTGTCATCTGCAAACACTGAAACATGACTTTCAATGCCTATTTTAAGATCATTTATAAATATGTTAAATAGAAGCGGTCCCAAAACAGAACCCTGAAAATTTACCATTAATGACAACTCGTTGTACTCTATCCTTAAGCCAATGTTCTACCCATGAACAAGAATATTCATCTAGACCAATTTTTTTTTAGTTTGAAGTAGGGATCGACCGATATTGATTTTTTAGAGCCGATACCGATACCGATAATCTGCGAACTTTCAGGCCGATAGCCGATATCTTGCCGATATTCTGTACATTTACTATTTTGAATAAATAAACTAATTCGAAAGGTAAATGCACAAAATATACATGCCACATGTAGTGGATGAAGTGTGTTTAGACAGGGGAACTGTGTGTGTGTGTGTGTAGTGTGTGTAGTGTGTGTATATAATGCAGTGTGTGTAGTGTGTATATAATGCAGTGTGTTTATGTAGTGTGTGTGTATAATGCAGTGTGTTTTTGTGTGTGTATGTAATGCAGTGTGTGTGTGTTTGTGTAGTGTGTATGTATGTAATGCAGTGTGTGTTTGTGTAGTGTGTGTTTGTGT
Organism: Pelobates cultripes; assembly: GCA_933207985.1. Classification (NCBI taxonomy): domain Eukaryota; kingdom Metazoa; phylum Chordata; class Amphibia; order Anura; family Pelobatidae; genus Pelobates; species Pelobates cultripes. The sequence continues at coordinate 41,728,870 of OW240921.1, forward strand.
AGTGTGTATGTAATGCAGTGTGTGTTTGTGTAGTGTGTATGTAATGCAGTGTGTGTCTGTGTAGTGTGTATGTAATGCAGTATGTGTTTAGTGTGTGCAGTGTGTGTCTGTAATGCAGTATGTGTGCAGTGTGTGTTTGTGTAGTGTGTTTGTGTAGTGTGTATGTAATGCAGTGTGTGTGCCTGTGTAGTGTGTGTGTATGTAATGCAGTATGTGTACTGTGTTTGTGTAGTGTGTATGTAATGCAGTGTGTGTATGTAATGCAGTGTGTGTGCAGTGTAGTGTGTGCAGTGTGTGTCTGTAATGCAGTATGTGTGTTTGTGGTGTGTGTGTAGTGTCTGTCTGTGTAGTGTGTGTATGTAATGCAGTGTGTGTGCCTCTATAGTGTGTATGTAATGCAGTATGTGTGCAGTGTGTGTTTGTGTAGTGTGTGTGTGTGTGTAGTGATGTAATTTGTGTAATTTTTTATTTTAATATTTTTTTTAATATTTAAATGTTTTTTTTTGTTTAGTCCCCCCCCAGTGTGTGTTTGTGTAGTGTGTATGTAATGCAGTATGTGTGCAGTGTGTGTGTGTGTGTGTAGTGATGTAATTTGTGTAATTTTTTATTTTAATATTTTTTTTAATATTGAAATGTTTTTTTTATTTTTTGTTTAGTCCCCCCTCCCTGCTTCTTACCAGGGAGGGGGATATAGTATTCCCTGGTGGTCCAGTGGCTTGTTAAGTACAGTGGTGGCTCAGCAGCAGCAAGCGCTGACTTACCTTGCAAGCAGCTCCTACAGCTCCCTGTGTAAATCTCGCGGCTCTTAGTGCCGCGCGGAGCGTTGCCATGGTAACCCGTGGCAACGCTCTGCGGCCGCGGGTCTCGCGAGATTTACACAGGGAGCTGCATGCAAGGTAAGTCAGCGCTTGCGGCTGGCCCCCACAGGACCGCCGGGCTTCTAATGGGCCCGGCGGTCCTGTTATATATTATCGGCAATATCGGTATCCGAATTGGCCGATACCGATATTGCCGAAAATACCAAATATCGGCCGATAATATCGGCCAGACCGATAATCGGTCGATCCCTAGTTTGAAGACTAACCTATTGTGAGGAACCGTATCAAATTCCTTTGCAAAATCCAAGTAGATCACATCCACTGCAACACCCTGATCTATACTTCTACTTACTTCTTAGTAGAATGCAATTACGTTAGTTTGACATGACCTATGTTTCATAAAACCATGCTAATTATTGCTAATAACAAAGTTCTTCCAAATGAATTCCTGAATATTATCCCTTAATAACCTTTCAAATATTTCCCCAGTCACAGAAGTTAAGCTCACAGGTCTATAATTTCCAGGCAAGGATTTTGAACCCTTTTTAAATATAGGAACGACATCTGCCTTCTTCAGGTATTGTTTGCAATACCTAAAACAAAAGAATCTTGAAAAAAACTAAAGAATCTTGAAAAGTAAATAGTACATAGTTAAGCTATCACCTATTTTAAATAGATTTAGATACATAATGTATAAATAAATAATCACCATAATCAGCTGAATTGTCACTTCTGTGAAAATGACACCATTGAGTAAAACATTGAAAATCAACTAGAACTCATGTTAACCCATTTTTCCATGTGATGCTCCATTTCCTTTCATGCTTATATTAAAGGTTTTACAAATCACATCACAATCCGGTTCCGTCTTGGCATAGCCAGGGCATACAATGCAAATGAGCAGAAGAAAGAGAAACATTGTTTCATTTCTTCCCTTTGTCCCTTTTTGCTTTCTCTGTGCTGCAAGATGCAAAAGAGAGAGCTTATAGAAACGACATGATGGAGATACCCAGTTCGAGGATGAAGATATGTGAACACATTATACGAGACCTCAAAAATATATATTTATTAGATATAGGGGCATATTATAAATATTATCCCTATATATATCTTACAAATCATAGGAAGGGTCAGTTCCTGTTTAATGGCCTCTGTTAAGAATCTCATCCTCTAATCCTTTTCTATTGATTTACTTTTGAACCAGGAAATGTCAGAGACTTCTCAGTCAATCATTTTTCTATCCAAAGCTTTGCGTGGCTAAATTAGTGATGTTTCAGCATTTTTTAATAAAGTGAACCACCAGTCTCAGACTGCTTTGCACTCACTTAAAAATTAACGATAAGGCTTCTGAGACTACTGGCAGGTTATCATTCTCCAAAGGATGAGGGTTGCAAGAGCACCCCTACTGTTTGATCGATATGGCAATAGACTCTTTCTGGTGTGTATTCCCCCAAAATGGCATTAGTGTCTGTTATCAATCAATTAAAGAATTAATTAATTAATAAGTCTCTATTGCTTATGCATAGGCATCTCATTCACTTGAATACATCATATAGCATGAAATACAGGCATGTACAGCTGTATGTTTCCTACCAAGAATATGGTGACTTATTTTTTGCATTGTATTCTATCGAGCTTGCAATTTCAATGTTCCTAGTGTCCCTTTAATAAGAAGCCGGCCTTGTATTCCAGGAAAATAGTAACCTTTTCGGGTTCTTTATACATCAATTCCGCATATTGCGTCACTAGAACTTTCTTTTGTATGTGGATGAGCATAGATGAGTCAAACTGTGTGAATCACTCTATCCATCTGTGTCCACACAAGTACATATATTCTGCTGTACAGTATTTGTAGGAATAGCAATGATTATAATGGTTTTAGCACATAGCGATAGCGTTCAGGTATTATCAAGGACACGGGTGTAAGAAGCAGGGTAAGAACCCCCAGATGATCTACTGAGGGGAATGAGAGGGGTAAGATTCCCCTAGACTTGATCGTGTAGCTTTTAAAATAACATTTTACTGTTTAACCCATTTAGGAAAAAGGTTCTTTTCCAATCTTTGAAACAAAACAAATCCCCAAAATGTGTGCTATATGTTTGTTTCCCATACATATTATATATTTTTTTCTTTTAATATCTTATATGTGTACCTGACATAAAATTTAACAATGGTTAAAATGTTAAAAGTGGGGAAAAAACACACCCTATTTTTCACAAATGTATAATACTTTTTACACATTAAAGGAAAAAAACTACTCAAAATAGTCCCGATTGTTAAATACATCATATGTCTAGGATATAAATACATTTTTGGTACTTATAGCTAATATTATTTAAATCCTACCCCTAACCCTACACCTAACATCTTTGCTTACACTAACACTAACTGTACCTACTCTATACTAACACACCTACTCTAATCTTAACACTTACTATCCCTAACCCAGCACCCTAATCTTTACCTTACACCTTACACTAACACTACATCTAAACCAACCCCAAACCTAACTCAGAGGGATTCCCTCCTTTCTACCTTCAGTACTTCCCACCTAAGGAAGCATTGGGGGGAGGCAGTGTGCATATGTGACAATTGCCGCGCTAATCAGCTTCTCCAAATAGAGATACCTTAGATCACTGCTTATCTATGGAGAACTTTCATACTTTGAGTGAGGACGTCAAACATCGGTCCTGCAAACGCTCAAGAAAGGGCCTCTAGTGTTTGTCAGGGTGGTAACCACTAGAGGGGATTTTAGGCATAAATGTAAGGAATGCGTTTTCTCAGAAAGGCTGTGTTTACAGTTAGAAAACAGCAGGGACAGTGTCTTTGCACCAGAATCACCAGAATCACTAGATTAAGCTGCAGTGGTTTTGGTCTTACTTGAAAGTATGGTACACAAACAAAAGACTCGTAGCTTAGAAGGTGGTCCTACAAACAAATGAATCCAAATAGAATGTGGCAATTAATGAATAAATACAATTTATAAATATATATATATATTCCATGTTACTATTAAAGTGGTAAAGTCAAAAAAATAAATAGAAAGGGAGTACAAAAAAGCACTCTGAAAATATTTTTAGTTCAGTTAATGAAGAGATATCTCTTTTTATCGCCATTCTTGAAAAATTACTTTGGCGTAACTCTGCTGTCAGACCTGAGCCAGGTGATAGCACTTATATCTCGATGCACTGTTTGTCAGAGGCCAAGAAATCAATACGAAGCCATTAACTTGCTGAAGATGAAAAGAGCACTGGGAGGAGCAAGACTGGAATGCTGATAATTTCGTAAACTGATTTACAATACAGTGAGAGGTCCTGGTTTTCTCGTTTTAACTAAGATATATATATATAGCTTTCAATCAGGGGTGACCAAAAGGTAGATCCTCAGATGTTGTAGAACTACAACTCCCATGATGCTTTGCAAGTCTTTAGAATGCCTTTAGAATGACAAAGACAGGTTTTTGATTTAGATGCTAAAGCACAGGGGTTTCCAATAAATTTTTCCCGTGGAACCCTTTGACATAGTGTATCAACATTGTAATGTATGTGCCTGTGTGTGTCTGTGTGTCATGGTGTATGTATCTGTGTTTGTATGTGTCAGTGTGTGTATCTGTGTGTCAATGTGTATCTGTGTGTTTGTGTGTGTGTATGTATCTGACACACAGATACACACACACTGGCACATAGTGACACACAGATACACTCACTGACACACAGATACACACACTTTGACACACAGTGTGTATCTGTGTGTGTGTAAGTATGTATCTGTGTGTCAAGGTGTGTGTATTTGTGTGTCAAAGTGTGTGTATCTGTGTTTGTATGTGCCGGTGTGTGTCAGTGTGTCAAGGTGTGTATCTGTGTTTGTATATGCCAGTGTGTGTATCTGTGTGTCAATGTGTATCTGTGAGTGTGTTTGTGTGTATGTATCTGACACACAGATACACACACACAGGCACATAGTGGCACACAGATACACACTGACACACAGATACACACATATTGACACACAGTGTGTATCTGTGTGTGTGTGTAAGTATGTATTTGTGTGTCATGGTGTGTGTGTATCTGTGTTTGTATGTGCCGGTGTGTGGCTGTGTATCAAGGTGTGTTTATCTGTGTTTGTATGTGCCAGTGTGTGTATCTGTGTGTCAGTGTATATGAATCTGACACACAGACACACAGATACACACACACTGGCCCATAGTGGCACACAGATACACACACAGACACACACACCTTGACACACAGATACACACACTCAGATACACATGCACACACTCAGATGCACACAGTGGCACATACACACATCTTGACTCACAAATACACACACTCAGATACACACAGTGACATATGCACACACTTGCACCCACAGATACACACAATGGCACATACACACACTCAGATACACATATTGACACATACACAAAGTGTCATATACACACACATAGGCACATACAAACACGCTGATAAACACTGGCACATACAAACACACACACATACCAATACACACATACTGACATACACACACACACACTCAGATAAATACAGTGACACATACACAAACCTTGACACACAGATACACACACTGACACACACTCAGATACACATACTCTTTGACAGACACATATACACTCTCACTGACAAACACACAAACTCTTTGGCAGACACACATACGAACAAATATACACTCTTACTGACAAGCATACATACACTCTCACTGACAAGCACACATACACACTCACTGACAAACACACATACACACACACTCACTGACAAACACACATACACTCTCAGTGACAAACACACATACACACACACGCACTGACAAATGCACATACAAACTCCTTAACAGACACACACACAATTTATTTATTTTTTAAATTTTACTCCTTACCTTTGGGAGTTCTGGCATAGAGTCTCTATTTCCCTGGGGTCCAGTGTGGCTGCAGGCCTGAGCGGCTACCGTGCAGTCCCTGGAGTCCAGTGGGGTTGCTGGGCTGAGCGGCTGGCGTGCGCTTGTACAGTGCGGGCGGCGAGGGAGCAGTGATCTTCCTGCTTAGCTCCCTTGCGCGCCTCTTAGTGATGCCGGAGCCGGAGTGAATTCATATTCCGGCTCTTGCATCACTGATGTGCATGCAAGGAAGCTGAGCAGGGGAGAGTGCTCCCTCGCCGCCCGTCTCAATTATAGCAGCGGCCATTTTGTTTCCAAGATTTTGGGCAGAACACCAATTGGGAAATGCTGCTCTAGCAAATTAAAGTAAATTGTTTAGTAGATCAGGAACATTTGCTAAATTTCTGTTTTTCAAGTAACCTGTCTCCGGAGTCTTTTTGTAAGCAGCATCAGTGTATGGTGCATTTCCTGGTTTGGGAAAGAGAGGTTGCTGGGAGTGGTAGTCCCAAAGGAGTGCTGTCACTGCGATCAATCCCATTTTTTCAAAGAGCTATAAAAACAGCACGTCTCAGCAAGTTTGCTAATTTTTGCATTCTTCCCGAGACTTTAACTTTTTTTTTTCTGTTTGGCCTGAAGGATCAGACTCTCAACTGACAATTAAAAGTTTAGGTTTGATTGATATATTTTTGGCAGATGAGAATATCTGCTATTTGCATGAACAATATAACATCTGAGGAAGATTCTCAGTATCCATAGTTTATGGTATATCTGTTAAAAGTATAGGACAGTTGTATTACTAATAGTAAGGTGAATGCAATATAAATAGTAAGGTGCATGCACTATAGGCTCCTGCAATGAACCCCTCACTCACGCCCCCCTCCCGCGGTGCTGAAGGGATAAAAAAAAAACCTTCAGTCAATTACCTAAATCCAGCGTCCCTCAGTGCTGTGTCAGGCTCCGGCCACGCTCCTCCACCGCCAGTTGGCTGGAGAGACCTAATGCTTTTCTGTGGGGAAAAACCTGACGCTGGAGGTCCTCATGCAGAGCGTCAGATAACCAAAGGTCCGTTTCGATTCCGGAAGTCCCTCTGGTAGACGGCCACTTGAGGAAGACTTAACCCTCAGAGGTAATTATTGCAGTTTCTCAGAAACTGCAGTGATTACCACTGTAAGGTTAAGGGACATGGGGCATTGCACCCAGACCACTTCAATGAGCTGAAGTGGTCTGGGTGCCTACAGTGTCCCTTTAATGTTTAACATTGAAGGGTTAGAACTACAGGGTAACTACATTCAGACCACTTCATTGAGATGAAGCAGTTTGAGTGCCTTTTGCTGTATTTTAAGATATATTTCACTGAGTGACTCTTTGGTGAAGGAGATGAAACAGTGGCATTTACAGCATTCAAATACCAGTAATTAGTAATGGGAACACGCCATGTTCACTACATGGTAATAGTAATTAGTTTGTTAGTAATTAGCTAGCTGGCAATTAGTCTGAGTTAACGTAGGTGAAAGGGAAAAAGGAATTCTTAAATCATAGAGTAAAAAATTATTTGTCTGTGATGAACCCAGTGTGTACATGCACCTCGGTCAGTGGGTGACGCAGCAGCAAGAGTTTGCCAGATTTACAATTGGGCAACTTTCTCTTAATTCTTGTAATTATCTGGACTGGATCCTCAGGTTAACGTGGACGAATAGAGGATTGTGATTTGATTGTGATGAATTTTCTATTACCTCTGTGACACCCACAATTGGACCCCCTAGCTCCTTCTGTGGTCTTCTCTGATGTGTCCTGCTTAAAGGACCACTCTAGGCACCCAGACCACTTCAGCTTAATGAAGTGGTCTGGGTGCCAGGTCCAGCTAGGGTTAACCCATTTTTTAATAAACATAGCAGTTTCAGGGAAACTGCTATGCTTATTAATGGGTTAAGCCTTCCCCCAAAGCCTCTAGTGGCTGTCTCATTGACAGCCACTAGAGGCGCTTGCGTGCTTTTCACTGTGATTTTCACAGTGAGAGCACGCCAGCGTCCATAGGAAAGCATTTACAATGCTTTCCTATGCAACCGGCTGAATGCGCGCGCAGCTCTTGCCGCGCGTGCGCAGCTCTTGCCGCGGGTGCACATTCAGCCGACGGGGCGGAACGGAGGAGGAGAGAAGGAGGAGAGCTCCCCGCCCAGCGCTGGAAAAAGGTAAGTTTAAACCCCTTTCCCGTTTCCAGAGCCGGGCGGGAGGGAGTCCCTGAGGGTAGGGGCACCCTGAGGGCACTATAGTGCCAGGAAAACGAGTATGTTTTCCTGGCACTATAGTGGTCCTTTAATTAAGGGTGAGTCCTCCTCCGACATGCCGGTCGGTCTGAGCGGAATTAAATCAGAAACTTTGTTCTAATACTCCTTAGCCAGCTAGCGTTAGCAGTGCCAGCTAGAAGTTACTGTAGCAACCAGAGTCTATGCGGAAAAAATTATTGACAAGTGTATTGACAAGTGCAATAAACACCTATTTTTAAATAAAAACTGCTAGCACAATGTATAGATGAAATTTTATGCTCTTTCCAAAGAGCACAAGTGGTTTGTAGGGGGACTGGTCCCCTTTAAGAATTGCTTTGTTTAGTTTTGCACAGGGAACTACATTTTTTCACAAGAATCAAGGAAACCTCGGGGGTTTTGTAAGCGAAAACATTTTGATAATGGATTTGAATTGCTTTTCTTGAAAGACTAAAAATCAAGATCAGCTATTATTGTAATTAAATTATATTCATTGCAAAAAAATAAAAATTTACCATGCTCTAATGTGAATATTTTTTTGACTAATTTTTATGGATTGTAGGGTACTTCCTGAGCGACCAAATTTAAAATGTATAATTTAATCATAATATTGTGGCTCAGCGGTTTAAAAATAGTACATTGAACTGTTAATATGTGTGCTGCCACTTCATATTCAGATTAAAGTACGCTTATACACTGGGGACTTTACCGTTTCCAGCCCTGGGAGGAATCCTGGCATCCTATCTGCTGTCTGATTTGCATTTTACAAAAGGGATGTAGAAGAAAAACAGTATTATTGTTGACAAATGAAAAGAAAATTGATTGATTTTATTTTTAGATGGAAGTCACATCCTTGTTCCCACTCTTTGACAAGAAACCTGTGGCAGCCTAACACATCATTTAACTTCCTCGCTGCCAACAACAACATTTATAAATAACATTTTTTTTTGCATTATATATATATATATATATATATATATATAAAGATTGAATACACACTATTCAGAATTCATTAATATCTAAACCAATAATAAGTGAAACAAGGTGCGCCTAAAATAAAACAACGTAAATAGTAAGCTGCACAGACACTCCAGCGTTGTCCCCTCACAAATTATTATCAAATTATTACACAGCCACTGAAAATCAAGTTTATTGTCAAAATGTACAGACTTTCAGCTGTTTGCAATGGACAATTCAAACAAAAGCAATTGAAACAGCTCAGCACAATGAATGTTTCAAGTGGTGTCCCCAAATTCTACTTCTCATAATTATTTAAACCTCTGAATAGAATCCCTCACAATAGCACAAATATGCAAAGCAGGTGTTGTCTCAAGCACACCTGATGCAACTAATCAAGGGCTTCATTAGTTGCACCAGGTGTGCTTGAGCTGGTACTTTTGAAATACCTGGACTGGGGAGGGGTTTGTTGAGTGTCACGTTTGATTGCATGTTAGAAATATGGCAAAATAATAAGTCAAAAGAATAATCCACAATGTTAAGAGAAGAGATCATCAACCTTGATAAGCAGGGAACACGATATAAAAAGATTGTGAAGGCATTGAATGTTACTAGAGACACTGTTGGAAGCATAGTTTGCATGTTCAAAATTGAAGGAACAGTGGTTACACTACCTGGATGTGAAAAACGCTTGAGTGACTGCACAAGACCTGCAACAAGACTTGTTGGCAACAGGCAGTGAGATTTCAGTGAGCACAGTAAGGCGCATACTAAATGCAGAAGATTTCCATGCCAGAACTCCGTACACCACTACTGACCCAAAAGTACAAGAAAAGTTGTCTCCAATATGCACACAATCATATAAATAAGCAATAGAAGTTTTGGGCCCAATGGATCTGCAGTATGTCTGGAGGAAGAAGAATGAAGCATACCCTGAAAAGAACACTCTGTCTACAGTTCAGCATCGTGGTGGCTCGGTGATGGTAATGGCAACGTGCAGCATGTGGAAGGCAAGATGAATTCATTGAAGTATCAGGAAATCCTAGGAGAAAACATCATGCTGTCTGTGAGGAAGATTACACTTGGGCGTCATTTGACCTACCAACAAGACAATGATCCTCAGCATACCTCAAAATTCCACCAAGGCTTGGTTGCAGAAGAAGTAGCCATCGCAATTACCTGACTTGAGCCCCCGTAGAAAATCTTTAGTGGGATTTGAAGAAGGCAGTTGCAGCGCACAAACACAGTAACATTAATGAACTTGAGCCCATTGTGCATGAACAGTGGGCTACGATTCCTCAGCTGCCAGAAGCTGGTATCTGGCTATGCATCTCGTTTGCAGCAGGTCATAACCACAAAAGGGTGCTCTACGAAGTACTAAAGATGCTTGCCGTGAAGGGGTTAAATAATTTTGTGACTGGAGAAGTCATTATAAGTTGCATATTTAGTTAAATTTAGGGAAACCACTTTAAGCACTCGTTGTGTTGAGCTCTTTCAGTTGTTTTTGTTTTATTTGTTCAAAATAAAAACAGGTATGTTATAGGTGTATAAAAATCATGGTTGTGCAAGTAACTTAGAACGAATAGAGCCGTCCCTCGGTTCTATGTATTGCACTCAGGATATAAGGGAGAGTCGATAGACCTCAGCGATGAAACCCTCCTCACTTCCATAGGTAATTAAACTGGGATAACAACAGAAGGCTGGATGAGTATTAAAAATAGAATGTTCTCATGCATACTAGAGATTAAAAAAAAAAAATGTAAAAAAAAAATATAGAAATAATGCGGCATGGGACCAAGTAAAGATAGACGGACTTATGAGGACACAAACTATATCCTCAGTCTAGAGCCCCAAATCAGTCCCCGAAAAGTCCCGGGTCTAAAATGTGTTATTTATTATTATTATTATTATTAGCCCCGAGTGCCCTGTTCTGTGCCTGGCAGAACAGCCCATTTGGATCTAATATTACTTTAGCGCGATCAAGCAGCGGCACCTTCCCTCGGACCAGTCTCAGGCTCAATGTTCATGTCGGAGGCTGTGTGGAGGAGGCAGGACATAACACACATCATAACCCTGCTCTCTGCTTCATACAGCACGGTTTTGAATGGTGTTGAGTTTGGTCTGAGCCATTGCCAGGCAAGCTGTGGTCATTGAGAGTGCTCTAACAAGCTGCATCTCCCACCGGACCACCAGGAATCAGGATTCCCCCCTCTCTGGCCCAAGCTAGATCTCAGGGTGGGGGAGATAAACTGTATTTAGCATTTTATTTTATTAAAGCCCATTATCTACCCCACTAGACCTTCCAACCCCCTACTATAGCCTCTAACCACACACTACACTCCCTAGCTGTGAGTTTCTCATACATGGTATATATGTTGTAGCTTTTGCAACTGAATGCAGCAATATTTTATAGCGAGTCTTCTAACTGCAGAAGTGTGCTTTACAAACAGCACGCTGCGAGTCACTAAAATCTTTCTGCGTTGCATTCAGCTAGCTATTAGTTTCTAAAAATACTGCCGTTTTCAGTTAGCTAATTGAATGCAGCAGAATTTATTAGGGATTGCTGGCTGACTGAATGCAGCAGCGTCAAACTTAGAGTCATTATAAATGACACAGAGCACTTACAAAAACCAGATACTAGCTTCATAATTGCTGCAGGTGGTTGCAGAATATTACAGTGCAATTTGTTTGCTAATAAGAAGCATAATTGAAAATACCTTGTTCTTTTAGGATAATAATAAAAAAAAAAAATAATTCTTTAACAATATCTAAATCCATTATGTCATCTTGGTTTTTATTTCTAAATTCAGGTTGTGGAAACTCTGAGAAGCTCATTTTGCCAAAAAAAAAAAACAGCTTCTACATGAGACAAAGTCATTTTGGTTGCGTTCTGTCTTTACTGAAACTCAAAGGGGGTCGTGCTGCTTTGGGACTGAAGATGTTTGTTAGTTACATGTATATATGATATTCTGTAAGCTTGAAGCACAGCTGGCAGCTGAATCCGAGTGTTGACTAAGTATCATGGGAGTTGTAGTTCTCAAACTTCAGAAACTACACTTTGTGCATGTCATCAAATAGCTTTTTGCACAATTTCTTGCTAACTAGAGAATATTACAGAAATAAAACCATGTATTAACCCCATAAGGACACAACTTATGGAATAAAAGGAAATCATGACGGAATATTTCCGTCATGTGTCCTTAAGGGGTTAAAATGATTTGTTTACAAATGTTTTCAACACATATATGGACTAATGGGTGAAGACTTATCTCAGATACATGCAAGGAGAGATTTCTTATCTCACGGGGAAAAAAAGTAGCTGGTCTCTTGTTTAGTAATCATTATTGATGATGATTACTAATTTTTAGGTAGATAGAATATTTAAGCCAAATTGTTTCAGTATCACACCAAATCCTACACATCCTAGCCCTCCTCTGCTATTCCCTACAGAAAAGCAGGTTTGAGGATTCTCAACTTCTTTTGCATGGCTTCTTTCTCCAGATCCAGACCTGCACCCCAATTCCCCTCAACATCAAACATTGGAAAACATTTGCTACCACTAAAACCTGTTTTGTTTGTGGTGTTCACATGTACTTGGAAAAACAGCAGTGCTCCCCCCAAGACAGATTCCAAGCTACACAATGGCTAGGGAACAGAGAAAATTGAGGCTCTCTACAGAAATCCATATAAGCGAACCTGTTTCTAAAATTCCTAAAACTCCATGCGTGCATCCAATGTTTCTCAAAGGGAAGCATTGAATACATTGCATTCTTAAGAGTTGCAAAGTCATGTGACTTAGTTTTACTTGGTCACTGCAACAGAAGGGCATCTAGTGGATGTCATAATGTGACAGTGGCGTGTTTAATCGTTTAAGGTAAACATTGCCCTTCCTGCAAATCCGCAATATTTTACCTTGATAGGCAAACCTACAAGCCCATTTAATTGAGACTTAATCATCGGAATGACTTTAGTGGTCCCTTGAAGATTACAGGAAGAAATCCCATTGGTGACACTGGATTCAAAAAAAGAACAAAATTCTTTTACATCCAATTAAAAGAGGACATTACAGTGATATTGCACTGATTTGAATAAATTTGCTTTATTTTTCAAACCCTTGACTTCGATTACTATCATTAGGAATAAACATGTTTTGCATGGATTATTGGAAATAGCCACTCCTTTAGTAATGGACTGATACAAAAACTCTTCCTCAGTAGAAAAGACAATGGATATGACCTTGAGAGGGTGAAACCATTGGAAGAAACATAGATTCCCATTAATGAATGCTTACAAGGAATGCATAATTAATAAATAAAAAAAACCTGTTAATAAAAAAGTATAGAGTCTGTATGATGTTGGCCTGCTACTTCTAGTGGAATGTTGGACCAAGGGATGAAGAGATTAACCTCGAACAATACAATGTAGCAGTAACATCAACACAGGTACATTATACATTGTGTTGGTGCCAGAGATCCTGGATGCCACGATTGATGTCTGGCATTGTGGTCAGAGCATACAAATTCAGATGATATCATGTTAAATCCATTTCTAACAGGAAGAGCCTGCTCGTGTCCATTAGCTCATAACAAACTGGATTTGTTTGTCATTAAGTAACATGCCCTGTGATCAAGAAAGTCACGTAACTAACTATGGAAGAAAAAAAATTAAAACCTTACTGGGTCTCATAGGTTCTAAAAGTGTGGTTATGATCATAATAATATATTGCTTTAGATGATTATGTAGTATTTTCTTTAACAGGCATCTACCTAAGTGGACATTCTCAGCCCCACCTCTCCCAGTGAAATTATTGCAAACACGCATCGTGTTTCATATAAACCTCCAGTGTTACCGTAGAAATCTGACCACTCTGTAATTAGAGGAGTAGGAATGTATGTGATCTTCTGTGTTCTGCATGTCAGTCTCGGGAATTCTCTAAATTATTCTGATTTGATGTTGTTGAGTGATTGCATTGCTGTGATTTTCTCGTGGAGTGTCGATGTTTCTATTTGTTGATCATATCTTCACCTTTATTAAACATAAAAAAAACCAAAAAACACTTGTATTAAAATGCTAAGTGAAAGCAAAATGACCTTCAGTTGAAGAGCACTGCATCAAGGTTCCAATGTATTCCCCAGGTGAAGTAGCGGCACCTCCTTTGATTCTCATTTGACATTCATTGGGCAAGAATACCTGGGCTTCAGGTCAATTACATATTTCAAGAGAAAAGAAAACCACATTAGGAAATCCAGTAAATTTTTATCTATCATGCTTCCTTAACCAAGAAACAAGGATGTGTGTTGTACATGATTGTTTTTTGTTGTTGCTGCCACGCACATTCTTGAGCATTATATTCAGAGGTATCTATACTAAGTGGCATTAAATGAATCCTAAATGAAACGGACAGCTGTATGGAATCACGTAGTAGCATGTCACCAGGATCTACATTGCTGCATAGAATTCAGATGACAGAAACCCTGATGTAACCGTCAAAGAGCTGCTCGAATACAGCCGAAATGACTACACCACTGAGGTCTAACCTTGGTGCTGCAGATATTTGTAAACTGCATTTCCCTCGATGCTGAGCCATGTGGCTTACAGATACAGTCCAAAAACATCAACATTGTCAAGGTTATCTATTACTGGACTACATATATCTCTTTTAACCCATTTACACACACTGATCTCAGCTGTACCCACTCAGTAAGCAGTATGCACGTCGGTATTGCCTGCATACATTATCTTACATTCTAAGCAACCAACTTGTTTATACTTATTATATAATTTTATAACACCTGGGGCACTTGATTCAGGCTAGCGTACATGTTATACGTAGTGTAGCGGGTCGTGCTTTTCCAATATACTTCTGGAGATAATATAGAATACAGACCACTTACAGCAAAGCACGTAGAGATTCAATATATGTGGACTGTGCTTAATTAAAGAGGGCATCAAAATGTGTAGCAAAACCGGACCAATATTGTACTTTTTAATGACACATTCAATATTTTGACTATTTTATGTTCGAAAAAAGCTCCATGGACCATCATCAAAATTAAGAAACTACGGACACAGTTGTAAAGACATCCCAATAATAACACCACATCAGCACAGATCACAAAGCAGCATAGTTTTTTGATCCATACTATGTTTAAAGGGACACTATAGTCACCAGAACAACTACAGCTTATTGCATTTGTTCTGGTGAGTAGAATCATTACCTTCAGGCCTTTTGCTGTAAACACTGTCTTTTTCAGAGAAAATGCAGTGTTTACATTACAGCCTAGTCATAACTTCATTGGCCACTCCTCAGATGGATGTTAGAGATCCTTCCTGGGTCATGGCTGCCTAAAATGCATCCAAACATTCAGTATCTCCTCCCCCTGCATGCAGACCTTGAACTTTCCTCATAGAGATTCATTGATTCTATTCATCTCTATGAGGAGATGCTGATTGGCCAGGGCTATGTTTGAATTGTGCTGGCTCTGCCCCTGATCTACCTCCTTGTCAGTCTTAGCCAATCCTATGGGGAAGCATTGTGATCGGATCAGGCCACCACTTCTTATGATGTCAAAGGTCAGAGGAAGTTCACAGGCAGAGGCAGCAGCTTCAGACTTGAATACAAGTAAGATTTTACTATTTTTAGGGAGGCCAAGGGGGCTAGATAGTGGTTTTAACACTATAAAGTCAGGAATATATGTTTGTGTGCCTGACCCTATAGTGCTCCTTTAAGGTTATATAGTTAACTATGTTTGTCCTGCTCCCGATTTCCGTTCATGCTACCTGTCCCATATCTGCACATGAATTTTATTTGGTTTATTAATTGGTTCTCAATAGATACTTCCACTACACTCCCGGCAGGGGATATTGGAGATTTCAATGCTCAGTCTATGCATTGTTGTGCCGTTAGAATAATATGTAAAAGGAGTTTCATAACTGCTTTAGGTTATGTGATGAGGAATCCAAGTAATAAATATGTTGTGGCAGTAAATGGGAGAATCACCTTAATAGATTTTTAAATTGACGAGTGTACAGCTTTCCCGAAGTTAGTCATTTTACAACAGGTCCACCAAATATGCAATACTGTGCCTTGTACCTGGCTACATCGCCAACAAACAAGGTGTATTATGAAAACAATTGTGAAGACGTAAGGCAACCATGCACCATCTGTAGGTGGTTTTCCTGTGTTGTTCGATAAGGGCAGAGGAATGGAGTAGATCTCAATGACTATTAAGGATTTTGGACCATTGCTGTTGGGACATGGTGCAGTGCAAATCCAAGTTCCATTCTTGAGCCAATTTGGATTTAGAAAAGAGAGAGTACTATGCACAGATATTAGTCTATGGCACATGGAGATCAGTTTACAACTAGCTTCTCTGCGTCCATTTATACAGATCTGTTCAAGAGGCGGTAGAACTCTCCATCGCTGTCCTTCCAAACATCCTTTGTTCCTTTAGTTGAGATATCAAAGATTGTAATTGTATATATGAATATAGTGAACTGTCAGCTAAGTTATATCTACTTTGGAAAATTTCAAAACTTAGTAGGGCATTATTTTTTGTTAACCGTTTTCCAGTGGGTTATTATGAAAACTAGGCAAACAGTAGGGAAGAGCGCCCATGAGAGTCACCAAGGAAATTCGTTCCAAGGTGTGCAAGTAATATCTATATTTATCCCATTCATGTACAGTGTGTACCAAAATTCAGAGTAGGATTTGACAGGTAATTAACTTATTTGTTAGTAGTTAATTTTTTGTTGTTGTAAATACATATTATGCGCGAGCCTTGGTAGATTCATCATGGGTAATTTCATGAAGGAACAACGAATTCCAGAAAACAATGATTTTATTTACCAACTCATGTCTGACAAAGCTCATTTTCATTTAAATGGCTTCTTCCATAAGCAAAACTGTCATTTCTGGGGTACAGAATATCTGTGGTTAATTCATTAGCACCAATTGCACCCTCCCAAATGCACCGTCTGGTGTGGGAGAACCTCGCGGGAAGTTATCGGGCTAGAACCTCAAACATGAACTATTGTTATGAACAACACAATCGAAAAAGAGACGGACTTTGGGAGACAGTTGCTCTTCTTTTCTTTTTTTTGTGCTATTTTCTATTTTTTGTTTTGGATGGTGAATATGTGGCTTTTACTTTGAATTTTTATACATAAATATTCATACATATGTATATATATATAAATACACAACAATTATGCCACAATAGAACAAAAACATACCAAGGTTTATAAAAAAAAATTAGAACCATAATTTCAGTTACACTGCCACCAACTTTCTAACATACTTCTTTTAACTAATACCTAAACAATAGGTTTGGAATTTCTGTAGAATTCTAGTAGTCAGTTTATTTATAGGTGGGTGAATGCCAATTTGAAATTTTTATAGGAAGCTCAAGTTAGCCTTGAGCCAGTCATAAATTATTAAGAAATTATACCAGGAAATCCCAAGTATTTTTCACCAGTTATTTAGTGTGTAGTCTATTCAACCTCAGGCGGTTGCACAGTAACCTGGTATTTGTCTCTTATGCACTATTGTAAGATTGGACTTATAATGTACTTGCATCGTATTTTTTTAAAATTGCATTGTATATACATTGCTCTTTTTAACCTTACCACTGTTTAGCCACTGCTCATTATACCAAAAGGCATGCTGGGAAGTGTAGTTTCTGTCATTTTCATATCCCCAGGATTAGCAAGATTTTGCTAATCCATCAGGTTGCAATGATAAAAGTATTAGGTGGCTTCGAGCGACGTGCTGCTGACATACTTAATTGTGGCTATTTATATCCTACTAAGATAATAGGAAAAGCCACCAACTCACCTCCAGCTCTCTTTGTTTACATGTCAAATTAGCGATCGAAGGTTACAAATATTGAGCCTGTTATATCTCAACACAGAGAAAGTATTTTGTGTTCTTGGCATTGAGATAACGCGTACTCATTAAAGGAGACATCTCTGATTACTATAAGAATAAAATATGAGACTTACTTTGATGAAAAAGGAAGATATTTCCTCTGTGGGTCATATTAATAAAGCAGGGTAATCTACTCAGTGACAATTGTTTTAAGCAATGTTTTCATTTGATTATTTGTATTAGCCCATAATTGCTGAGGGTTTGTCTTAATGTGGAGGTTGTCGCACACGATGAAGTACAAATGGTACGTATGTTTCCCCAATGCAATTAATTGGTCTGAAGATAAAAGAGTAACGATTTCAGCAGAGAAATTAAAAAAAAATATACATGTTGTCATAAGGTTGTCACATCCACATAAAATTAGTGATAATTTGTTTTAATTAGAAATGCTTATGATGAAGGCACACTTCGTCATCAGTACCATGTATTTAGCCGTCTGCAGTCTTATTTTTATTTCTTTTTATCCCTGACTAAATAATTTAATTAGAATAAATATTACCATGTTACAGTGAGTATATGATTGCATCTAAGCCCAAGCTCTTTCTTTTTTTAAAAAAAATCTTATTTTTTTTTCATATTGCATGTATACAGCTTTTAAAACGAATTATATGGCCATATGTAGGAAACATTGCGTAAAAACATTATACAGGTAAATCACATTAGCCATAGATGCGCAACCGCCTAGCATCAGGTTTGTGTATGCAACATGAGGTTTTTGATAGGAAAAGTGTGGGCTTAAGTAAAACTGGTAGAAGGAATGGATATCAGTACACAAATAATCCTTACATCCTCTACATTTACAGTGTTACGTGTTGTCGAGCATCGTTAGGAGGATGTATGTTACGCTGTGTGTGTGTCAGGAACTTATACAAGGCTAGTTCAAGCGATATCAGTCCCTGTAGGGAGTGATGTGTACAAAGATATGTATAGGAGGGGGGTGAATCTTGGCGGTGTTACGGCTTTGTAAGTGTGCCTTCGGAGCCAGAGAAATAATAACAAGACTTCTTAACTTAAAAACTTTGAAACTAAAAAAATGAACGATGTCTGTCAATTATGACACAAGGAAAATCAACAGTTAGTTCAGACGGTGTCAAGCTGGAGGGTCCCCCGACCCCGCCATGCCTCTCCTCGGGACAAATGGTGGGATCTCTTCTACCGCCCGTGTTCTTCTCTCATGTGGTGGAGGAGCTGCCGCCGAGATTCCCAAAGCTTGGAGGAAGGCAGGTGCGTCTTGAAGAGTTGAGAGAGGGAACTTCTTGCCGCTCTTTTCTGCCATTATGTGGTGTGGGCCCCATCTGTACGGGATCTCACCCTCTCTCAGTAGCTTTGTGGTGGAGGGGAGTGATTGCCTCCAGTGCATGGTTGCTCTTGAAATATCCTTATAAAAGAACAGCTGTGAGCCCTCAAAAGATAGCGAGGCAGATACTCTCGTGGCACTGAGGTCTGCGGATTTATCAGAGTCTCTTTGAAATTGCACGTCCCTAGGTGCCTCTGGGGGTGCCTTAGTTGCCTTGGACAGTCGATGGCATCGGTCGGTGGCAGCTTGCTTGGGCGTTAGCAATGTGGCCAGCAGTCGTACATAGTGGGGTAGTTCATCTGGTGAGACAGACTCTGGTATGCCTCGGATCCTGACGTTGCAGGCTTTGGCTCTGTCCTTCAGACTTGCCAGTCGCATGCTCATTTCACTGCACTTCTTTTGCAGAGCATGGAGCGCAGCATCTGTGGCTGATTGTGCCAAGTGTGTACCCCCTAGTTCCCCCTCCACTGCCTGGACCCGGCCTTTCAGTGTGGCGATGTCCTCCCTCACCACTGCTATGTCAGCTTGGAACATGTCTTTGAGGTCCTGAAGTATCAGCCTTAGTCGAGGGGGCTGCATCCCCAAGCCCTGCATTCATTGAGTGTGTGGGCATTACCATTGGCAGTGTGGCATGGAAGTCTTCCTCTGTTATGCTCTCGGCTTCCGACTAAGCTGTGGACTAGGCCGCGGTCGGCGCCATCTTTGATTGCACCAGAGGTTGCGGCTGTCGGAACAAACTCCCTATATCTCGGCACCCGGGGCCGGGATCTGCTCGTTGCTTTTTGGAGCGGTGTCCCATGTTTTGTGGACCCTAGGGAGCCTGTCTCAGGCTTCTTGTGCGTCCTGTGAGTCAGTGTATTAGCCAGTGATTCCGGCGGCTGCTCGGAGCTCACAGTAAGTGCGACCATCTCGCTTGTGTGCTGGCTCCGCCTCCCAAGCTTTTCTAAATAGGTAATTAGTAAATAAAAACTAGGTGAGCTCTGTGCTCATGTATTAATGTCGGATTGTTTAGAACCCGTTTTACTGTGACAACTTAGAGACCACTTATTGTTATGGTTATACTGTTTAGTTAAGCTCTTACTGCTGTTTTTATTATTATTATTATTATTATTATTATGTTAAGCGTAGTTTGCTCCCACAATCAGGTGATCTACCAGCTGCTGGAATGTAGCTGGAGAATTCTTCATTCCAAAAGGCATGACTGTGAAATGGTGTAAGCCAAAATGGGCGTTAAACGCAGATCCGGGGATAAGGGTATCCAGAGCCGATCCTAGGGTCCCAGACGCCTAGGTGCAGAAGTTTTTTTGGCGCACCAGGTGGGTGTGGTCATCTTACTGACTCCTCCCCCTTCACAACATACATAATCACACAATTAGACACACAGTGCTCCATGCATAGCTAGACAGTCACACACAATACATACACATTCACAGTGTCATATAGACACTGCATCGGTCACAGTTATTTCCAAAAGTGAGAATTGTCAGGAATTCATAATGGATTTCAAAGTGGATGACAGAACAGTCAAACTGGAAGCATTGAATTTCTGACAATTGTTTTAGTGAATAACCTTGTCAGACATGAATTAACACACACCATCACAATCATCACAGACACACATCATCATGAAAACAGATGCACCAAAACACAGTCACAGATATACACGTATTAACACAGTTACAAACATTCAGAAACACACACAGAGGCACATACATTAAAAGACACACAAAATCCCATACATAGACACACAACACACTCATAAATACATAGGTAAACAATAGCAGGTACAGAGTCACACACAGACTGCTTATGTATAGCAGTTTGATGGGTGGGTAATTAAATTGGTGTTCAGGTGTGTTATGTGACAGGGTAGGTAGGTAGGTAGTTACTCAGCAGAGTATTGCTGGTGTAATCAAATAGACAAAGAAATAATAAATGGATAAGGGTCAGGAATGGTGGTTACAGATCCACCTACATAGGGCTTAAACCCAAAATAGAAGATAAAGATTCAAAGCATACTAGGAGTGTCAAAAAAGATGAGACTCCAAACTGATTTTAATATGAGCAGAATATAGAGAGATATTTGATAATTAATAAGATCCAAAATTAGCACTGAGTATCAATCCATAAAGTGTATCCATAGGAATACTGATAAAAGGAAGTGCTGCAGAAAAATAGAATATACCGATACTTTATTGTATTGCAAAAAACAAAGCAGCACTATCCCTAAATATAAGAATAAAAGTATCTTAATGGATAAATATACAAGTAAGCTAAGAGGGGGGTAAACTAACAGTGGAAATAGGAGGATGGACTGCAGGGTAGAAAATAGATCAAAGGAGGGTCAACCAAAAAATATATATTGCCTAGATGTTAGCTATAGTAATAGGAAAAGGCTATAGACCCTATTGTATCTGCAAAATGTAGCTGCAAAAATAGTCAAAAATACACAGTAGCATATGGCTAAAAATCATGCCTACTCTTCCCCTATCAGTCTATATACTCCTCTATGTCTTACCTGATGAGCTTCAGCATCTCATATCAGACAAAGTCTCTGTGCATTTGTCCAATCATTTCTGCAGTCTATCCCTCGCAGTAGGCAGGATTTTTAGCCATATGCTACTGTGTATTTTTGACTATTTTTGCAGATACAATAGGGTCTATAGCCTTTTCCTACGGTGCGAACCGTGGCAGTTAGGTAGTTCCTCTTTGGTAACAGAGGCCGGTATGCCTCAGATTTTGATGTGGTTACATCGGTTCTTGTCTTCTTGTGCTGACAGTTGTTTTTGATGTGCTGTAGTTGGAAGATAGACTCTTTTAGTGTGGAAATCACCTTTACATCCCCCCTCTGTGTTCACTACTTTCTCAGTGATTTGTTTCATGCTTGTTCTAAGGGCAGGTAAGTCTGCAGCCAGGAGACCTTGTATTTCCTGCAGCATATGTTGTAGGTGTTGCAGGTCCTGTTTGGTTGCAGGGTCTGTGCTTCCCTGCAGTGTTGTGGTCTGTGGCTGTGAGGCAAATTGTGGTGTTGGCTCTTGATGATTTGCCTGGGGGCGTGTTGGAATGTCTGGGCCCTCCACGGCCGCCATATTGGCGGGTGTATGCCGCTGGTGCATTGTGCCTATATCAGGCTGTACAACTGCCATATCTGGTTTGGGCTTCTGTGATCTACGCCCCATTCCTGTGGCTGTGTGGTCGGTGCTGCGCTCTTTCTGGTCTCCGGTGTTTTCTGGACAGTTCCTGCTGAGCAGATATTCAAGGCCGTAGAACACCGGTGAGAGGTAGGCCCCAGCTCTGCGCTTCGCCTATGTCGGGATCCCGCGGGCGGCTGCGAGGGGAGGCTGCACTCCACTCGCGGTACTCACCCTCCAGCCGTCCGCGGTCCCCTCCTCCTTGTGGGTCCGGCGAGCGGCATCCTTCCAGCCTCGGATGCCGCCCGCCGTTCCCTCCACGTCCCCCAGCGGCAGCATACATGACGCTGCATGCTGGGAGACCGCCCAGGTTTATACACGCCGGGGTCAGTCACCTGACCCGGCATTAAAGGCACAGTGCCTTAATCACAGTGGGAGGTCTAGATATCTCCCACGTGTGATTGTTAATTCTGATTGGAAATTATCCAATCAGAATTAACCTTATGGTTTAAATACTTACCTTTCCTGTTCCTCCCTGCCCTGTTGTGGTCTTTGCTTTCTAGTATTGCTACTTACCTTGTGCTTCTGGTTACGTACTCTCTGGCTTGACTTTCTCCTACCCTTTGACCTCGGCTTGTTTCACGTTATTCTGTCTTCTGGTTCCCCTTACTCGGCTTGTCTCCTGATTATTCTGTGTGTGCTTAGCCCGGCCACTCTAAGGTCCGGTACGGCACCTTTTGTGTGTGTGTGTGTGTGCCCGCGTGTTGGGTTCCCCGAATCGTGACAGCCTAAGCCTGTTTCGTTGTCTAACGCAAGGGCATCGGGTGGTGCAGTAGTCTGGCACTTTTGTCCCTGGATGACTTTGGAAACTCGAGATATTAGGCTGATTGAGTCAGGAAAGCAATTTATAACTTTTTTGACATGCATGTTTCTGGATTTTTGTTTTTGTTTTTGTTATTCTGTCTCACTGTTAAAATACACCTACCATTGAAATTATAGACTGATCATTTCTTTGTCAGTGGGCAAACGTTCAAAATCAGCAGGGGATGAAATACTTTTTCCCACTCGCTGTATTGGACATAGGGTAAGTATATGTGATGGTTATGTCATTGAGCCCCTGATAATCTACACAAAAACAGACTGTGCAATCCTTTTTAGACACTAAGACTATGGTGAGTGTCTGTGAACGTTTGGAAGGAGAACAGAGCCACCCTAACCCCAAATATTTGTTGTACCTGCTATCTAGCAATAAGGTTTAACTAGTTGATTTTCATCTGATCAAAAGAGATGGCTATGTGAGTGTATGTTGGGAGATCGTTAAGAGCCTCGTGTTTGTGATCTCCTGTAGGAGGATTACAGATGGTAGCCGCAGCTTCCAGAAGCTCAACATACTCTTTTAGCATGATATGTACAATATACGTGACTGGGGGGATCCTGGGCAATTAGGTAGGTAGTATTAGTCTGGTTTTGGGTCAAAGTCCCAAGAGCCTGACCATGCAGCCTTGGGTTTGTCCTGGGCAACAGCATCCAAAGCAAGCACTTGCTGTCCTACTTGGCATTCTTTATGCCTAGCCTTCCTATCATACCAGACTTTAATCTTGTTCTGGGCCGCGCTCATGCTCTTTTATGCCAACTGCATAGAGGTTTCTAGCTTTTGCGTAAGGTCCAGCACATAGGCAACTATTAGTTTCTCCTCAGTAGAGCACTGTCCTTACCAATACTCTCACAATAAATCTCATGGTCCACATACCTAATGTGGTAAGTATTTAACATAACAATAGAACCTTAACAGTAAGTGGAGTCTAAGTTGTCACAGTTACATTAAATGGTACAAGAATTTCTTAATCCAGTTTATTATTCAGAGATAAGGCATTAGTCCTACATTTTCTGTATATTTGACTTTATGAGTCAGCTTTGTAACAGACCTCTCATACAGCAAAAAGGCCCTCTGGGAATTGGGCCAACACTTAAATGGTTTTTAACAGAGCAGAAGGTCCGGACATTGCCTAAAAAGTTCTGGAAAACCTCACATTTCTGGCCGTGCGTCTAGCAAAGCCTTCAAAAGTGCCATTGTTCGCAAATTTTAAATATTGGGAAGTATACTGTTTCATAGACCATAAAGTCTAAGTGCTGTATTAATTTTCTTATATATCCATGTGAACAGGGCAGCCCCAAAGAAGGTATACAATTGTATCAATAAAATTCATCACAACCAATTATATGGGTACACATGCACACTGACACACAACAGTGGCAGTTACATTTCAGGCATTTAAATATAAGGAATGTCGGAGAGGAATGTTGCAACGTTGATGGAAGACATGCCGGGCACTTACGAGATAAAATAGTATTAAACAAATATAACTGTTATAAACAATGTAAAACAATTCAAATAAACTATACTGTATAACTATTTTTGCGCCATGCTGTGTATTGTGGCGTTGGTGGTCTGTTCACATACAGGGTAAAGATGATATTAGCCCTGTAAAATGTCCTTCTAGTTGTTTATGAAACCATAAAATTATGCTTTGGATGCCAAGGAGAAGACTAGTTGACAAATAAATCTAGACGCCAGTGCAGAAAAGATAGCGTTAAAATTGATCAGCCTGCAGGGACCTGTTATAGAAACCAGAACCACTACATTAAGCTGTAGGTGTTCTGGTTACTAAAGAGATTTATCATAGTGTTTTGTTCTAAAACGTAGTGCAAAAATGTAAAAGGAATAAAAATGTAATGGAATGTGCCTGCTGATTCCTCTGGTTTCCGTGGTGATTATCCCATGTTTAGAACTGTAGTCCATTTTTAAGAACAGAACATTTTTGATAAGCTGCGTGGATCAGAGAGTGACCATAAGTGGAGAAGGAGAATAATAAATCATGTCACTATAGACAGTGGCGTACTAAGGGGGGGCGGAGGGGGCAGTCCGCTACGGGTGCCACCAGGGTGGGCGATGCCTTGGGAGGGGGCGCCGCCAGGAGCGCCAGCCTCCCTCATGCTGCAGCCGCCCGAGCCCTCTGCAGAGAGCCTCAGGCGGCTGCAGCTTTGCCCGCCCGGGCGCAGCCTGGGGAGAGGGGCTGACAGGAGGGAAGCGGTCAGTGCTCCCTCCTGTCACTCCCTCACTGTAACGTGGCCGAGCCCTCTATGGTCCGCGGGTACAGGGAGCATCTGTCTCCTGTACCCGGCCGGACTAACAGGAAGTACACACTGGACTTCCTTTTAGTCCGGCCGGG
>OW240921.1:41754485-41787684 GCA_933207985.1 Pelobates cultripes
GGGGGGATAAAGAAAGATTGGGAGGGGGGATAAAGAAAGAAATTGGGAGGGGGAGAAGGAAATTGGAGAGGGGGGATAAAGAAAGAAATTGGGAGGGGGGATAAAGAAAGAAATTGGGAGGGGGAGAAGGAAATTGGAAATTGGAGGGGGGATAAAGAAAGATTGGGAGGGGGATAAAGAAAGAAATTGGGAGGGGGAGAAGGAAATTGGAGGGGAGGATAAAGAAAGATTGGGAGGGGGGATAAAGAAAGAAATTGGGAGGAGGAGAGGGAAATTGGAGAGAGGGATAAAGAAAGAAATTGGGAGGGGGATAAAGAAAGAAATTGGGAGGGGGGAGAAGGAAATTGGAGAGGGGGATAAAGAAAGAAATTGGGAGGGGGAGAAGGAAATTGGGGAGGGGAGAGAAGGAAATTGAAGGGGGGGAGAGATTGACATTCATCACACACAATGCACCCTTTGCACACAGAAAAACACACAATGCATTACACGCACTGCATTACACACACAGACACACATACACAAGCAATGCAACCGTTACACACAATGCATCCCTTACACACACAGAAACACACAATGCATTCATTACACACACTCAATGCACCCCTTACACACACTCAATGCATCCCGTACATACACAGAAACACACCTTGCAGCCCTTACACATACAAACACAGATTCACACAATGCATTCCTTACACACAAATCAGGACATCCCCTACACACTCCACCCCCTGTGAACAAACTCATTGGTGGAACATGCAGGTGGACCCTGGGACCCAGACCTTGAACTGTGTAAAGGGCCCCCAAAAAATGGAGCTGCTTCCCGTTCTCCCAGAACATTGATTTTTGTGACCACAGTTACAAACCGCCTCCAGAGAGCCTGTTCTACACCAGACCAGTGGAGCCATACTGCAGCTAGAGCCCATCATCATCCTCATCTGGTTGTAAGTAGGCAATCTAGTATATTATTCGTGGCAATAATCTTTAATTTACCTCACATTAAAGAAACACTATATTCCCCAGAACCACTGCAGCTTAAAGGACCACTCTAGGCACCCAGACCACTTCAGCTTAATGAAGTGGTCTGGGTGCCTGGTCCAGCTAGGGTTAACCCATTTTTAACCCGTGCGCATTCAGCCCAGGAGGAGGATCGGAGGAGGAGAGGAGGCAGAGAGCTCCCCGCCCAGCGCTGGAAAAAGGTAAGATTTAACCCCTTTCCCCCTTCCAGAGCTGGGCGGGAGGGGGTCCCTGAGGGTGGGGGCACCCTCAGGGCACTATAGGAAAATGAGTATGTTTTCCTGGCACTATAGTGGTCCTTTAATGTAGTGGTTCTGGTGTCTATAGCCTGTCCCTGCAGGCCTTTTAATGTAAACACGGCGGCACTGCAGCACGGGCATTAGTTAACATGGCATATCATATGGGTGGGGCATTGTGATGTCACATGGGGGGGCGTCAAACTTTACTTTTGCCTAGGGCGGCAAAAATCCTTGCACCGACCCTGGCTGGAGGGGGCTGTGTGAGCTGTGGCCGCACAGTCCCCCATGGTAGTTAGGGTGCCGTGCGGCCAGTACAGCTCACACAAGCAAACAGCTGATAAACTGGTCGCACGGAGGAAAAGTGGGGCGGAGCTAAGCAAAATCGGAGGCGGGGCCAAACTGGCGCTGGGGGCTGGGCTGGGGGGGCAAGGGGGTGCCAAGCACAGGATCCGCCAAATGCTCTAGGTACGCCCCTGACTATAGATCAGTTACACGCAATCTCTCCATAAAATGTAAAAATTCAACTCCCATAATGCTTTGGGATTTGTAGTTCTAAACAGCTGACTGCCTGCCTTTTAGTCACCCTAGGATCAGTTGATTGTGAGAGTAGGAATAGGAGTTTGAGGTTGAACAAAATAAAACAATGTGTTGCGTGTGCCTCCCAAACAAGAAATTCTCAAAACATATTTAAAATAGCGTTCTTGTAATTTTTATCAAAATCTGATTTTCTGCTCAGCCAATCAACATTGGTTTCATTAAGCTGTGATTAACTGGAATGTAATTATTAAAGCAATTATATTAATCCTTCGCCTGCCAGTGGGACATACAGCCCAAGCCTTGAGCTGATTAATATTGTACTGTCAGCAAGTTACGTGGCAATCTCTAAAATGTTCATTTCACAAATATATAAAGCATGTCCTCGTTCCCACTTCCAACATGCTCAGAGATAAATGGGCAGAAGAGGCCTTACATTTGACTGATAAACTGTTACCTGACAGTGTCAAAGCTGCTGTAATCGCTTTGACCAAAACACTTATTACAAACCTGAAGAATTGCATTCATGCCCTGTGACTAATATTTCCAATGTATTTGCTGTTCAACATTAAATTGCTCCGTGTCCCCAATCTGTCTTGTACCAACACGAAAAGAATGTTGCAACCATTGCATGTATATGTTGTTGATTTTTATACAAGTATCTGGATTCTGAGTGATGGCTTATGGCCTAGATATATAAATAGCAGTATTATAATTTAGTGTACGTGACAGCTAATTTTGAATAGATGCATCACGTGTAATTTTCTTAGGTTCCAGCTTGTATAAAGCGCTTGGATTGTTTATTTCTTAAAAATAGTTTGTTGTCTTGAAGGTTAATGGTATATAGACTGTAATATACAATACCTGAAGAGAATTCATATATCTATGTACTGTTTCTGATCAAAACCTCAGACCTTCATGAGGGTGAAGCGATCAGGCTGCCAGAGTTTAGGGTTAAATCAATCATTAACGATTTAACGTCTTAAGATAAAATGGCGCCCAGGACGTTCTCTCGCCATAAAATCTTCTAGTGATGGCCATGACCATAATGGCCTTCAAATGGATTACACAAGTCCTTAACAGCCATTTAAACTTTGGATAAGATCTCATAAAGAAATCCACTCAGCATAACTAATTGCAACCTCTATTGCAGCTAACATTTTAGGGGTTAAAAAGTCTGTCTCAGAAATTGAATATACGATTTACTTTAAATATACTCCATACCATTTTCAAGTAAATTGGTTGTCATTTTATATGAATTTTATTGTCAGTTTAATTACATGAAAGCAATAAACTTGGCAGCACCTGCCTCTAAATATAATATTTTATTATGAACATTTATTTGTGGTCTTTGCATTGTGTAGCAGGGAGACTGATAAACTTTCAGGCCTTCTGTAATGTCACCACAGCTGAGCTCTTAATCCCCTGTGTACAGAGGCCTATAGACTCCTGCTTCGCAATTGCCATCGGCTGCAATTTATGAGCTATACAAAGGGACATGATTTTGCATACAAAATATGAAATTATCTGAACCAAAGCGACTCTGTATCCATCTATCCATAAGTGGGTTTTCATCAACCGGATTGCTCTTTTTGCAAAAAATAAAATATTTTCTAACATTTACCTACTTGCTAAGTTGTGCTCATTATGATAACATAAAAACTGCATGCTCTTTGAGTGTACTATTGGCTCTGTGTTTCTTCATACACGTTTCCTCTACGACACTGTTTTTAGAGAATTTTAAAAAGTTCTATCAACAGGCAGTGACTATTTGTGTTACTAATTGTCATCTCTCCATATTTGCACCAGATTTGACAAAGGGCCCTTACAAAGGTCCAGTGTAGGATGACATTTTGTATGTTTTCATGTTTTAATCCTAAACTCTGTGCTGAACACTGGCGTGTTGGATCCACTTATTGTTGCTCAATTTTGTTTGGTTATGGCAAAACAGGAAAAACGTTTGCTATTTGTAACTGTGTGCTGGATACTTACACTGTTTAAGCTATAATGCCTGGAGAGATATAGTGTATTCTTATTCATGAACAAGAATACAAAATGGTGGTCTGTGGAAGAACCCAGGAATTCACAGGATTCCGCATAAATCTTCCTACTCATATTCAAGGACAGGCTACGTCTTCTCTTTACTATTTGAGAAAGTGCTTCTTCCTATCAGCCATCTTAAAGGGACACTATAGGCACCCACACCACCTCATCTCAATGAAGTGGCCTCATTTAAATCCTGCAGTATAAAATGCTGGCGTTCTGCAGGGTAAAATGCTGCTAGACACTTCTTCCGCAAAAATAGTCTAGTGGAACTCTTAATGAACTCAGCCAAGAACGTAGCACAGCACACAGGGCCGGATTAAGGAGCCAATTGGACCTGGTGCTGAAAATTATGATGGGCCTAATTATAGAATCTTATCGACACTAAAACAATTATACCTCCTAGGCGATGTATCTGGTGGAGGTGGTGCTGGAGGGAAACACAGAAGATATACAGTGACTTGAAAAGTATTCACCTCCCCTTGACTTTTTACCTTTTTTGTTCCAGCCTTAAGTTCAATGTTTTATTAATCTGAATTTTTTGTGATGGATCAGAACACAATAGTTTAAGTTGGTGAAGTGAAATGAGAAAAATATATACATAAAACTATTTTTTAGAAATATAAAACAGAAAATTGGCATGTTTTCACCCCCTTTGAAGCCCATAAAAAGCTCTGGTGCAACCAATTACCTTCAGAAGTCACATAATTAGTGAAATGATGTCCACCAATGTTGTTGAGAAGTACAAGTCAGGGTTAGGTTATAAAAAAATATCCAAATCTTTGATGATCCTCAGGAGCACCATCAAATTTATCATAACCAAATGGAAAGAACATGGCACAACAGCAAACCTGCCAAGAGACGGCTGCCCACCAAAACTCACAAACCGGGCAAGGAGGGGATTAATCAGAGAGGAAGCGCAGAGACCTAAGGTAACCCTAGAGGAGCTGCAGAGTTCCACAGCAGAGACTGGAGTATCTGTACATAGGACGAGTTTGCCAAAAGGTATGTGGGAGACTCCCAAAATGTATGGAGGAAGGTGCTCTGGTCTGATGAGACTAAAATTGAACTTTTTGGCCATCAAAGAAAACGCTATGTCTGGCGCAAACCCAACACATCACCCAAAGAACACCATCCCCATTTTTCAGCAGCCGGGACTGGGAAACTGGTCAGAGTTGAGGGAAAGATGGATGGTGCTAAATACAGGGATATTCTTGAGCAAAACCTGTACCACTCTGTGCGTGATTTGAGGCTAGGACGGAGGTTCACCTTCTAGCAGGACAATGACCCTAAACACACTGCTAAAGCAACACTTGAGTGGTTTAAGAGGAAACATGTAAATATGTTGGAATGGCCAAGTCAAAGCCCAGACCTCAATCCAATAGAAAATCTGTGGTCAGACTTAAGGATTGCTGTTCACAAGCGCAAACCATCCAACTTGAAGGAGCTGGAGCAGTTTTGCAAGGAGTAATGGGCAAAAACCCCAGTGGTAAGATGTGGCAAGCTCATATAGACTTATCCAAAGCAACTTGCAGCTGTGATTGTCGCAAAAGGTGGCTCTACACAGTATTGACTTTAGGGGGGTGAATAGTTATGCACATTGACCTTTTCTGTTATTTTGTCCTATTTGTTGTTTGCTTCACAATAATAAAAAAAAATCTTCAAAGTTGTGGGCTTGTTCTGTAAATTGAATAATGCAAATCCTCCAACAATCCATGTTAATTCCAGGTTGTGAAGCAACAAAACACAAAAATTGCCAAGTGGGGTGAATGGGGTGAAGTGGGCACTGTAGCTATCAGAAAACACATAACCTATGCTAATCTCTCACTTTCATTGTTCAAGGAAATCCATACCCTCCATAGTGTCTGGTGAAGCAGAATTTCAGTGGGCGGGGTAAAAGGGTGGGCCACTGATGTGACTCACGTAACCAGAGCCACCCAAAGGGACAAACATGCCCCAAAAGAGGGCGTGTCTGCACGAAGAATTAGATGGTCAGCCTGGCGTGCAATCATGCATGCTGGCCAACAAAGGGCATACTTTGCTGATAGCACCCTGAGCTTGTCATAAATGTGTCTAATGATGTGCTAGCTCTACTATTTCTAAGCACTTGCTGGTCCACTCATCTCCTAAGCTTACTAAGAAGCAGAAGCTCCTCTTATACAGTCTGTGACAGAAAAAAAGTGTATGTAGTAAGTGTAGAAAAAAGGGAACATGCCTGTAACGGACTGCCTGGCGCCCAGACCGGGTACCTCCGTCTATTGCTGCTTCCTAGTACTTGTGAGTACCATGATCACTGCACTGGAAGAGCATAACCACCGTAGACCCCACAAACCTCCGCATCTTGGTTGGGTTCTCGCCGTCCTCCACCCACCCTGGACCCAAGACCAGGATCCAGCTTCCAGTGGGTAGACCTCTCCTAGTCTAGCGAGCAGGAACAGGGGACAAACCACAGCACTTTTGCCCACAGCTGCCGTGGCTTAACTGGAGCCCTGGAACCGCTCCTTCCTGGAGCCGAATGGGGAATTAGCATTGACACCCCCAGGCACTGGACGACACTCAGTCCTGGGAACTCTGGAACCGAATGGGGAATTAGCTCTAGTCTTTACAAGGACTTTCACCGTTAAATCTCCTGCAAGCTGGAACAGCAAACACAGGAGCAAATCTTCTTTCCCTCCAATAACAGGACAACACACAGTTTTGGAGTGTAAGCAGGAATAGCATTTTAATGGAAACACACGGGCCTTTTATGCAAGTTTCTCAACAAGGGTGACACCCAGGTGGACCTTGTTGGGCACAGGGTCACAAACTTCCAAACCAATAACAACACATTTACAATGTAAGGCACTCCAAAACAAGGCAAACAATCCCTCCCCTCTGCTTGGGAGATAATTGAGTTAATTACTGTATTATCTCCAGGCAGAAAAAACACACATTTCTAAAAAGTCCAAAAGTACCCCAAAACACAACATATTCCCATAAAAGTTACACCCCTGATAGCCCTGACCTGGGTGAACAACATATCCAAAAATCAGATCAGAGCAGAGCAGGGGTTCGGGAATTTCCTTGAAGTCATAGTTTTGACCGACCGTGCACATGGTCCTATGCCCAAAACAGTTCCAGGGACATCACTGCTAACAGTCAGTCAAGTTTGGTAGTCTTTTACAGGTTTCCCTGCAGGGCCCATAGTCTGTGTGCAGGAGGCTGGCAAGCAAGCTCTTCCAGGAACTCGTGGCAAACTCACTTGGAGAGGGGAGTTTGTCACAATGCCACAGTGTTAGAGAGACTAGTGCGCAAAGTCTGCTTTACCTTAACTAAGTTCATTGTCAGCCAGTCCACACCATATTTTGTTCCCCTACAAAAGCGGCACTGTCATGCCAAACTTAACTTTCCCCAATCGATTCCTCTTCTCTTCCTCTGTCAGGATCCATTCTTCATTTCTTCCTTTCTTCTCTAGTTTTAATTAATACATACGACAAAGTAGGGACTATTTTGTCTTATGGAGGTTTTCTACGCTTGACCATCTCTGACCAGCGGAGGAACAAAGTGTGCTCTGTTTCCTGTGGTCAGAGAAATTTTCCCACAATTCTTACCTTTCCTCCGTGATCTCGCGATGCTTCCTGTCAGTATTCCCGAATGTCCTGCCATTTAGACAGACCGCTGGCAAAACTACCGAATTCCACCCTAACAGAATGAGAACAGTTTGTTCATTCATGTTAGGACGCAATTCTGGACTTTGTTCATTTAAATGAATGAAATTCCGATCTGATTTGTCCCGAGGCTGCATCTTGCAGCTGCTTAGTAGAAAACTCCCATGGCACTATTTCGTGAAGCTACAGTGCCATATAGCAGACCAAGCCTTATCCGTTTTTACCAAACTTTGAATTTTGTGCAATTTCCAAGCATCTTCGCAGGTTTTAAATTCAAACTACCCCACAAAGGCCTACCATTTCTTAAAGTAGACACCCCAGGGTGTTTCAAAAGGTATAGTTTGAACCTTAGCGCGGGATCATTTTTCCGCTAGCTTGTACCAGATGTAGTGGTAATAAGCGTTTTTTCTGCCTTTTTGACATACAAAGTGAGTTTGCACAGTATATTTTGCAAACCTTATGTGTGCTACGACTGTATAATACTTCGTATGTTGCTCAGCTATGTCGGCTGAGTACAGCAATACCCCCGTATGTACCTTTGCCAGGTATGTGTGGACATCGGAGGGGCACATTTGGGACACAGCCATTCCAGTTTTTTTCAAACTTTGAATTTTATGCTGTGCCTATGTCCCATTTTAGAGTATTTTACCAGGCTATATAATCCAAATTCCCCATAAAGCCATACCATTTTTTAAAGAAGACATCCCAGGGTATTTCAAAAAGGCATATTTTGAACCTCAGCGTGGGATCATTTTTCCGCTAGCTTGTACCAAGTGTAGTGGTAATAAGCATTTTTCTGCCTTTTTGACATACAAAGTGAGTTTGCACAGTATATTTTAAACCCATGTGTGCTACTTCATCATAATACTTCTGCCATGCTGCTCAGCCAGCGTCGGGCTTTTATACGCCAGTAATACCCCCTCATGTACTCCTCTCTTTGCTTGCGGTATGTGTGGACATCGGAGGGGGCACATTTGGGACACAGCTATTCCAGTTTTTCAAACTTTGAATTTTTATGCTGTGCCTATGTCCCATTTTTAGAGTATTTTTTACCAGGCCATATAATCCAAATTCCCATGCTGCCACATGTACCATTTCTTAAAGAAGTATTATCCCAGGTGTACTAAAAAAAGGCATATTTTGGAACCTTAGTGTGGGATCATTTTTCCGCTTTCAGTTTGTACCCAAGTGTAGTGGTAATGTAAGCATTTTTCTGCCTTTTGGACATGTTGTGAGTTTGCGCAGCATATTTTGCAAACCTTATGTGCTTATGACTGTATAATACTTCATATGTTGCTCAGCTATGTCGGCTGAGTACAGCAATACCCCCGTATGTACCTTTGCCAGGTATATGTGGATGTTGAAGAGGCGCATTTGAGACGCAGCCATTCATTTTTTTTCTAACTTTGAAGTTTTACGCTGTGTCCATGTTCCAATTTGGAGTAGTTTAGACGGTTGGTTATTGAAACTTCCCCACAAACACATACTATTTATTAAAGAATACACCCTGGGGTAATTCAAAGGGCATATTTTGAACCTTGGCGTGGGATAATTTTTTTTTCTAGTTTGTTCCAGGTGTAGTGGTAACGAGCTTTTTTTAAATGTATTTTTTTTACTTTTTTTACTTTTTTACTTTTAAAAACTAGTTTTTAAACTTTTGTTTTGCTTATTAATTTTTTTTAAACTTTCCTAAACTTTCTTAAAACTTTTTTACAGATTTAACATTTTTCAAAGCTTTTTTTTTACAGTTAACCCCTAACTAGCAGTAAGCAGCACTAACAGTAAATTCCCCATTTTCCCATAACTCCCACCCACCCCAGCTAGCAAAATATATAGTTATAAAATATTTAAATTAATTAATTAAATAAATTGAACCCCTAAGGGTTAAAAAATAAATAAAAGTTAATCCTCATGGGTTAAAAAAAAATTAGACCACAGTATAATACTGTGATCTGTATTTGATCACTGTAGGCAGTGATCGACTGGCAGGGAAGGGGTTAATTTTTATTTGGACTGGGGGGGTGTTTTTTTATTTTTTACTTAAACGTTTTTTTTCCAATTTGAAATTTTATTTTCATAAAGACAAGGAAATGGGGTACAGAAAAGAAGGGGGAACTTCAAATGTACATAGTGGGGACGTACAATTGCTATACATTTTTCGATATACATTTGTAATTAAGGGGGGGAACAAATAGGAGGAAGGGGGTAGCTCCCTGACACATTGGCCTTCCTTACTTAGTATTACCCTGATGTCATGGTGTTACAGTAGATGATGCTCATGGGGGGGGTCTCTGTCGGATGGGGAGTTCGCTCATTTAGTGCGTGGATTGTCGTTATACTAAGTTTTGCGAGTATGGTTTATTTCGTTGTTGTTCGAGGTCCCTTGTCTCCAGGGGGGAAGGGTGTCATTGTGGGCGGGTGCCTGCGGTGTGTCGAGGGTGTAAGGTGAGAGTGGGGGGTCCCCGTGAATTGGGGGCGAGTAACAGGTGGAGGGGAGTAGCAGCGTGGTACCGGTTTGTGGCTGTTGGTGGGTCCTAGGATCGTGACCTCTATGTCACAGGGTGGGTTGGTAAGTGTGTAGGGTGGTCGGTGTTGGTATTGAGGGTGGTGTCGTTTCGGTAGCCAGTGCTGTGGTCTCTTTGCGGGCTCGTTAATGACTGTGTTGGTGTTGTGTGAGCTGTTGTGTGTAGTTTCGCCATATTGCGGCGGTGTAGGGGCTCAGTTTCCCGATTTTTGCCTGCTTCCACATGATGAGTTCGTACTCCATTGCTTGTGTTACTTCTGTTACAACTTCTCGGATGGAGGGCAAGTCCGTTGTTTTCCATTTCCTGGCTATTAGTATGGACACCGTGCCCAGTATGATGTATATCAATTTCTTGATCGGTTTTGGAAAGTCGTCTGGGAGCAATCGAGGCAGGATTGTTTTAGGGTCGAGAGCTAAGTGGAGATTCGTGACACTTCTTACAAGTCGGACTGTAGCTTTCCAAAGATCTTGCACACTATCGCATGTCCACCACATATGCATCATAGTTCCTTTAGTTGCATGGCAACGCCAGCATAGGTCTGAAGTGTTGGGAAATATGGTGTGCAGACGGGTCGGTACCATGTACCATCGGTATAGGATTTTCCTGGATGCTTCCAGGTGTGCTGTACTTGTTGTGAGCCCTATATGAGAAGTGAAAATCTTTTCCCATTCGTTTGGGGATATTGTCACCTGGAGGTCTGTCTGCCAATCCTGCATAAACTTCCATGTGTCGCTGTTTTTAGGGTTGGCAAGGTGGTCGTAACAGATGGAAACTGTTTTCTTTGGAGGGTCTAGGGAGAGGCATTGTGCTTCAAATTTCGTTATGGACGATCTCAGGGAGTGTTCCATGTCTTTGATTACGTTGTGGGTTATTAGCGCTTTGATTTGTAGATAAGCAAATGTGTAGCTTGGAGGGAGGGCAAATTCTTTCTGCAGGTCTGGGAACGGTTTAAGACCTGCCTTGGTGCACAGTTGGTAGACATGTGTAATTCCTTTTTCTGCCCATTTATGATGTAGAAACAGGCCATTGCATTGGTACAGGGTCCGAATTGGAGTTGCCAGGGCCCACGGGTGTGCGGAGCACAGTTGGTCCCTGTAGGTGTCCCATATTGTGAGGAGGTGTTTGGTGGTGTTCAGCATGGTTGTAGGTTGCTGTCGCAGGTGCCGGGGTATCCAGAGCATTGTAGGCAGGTCCTGGTTCTTACTGTGCATATTCTCTACCTCTACCCATTGGGGGATGTACTTGGCCGAGTGAACACTAACTACATTCGCAAGGATGGCTGAGTGATAATACGCTTTGAGATTAGGGAGGCCCATGCCTCCATGTTTCGTATTTCTCAACAGAAGTGATTTGGGGACTCGGGGGTGTTTGCCGTCCCAGCTGAATCTGAGGAGGGTAGCCTGTAATTTTGTGAGGTAGCTTTGTGGGATCTTGATTTGTAGTGTCCGGAAGAGGTAGAGAATTTTAGGTAGAATTGTCATTTTCAGTGCTGCTATTCTTCCGACCCACGATAGGTACAGGCCCCTCCACGTTTGCAGCTGGGTGTCTATATCTTTGTGCAGCTTTATGTAGTTGGTAGGGAATAGTTCTTTTTCTCTGTGAGTTATCTTGATCCCTAGGTACACCAAGTAGTCTTCTCTCCAATCAAAGCAATGGCCGGATCTCAGGAGTGTTTCTATGTGTTTTGGTGTGTTGAGGCACATTGCCTGTGTCTTAGCCACGTTGAGCTTGTAATAAGATTGTTGACTGTATGCATGTATTTCTTTGTGTAGGGAGGGGAGTGTTATAAGTGGTTGTGTGAGTGTGAGAAGAATGTCATCGGCAAACAGGCTTAGTTTATATTCTGTTTGGCCCACTAGTACCCCTCGGATGGAATCGTTGGATCGAATTGCTATTGCCAGGGGTTCTAAGGCTAACACATAAAGGAGAGGGGACAGTGGGCAACCTTGTCTGGTTCCGTTGGTAATGGGGAAGGTCTGTGAACTAAATCCTGAGGTGAGTACCGTCGCCCTGGGATCAATGTATAGGGCACTGACTGCAGAGAGGAAGGGTGCTGGGAATCCATAGGCTTGTAGGGTTTCCTGGAGGAATTGCCAGTTCAGGCGATCGAACGCCTTCTCGGCATCTAGGGATAGCATGACGCTCGTTTGTTTGGTGTTTTTCAATATGTTGTATATGTCTAGTACTTTCCTGGTGTTATCCGACCCTTGCCTTCCTGCTACAAATCCCACCTGGTCTGTATGAATTAGTGTTGGTAGTATGGACTTGAGTCGTTCTGCGTAGATTTTGGCATATAGCTTTGCGTCTGCATTCAGGAGAGAGATTGGCCTGAAGTTTTGGCATGTGGTCGCGGGTTTCCCCGGTTTGGGGATAGTGATAACATGTGCCGCTAAGAACTCGGTGGGGAAGGTACCCAGTCGGGTGGCTTCATTGAAGAAGCGTGTGAGGTCTGGGGCAATTTCTGCCTTGAAGGCCATGTAATAAGCGTTAGTGTAGCCGTCCGGTCCTGGGGCTTTATTTTTCGGCATTTTGTCTATCAGGGTGAGCACTTCGTCTGTGGTGATTGGTGCTGATAGTTGTGCTGCGTGCTGTTCAAGGAGTTTGGGGAGGGCAATCTGTGCCAGGTAGTTGCGAATTGATGTGGATGTAGGTTGGGCCAGGGAGTGCTGATCTTTCAGGTTGTATAAGGTGGTGTAATAATGTGCGAACTCATTGCAGATTTGTGCGGGTTGTATTATCTTAGTCCCGGTGTGTGAGTTTATGAATGGGATGCGGGCTTGTGCCTGCTTCATCCGGAGTCGCTGTGCCAATACTTTCGTTGCTTTGTTTCCCATTGAGTAGGAAATTGCTTTGAGTTTTTTTAATGCTATGTTGGCTTTCTTGAGAAGAATTGCTTTAACTTCGTCTTGCGCTGTTTGCAATTTCTGTTGGAGGGTCTTGGAGGGGTGCAGTTGGTTTTCTCTATGGAGGTCTTGGATCCGTTTGAGAAGGTTCAGCAATGCAGTATGTGTTGTTTTCTTGAGGTAGGACGCTCGGCTGAGTAATAGCCCTCTGATGACCGGCTTGTGCGCGAGCCACAGTGTGGCGGGGTTGATCTCGCCGTTGCCATTGGTTTGAAAGTATTGTTGTATTTCTTCTCGTATTTTGTTGGTAAAGTCTGCGTCACTTAGCAAGTGTTCGTTCAGCCTCCAGGGGCTGCGATGCTGGTATTGGTAGGAATCGGCTAGGGTGAGAGACACTGGGTTGTGGTCTGAGATTGTAGAGGCGTCTATCTCACAGGATTTGATCTGTTGTAGTTGTGAGCTGTGCATTAGGTAGCCGTCTATGCGGGAATAAGTGTTGTGCACCTGTGAGTGATGGGTGTATTCCCTATCCATTGGGTGGAGGGTTCTCCAAGCGTCGTAAAGCCCATATGATGCTAGTGTTTTGTGCAGGGAGATGCAGTGTTTGCGTAGGGCCTTTTTCCTCTTGTGTGTGTGTGTGGCTGTGGAGTCTGCAACAGGGTCGAGGATATGGTTAAAGTCCCCACAGAGGACTAGGGTGCCCATCTGTATTTTCTCGATCTTATCTAGTAGCGTGGCCATATATTGGGGTTGGTTCTCGTTTGGGAAGTAGGAGTTAACTATTGTGTATGTGTTGTTGTTTAGCGTGCAGATGAGAATGATATACCTTCCTTGCGGATCTATCTGGATTGTTACTAGGTCAAAGGCCAAGGTGTGGCTCACCATGATCGACACTCCCCTGCTTTTAGATGGGGACGTGGCATGGTATTGGTAGGGAAAATGTTTAAGCCCAAGGATGGGTTTAGAGCCATGTTTGAAGTGGGTTTCTTGCAGGCATATGACGTCTGCTTGTGAAGTTCGGATCTCTTTGAGGAGATTGTATCTCTTATGGGGCGCGTTTAGGCCTCTCACATTATGGGTGTATATTTTCATTGTCGCGATCAGTGGTAGGTCACTTGGGTTGGTGCAGAGATGTAGGTTCTGAGTTGGGGGTCGGTGCTTTGTTTGTATCTCAGGAAGACCCTTCCGTATAATTTGTGAGGTCTAGGTTGGGTTGGGTGTCGGTACCAGGGGTGGGGGCTAACAGTAGGGGTAGGGTATTAATACCTGGGGGTGTATAGTTAAACAGTAAACTTTACAAAAAATTGAATGTACAAAGGGTACTTTCGGGGGTATGTGCCGGTATGGCACTTCTCAAACGGGGGTAGTGTAGTCGGGTCGAATCCAGCTGACAGCTAACTAGGGCCTATCTTGTGCAGGCCCCACCCGTAAATATGTTAGTTTAGCAAGTGTATGGGTGCGCTTGGTTCTCGCCCTGTCTTAGGTGGGTTGTTGGGTGAACGCCCCGGTACAGACATATAGGGTGGCGCATATGGCTTGAGTCGTAGTGGGCAACCCGGGGGGGTTTTGCTCATAGGGCCCTCTAATCTGCATGTCGTATCAGCATGGTGGTCTATCTGTCGGGGTGGGGGGCGGTACTTTGCTAACATTTTGGTGGTTTTGTCCCCGCCATTAGGGTTGCTGTGGGAGTAGTTGCGGCCTTTTGAGTGTGTCTAGGCGCGTTCTGGGTGCGTCGGACAGGTGCATGGAAACAGTAAAACATTATCAAACATATATACAGGTTGCAGTTGTTACATCGCTTCCTCCATTCTGGCAAAGGTGGGCTATGAGAGATTGACACCACTTAATCTTACATGGTGATCCAGCAAGCTGAATCGCATGTAGTCTAATACAATCATATACTCGGGAGGGCTCTCTAAGGAAATAGAGAGGGAGTAGGCGTTAGGGAGATTAACATTGGGGCGTCAGCAGGCCTCTAAAGCCTTTAATCGGTGCACGAAAGCCCATACATTATGGACTACATACGTGGTCTCTAGGGGTCGTCTTAAGTCAAATGCCACGGGGAGGTTAAGTGTGGCTGATCCTGTGGATCATTAGTCTTGTCGCTTAGTTTGTATCTTACTCTGTTCCTGCAATATATAAGGAAAAACTTTTTTTTTTTTTTGTATATGTTTTACAGTAATTAGAGGTCGCCTGCAATTTGTCAACCCTTTTGGGATGTGGTTATTCTAGTCAGCAATTATTTTTAACATCAATCTATAGCTAAACATGTTTTAGGTTTTGAAGAAAGTAGAAAACACTTGCTATTCCAGGTATGGCTAGTGGTCATCGTCCCTGAAGGTAGTTCGCCGTTGTCGCTGAGGGCGGCCGTCGATATTCTGTGTCTTGCGCGGGCCTGGTGTTTGTAGATTTGGGGCTATGTCCCATTTGTGCAGCAGCTCCAGGCCTTCTTTCGGTGAGGCGGCTATGAGTTGCTTCCCTCCTTTGGTGATGAGGAGTTTCGCTGGGTAGCCCCATCTGTAGGGAATGCGGTGGTGTCTTAGAGCCTCTGCTACTGGTTTGAAGGATCTTCTCCGCCGGAGTGTCTCCGCCGACAGGTCCGTAAAGAGGAGGATAGGTTTAAATTTATCAGGCAGGTCTTTCCTAGTTCTATGTGCACGGAGGATTTGGTCTTTTGTGTGGTAATAGTGGAGCCGCATGAGCACGTCTCGTGGCACGGTTGGTGGTAAGTGTTGCGGTCTCGGGATTCTGTGGATGCGATCTAGTAAGAGCATGTCTGCGGGTATGTCTGGCAGGACCGCGCGGAACAGCTCCATGGTGAAGGCCGTTAGGTCCTGGGCTTCCACATCTTCTGGGACCCCTCTGAGCCTGATATTGTTGCGGCGAGACCTGTCTTCTGCATCTGTGATTTTGGTTTCATGCAGAGACAGTTTCCTTTCGATATCCTCTAGCCTGTCTTCGATAGCTGCATGGGCTGTGGCGTTTACTTCCATTTTTTCCTCTAGTTGGGAGGTTCGTGCGTCCAGGTCGGTGATCTCGTTATTAATTTTAGCCAGGGCCGATGTGAATGATGCCTGCATTTTCAGGACTGCTGCGTCTAACATCTTTTGTAGTATATTCGGGGTCAGCGGGGTGTCCGCGCTTGCCTCGTGTGTGTCGGCAAAGTCCGCGTGGAGTTCAGCCTCGGCGCCATCTTGGGCCTGTATTTCAGCCTGCTTGAGGTGTGGAGTTCGGGCTGCAAAGAAGGCTGCCTTGTCCTTCGTGTCCACACATTTCTTTGCGCGGTGTTGGGACATCGTGACCCGGGTCTGGGAGTCGGGTGCGAGCCAGTAATAGTGGGTTTTAGCCGCGTTTAGGAGCCCTTAGCTACGGAGCTCTTTCAGTGTGCTGCCAGCTTCATTCGGCGTCCGGCCACGCCCCCACTTAAACGTTTTTTTAAGCTTAGTTTTTAACTTTTTAAACTTTATTTTAAAACCTTGTTAGTATCAGAAAGCAGTGCTGTAATGTTAGGCTCTCTCCTTGTTGCAATTACTAACTCAACTTTACATTCAGATATTTATTGTTGCTATAAACATTTCAAAGAAGCAGGGGAACACCCACACACATGAGAGGGGATGTCCCATCAGCTGCTTTTTCAGGTCAGAGCACGGTAAAACCCAACATGTTATTCAGAATAAAAAAGACCCATGGCTGCTTCTTAAATTCAATTAACAATTCATGACAAAAAGAAAATTAACTTTGCAACTTAATAAAAATTATTTATTAAGCCATACATCACCGAATATTCAAAAAAGGGCATACATTCAGTGCAATCATCTACAAGTGAAAACGGGAAAACAGATACAATTGGCATAGTATCTATTACACATTTGCAAAGTTGAGTAAAACACATGACATTGGATCTGCTGTATTTATCATATGCTTGCCAGATAGTAAAAAACAATGGAATCCTGCTTGGCTTTTTTGGCCATATCACTGACTAAAAAAAATTATTTAGCTAGAATTTTGAAAAAAAAATGAATGAGCTGATCCCTTTGTTAAAGGATATGATAACAAATGTTGTTTGTCTTTTTTAAATCAAATTCTAATATTCTTGAATAGAAGAGTGATAAGCATTCTTTCTCCTGCATCCCATGGAAATGAGAGAATGATTGCCTCTGAGGTATTTCCACATTGGAGTCTGGATCTCTGGTGTAAAATAAAAGCATACTTTTGATTACTTATTTATGTAAATATGCACGGATTTATTTATGTATTTATCTCTAACTACTTGGTTTCAAAGTAGTTCTCTTAGGCTTGTTATTTTTCTTTATTTATATTGTGCTGTTTATACTTATGATTATATAGCTCATTGATTTTAATTCATAATTTCAAGATGTAGAAGAGGCTTCCCAAAGGGCACATAGTCTTTTATTTACATATTTAAATCTTTTCATTTTACCATTTCTATAGTTATTTTTATTTATTTATATTGTGCTGTTTATACTTATGATTATATAGCTCATTGATTTTAATTCATAATTTCAAGATGTAGAAGAGGCTTCCCAAAGGGCACATAGTCTTTTATTTACATATTTAAATCTTTTCATTTTACCATTTCTATAGGTCGTTATCAGTGCAATTATTCTTCTGCCCCTTCATCTACTACCTCCAAAGAGAATTACTACATTTGTAGATATGTCTATGGTGATCAAAGTCAGATTGAGGTAAGGGTAAAAATGTAAAAGCAAGGGATATGAGCACAGGGGTGAAGCTTTGTGGGCGTTGTAAGGCTACACACCCTCTGGGCACTATGAGGAGCAATGGATCGGCCCATCATCCTCTTGAATTACTCAGC
Source organism: Pelobates cultripes (assembly GCA_933207985.1). Classification (NCBI taxonomy): domain Eukaryota; kingdom Metazoa; phylum Chordata; class Amphibia; order Anura; family Pelobatidae; genus Pelobates; species Pelobates cultripes. The sequence goes on from OW240921.1 coordinate 41,772,171, forward strand.
CAAGGAGGAGGCCATGGCAGTGCCGAAGGAGACCATCCACTGGAGAAAAGATGATTAATTTGTTTTATTTTGTTTCTAACTGGGTGGGGTCTGAACTAATAGGCCCCATCGGGACAGTAACATTAGGAATGCAGGTATGTGTTACTAATGCTACAGTGTTCCTTTAAAATCTTTTTCTGATCAGCAATGTATCCCTATACAAATGCTATTTTATACACGTAACATCGTAACACTTGTAATCTAAACTACAAGATCTTTTGAGTAGGGAAATATAACTGGGGGAAAAAAAATGTCTGATATTTGCAAACAGATTAGGAGGGTTAAAACTGGTACTAATCATCCTCTAATGAGCAACCGATACATTTTCAGTTTGTATGAATGATAGTAGTTATATATTCAGACTATTTTAGTATTGGAATTAGAGTTTTAGATTTAACACATGTTGAAATCAATATATGCATCTTTATAAATCCTTGTGCATTGTGTCATTCGTGTTGACTATTCATAATTTTGATGTCTGTCACAGTTTAAGACTTTACCAATTACATTTGTGCTTTGCAGTATTATTGCACATCATTAAAAATGAGAACCTCAGAAGACTGATTTCATTCTGCAACAAGTTTGCCAAAATGCAACTGCTATTGCTACATAGAGAGAAAATGAAATCTGAAAATCTCAAATAATATTATGAGGTGTTAGGCAGCTGGAGTACCTCATTATAAAACAAGAGAAACACAGTGACTATATCCTTAAAATATATTTTCCCTTTTCTCTGGAGTCTTGGCTTATTTCCTCCAAATAATATTCTTTATATTCTGTACAGTGTTTCTAGATCAGTAATAATTCTACAAAATCACATTAAAATGGTAGATTGTTCCAGATGGGCATGTGCAGCTAAATAAATGATGCAAACTGGTTTATAGGGTTGATAAACTTAAGTTATCTAATGGATTAAATAAGATTTGCTTCTTTAGACAACAAGTCATTCATTTAGAAATAAAAACAATTCTGAATTTGTCTACAAGAAAAATGCTAAAAATGTAAAATTATATAAAGGAAATACACATATAATTCATGATTACTAAGCACATTGTTTTCTGAAAGGTTTTTTTGGACAAATATATAGAAATTTACATGGCTGTACACTCCTACAATGTATAGTCATCCATCCCTCTGTAACTCACACAACATCGTGCAACATTTATTTAAATAAATAACATATATTGGCAGTTTAGTTTCATCTCACAGGGCAGAACACCAAAAGGCAATAATAATAAGATTCTAATTGCACTAATAGATGTTGATTACATTTTCTTTTAATTTCTCTTCAAATTATTTTTATTACATTTTTATAGAACTATACAATATTGAAATAAAACAGAAATTGGACAATTATAATAAGAGGTAAAGAAAAGGGAAGAAGGGAAATCAAATTAAAAGGGGGAAAAACAAGTGTTTAAAGTGATGATTTACAATTCAGAGTGCATTGAAGTATGTAAAAAGAAAATTCAATTGTTACCATATAAATGGTATTGCAGGGTGTGTGAGATTAATTATATCCACAATTTGTTCTTGATATCATCTTCCCAAGTGTGCCAGTAAATCACCCATTAGGGGATGGTTGACAAAACGCCAGTTCATATCTTTTGTTCAATACCGAAAGAAGCATTTCCCTTATGGATGGAACAGTTGATGACTTCCAATAGCAGTGTATGATGGAAGTTGCTGCAACAAGAATGTTGACGATCAGGATCTTATCTATTCTGTTGATTGCATCAGGGAATCTCTTAAACAATCATAAGTCTGGTGTGAATGTGACAACGGCTGGATCTATCAGTTTAATTTAGGAATGGATACCCTTCCAGATATTGTATTATTGTAATATTATATTTTCTTACAGTGCCACCATATGTGAGACATTGTCCCAAGATCACTGCAGTACCTCCAGCATCTATCTGAATTTTTTTTATTCATTTTGTGAAACCTTGAAGGGGCCAGGAGATAACAGTACATGATCTTGTAATGGTTCTCCACTATAACTGTATGCTGTGCTCCTACACGCTGGCTCTTTCCTCTGCAAAAGTAAATTACTTCAACACCCTCATAAGCACACTGTCCCGCCAACCTAAATGCCTATTTCACACTTTTAATGCTCTCCTTCGCCTCAACTTTGAAACTCACTTCACTGAGAAGATTTCTACCTCTATCACTCCCCTTCCAAAACATCTTCCAATAGATCACCCAACTGCACTCACTCCACTGTTCTATGCTCATTTGCACCTACTACAATGGAAGAGGTTTCTGCTCTGCTCCGGTCCTCCTGCCCCACCACCTGTTACCTAAATCCTATTCCCTAATATCTCATCCACTCTCTGTCACCCTCTCTTGCTCTTCCTCTCACTAAAATGTTTAATCTCTACCTTTCCTCTGGCACATTTCCTTTACCCTTCAAGCATGCAACCAAAACGCCAATTCTGAAAAAGCCCAATCATGTCCCCAACTCCCCATCCAACTATTGCCCTATATCGCTACTGCCGTTTGCCTCCAAGATCCTGGAGAGAGTTGTGTATGCGAGATTGACAGACTTCCTCGAATCCGACTCTCTGCTTGACCCGCTTCAGTCTGGATTCCTCGCTCCTCTGTGACCAAAGTATCCAACAGCTGTGACCAAAGTATCCAACAATATAATTGCTGCTAAATCTTGCGGCCATTACTCTATCCTAATTCACCTTGATCTTTCTGCTGCCTTTGACACTGTTGATCATCAACACTTTCTTCTCATTCTCTGTAATCTCGGTCTACAAGATACTAATCTCTCCTGGTGCTCTTCCAAGCTCTCCCACCACTTTTTCAGTGTTTCTTTCTCTGGCTTCCCAACCCCTCTTTGTTGGCGTTTCCCAAGGTTCTGTCCCCAAAATTCCCCAATTTTCCTGTCCACCTGCACCTCCCATGCCTTCCCCCTCTGTCAGTCCCTACATTGGATTCCAGTTAGATATAGGGCTCATTTTAAGATTCTGGTGCTTGCCTATAAGTCCCAACATAATGCTGCACCACCCTAACTATCCTTCCTAATACTCAAGTATGTCCCGTTCAGGCCCCTGGGCTCTACGTTTATCCTCTGTCTGTACTCCTTCATCTGATGTTCACCTCCAAGACTTCTACAGGGTTGCACCTTTTCTGTGGCACTCCCTTCCCTTCTCCGTTAGAGTTTCACCCAGTCTCCACTCATTCAAAAAGTCTTTGAAAACACACTTCTTTAGGAAATCATATCATTTAAACTGTTAGCGGGTTTTCATTCATGCCCCACCCTACCCCACTGAACTCCTCTCCTGCAACTGTCAAAAACAACCTAATAATTTTCTAGCAAATTATTTCATTACCCCTACTTATACCTTTTGTATCACTATACCCCACTTCCTCTAGCATGTAAACTCATTGAGCAGCGCCCTCAACCCCGTTGTGTGTCCAGTTGTCTGGTTACAATTATGTGTCTGTTAGTAAACCCATTGTTCAGCACTATGGAATTTATAATAATTTATAAATAATAAAAAATAATAATACTATGGTCAGAGCATTGTGTTATACTTTTAAGAGATGTAGATATCCTAAACCATTCTTCCATGTGTTTATATATATATTTTATTTTTTTATAAAAAAACGATACCTATATTAGAAAAAAGTGATGTTTCTGTCTATTTAATGAATGCAGTTTATTGCTTGAAGAGCAACAGGGAATGTCAAGATAATGGTTAATTTGTAAAAAAGACTTACTCATTTTGCATAGATGCATTTTTAGTCTTACTCATTTAGTTTACATTGTGACGTGTTTATTGTCTGCCCCCTTATTCCCTTTCTTTTCTGTGTCCCTCAATACCCATTTTTTTGTATATACTGGAAATCCAGACCAGATTCCTTTTGTGTTGAGCAATGTGCCCTCCCCGCCCCACACTATAGGAGCTTCTTTGGTGGTGACCACATGAAAGCATACATTTGAAGACAGTCTTTGGAAGCAGTCTAAGCAGTATGTGTTGCAGTTAGCATTTTTATCTCCCATGTTGAAATTCGTGTACGACTAACCAATATTCGGTTACGGTGATGTAGTGGTTGTCTTAACACAATATGGCTATACAATGTAATTTAAATTCCAATATTTGTTTAAGATACGTGATTCTAAGCAGCCTTGTAAGATTTAAAAAAAAAAAAATGTACCCCGGGTGCAAGGATAGATCCGCAGCATACTATCTTAGAGGACCACAGCTCCCACATTCTCTCGCCCAGCAGAAACCAGGGCACTAGGTACCTAGGAGTTGAAGATACGACCCTCATATCAGCCACAACATGACTACTTGTCCTAGAACTGCTACCATTGTTCTGACATTCCTTGTCCAAACATTATATCTTGCATGTATGCAAAAGTCATGTACACTGTATTCCATGTTGAATATATGTGACGCGGACTGTACTGTTCACTTACGTTATGTTAAAAATTACTTAAAACAAATCAAAATAAACAAAAAAGAAAACATTTTTTTTGTGTGTGTGTGATGTTTCCTTAATCTGCCTTCTCTGTTTCTCATTGGGCGAAGGTAGATTTTTCTGTGATTGTTTATCGTTTTTTTTTTTTAATGTAAAATTGTTTATTTTTTTGTGTGTTCACCATTCTTTAACCTATAATTTTCAAAAACCTTTTTACTGGAGGAAATGCTGTGCATAATGAGACTAGGGATAAGGTCTCATGAGGTAAACTATACAAACACAATTCATTTTTTCAGGGCTGCAGTGACAAGTAGTATGGTGTACTCTTCTCCCCGGTGCCCCTGACAGTGAACGCAAAATAATTAGACTTGTGCATTCAGTTTCAAATGAACTGTGTACAACCAAATTTTGAGCAATTTGACAGTTGTCTGAATTCCATAACTCTGAAGCATCATAGGGAAGCGTCATGAACAAACCATTTAGACAATGGATGGACATGTTTGTTTGTTTTGTGATTTGGAGTGCTGTCTGTAGCCCCCCAAAAAGAGATAATCGATGGGAATGTTTTTATTTTTTATTTTCATGAAGACATTTGGCTGAACCAAATGTTTTCCACCATGCACAAGTCTAAAAATAAGTCTTACTTATGACAAGCTGAACATGTGATTGGCAAGCTCATCATGTCATAAGTAAGACCAAATTGGCTCCCTCGACCAAGTAGTTATAAATAAATAAGTTCCCCTGGAACCTCCCTAAAAAAAAACTAAAGAGGCCTGAGAGTGACATCTTGTTTTTCTCCATCCCATGAATTATTGGGTCAAGAGTAATAGGGGACTAGAATTTACAGAGTCTCCTGGGCTCTCTCTTAGAATTGACGCACCAATAGGGGGCCCCGAATTTACCCAGTTTCCTGGTCCCAAAGAGTTAACCTGTGTATAATCACACATACAGAGTATTTAGGTACACTGTCACAATTCTTTGTGATGATGGTGCTATATTTAGCAATGCTGGGAGACAGTGGCAGAAAAAGATAGATCCCCATCTGTTGTTTAACTTCCATGATGCTGTGCCAGCTGGGGATTTACCCTTTGCCAAGCCTTGCGGGTTGCATGTGGGCAGTGTTTGTGCATTGGAATGTAAACATGTTTTCATTTAGAGTATGTTTGGGCATGTAGGGTTGTACTTGTATGTACTGTTGCCATTGGAATGCCGTGGTGTACTTGTGTGTAGCGTTTGTGTTTGAATGGAGGGGTGTTTGTTTGTGTGTAGCATTGGCTTTTAAATGCAGGTGTGCTTTTGCATGCAGAGTTGGTGTTTGTATATAATTTTAGCATTCTAATACAGGGGTGTGTTTGTATGTAATGTTTGCATTTGCATGCAGGAGTATTTCTGGATGTAGTGTTGTATTTTAAATGTGGATACACATTTGTGTGTAATATTGGTGTTAGAGTGAAGGGGTGTGTGTGTATCATTTGGAGTTTGAATTCAGGGGTGAGTTTGTATGTAATGTTTGTTAATTGCATGGGTATGTTTTCATGGTGTGTTGGTGTTTGATTGCTGGGGTGTATGCACATACATACTTACACAGATATACATGCATATTAACACATAGATGCACACACATACACATACACAGATAGTGACACATGCACACACCTCAACACATAGTTACGTAGTTACATAGCTGAAAAGAGACTTGTGTCCATCAAGTTCAGCCTTCCTCACAAATGTTGTTGCTGTTGATCCAAAAGAAGGCAAAAAACCTGGTCTGAAGCGCTTCCAATTTTGCCACAAACTAGGAAAAAATTCCTTCTTGACCCCAAAATAGCAGTCAGATGTCTCCTTGGATCAAGCAGCTATTACCCCACTAATTAGAAATTATATCCCTGTATGTTATGTTTTTGTAAGTATTTATCCAATTTCAGTTTAAACATCTGTATGGACTCTGACAAAACCACCTCTTCAGGCAGAGAATTCCATATCCTTATTGTTCTTACTGTAAAAAAACTTTTCTTTGCCTTAGATGAAATCTCCTTTCTTCCAGCCTAAATGTGTGACCTCATGTCCTATGTATAGCCCTGTTTACGAATAGATTTCCAGATAAAGGTTTGTACTGGCCCTGAATATATTTGTATAAAGTTATCATATCCTCTCTCAGGTGCCATTTTTCCAAACTAAACAGATTTAATTTTTTTAACCTTTTTTCATAACTAAAATGCTCCATTCCTTTTATCAATTTTGTAGCTCGTCTCTGGACCCTCTCCAGTGCCATGATATCCTTCTTTAGAACAGGCGCCCAAAATTGCACAGCATATTCAAGGTGTGGTCTTACCAGCGATTTATAAAGAGGCAAAATTATATTTTCATCCCAAGAATTTATGCCCCTATTTATACATGACAAAATCTTACTGGCCTTAGTAACTGCAGATTGGCATTGCATATTGCTGCCTAATTTGTTGTCTATAACAATTCCCAAATCCTTCTCGTGTGTGGTTATCCCTAATTCACTACCATTTAGTGTGTAAGTTGCTTGTGCATTCTTAACCCCGCAGTGCATAACTTTGCATTTCTCTATGTTAAATTCCATCTGCCATTTTAGTGCCCAGTCCCCCAATCTATCCAAATCTCTCTGCAGCAAAGCAATATCCTGCTCACATTTTATTACTTTACAAAGTTTTGTGTCATCTGCAAACACTGATACATGGCTTTCAATGCCTATTTCAAGATCATTTATAAATATGTTAAATAGAAGTGGTCCCAAAACAGAACCCTGAGGGACACCACTTACCACTTTTGTCCAGCCTGAAAATTTACCATTAATTACAACTCGTTGTACTCTATCCTTAAGCCAATGTTCTACCCAAGAACAAGAATATTCATCTAGACCAATTTCTTTTAGTTTGAAGACTAACCTATTGTGAGGAACCGTATCAAATGCCTTGGCAAAATCCAAGTAGATCACATCCACTGTAACACCCTGATCTATACTTCTACCTACTTCTTCGTAGAATGCAATTAGGTTAGTTTGACGTGACCTATGTTTCATAAAACCATGCTGATTATTGCTAATAACAAAGTTCTTCCCAATGAATTCCTGAATATTATCCCTTAATAGCCCTTCAAATAGTTTCCCAGTTACAGAAGTTAAGCTCACAGGTCTATAAATTCCAGGCAAGGATTTTGAGCCCTTTTTAAATATAGGAACAACATCTGCCTTCCTCCAATCCTCCGGTACAACACCTGAAACAAATGAATCTTGAAAAATTAAATACAGAGGTTCACTTATTTCCCCACTTAGCTCCTTAAGTACTCGTGGGTGAATACCGTCAGGCCCCGGAGCTTTATTTACATTAATTTTCTTTAATAGCTGTAACACCTTGTCTCGAGTTATCCAATCACAAGTTATTTGCAAGTTTTTTGCAGCAATCATTTGCATACAAATATTGACACATGCACACACCTTGACACACAGATACACATGCTGGAACATACACGCTCTGACACAATGCTGAATGCACTAACAGACAGATACACACACTGGTACATACATACACACACTCAGATACACAGAGTGACCACCTAATGGGCCCCCCACTTGCGAGCCCTGGTGTAGCAACACTGACTGCACTGACGGTAGTTCTGCCGCTGATGGGAGAAAATAAAACTTGATTAGTAAATGAAAAGACTTTACTTTATAATATTTGACACAGCGTGTGACATTTGAGGCCATAAACAAGGGAGTTTACTTGATCAAATATATACTTAAAGGGTCTCTGCAGTGCCAGGAAAACAATCAGTTTTCCTGGCAATGCAGGTCCCCTCTCCCTCCCACCTACAATACCCGTTTGCTGAAGGGGTGAAAACCCCTTCAGTCACTTACCAGTGGCAGCGACAAGTCCCACGTCGCTGCTTCTTTCTCCGCCCTGCTCCTTCCCTTCATTACGTCAGCCGGCGGGGGAGACTGCCACTAGGGGAGGACTTAACCCTGCAAGGTAATTATTGCAGTTGAATATTGCAGTATAAAAACTGCAATAATTACAGTTGCAGGGTTAAGGGTAGTGGGAGTTGGCACCCAGACCACTCCAATGGGCAGAAGTGGTCTGGGTTCCTGGAGTGTCCCTTTAAATTAGGCTTTTGAATAACTGAGATTTAATTAATATAAGGTGAAGCAAAAAATAATATATACAGTAATACCTTCCTTATGAATTCTTATTATAGTTGGTTAGCAATAGTGAACAATACTTGCAGAAACACTGTTTAGTTGTACTGAAAAGAGATGCAACATAAACCAACCAGTGAGATCAGGATATCACATGGGAGCAGCATGGGGTAATTCCAAAGTTCCAGAGTGGACACATAGTAATGAGGTGAGTAAGCTTTCAATATAGAAAGAAAACAGAACAGGAGCTTGGTAAAGTATACGGCCTGGCTTCAGAGAAAACAGAAAGAACTAATACAAATCAAGTGAGTGTTGGAGTTTACATTAAATACACAGTTCCAAAGTATGCAGCGTGACAGAGGTAGAGTCTGTAACAGCAAACTAGGGGCATAGTCTTGACATGAGAGAAAATGTCACAAACCTATGGTGAACTTCGGTTAAAAGGCTGACCCGTATGCATAATCAGGAAATGGGAACAGAGGTCAGTAGCCAACAATAAAGGAGCGAACTGGACAGGTTACTTCAGGCACAAACAGACTGACACAATTAAGGATTGGACAAAAGGAACACTATGACATTGCTGAGTAAAGAATATGTGGCAATCACAGGGATTAATGTGATTAAAGTGAGAACCTAAAGATTCTGCCTGGATATCTCTAGCACCTGATTTTGTAGAAGCATGACTGAAAGGACAAATTCAATCGTGTTGAATATGCTCATTTTAGGTCTTATCTCATTTGATTGGCCAGCTTAAGGATGGGGGCAGTAAAGGTGAAGCTCAGATATATAACCCTATTTACATCAGAACTGCAGATTATTTAATGCTGTTCTAAGAGACTTTAAAGCTTACTATTTCTTGGGTGTCATGGAACATCCTATGGACTTTAATGGGTTAATTAACTGACATTTCTTGTACTTTAGTCTTGGTTTTCTGCTTGCTAAAAAGCATGTTTTGTTAAATTAGTCAAATGAACCAAGTGAATTATCACACAGGCTTTTTTAATTTATTTAGTTTTTTTTTAAATTAAGTTTAGCATGTCTTTTAAACGATAAAGGGTAATTACCTATCTAAGCCTGGATTTGCCCTGCTTTATTATAGGAGGCTCTAAATGTAATAATTTGGTAGTTATTCATGTAGAAAGCATTATAGTACTTATCATGGCTTTGTATTTTGCTATTTTTCTAAATAAATCCAATGTTTCAAAACCGGAATTCTAGTAGGATATGTTGCAAAGCCTAGTCTTAATGATCTGTATCATACCATGTTATTTGTTAAAACTCAATATTCTTTCACAAGAAATTATATTATGTAAGCCATATAGAAAGAAAATTATTAGCTGACACTTTCCAGGAAAAATAATCCTTTGACACTTTAGTTTAGCCATTAAAAACCACATCCAAAAATAACACTATGCTTTTAACTCTTGTAGGAACCATAAAATGACTAGCAAAATGGAATCCAATCACTGAAAAAGTATTTTAAACCCTGTAAACCACAAAATCTTCAAGTTATGTTACCTTATATAAAATACATTATAAATAAAACATCTGACAATAATGAATAAGTTTGTTTAGATAAGTGCTTTTCAAATAGAAGTTACGAACCACAAACGTTTTCTGCAATCCTTAATTCTAAAACATCTTATAGTTTCTATTAAATAAATGTTATACTTAATTTATAGATTATAATTTTAAAATTATGTTTATTAATATTGTGCTGTTGGAAATTGCCCAGTTTAGATTTAGCAAACATAAAATGGATCTATTTTTCTTTTTTTTTTCTTCTAATGTTTCTCATTTAAAGTTACTACAACACAAATGTATGGACATTTTTAGTGACATAATCTTACATGGTTATTTACTAAAGTCCAAATGGCCCCATATAAAATGGGGCAAAACAATACTGGTGCATTCAGGATGTGAGATCTGTACATTGTTCACAGTATTTAAAAATGTTCAGATTTTGCACTTCATGCCCCAAACAGGGCTGAATTTGGTCTGGAATTCAGCTGGACCAAATGCTGCCAGCTGGCTGAAATCCAGACCAAATTCTTTCTAATCTTGGCATGTAGGCTTAAAATCCAGGTCTGGCTTTAAAAATAAAAATTGAACTATTTTCCACTGACTGCTAGCACAGCTGTGGTCAGCATGTGGGGATATTTAATAAAATAATCAGGGAGAACATCTTTATGTCCACCCCTGCCCCTCTGATGATCTGTAGATCAGAGGATTATTATAATATTGATCTTGAACAAAGCATTGCAAGTCATGTTTCAGTGTTTGCAGATCACACAAAACTCTGTAAAGTCAATGTGAGCAAGATATTACTTTGCTGCAAAGGAATTTAGATAGACTAGGGGACTGGGCACTCAAATGGCAGATCAAATTTAATGTAGAAAAATGCAAAGTTATGCACTTAGGCCTCAAGAATGCACAAGCAACTTATACCCTAAATGGGAGCAAATTACAGATAATCACACACGAAAAGGACGTGGGAGTTGTTATAGAAAACAAACTATGCAACAATGTGCAATGTCAATCAACACTGGCTAAGGTCAGTAAGGTATTGTCATGCATGAAAAAGAGCATTCATTCTCGGCATGAGAATATAATTTTGCCTCTTTATAAATCGCTGGTAACCTGTTCTAAAGAAGGATATTATGGCACTAGAAAGAGTGGAAAGGCATGCTACAAAATTAATTAAAGTAATGGAACATTTTAGCTATGAAGATAGGTTAACAAATTTAAACCTCTTTAGTTTAGGAAAACGTTGCCTAAGAGGGGATATGATTACATTATACAGTACAAATATATCCATGGCCAATACAAACCATTGTGTGGAAATCTATTCACAAACAGGACTTTACATAGGACACAAGGTCATGTGTTTAGTCTGGAAGAAAGAAGGAAAGGATTTCTTTACCGTAAAAACAGTGAGAATATGGAATTCTCAGCCTGACGAAGTGGTTTTATCAGAGTACGTACAGATGTTTAAACAACAACTAGATATATACTTGCAAAAACAAAATATTGAAGGATATAATTTTTATGTAGGGTAAATGCTTCTTGATCCAATGAATAATCTAACTGCCATTCTGGGGTCATGAGGGAATTTATTTCCTAGTTTGTTGCAAAATTGGAAGTGCTTCAAACTGGGTTTTGTTTTGCTTTCTTTTGGATCAAAAGAAAAAAACAAATGTGAGGAAGGCTGAACTTGATGGACACGTCTCTTTTTAGCTATGTAACTATGTAATATTCAGGGAGAAGGACCTAGTGTCCTCCATACGGTCCCCAACCCATTGGCTATGCTCCCTAATTATAAACTGTGCTAGTGTCCTCTCACTGACCCCCACCCATTGGTGGCCGATGGGGCCCTAATTATAATATTAAATGGGCCATATTTGGGTGCTTTTATTAATTAAACAGTAGGGGGTAGATATGCCAATGGTCACCCTTTCCAAATGGTGGCATGTGCCCCACAGGTAGCTAAGGATCCCCAATCCCATGGTCATCTCAATTAAAATGAAGAACCACACTTTTCCTTTCTTCTAATTCTTCAGCCCCAAAAAAGGCCAAATAAAAATCTATAAATACCAATGCAACTATTGAAAAAAAAAAGAAAAACCAAAGAAAAAAAACTGTAGTGCAATAAAATTAATCCATCTACACCCATGGAGAGGTGATAGTGGGGAAAGCCCACATATGGGATTTCCATATCTTGGGATAATAACTCATGCTATTACATATCTTGGGATAATATATCATGCTAATATCAGTAAGTGTGCTCTGACATCCAAGTCTTATTTTATATTACAATCAGGGCCGTGCCGTGCCCGCAACCAGGATCAGACAGTCCACTGGGATACTGAGAAATTTCCCAGTGTGGCAGGTGAAGTAATCAGGAGCCCACAGCCCTTTAAGAGTGCTCTGGTACAGGCCCCTGCCTTCCTGCCTACTGAGAGAAAGTGAGGTGAGGTCACTTCCTCCTAAGTAACAGAGTGCCGCTGGGGAGGAGGAGGCACACATTGAGAAGGAGGAGGCACTGAGGTAGTCATGTTCCTCAGACTCCCATCAACCTCAGCCATCCAGCTCCCACTTGTTCCCAGGGAAACCACCCTTCTGTAAAGGTAAGGAGACAGGAGGGTGGCTAAACTATGTAAATTAATATCTGTGTGTGTATCTGACTGTCTGTGTATCTGGCTGTGTGTGTGTCAGTGTGTGTATCTGACTGTATGTGTGTGTGTGTCAGTGTGTGTATTTAGCTGTGTGTGTATCTGGCTGTGTTTGTGTCAGTGTGTATATATGGCTGTTTGTGTCATTGTGTGTATCTGTGTGTGTGTGTGTATCTGGTTGTGTGAGTGTCTGTGTCTGGCTGTGTTTGTGTCTTTGTGTCAGTGTGTGTGTATCTGGCTGTGTGTCAGTGTATGTGTACCGTTGTGTCAGTGTTTATGTGTATCTGTGTGTATGTATACCTGTGTCTGTGTACTTGTGTGTCAGTTTGTATGTGTAACAGCATGTCTCTGTATGTGTACCTGTGTGTGTATATAAGTGTAAGTGTGTGAAAAACCAAAAATATAGACCACCCAGGTGCAGTATGTGCAAAATCAATAAAAAAAAGGTAATTACCCCCTTTTTTAGATACACGGTATAGAAAAAGGATTCCTCTCAATCCTCATATACAGATAACAAACAAAATATACCTAAAGACATAAAATGGAGAAAGAACTCATAATATTGTAATTTAAGAATTTATGCTTGCCCTCACAGAGTAGCAGAAAATTCAGGCTCATCAATAATATGTAGATTCCTCCGGATTCAATAGCATTTAGATATCCAAAGGTTCATGTGGAAAAAAATTTAAAGAACCAGAGTGCAACACTAATATAAAGTAAAAATACATGCTTTAATTGTTACACTTACAAAGTAAAAGTAGGTTAAAAGCCAATGTGTACTAATATGTATGTATATCTGTGAATGTAAGTCATAGTATGTCATCCCAGCAATCAAACACAACATGCAAACACACCCCTGCAAACACAAACATTACATACAAACACACCCCTGAATTCAAACTCAAAAACTATATAGAAACACATATAGTGAAAAAAAATGTCTTGCTCCAGGGCCCTCTCTACATTAGTTCTTCCACTGTGTTGGGTGGAGGGCATGATTGCATGCCAGAGGTGGAAATGTGCATGGGGGGGAGTGGGGGGAGGGGAGGAGGGCAGGATCCAGCTAGCTTGGGTTCATAATGGAAAAAATGGATTTAAAAAATCACAGAATAACCTAACTTAGTACATTGAGAAATGGATAAGACAAATTGAGGGAACAGCACACACATAAAAATACAGTTTTGATTTCTATTGATGCAGAAAAAGCTTTTGATAGGGTGGACTGGTAGTTCCTCATGTTAGCGTTCAGAACACTTGGGTTCAGCCAGGGATGGCTCAACTGGATCTCCGCTATCTATTCCAATCCCATGGCTGACTAAAAATTAATGGCCAATTGTCCAAACCTTTTGACATACTCAATGGGACTCGCCAAGGGTGTCTCCTATCGCCCCTTTTATTCATATTGATCCTTTAACCACTACTATAGGAAGTGAGAGATCTCTCAGACATCTTAGACTTTCGGGGCACACACTATAATTGTAAAGTATCGGCGTTCGCCGACGATTTCCTCTTTACCATTTCCCACCAAGAACAATCTTTACCTCCGCTGATGGAGGAATTGGAAACCCATAGAACTATGTCTAATTTCAGAATCAGCATAGACAAGAGTGAAATTCTTAACTTAACTACACCTGCACATATGATACCCACTCTACAGCATAGATTCCGCTTTAAATGAGCACTTCAATATATTAAATATACCTTAAATACCCCATAATAGTGAAATGTGAAATATACAGTGAGTGGGTATGTGTGGTAGCAATAGCAGCTACAAACCACCTGTGTGGGGACCCCTTATACCACTCTAAAAAATTCTCAAAAATACATACAATAGATGGAACACACGTCTGATGATTCAATAAAATAAAATAAAATAACATAGTGCAGTATTGCCAGTATAAATAACATAGCAATATTGTAGTTTTCAAGTACTCACAAGCCTGGAGCCAAATTATGAGATTTGGCTCTCATGGGTAGTGCAGAGGGACTCTTAATAGGATGCCCCCACCCTTCTTCCAGCTGGTCCTTGTACAGCCTATATAGCTTCTGGAGGAGCTGCAGACTGGAGAGACAGCCCAAAAAGCTGAGGGTCTGTTAATTCTCCATCATTGCATCACTGATAAGGATTATTTTCCTTCTTTATTTAAGAGTTGCAACCCTCCTCGGACAAATAAAATGGCCCCTTCCTCAAACTCAAATTGTACCCTCACCCCCAGCACGCACTGATGACTTCAATACCCCACCTACTCAATAAAATCGAACAATACCGCACTATGAAGGAACAGAGGTGATCTTTCCTTGGCAATCATCATCGATACAACCCGGGATCTTTGACATGACCACGAGAGATAATTGACCAGAATGACCTCAGAGAGAAAAAAAATATAAAGGGATGGGCTAATACAGTAGTGGTTAGAAGAACTTGAGCTCTACCCTGTACGAAGTTGTGACACACATCACTGTACCAAGTTACCTATACACATTGAAAATATAGATACCAATATTGATGTTTCTTGTTTAGCCACCCCCCCCCCCATCTGGGGCAATCCCTTGCCCCTAATAATAACCAATAACCTAACCCCCATTATGACATGCATCTCATTAGGCCATACTCCACACCTTTGGATAATCACAGTACTTAGAGGACATATATTGGCACGACGAGCTGTTACTGATGCTCGCTAATTAGGGACCACTGGTGATTACC
>OW240921.1:41787784-41855124 GCA_933207985.1 Pelobates cultripes
TTGTGCTCTGACTCAGAAACTGAACGCCGGTCTGCCGGAGTCGTGAGGGAGAGCAGGAGGTACAGAACGTGGCACCGTCCTACTGAGTGGCACCCGGGGCGGACTGCCCCCTTCTTACGCCACTGCATCCATTACAATACCCTGATCTATACTTCTGCTTACTTCTTTGTAGAATGCAATTAAGTTAGTTTGACATGACCGTGGGTTCATTAAACCATGCCGACATTTGCTAATAACAATGAATAATAATATAACCCTTCAAATACGTTTCCAGCCACATAAATTAAGCTCACAGGTCTATAATTTCTATGCAAAGATTTTGAGCACTTTCTGAATATAGACATAAGGACTCGAAGCTCGTCATGTCTCTCACAAGACAGTGGCGTTGTGGATAGCCTGACAAGTAAGAAGTGCGTTGGTCATAATGGAATTGCTGAATGAAATTGATTGGGGATGTAATGAGGAATAGCCTACCGGCCATAGGATATGACAAATCCGAGGAATCCTTTACGAGAGCAGAGTCTCAAACACCATAGGTGGTACATGTTTTATTTTATCCTAAACTACACCACACATCTAGTAGTACCTTGATATATTTTGATTTTATGTGAATGAATGTGGAGGCAGCAGGAATCTGAAGCTAAATGTGGACGTATTTTTTCTTTATCTAATGTTTTGTAAATATGTACAAAAACACATATACACATATAAGGCCTATGACAGTATTACCAGAAAAGCATTTCTAAATACAAAAATAAAAATTATCCTTCACAATGGATTAATACTCCCACATACAGTGGTACTTAACTTAAAATAATGCAGCTTACAAGGTTTTTTTTTTTTTTTTTTTACCAGTCTACCACCTTTCTTAACCAGCAAAAATTACAGGATATTAGGGGTTCATCTATGAAAAACATCTATGCAGTGGATAAAAATAAACAGTTTATGGTGAAACACAGTTGCTTGCAATGCAGTATGTGCAGTATAAACTTGCACTCACAAAATGTAGGCAGTTTTTAGATGTTTTTTATTTTGGTAATATTTTTTTTATTTTTATTTTTATTTAATATTGTATCAATACATTTGTGAAACCAAGCAGAAAGTGTTCCAGTGATTCAATGTCTGCAGACCACGGTTTCGACAGAAGGAGGCAAAGAAAGTGTTAGCCCCCGCAGCCTGCATCAGGGGAGGCACCCCAAGGCGTCAAAACTCACTACATTCTGTGAGTGCAACTTTATAGCACAAAATGCATTGTATGTAACTGTGCTTCACCATATAGTGTTTATTTTTATCCTTTTCATAGATGCTTAGCTGAATCCCTAATATCCTGTATACTGAGCATTTCTAAATACTATGTTGGGCTCATTAATGCTGATATCCATTGGCGGAATACTAAGGTGTCAAGAGTTATGCCACTTCTATCGAGCTTGTTCTCATCGTTGGTGCAGAGCCGACAGCTTCAAATCTCTTTATTGCGTTAGAGGCTTTGATCTAGGAGAGAAAAAGGCCAGTGTTTTATTCCCATATGAGCAGAAAGTCATATTCCCTCTATCACCTGTTCACATAGAAAGTTAATTAATTGAGACCCAGTTTGCCACCTCCAAAGTCCTCAAGAAGCTAATTTTTTATTTTGAGTATAGCCATGCCAAGTGGAGGTCATTAATTTACAGGTTCCTTTCTTTGGTTTAGATGACCTGTCTGTAGCTTAGAATCAGTCTTAGCTGAGAACTACAGAGATATTGCTTTCAGGGCATCGGAATATTCACTTTCTTAGAGCTGTGTGGGCGAGTGTCACTCACATCTGATGAGACATGATGGTGGTTTCCAGGGCAGCAGAGACGGGTTGGGTAGAGAAGCAGAAACAATATTTTATTATATATCTTCTAACATGTTCCATAGAACTATTTATAATAAATCTGCAGGCACTGACATTAGATAAGGGCATTTCCTCCAGCAGTCATTAAGCAGGCATTTTTCATTAGGGAATTCACTGTGCCCTTATATAATGGTTGAACACAGCAGAATTTTGCAGTAGGTATCGAAGTTGTGCTGAGTTGCAGGTTTGCTGTTATTACAAAGTCAGATAAACCAATCACATTGTGCTAGAGGGCCCTATAGATGATGTAGGGTCACACTCATGAATGCCCTGTGTTTCCCTAAAGTGTAAGACCCAGTTCTTAGGAGAGATCTGTTAGCTTGTATTATTATTATTTTTGGTCGATTTGAGTAAAATATATATTTATTTTAACACAAATGTTATAAAATGGACAAGCAATCATTTTGAAAAACCTACTGCATAGAAAAAAGTTACTTATATTTGTAACTTATAACTACATCTTCACAATGCACTGTCTGGGGATTTTGCATCATTTACAAAACCCCTGATGGTGACATTGCCACTGGGGGTCAGGGCAGGGGGACGTGCAAGCAGTTTTACTTACCTGAACCTGTCCCTTCCAGGCACTGCTATCCAGTTATGTCTGGACCTCTTCTGCTCCTGATGCTTCAGCTAGCCAACGTTGCTACTGTTCTCTCGCGAAACCTCTCGCCAAACAACAGAGAGATCTATGGAGGATACCATGAGAAGCTCCATAAATAGAACTAATTTCCCTGAAGCCATCACTGTGACTTCTGGGGGATTGACACTTTTTGATAGCGGTAGCTCCGCCCAGTGTCAAGAAATGTCAGGTGTAGGAAAATCACAGTCAATATGAGTATTTCATAATTATTCTATCTTTATGAAATACTCATTTTGCAAGTGGGTAGAGGGTTTACAGTGCTGTTTTCAGATATTTGCTTCAGTAGACTTTTCTAGAGAAATTATATACTGTATGAAGCAGAAATTGCATGGGGTGAAATAGTGATTGGCTGTGAAAAGTCTGTATGTCAGTTGCCCATTCTCTGAACTAATGAGCTGTTAACGTGGAATGTCATGTGGACAATATGTATCTCTTCAGTCACCACAAACTTGATGAAATTGCTGCCAAATCTCACAGAGTTATTCAATTCATGTACGCTACAGGGTGTCTGTAAACTAACAAGAAAAACTCTTATGCAAAACGCTTTTAAAAATTTCAACCTCTGGATTTATTCACTAACATTTTAGTTCTAGTCATATAAATCTTTAAATGCCCTTGAGCTTGTGATCATCTAGCGCTGACGTCTGCTGTAAGCATTTGCAGATTTTTAATCTGTTCATGAGTTTCTACCTAAATTCTCCGGAGATAGGTCACATTTCGATTGGGAAGCTGTCTTCCACCAACATGGTAGAACATGGTAGAAACGCAATGGTATATGCATAGAGTTCCCCAACTTTTACCAAGGTGGAGACTATATTATTGGAGCTATATTGAAAGGGCCCATTTGTATTAACTGAATCTCATCCAGCAAATTTATCAGTATTAATGAATGCCAAATTATTATTTTTTCCAATTTCCACTTCTATGAATAAGCCGACTTACCTAAGAAAAAAGTAAACTTTTTATACATCAATATATTAAATGACTTTCAGATTCTGTATTTTGTGGAAAACTTCATAATCTACCTGTCATTTCTGCTCCAATACTCATTGGTTTGAATGATGAATCATCCGCCTCCGTCCTCAGAGGAGAAGAACCTTTAAGTCAAAGTATATCAAGGCTTTAGAAAAAAATATCCTAAGAAACTACCCACAAATTTTTGAGTTCATATGTCAATGTGTGTATAAATGTAAATGTGTGTGTTTGCTTTTGTTTCTTTACTTACACTTGTTTGTATATATGTATGTGTTGAAACAATTGGTTATGATCACGGGGATATGCATCTGTGTGTAGTGGATGTGCATTTGTGTATTGTAGTAATTTTCTGACCATTTTCTGACCATTTAACCAGTGAGTCTATTACACATTTTCCCGTTTCTATTTTGGGTTGATGGACAACACTGGAGAGCCCCTGGATGATATGGAGCCCCTGGTTAAATATCCTCTAGTTTAATGGAGTGTGTACTCACTTCCAGAGGCGGACTGATAACTCACTGGGCCCTCGGTCAAGGGCCCCCCTTTGTGCAGCTGTAACACAGATATTATGTGTGTGCTACCCAGCACCCAAGATGGCTGTGTGAGAGCCACCCAGTCATGACTCCAACACCTGCAGGGCCACACGAAAAATGGGTTAATCCAACCAAAAACAGCGTTTTAATTAAAAAAAAAAAAAATAGTTTTTGAATGGAGTAACCCTTACTGGCATGCCTCACGCCCTATATTAAAATAAAGAAAAAAATGCACATTTTATTAAAAATCCTCTGTGTTTGTTGGTGACATCACAAGCAGCGTCCTCCACATGTGTAACCATACAAGTAGCCTCTAAACACATGTGTTTGTAGGCTACTTGTATGTTTGCAAGTGTGGGATACTGCTTGGGATTTTGTGTTCCTGTATAGAATTAATAATTTGTCATGTTTTACCTATTGTACTGCGCTGCAGAATATGTTGGTGCTATACAAGTAATTGTAATAATTGTGTTTCTGTGTATAAGGAGGCTGTATGCAGTATTGCAATGATGGAAAAGCCTCTTGTGATTTGTGTGTAGGGAGGCTGTATGTGGTATTGCATTTGTGGGGATGTTGCTTGTGGGATTATGTGCATACAGTGAGGTTCCTTGTGGGTGTGCATGTGTGGATGGAGCTGTTTGCAGTGTCATATGTGAGTGGAGAGGGCTGGTTGTGTTACAGAGTGTGTGGATAGGGGCTGTTGTATGAGTGTGGGATAGGGGCTATAGTAGGCGTCTGGGGGATACAGAGGCTGCAGTATGTGTGGATAGTGGCTGCAGTGCATAAGGGGGGAAATGGACTGTAGTAGGTGTAGAGGGCATAGGGATGGTAGTGTGTGCATTGGGGGATTATGGCTGTAGAGGGTACAGGAGTGGTAGGGGCGGGATCAGGTGCTGGGAGGTATAGGTGCTGTAGTGGATCCAGTGAGGGATAGGGGCTGTAGTGAGTGCAGGAAGTGCTACGGATGGGGGCTGTAGTGGGTGCAGGAAGGCATAGGGTCTGTAGTGGGTATAGGGAGGGATAAGGATACGATAGATATGGGCTGTAGTGGGTGCAGGAAGGCATATGGGTGAGGTGGGTACAGGGAGAAATAGAGGCTGAAGAGTGTGCAAGAAGGCATAGAGGCTGTGGTGGGTACAGGGTGGGATAGGAATGAGAGGGATATGGCTGTAGTGGGTAAAGGGGGGCTTATGCTCTGGAATGGATGGATAAAGGAGGCATATGGGCTGTGGTTGGTGAAGGAGGCATAGGGACTGGGTTGGGTAGAGGGGGCATAGGGACTGGGAATGGGTAGAGGGGGAATAGTGTCTGGGATGAGTGAAAAGGGTGCATAGGTGGCTGGTATGAGTGAAAAGGGGCATAGAGTCTGGGATAGGTAATGAAGGGCATAAGGGCTGAGATGGGTGAATGGGGGCGTAAGTGGCTAGTATGGGTGAAAAGGGGCATAGATTCTGGAATGTTTAAAGGAGGCATATAGGCTGGTATGGGTGAAAGGGGGGGAAGGGGCTGGGGTGGGTAAAGGGGGGAATAGGTGGCTGGTATGGGTGAAAGGGGCAAAGGGGCTGAGATGGGTGAAGAGGGGCTGGCATGGGTGAAGGCGGCATAGAGTCTGGGATAGGTAATGGGGGCGTAGGGGCTTAGATGGGTGAATGGGGGCATAGGTGGCTGTTATGGGTTAAATGGGGCATAGAGTCTGGAATGTTTAAAGTAGGCATATAGGCTTGGATGGGTGAAGGGGGCAGAGGGGCTGGGATAGGAAATGGCGGGCAGAGGGGCTGGGATTGGTAAAGAGGGGACATAGGGGCTGGGTAAAGGGGGGCAGAGGGGCTGGGATAGGAAATGGGGGGCATAGGGGCTGGAATGGGCAAAGAGGTTTGGCAAAGGGGCTGGGATGGGTAAAGGAGGGCAGAGGGGCTGGGATAGGAAAAGGGAGGCATAGGGACTGGGATGGGTAAAGAGGGGGGCATAGGGGCTGGGTAAAGGGGGGGGGAGAGGGGCTGGAATGGGTGAAGTGGGGATAGTAGCTTAAAACATTTTATATATACCTGCCAGGCCTCAGCATATTCTGCAGGAGAGGGCAGGACAGGAAGTGAAGTAACTTCCCTTCTTGCGGGCCCCGCCTCTTCTCCTCACATGGAGGTCGGCACAGATATATCCCAGATTATACATATTATTATTATTATTATTATTATTTATAGCGCCATTAGATTCCGTAGCGCTGTACAATGGGTGGACTAACAGACATGTAATTGTAACCAGACCACTGGACGTACAGGAACAGAGGGGGTGGAAGGAGCTTATATGCTAGAGGGAGTGGGGTATAGTGACACAAAGGGTAAAGTAGGGGTACGAAGTAGGTTGTTAGAAAAGTATTCACTGAGGGCTTAGTAGGTAATTTTTGACAGTTGCAGGAAAAGAGTCATGGGGTGGGGGATAAAAACTTGCTAACAGTTTAATTGATATGCTTTTTTGAAGAAGTGAGTTTTCAGTGATTTTTGAATGAGTGGAGACTGGGTGAAAGTTTTACGGAGTAGGGAAGGGAGTTCTACAGAAGAGGTGCTGCCCTGGAGAAGTTTTAGAGGCGAGCATCAGATGTGGGAGTTCGGACAGAGGATAGACGTAGATCTTTGGCAGAGCGCAGGGGCCTCGGCGGGACATACTTGTGTATTAGGGAGGATAGGAAGGTTGGAGCAGCATTATGTAGGGACTTGTAAGCAAGTACCAGAATTTTAAATTGAGCCCTATATCTAACTGGAAGGGACTGACAGAGCGGGGAGGCGTGGGAGGTGTGAGCGGACAAGAAAATGAACCTCGCCGCTAAATTTATTGTAGATTGCAGCGGTGCAAGCTGGGAACACGTAAGACCACTGAGAAGGGGATTGCAGTAGTCAAGGCGAGAGAGAACAACAGCATAGATCAGCACGTTAGCCGCATCCGGCGTTAAATAGGGGCAGATTCGTGCTATGTTTTTGAAAAGGAAGCAGCAGGATTTGGCGATTGATTGGACATGAGGGGTGAAGGAGAGGTTGGAGTCAAAATGAGCACCTGGGCAGCGAGCCGGCGAGGTAGAGGTGATGGTAGCGCCGCTGACTTGGAGGGAGACAGACACGGGAGTAGCAACACTTGAGGGAGGAAAAACCCAAATTACTGTTTTGGACAGGTTGAGTTTAAGGAAGTAAGCAGCCATCCAGTTGGAAATCACAGAGAGGCAGTCAGAGACACGAGTCAAGATAGGCGAAGAGAGATCAGTATAGGACAGGTAGATTTGTGTGGCATCCTCATAGAAATGATAACAGAAGCCAAAGGAGCTAATGAGTTTACCAAGGGAGGCAGTATAGATAGAGAACAGTAGGGGACCAAGGACAGAAACTTGGGGGACGCCGACAGAGATTGGTTGGGGGGGAAGAGGCAGAGTCAGAGAAAGAAACAGTGAAAGAGCGCTGGGAGAGGTAGGAGGAGCACCAGGAGAGAGCAGTATCCCGTAGACCAAAATTACGGAGAATGCAAAGAAGCTGTTGATGATCAACAGTGTCAAAGGCAGCAGAAAGATCAAGTTTCTGTTCTTCAGTACTGGCAGTGCCAGGATCCAAAGTGGAGTTTTTGTTGTTGTTTGATGATATTTTTTTTACTTATTATTTTTAGAGCTATCATCATCTCGTGTATACACTGATAGATAATTACCTTTCCCGAATAGCTCGCAACCTACTATCAATTTATGGCTCTAGAGATAAGACATATATATTTTGTGAATATAGTTGTAGGAAGTCATTACTGAGATCCGCACTTGTGATCTCAATGATAACAGTATTGATAAGTTACATGAATGAGCAAATCGCTAAGAACCCGGGAGTTAATTAGATTTACTTGT
Source organism: Pelobates cultripes (assembly GCA_933207985.1). Lineage (NCBI taxonomy): Eukaryota > Metazoa > Chordata > Amphibia > Anura > Pelobatidae > Pelobates > Pelobates cultripes. The sequence continues at coordinate 41,795,680 of OW240921.1, forward strand.
AGCAGAGTAAGCCCATTTTCTTTAGTGCCTTCCTTTCAACATTTCATGAAAGCAAATGGCTAAATTTAAATTACGCAACTAATTAAGGTAAAATAACACCATTACTTTACTTGGTAAACAAAACAACGAACAACAAAAAAGCAAAAAAATCAAACCAAAATAAACACCCTCTTGTTTTTAATAATTAATAGCCCTGTATCTGTATATTAATTGGGACATTACATGGAGGATAAACCAAAAAAAGCGTGCATTTGTAATAAAGAAAATGACCAGGAATCCCCTGGAGGAATGCATAAGATGTCTGGCCATTCAGGTGTACAAGAAATAAATTGAGTTCATAACCTTTTTTTGTCCCAAAGCAACTCGGCTAACATTCTGAACCGGAGATTTTGGTTGTGATGTTGAAATTTGATAGCTAGATACGCGAAACAAGTCCAAAGGTCTTTCATTAAATCTCTAACGTTGCTTTTCGGCTTCTGTACTTATTAACCCTTCCCGAGACAGTACGTATGTAGAGAAGAAATACACGTATATATTTTTTTCCACATTTGATTTGCTTTACATACATTGAATAAATGATTCATGAATTAATAAATGATTCAGCATTGTTAAATATATACAGGTGGACACCTTAGCTGTGTAGAAAATTACTGTATGTCTGTGGCATTGGAAGAGATATAACTATCAATTACAGGAAGAACAATATTCATAGTCGTGCAATTTCATTTTGCTGACTGTTATAATTTTTGTGCACTGAAAATCTTTATTTTCAGATTCTCATGAGCTCATTGTATTTTTACAATATTTGTTTTTCTCAATTTGTATTACCTTACACATCTTCTAATCAATCGATCCTTTAATGAATACACATCATCCGCCAGTGTTTAACGTCCCCCAGCTAGAGTGACATTTGAACAATTTCTTTTAACGTGCGAAACCTAGCACGCAACTGGTTGAAACATGTTTTGGTTTTTTTTACTGAAGAAAGCTGTAGGTCTAAACAAAATATTTGTTATTCACACTACAATTTTTATTTTTTACATTATATGCACATTGCAACTTTTTTTTTTATTCTTTATTTTTGTTTTCAATCCACGGGTGTGGTATAGCAACATTTCCAAGCATATTTGACAAGCTTAAACATTGAGCAGCAAGCCAGTACACATTTAAGTAAAAAACATACCATGAATTGAAGTTTTAGGTTATTTTCAGGACATTCACGTCTAGTATCAATAGCATCTAGCATTGCAACTTTTTAACTTATTAACCTTTTATGTAAAAATATTTTTGCTATCTTTAACCATTAACTGCCCAATTTCTTAAAAAAAAAAAAAAAATGTATTATGGGAACCCAAGTATTGATCATAACGTTAACATGACCACCCATCCAACAGTTGTTAATTTTACTCATTAATCCAGGGTTAAGGAGTACTCTACAATATACCAAAAAAAGGTACGGTTCCGATTATAATGGAGAAGTAAGTGCCTATAGAAAACTGCTATTTGCAAGCATTTGTTTAGAATGAAACCATTGTGATGTCACTATACCAGCCTTTTGGGATACGCTTAAAATAGCACAGAGACCTGAAAGGGAACACTGCCTGGAGCTGACCTGCAGGGGCCAGCATTCTGTTGTATTGCTGCAACTCTCACAATTCTCATTAAAATAATCACGGTTTTCCTGCCCTTTCTTTAAACTTTATTTTCTCTTACTGCATTGAGTTACACTTGCTATACTTAATTTCAGTTCTCTGTTATACGCTTTTCTATTCTAAGCAGCCTTGTTTCCCCTCCCTCTCTTCTCTCCGCTTTCCAAGGAAAGGCAGGATTATCATGTACATGTACGGATATCTGGCGTAAGAAGAGCTATTTTTTGCTTTTCAGTTTCCATGGTAACTCGGATTGGAGTGGGCGAAATTGGCAGTTTTGGGAGAGCACTTTAATAAGAAGCAGCATGGATGCAGTGTAGTAGGGGTCAGTAAAATGGGGTGTACTCACTAGCACGCATGTTACTTAAGAGGGATATTTACATAAATATATACAGTATGCGCTGGAATTTATGTCAATCCCTTTCTCCATATCAATAACTAATGTAGTTGTTTGTATTTCCCAGATGAACCATGTAGTGCTCTCAGCAAATCTACATTCCAATGCTCACTGCCTGCTTGCCGTTCTGTGTCAGAGCAGAGAATTCCCTTTACTATAATATGCTCTTCTTAATTTCAGCATTGTCGTGCGTGGACGTCCTGTGGTTCATTATGCAAACCTACTGCAGTTCATCCAAATGCCCTAAAACTTCAGGTTTTGTCAGATATAATTGGCTGATTTTGTCAGTTGAATCAATACGCCCATACTACACAGATAAATTTGGCAAGGCAAGTCAAATGGGGGAAAAGAAAATATAATTTCAGCTGTGAACAAATAGCAGTTAGGTGAAGTAAGAGGAAGGAGAGCGAGTCCTGCGTTGATATTTTTAGCGATTTTTCCTTTTGCGTCTCTTGGCTGAATTGCGGAATTAATCACACAGAGTGAAAACTATTCTAGATTGCACTAGACAGGAGAATTTGTTAGAAATGTCTTCTTTATTAATGGTCCTTTCATTTATGCATAATTTCTATAAGAATCAAAGAGGTCTATGGCAAAAAACACTCAGCTAATAGGAATATGAAATATCTTCTATCCAGCTGTATTTTACCCAGCGTTCTTTTAGGCAACAGCCATATTGAACCTAACTCTGGTATGGTGACACAGTAAGGAGTCCAGAAGATAGGAATCGACTAAAAAAGAAAAGAAAATACTAATGTGCAATATAAATGAAGTATTGAAACTGTTTTATATACATTGTGTACAGGCACATATATTTATGTGCTCACTTAAGAAATATTTAACAACAGTTATTCCTTCGTGCCCCAAAGCCACCCCCTCTACTGGAGACATCATAATGAGGAAATATTGATTATTTTCTGTCCCCAGTATTTGTGAAGTGCGAGAATGCAGCGAGAGGATGTGAGCACTGGGGTTTACAAGCTTTCGGTCTTGACAAATCAATGCATCTCTTGAGACATGTACATTTTCCACAACTGTTTCAGGGTTTCAAAAGGTTTATAGTGTTTTGGTAGCTGTAAAAAGACTGGCCAAGATTTAAAGGTAGACTCTGAGCACAATAATTATTATATTGGAATGAAGTTGTTATGGTGCAAGGAGGTACAGGCGATACTTTATATAAAGGGGTTACACCATTAACGAACAGTTTAAACCGACAGTCTTCAATACGGTGACCGTCAACTCTATCCCTTCACGTCTGTTCCATTCCCTTCAATCAGGAAGCCTCGGATGGGCTCTGCTGAAAGACTGAGAGAGTAGTTCCCAATTCACAAAACAAAGTGAAAAAGAAATGTACCTTTTTCAATCCGTTTTGTGAATGGAGGGGCTGAGAGCCGGCACTCTGAGCCTATTAGCAGAGCCTAGTCAGGAGGCTTCCTGATTGACGCCTTGGACCTGAATTAAGTCGGCGCCTGGGACCTACTCACACCATAACAACTTCATTCCTATTACATTTTTATAGCACTCTGAATGTTCCTTTAATTACCCTACACCCCAGGACCCACAATATCTTTTTAGTATGTGTAACTCACAGTTGCTTGCAGTAGCCAATGAGCTCTAGCACTTATGACGCTTCAACTACCCCTTTAATTACATTATATAAGTTCACTATATTAAATAAAGCTTTGTATATTGACTTGTGTGACCTCATATTTTATAACTTGCTACTTTTGATTATTCCTCAAAATTAAATTCTTGAAAGGTCTGTATTAGCATATCATAGTTCCGTTAAAGAATGCATCCTTTACATTATTACAGACATATATATTCTTTAGAGCATAGAAAAGGTGACTTGTTAACAAACACTCATCTTAGTCCTGAGGGCAGAGTAGATGCAATGATCAACCTGGTTTCAAAGGAAGAATGTTTATTTGTTTTCCAGTGTAATATGTTAAGTTACGACAGTGACAAATGACTCTGTTGAGCTCTCCTATAATTGGGATCCTTCCTGATGCAATAGCTGTCAAATATGCTCAAGGCATGTGGATCTCATAGTGAACAATTGCTTGCATTAGCCAAATAAACTTCCGGGCACAGTTTGGGTATTCCAGGCGACATGTGCGTGAAGCAATATCTGTATTTATGGGTCTCTGTCGTCCACACCGGTAAATCAATGTCAGCTTTCTCGGTCTCATTCTGTCTACCCGATTCTTTGAATAAATGTTTCAAATCTTTTAAAACTTTATTGAAAATGTAACCGTCATGCAAAAAATACATGACGTCACCTTTGGGCAGAGGGAGCGGGGTATCATCCCCAGGATCCCCCAGGATATTTTGTTGGAAACCTATGGATATGAGTGCCACAGTGAAGTAGCTCTCGCACCAATTAGACGTCAGGTGGCAGAGCATTCACCACTTGCTGCCTGGCAAAAGAGACCTTTGTGCTATTATGATGTGGGTGAAATTACTATCTGTAAATTCTGCTTGCGGCATAGAAACACTCAGACGGGCAGTGGCAGTCTGGATACGATGCCATATCCTGGCATTCACAGGCAGCCTGTCTAATATTCAGTGGTAGTGGAAGCTGTGAGTGGTAGTGGTAGTGGAAGCTGTGAGTCAGGACAAAGAGCCCCTCTCATTTATAATATGTGTGTGTGTCTATGAATGCATGTTAGTGTGGATTTATACATGTGTACAGTATACTATGTCTCTAGACTATGTGCACCAGTTTCTGTGTATGTGTGCAATCATGCATGTTTATGTTGCTTCTACCCCTTTGAGGGCACTGTTACGCCTGAGTGTGATCCTGTATTTACCGGCATCTAACCAATTTTACTGTACTCATGCAAATACAAATATATATATATGTATATACATATAAAAATAAAATAATGAACAGTACAAAATACAAAAGTGAGAAAATAAAAGATAAAAAAGAAAAAGTGAAAAAAAACATATAAATGAAAAAAAGAGGAAAAAAAGAATAAATAATAAAATATATTCTTTGTGAGTGTAGTATTTATCTTTATCTTCTATACAGGTAGTCCTCACTTACCAACTTACCAGTTTACTGACTGTTCGGACATGCGGCCAGCTCTCTAGTGCGGGGAATCCACCGAATCTGAGTCTCGGGAATTTCCACAAACATAGATTTTAGGGAAATACCTGCACTAGTGAACATAGATTTGAGAGATTCCTTGTGCTAGTGAGCTGTTCTATGTTCAGTGGAATTCCCGGAACATTAAACTTGCTCTCCAGCTCACGCAAGACTTGGTTGTCTTGCTGGTGTGAGGCATCCCCGATTACCGACCAATTCTAGTCGTAGGAACAGAACTCGGTCAGTAAGTGAGGAGTGCCTGTATTTATTTTCAACATTGGAGTGTTCCTTTATGGCGAACCTGACACGACAGGTTTACTTTAACTGCAAACTAGCCCATAAGCAATAAATACATAAATATTCCATAGTTAAGTTAGAGATCAATTGTATATTTTATTGCTAATTATAATATAACACAAAATTTTGCCTACATCCAATGCTGCCAATGAAGCCGATTTTATGGGTGCTACAATAATGTAACACCCATCCTTGGCTTGCAACTCACTCCCACCCTCCGTATTGTAGGATTGGCTCTGTTTAGGATTACATTCCCAAAAGGACCATGCCAGCCCATTGGCATTTGAATTAAGTATTCTGTCACTTCTTTCCTATAGTTCTGTAGCAAGTGTGAGCTGTGATTTAGTTGCTATTATTATTCCTCTAGCAAACACATGTGCTGTGGCACCTGTAGCTTATGCCATTGGTTGGCATAGTGGTTGTATGCCATTGGTTGGCATAGCGGTCTATGCTGATATTCTACTTAGATTTAACAGGTGGGGTGGACCATATTTTTAAATAGATTAATCTTTAATGATGCTATAAGCACTAAAACAACTTTAGCTGAATTAAGCTGTTATTAATTAAGCCGTTATGGTGTTTAGATCATGCCCGTGCAGTCTGACTGCTCCATTTAGGAGTTAAATCACTTTTGTTTTCTGTTTAATTAGCCCTAGCCACACCTCCTCTGGCTGTGACTCACAGAGCCTGTATGAAATTTTTTTTTCCGTTTTCAAATAGATTTTAACTTACTTTATGAGTTATTATCTCCTGCTCTGTAAATTGGACTTTAAAAACAAGGTCTAGAATGTTATTACCAGAGCATAGGAAATTCTAATTTAAACAGACTGTGCAATAAAGGAAGTTTACACATTGTTTTTTTCTTTACAGGATATGTGTAGGGAAGCACTGCAGGTCACATGCAGGGGGGGTGTGACTAGGGCTGCATTAACAAAGTGATTTAAATCCCAAATGGCTGAATGGAGCAGTGAAACTGAAGGGGCATGATCTATACAGGGAGTGCAGAATTATTAGGCAAGTTGTATTTTTGAGGATTAATTTTATTATTGAACAACAACCATGTTCTCAATGAACCCAAAAAACTCATTAATATCAAAGCTGAATATTTTTGGAAGTAGTTTTTAGTTTGTTTTTAGTTTTAGCTATGTTAGGGGGATATCTGTGTGTGCAGGTGACTATTACTGTGCATAATTATTAGGCAACTTAACAAAAAACAAATATATACCCATTTCAATTATTTATTATTACCAGTGAAACCAATATAACATCTCAACATTCACAAATATACATTTCTGACATTCAAAAACAAAACAAAAACAAATCAGTGACCAATATAGCCACCTTTCTTTGCAAGGACACTCAAAAGCCTGCCATCCATGGATTCTGTCATTGTTTTGATCTGTTCACCATCAACATTGCGTGCAGCAGCAACCACAGCCTCCCAGACACTGTTCAGAGAGGTGTACTGTTTTCCCTCCTTGTAAATCTCACATTTGATGATGGACCACGGGTTCTCAATGGGGTTCAGATGAGGTGAACAAGGAGGCCATGTCATTAGATTTTCTTCTTTTATACCCTTTCTTGCCAGCCACGCTGTGGAGTACTTGGACGCGTGTGATGGAGCATTGTCCTGCATGAAAATCATGTTTTTCTTGAAGGATGCAGACTTCTTCCTGTACCACTGCTTGAAGAAGGTGTCTTCCAGGAACTGGCAGCAGGACTGGGAGTTGAGCTTGACTCCATCCTCAACCCGAAAAGGCCCCACAAGCTCATCTTTGATGATACCAGCCCAAACCAGTACTCCACCTCCACCTTGCTGGCGTCTGAGTCGGACTGGAGCTCTCTGCCCTTTACCAATCCAGCCACGGGCCCATCCATCTGGCCCATCAAGACTCACTCTCATTTCATCAGTCCATAAAACCTTAGAAAAATCAGTCTTGAGATATTTCTTGGCCCAGTCTTGACGTTTCAGCTTGTGTGTCTTGTTCAGTGGTGGTCGTCTTTCAGCCTTTCTTACCTTGGCCATGTCTCTGAGTATTGCACACCTTGTGCTTTTGGGCACTCCAGTGATGTTGCAGCTCTGAAATATGGCCAAACTGGTGGCAAGTGGCATCGTGGCAGCTGCACGCTTGACTTTTCTCAGTTCATGGGCAGTTATTTTGCGCCTTGGTTTTTCCACACGCTTCTTGCAACCCTGTTGACTATTTTGAATGAAACGCTTGATTGTTCGATGATCACGCTTCAGAAGCTTTGCAATTTTAAGAGTGCTGCATCCCTCTGCAAGATATCTCACTATTTTTGACTTTTCTGAGCCTGTCAAGTCCTTCTTTGACCCATTTTGCCAAAGGAAAGGAAGTTGCCTAATAATTATGCACACCTGATATAGGGTATTGATGTCATTAGACCACACCCCTTCTCATTACAGAGATGCACATCACCTAATATGCTTAATTGGTAGTAGGCTTTCGAGCCTATACAGCTTGGAGTAAGACAACATGCATAAAGAGGATGATGTGGTCAAAATACTCATTTGCCTAATAATTCTGCACTCCCTGTACACCAAAACTGCTTCTTTAGGCTAGAATTGCTTGGGTGTCTACAGTGGCCTTCAAAATGGTTTGCTACCATTTTAATGTAGTTTTTATGTGGCATGAATTCACAATTATTATTATTATTTTATTATTTATATAGTACCATCAGATTCCGTAGCGCTGTACAATGGGTAGGCAATACATACACATGCATAAGCAAACTATAAATTTAGACTTCCATTTAATAAGCTTTCCAAATCAATCAATAATGTTAGAAAACCTTCCAAATTATTTATATGGGAATGTTTAAGGTAAATATTTTGAAATGTTTTTATAACAGTATTGAATAATTTGGAAAGCTTAGGCCATTTTAGATAAGCTTCTCAGATGATTTATTTATTTATTTTTTGGATAAACTTTTACAATTATTTCACATATTTAAAAATATTTAGCTATTTTTGATATATTGATATTATTTTTTATATATTGTAATATTATGAAAAGATCATTTTAAAGTTTTATCCAAAAATATGATATAATTTAAAAAAGCTTATCCAAAAATATTAAATTGAGGCCCATATATAGACAACCTTTAGCACTCCAGATAATCACAGACAATAGCTTTGTTTTGTAACAGTTTGGTAACATACTGTAGTAAGCCCCTTCCACATCGGGTTGAACTAGAGAATTTGTGATAGAATGTTAAAGGGACACTATAGTCACCAGAACAACTACAGCTTATTGAATTTGTTCTGATGAGTAGAATCGTTACCTTCAGGCTTTTTGTTGTAAACACTGTCTTTTCAGAGAAAATGCAGTGTTTACATTACAGCCTAGTGATAACTTCACTGGACACTCCTCAGATGGCTGTTAGAGATCCTTCCTTGGTCATGGCTGCCTAAAATGCATCCAAACATTCAGTATCTCCTCCCTCTGCATGCAGACACTGAACTTTCCTCATACAGATTATTGATTCAATTCATCTCTATGAGGAGATGCTGATTGGCCAGGGCCGTGTTTGAATTGAGCTGGCTCTGCCCCTGATCTGCCTCCTTGTCAGTTTTAGCCAATCATATGGGGAAGCATTGTGATTGGATCAGGCCAAGACTTCTGATGATGTCAAAAGTCAGAGGAAGTTCACAGGCAGATGCAGCAGCTTCAGGCTTGAATACAAGTATGATTTTACTATCTTTAGGGAGGCAAAGGGGGGCAAAAGGGCTAGATAGTAGTTTTAACACTATAAGGTCAGGAATACATGTTTCGGTTCCTGACCCTATAGTGCTCCTTTAAGGCCTGATCTTCAAAGAAGTAGGAAGGTGAACCTCTTTACAGTGTTCAAAATTGCTATCTTACCACCTAAATGGACCAGCAGCACTATCACTTTGTCAGAATAAGTAACCCAATCATGTATTATCGGAATGCCTATAGTAGGTGAAATAGCAAAGTCAAGAAAACAAGCCAAGGTCAGGAATTCCAGAGGTACACAAATCGAAAAGGCAAGCGAAGGTCAGGGAGTAAAGAAAGTTAGAGATGTCAAACAGAGCCAGGTTATTAACAGGGATTCAGAATCAATATAGGAACGCACTGTTGGGTTGCAAAAACAATGACAGGGCACAGACTGATCAGAAGAAGAGAAATATATAGAGTGTACTAAAATACTATTGGACAACATCATCACTACAGCACCAAATTACACAGGGTGGGTGTTGCCAGTGGGAAACAACATGGGGCATCCCTGATAACGACATACGAGACAGTTGGGGCGTATGAGTGTGCAGAATAGTGAAATCCCTTTGCTGTTGTTTTTGGTCCCAAACCTAGTATATATTTATGCAAATATACCTAGTCTAAATATTTGTTGTTAGAGCTTGTTATATGAGGGTTAAAAGGTTACTCTAAAAGCAATGCGTGGCAATGGCAGCTCTCGCATTATGAGTTCCCCCATAGAAAAGCATTATACAATGATTTCCTATGAGGTTTCGGGAGACGCTGGACATCCTCCTGCATAGCATCATCTAGTGACCCGTATGTCCCTCTAGTGGATGTCTGGTAGACAGCCTCTAGAGGTGGATTTAACCAATAAAGGTAGTTATGGCAGTTAATTAGTAACTGCAATAATTACCGTTGCAGAGTTAAGTGGCCTGGGACACTGCATCCAGGCCACTTCAATGAGCTGAAGTGGTCTGGGTGTCTATAGTGTCCCTTTAAACTTAAAATAAAATAAAGCTAAAACTTACCTCTGTGCCGAGTCCAAGTTTTCCCTCAGTTTGCTCATGCTCTGGTAATATGCCTCTGAAGCGGGAAGGATACCAGGGAGTAAGGGCTGAAGGGAAGACTTGGGTGCCTCTACTGGCAACCTGTTACCAGCATGGTTAATGATGCTGTCAGTGGTGAAGTTACACCCTTGACAGAAAAAGGCTGTATCTCTGTATATGCTTTCCTAGTCAAATTGTTCACATACAAACACCAAAGAGCATGACTACTCAAGCCTCTGAAGTGGTCGTGGTGCTTGAAGTAACTCTTTAATAGACTGCTTGCAAAATATTACATATGATGTTAAATTGTGATTATTGTCCATTGTCCCTCTCTGTAGAATGTTCTGTTGGCTCCATCCCTCACAGTATTGAGTACAACCTGTTAAATGTCGAGATATGTCTACCCAACGGCTAAATTGCCCCTGGAAATTTGTTTTAAATGTTTGGCAGGTACGAAGCACTTGTCATCTTGTATCATCGTGGATTTTTTTTTATCATGTAGGTAATAGCCTGGGGTTACCAGAAATGAAAATCAGAGTTAATTGCAAATACTTATCAGAGCATGATGTGATTCTTCCTTTCCAAGTTAGACAGTAATTTCAAACCGCACTAGAAATATCACACACATGTGCAAGCACAGACGACAATCAGAGAAACCACAGAGACATGGATGACGCAGACATACAGTAACTTAAGAAGGATCAGCTCATGAGAAGTGACACAATCAGACATATAACATATATTTTTAAACTACTGTTTAGCAAAAGACTTCAAAGTACCAAAAAGATGACAAGTAGCAAAATTCAAATGAGAAAAATAACTAAGCTCATAGGGCGGTGCACGCCAGCTGTTCCTCAGGAAATTTTCATCATGTATTCATCAACTGTAGCTGGACTATGGCTGCACTCTTACATTGCAGAGACAGAGAAAACTCCAAAGAAGAGTTCATTTTAAGTTACCATTATAACATTTTTTAAAAAGTGCAGTAAATAAAAAAATGCAAAAGAAATTCTATATCTCCCTAAACAATAACAGAAGAGGGTGCTAGCAGGCTAGACATGTTTCAGTCCTTCAAGATCTTCATCTGAAGGGTTGTTGAGAAATTGAATGATATAGTTTTGATGAACTTAACTGTTTTATACAATAAATGTAACTTGAATTTAATCTTGGATCAAGCTTTCTCAATTTGCAGAAAATTAAGATTGCAGCTGCATTACTCCCAACATTGGGAGGTATGCCGATCGGGAATGGCGGGCGGGTCTGAGAGTGGGTGTCGCCAATGACCCAAATCACGTCACTGGTGACACCCACGATGAATGGGCCGGACCACTGAATGATGGAAGGAGATTGTGTGGCTGGTCCCCAAACTGCAGAGCACTCGCAGTGTCAAATGCATCTAATGGTGCTCTCATGCTAACAGGACAGGACCCTGTTATCCCCGCACAATAGGGAACTGAATCTGGGCAGCTGGACAGGACGCCAAAATCAGGACTGTCCTGACGAAATCAGAACTGTTGGGGGGGCATGCAACTGAAATTAGACTGCGGTGGGTGAATAAATAAACCAAGTAAACATACACTTCAGTTGAAAAACATAACAAAAGTGGGGGTAAAACCAACACAAGAAGATTATACCCTTTTTTTCATATATTGCAGATCGAAGAGACTCTATATCTTCATTAGAATGATAAAACAAAAAAATCTACAATATAAAAATGTGGCAAAAATAGAGTAATACAATTAAAACACAATATAAAATATGGTGAATTATTGCACTCACAAAATATGGATAAGTAGTAGGCAGAACATAAACACTGGATAAGAACAACTCTTCTTTCTTCCAAAATCCAGTTTAACGATGAAATGTAAGGAAAGAAGGCAACAAACAGTGCTAACAAGACTGATAAAAGGCATATCAATGGTTAACTGCAGATGGTTCAATTTCCTCTTTTGTTCTCTCCCCGAACCAAAACAAAAAAAAACAGTCCAAAAATGTGCTACAGAGATATACATACAGTAAACAAATATCACAAAATAATAAAAAATAAACCTTACTTGTTTCATCCGCTAATGCATGGACTTCCTCAAGGGCAACCTGTTCCGTCTGTGATAATGGTCCCGTCCATGCCGCCTTCTGTTCAAAGGTCACTCAGACCATGCCGATGGAGGCACCACTTACAGGTACATGTTTTCAATTCTGCCTGCGTCCGGACTCTACACCTTGCTTTGGATCTATGACATAGTTCCTCTTCCGTCCGCCATATTGGCTGAAGTCCTGCAAACCTAGAAGAGTTTTTGTTCCAACTTGTATTCCAACTTCATGTGAAATCGAAAGTCCAAAGTCTCAAAACTTTTTTTACTCATTGCAAACCATATATAAAAGAGAGAAAGAAAAGATATCATGACATTGGAAAGGGGTCAAAGTTAATACAAAGAGTTTCCTCCTAATAAAAATTATATCTACATAGTACACTATGCAAAAAGACAATACAAAAATGAAAGGGGGGGGGAGACAAAAATCATATAAGGTCAAAAATAAAAAAGGTACAACCAATCTACACATACCCTTTTCAAACCAGTTTTGTGAATCGGGAGTCACTGATTGGCTGAGAGTGTCAGCTGTCCGTTCTCTGCCAATCAGCGGTGCCTCTGCACAGCGGCGCTCTGCGCTTCCTGAAACTGAAATTTCATAAGCCGAATGCCACCTGGGGAAGTCGAGATTGGCACTGGAGGTAACTTTTGGATTAAACCATTCAAGAATGGTTTTACCCCTTGAGGTAAGAATGAGGGTGGTGGCCTCCTGGCACCATAGCAACTTAATTTAGATGAAGTTGTTACACTGCCTAAACTGTACATCTAAGCTAGGCATTTAGTATTGCGTATAGTCATATTGCACCTGTACCATTATATATATATTTTATCAATCCACGTTACTGTACACATTCTTATTAGTTCAGCCAGTCTGATGTTTTAAGATGAAGACCACAACAGGCACACAACACTTTTAAGAAACTCTAAATCAATTACTACACAAGCTAAGAAGAAACCAGCACAATTGAATACTCTGTGAAACAAGTTTATTATAGGAGCCAATTGTTTTTGTTGTTTTGTTTTTTTTCTTGTACAAAAGTCTATTGCGTCCAACGTACATGTTGGTCCACAAATTAAACTTAGGTTTTCTACCTGTCTGAGATTTATTTAATGTGGTCCTGTTATCCATAAAACTGTGGTATGTTTGTTAGATTGTCTTTTAAAGATTATTATATTTATTCTATAAAGCATATAATTTTACAGATAAAGGTACATATATCAAGAAGGAAACATTTTTATAAAGAAAGGCTGCAGGGAAAGGGTGTTTGTACAATATCCACTTCAGTAAGATTAAGTGTTTATGGTGCTTAGAGTGAGTGACCCATTAAAGGACCACTAGAGGCATCCACACCACTTCATCTCAAGTGGTTTGGGTACAGAGCCCCTTTTAGTTTTAACCATGCAATGTAAAACATTCCGAATTTGTACAATGTCAGCCAGTCTCAGTTCCTAGAACAGCATTAGATTGATGCAGAGTGGTGATTTGCCACACATGCGCACTAGCCTCCCAAGGCTGTGGGAATCATCAGTCTCAGTCACGGAGGTGCCACAGTGAGGGCTGAAAGGTAAGGAATACTCACTATTGAATAGCTCACAGGAAGGAGGGGGTACCTTAATAGGCAAGAGAACACTATAATGTTAGGAATACATGATTATATTTGTAACACTAAGTATGATCTGTTCTGCTGTTGGAACCAAATGTTACTAGAACATTCTATGCACTCTTATCTCATGTGGAGTATCTCTACCAACATGCTGACCTTTTTGAATTCTTTTAATATTTCTGCAATCCCTGGCAAAAACTGATAAACATAGTTTTTAGGGTATCACTCAAACTCTTAAAATGTATATTTACTAAAAGAAGACTTAAACGTAAAATAATTATTACTTCTATTTCTGCACTGTTGGTCATCCTTATACTTTGAGATCATGTTATCTCAATGTCTATCTCTATGTCTATGACACATGTTTACATGTTCCTCTTTAATTACAGTGGCAAACGCATTAATATGCTCTATAGTGGACTGGTGGGATTGCAATGTTTCCTAGTTGTCTGTGCATCTATTTGCATGCCATGTACGCTGGTTCTTAAGCTTCTCATCCTCTTCCATCAGTAACTGAAAATAAATCACTTGCCTACTGAGGAAAATGAAGAAATAATTTAACATGACCAGCTGTGCATGCTCTTAGAAGAAGGAATACAATTTGATTTTAGAGACACAGTTGTATGTCTCCAGGCTATTCACAAAGTTGAGCACTGTTTGGGCTGCATCTGACTTTGGACTTTGAGTCTAGCACATGCTTAGTTGACTAAGGCTACCTAGACCATGGTAATGGATGTGGGCGTCCACACCAAAAGCTTGAGAGGCGATATTCTACTGGCCTTTATGTTTGCAACATTTGCCACTTTGATGATGGCCATCCTTCAGATTACAGAAGGTTTCACTATCCTCCATGCAAATATGTGAACATGTTTGAAAATATTTTATAAATGCACTGGATTAAATTTCCTGCCATTGTCCTTCGAGAGCATCAGAAGTGAAACATATCAATAACTAGATTACTTCATATTTCCTCTCCTAAACCTAAATCTGTATTTACGTATGAAGTAAAACGTCAAAGTTAACCTCCTCCCCACTCTATCGAGATATGAAAAATAGACCAGGAAATTACAAATAATTGCCCAATATAGCTGAATTGGAAATGTTGTTCTACTCAATTAACTTTTCCTTGTTTGGTTGTCTTCTTTCAGAAACCTAGCCTTGGGTTATCCTTGATAACAGCTATCCTTATGTTAGATTTTATGTAGTGATTTTACGAGAAAAGCCACTGACAGGAGAAGGGTGAGAGACATGCTGTGCTCTTTGGTTGTTACAAAGCAATTTCATCTCACAAATACTTGATGTGTCATAAAATAGTAGCAAATTTTGCTTCTATAAAAAGAAAAGCATGTCCTCCAAGTGAGAACTAACCTCAGTTTAAAATACATTAAAGCAACACTACCAGCAGTCCTACTTTAAATTTAATTTATAGACTATTAAAACAAGTACTAAATACTGTACTGTATTTGGCTAAAGTGTGTTTTACATTAAAATGACAGTTCAAACACCAAAACTACTACATCTGAAGTCTTTGGCTGGCTGGAAAGTTCTCTTCAGCTGGCCTGTCAATAGTATAGTTCTAATTGTCCCTTGTTTAACGTTTTAAACCTCTTAAAGGGTTATTGCAAACCTTTTCCCATCTTTTTTTAAACGTATAAGACCTTACCAAATATGTCCACAAGGGCTTTTGGCCTAAAAGCTGTTAAAACAGGTTAAACCTACCTTCCACTCCTCTTCCACCATCAGCTCTGCCCTCTCATGGTCCAATCAAGTGCGTCTCATAGAGAAGCATTTGTTTGTGTCTTTTATCTGGCTCAGAGCATTCTGGGGAGGGAAGGAAGGGAAGGGGTGTACAGCGGATAGAGGGGATATAAAAAAACCCCACAAACAGGCAATGGAGGGAGGCTAGAGGGAGCGCATGGAGGGAGGGCAGAGCTATCCTTCTTTTGCAAGCAGTGCTCAGAGTGCTACCTCAAGGGAGGAGCTGACCATGTCTGTTGTCTTAAAGGAGCACCATAGGCTCAGGAACACAAACATGTATTCCTGACCCTATAGGGTTAAGACCTCCATCTAGCCACCCTGTCCCCCTTAAGCCTCTCTAATAATAGTAAAATCTTACTTGTATTCAAGCCTGAAGCTGTTACTCTGCATACTGTTTGCCTCAGAAAAACAATCTGTCTGCTGACATCATCAGAAGTGGTGGCCTGATCCAATCACAATGCTTCCCCATAGGATTGGCTGAGACTGACAAGAAGGCAGATCAGGGGCAGAACCAGCATGATTCAAACACAGCCCTGGCCCATCAGCATCTCCTCATAGAGATGAATTGGATCAATGCATCTCTATGAGGAATGTTCAATGTCTGCATGCAGAGGGAGGAGACACTGAATGTTTGGATGCATTTTAGGCAGCCATGACCCAGGAAGGATCTCTAACAGCCATCTAAGGAGTGGCCAGTGAAGTTATCACTAGGCTGTAATGTAAACACTGCATTTTCTCTGAAAAGACAGTGTTTACAGCAAAAAGCCTGAAGGTAATGATTCTACTCACCAGAACAAATTCAATAAGCTGTAGTTTTTCTGGTGACTATAGTGTCCCTTTAAATTTGTAATTCACTTTGAATTCTCACTATAGTAAATAACTCTGTATATGTAAACCTAAGTATGAATAAAGTGTTAAAAAGTGCAAAAAAGAAAACCCCAGTTTTGCTTAGTGGCACAGCGCACGCAGCTCATCGGTTAGTCTTGGGTTACTGAATATGACAAAGGAGAGCTACAGGTATCAGGAACTCTCTGGTGCAAGCAGGGAATTAGCAAACTCTAATAAACTTTCCATGTGGCATGGAAATGGCAGTAGGTGGATAAGAGGAGGATAGCCCTAAACATAAGCATATAGTAAACTATTGTTGCAGACTGGATAATATCCCCCCTATGACACAGTCTGAGGGGGAGTTACACCTCCGATTGCAGAGGGGTTAAACTCCATATGTGCAGCGTTTCACATACAAATTCCAGGCACCATGACTGCTTTAAAGGACCACTATAGGCACCCAGACCACTTCAGCTTAATGAAGTGGTCTGGGTGCCAGGTCCATCTAGGGTTAACCCTGCCTGCTGTAAACATAGCAGTTTCAGAGAAAAACATAGCTGTTTCAGAGAAACTGCTATGTTTACATATGGGTTAATCCAGCCTCTAGTGACTGTCTCATTGACAGCCGCTAGAGGCGCTTCCGCGCTTCTCACTGTGATTTTCAAAGTGAGAAGACACCAGCGTCCGTAGGAAAGTATTGAGAAATGCTTTCCTATGGACTGACTGAATGCGCGCGCGCATGCGCATTCGGCCGTGACGTCGGAAGGAGGAGGAGAGTCCTCAGCACCAAGGGAGCCTGTGCTGGAGAAAAGTATGATTTTAACCCCTACCTCCCCCTAGAGCCCGGCGGGAGGGGGGCCATGAGGGTGGGGGGGGACCTATTAACAATATAGTGCCAGGAAAATGAGTTTGTTTTCCTGGCACTATAGTGGTCCTTTAAATCACTGAGGTGGTCAAGATGCTTAGGGTAATCCTTTTATCAATGTTTTCTGATGGCCATCATTCCATTCACTTTGCAAAAAGACTAAGTAGAATTAGAAATACAAGCTGAAGACGCAAGCAAAGAACACAGTGATTAACAAAGCAATAATAATAATAATAATCAAATAATTTGACAATCTCCTTAAACATTACAGATGCCTGCATTGAGTTTGATACCTTATAACACTTGTTTAGTGTGATAAATTATAATCACTATATATAGCAAGCCATGTGCGATGTGCTTAATATAGTATTCCAGAATTATAGTTCTTACTTCATGATTGTTCTGTAGCTAAGGTACAGCAATTATCATAAGTGTGCACTAAATATAATATTGTATGACATACGTATTACTTTTTTCAAATAGCTCACCGTTTGTGCATATATAATTCTATAACCCAAAAGAAAGATTGTAAGACATGTTTGTTAGCTTCTGTCAACTTGCTTGAGTTTATTGTTCAGTTTTGATAGATATGGGCAGAATATAATTCCAAGAAGGACATATACAAATAATCCCAAACAAATACACATTGAATAATAAGTAGGATGGAGTTTAGGAACCAAGTAGCCAACTGTAAATAAATATCAGGATTGCATGAACAAACCTATTACAAAATTAGAACTTTTTTTGAGGCAATGTTCCTGTCTGAGAGCAAAAGAAAAAAGGATCAACAACACTTGTTATAGAATACTAATATAGCTTGATCTATGATATGTAAACCATTATGTATCATTATTAAAATCTGTTTATAGAAATGTATTTAAATATTACCTTCCTTAACCCATTAAGGACCAAACTTCTGGAATAAAAGGGAATCATGACATGTCACAGATGTCACGTGTCCTTAAGGGGTTAAAGGGGCTCTGTCACCATCTGGGGTTGTTACATAATTTTCAAAGCCCTCCACAGTCACATCGACATTGGGTGCCTGGCTTCAGCTGCCAGGAGCAAACGTCAGCACAAGAATACAACACTGAGATCTAAGGAGCACCACATGATCCTGATCGGATTTTCTTGACCCACTATAATTGTCACTATTTTTGTCCAATTTATACCATTCAGAGTTTGTGTAGAAATCCATGTGAATAATTTTATATTTGATTATTTTATTGCTGTTTGATCATTAGCATATAAACATTGTGATTTTTGCTATAATATTCTGAAATTTTGAATAAATCTTTCCAATAAATAGCAATTGAATTTAGAAATCTCCTCCTCTGTGTTTACCTTTATTCTGGAATTTAATGCAAACATCTTAGCTCCCTGTCAATCATAGTTATATAAGCTCTGCCCTTTGCACCTGTCAGTCAACGTGGGGAAAGCATAGAAAAAGAGGAAGACACCCAAGCAATGTTTATGTTTCTTCTCCAATGCAACTTGCGTCCTGGCTGTGCCTGGACTGTGATGCCAGTTGCTAAATTTGTAAAATGCAGGTACATTTAAAAAAAAGGGCCATCACGTGAAAAAAGGGTTAGTTCATGTTTTATGTGATTTTCAATGTTTTATTCAGTTGTGAGATTTCCAGAGAATTGAAAGTTCACTTTTAACAACTTTCCCGATGAATTTCCAGACCAGTGGTAGAACTACAGTAAAGAGAGTCCTGGTACAATAATTTTTTTTTAAAGTTGGGTATAGTGTCTGAGGACTTTAGGAAACCCAACCATTACAGAATGGACCATGGACACTTCAGTGTATGATAATCTGTATGTGCAGAATTTCATTCTGAAACACGGCACATACAGAGTTTAATCCCTCTGGCAGCCTCATTGTGGTCTCATCAGCCAAACAAGCAGTAGAGATCCAGGCTGGCTTATGTCAAGTCTGTGCAACTTACATTGAAAAGAATGTCAATCATTGGATGAAAGCTGTCATCTGACACTCTCAGTCTATGAACGGCGATGGCTGAGGCTTCTGCAGAAGCTGGAAATGTGTCTCTGGACAACCATGGGTCATCAAAGTCTGGCAAAGACCCAGGTAAAGGGACAAACCATTCTTAGGCGATTTTTCTCATTAGGGGAACTGGGCTAGGATGAGAATACCAGGTAATTTCTGTCACGGAGCAAGTTGTAAGTGCATTATTTTTGCTACACAGACTGCAAAATGTAAACTTTTAGAGCATGTGAAAACCTGAAAGGAACTGACCAGGCTGATATGCATTCTTTTTGCCAAGACTCACCTTTTGATTATCACCAGTGATGCAAGCCTTGTCACTCGTTTGTCTCATATAGGCCTGCTCAAACCTGTCTTGATTTTATTTTAATTTTCATTGATATTCATTGATATCAAGATATTTCAAATATACAATAGGGAAATACATTCCATAGAAGCGAAAGACATAATAATTGGGTCAATAGTTGGATAAAAGGTAACATCTTGGCACACTAATTATGAAGAAACATTTCCATAGGGTCTTGGAATATACCCATAAGCTCCAGAAAGTCTGGCGTATTTGTGATCATTTCCACTTATCCTCTTCCCCTCCTATGGGTTCTCACTAATATTTTATAGCTGCTCTCTGACCCTCCTTAAAAATGTTTTAAAAAGAGTATTTCATAGTGATAAAATCTTTATGATATACTCACAAAATTCCAACACAGTCAAAATAAATACTAAGACAAAGTAGGGTCTACTTATGCACTTTTCCTACACCTGATAACACTTGACAAAAGATGGAACTGCTGCCGTCAGGTTTTGTCATGTCTCTTGGGATCCTCCATAGACATTGGTTATATACTCTTGCGCATGTGCGAGAGTGCATGGGCTCCTGGCAGACAAAGTGCCAGGAACTGAAGAGGACCCACCAATCGAACATGGCTGCCGCTGTGAGGACTAGCTTCAGGTAAGTAAAACTAACCTTCTCATGCACCCCCAGGCCACTGCACTGTAGTGGCAAAGTCAGTATCAAAATATGCAAATACCCCAGAAGGTGACAAATCTGATTCAATTAATTACCGTTATTCTTAGTTATGGTATGCATACCAGAGTATGTACTATTCTGTTTCTACCATCAAACCCATTTCTTTTATATCCATTTTATAGAAGATGTGCAAGTAAGAACCAAAGTCCATTGAAATAGTAAGTGCATACCTCCCAACTTTGCCTTGGCTGGAATCGGGACAGGGCATGGGCCTCTCGAGGGGGTGTCAACCAATTACACAAATTGCATCACTGGTGATGCACCCAGAAAGTAGGAGGAACTACCCACTAAAAGCACTTATGGTGCCCAGAAGTATCCTTTAATGATGGATTCAGCTGGCCTCCAATCTAGAGCCTCACCAATTTGGACGTTGTTTTGGAGGATATTAGTGAAACTCTCACAAAGTTTTTGTTTCCAACTGTGTTGAAATGCTCAGAATGTATTTCCAGAATGTCGCTGTTTTTTTTTGTTTTTTTGTTTTGTTTTTATAAATGTTGATGAATTAATAATGCTGAGTGGGTTTAGGTTAGAGTTGGACTATATTTTGTTTATTACTCACAGCTATATTCTATCAGCTATTTGCATGGTTCCAAGTATAATTGATCGAGACTGCCTAGCAAATGTGACTCTACGTCTAGCAAATTAATAAAGTGTGTTGCAGAGGATTAACACTTAGCTTGCTTTTGGCAGCTAGAAGACAAACAGTTTTTACCATGTACCATCCTCATTTACGCCTGTTTTTCATGCACAAAGAAATATACTAAATCTTTTTTCTCAGCTGTACCCAGTGTGCATTTTGCTAACCTTGCTTAGCGAGTAGTGCAGGGGCAGTTATACAATTTCGGCTACCCCTGCAAAATAATTGCCATTTCTATTAGAATCTGAGTGATTAAGCACGATGAGCCTATTTAACGTGACATTAACCTAAATTAGCTTCCTCTTCCAGGTTTTCATATCAAGATTTCCTTTTATTTAACACTGCTTACTTAACATTTCCTCTTAATGTCATAATTTGGCAAAGGCAGTTGTTAGTGACCGTCACGGATAAACTCGGTGCTCGGCATTATATCAGTGTGAGCACTGGGCCAAATTATGCTCAAATTATTAAAAATTGCACAAACGGTATAACTTTTCATGCCTGTCAAAATCAGTGACATGCAAATTTTATGTTATATTTGTAACTATTGTATTTTGGTTGTTCTTTGATTTCACAATACCTTATTGCAATTTGCAATTTGCTACCACGTATGAATATGTTATTTAATTTGTTGTTCACCTTTTGCTTCAGTGAAGTTTGATACATATCTTTTTAAAACCCTGCCACATTACTGTTTTGTTAAAGGAACACTATAGCGCTAGGAATACAACTATGTATTCTTAACCCTATAGTTCCCTAGTCACTGTTTTCGTGACCGGTCCTTTGCTGCCAGGGTGATGGTATTTTGCTTACCTCTTTCCATCGCGGCGCAAAATGACAATTTATAAAGCTTCATGGTTAAAACAGAGGGCACTTGGCACCCAGAACATTTCATTGAGATGAAGTGGTCTGGGTACCTATAGTGTTCCCAAACCAGTGCTCATGCCCCCATACCAGTCCAGGATTTGGGCTTACCCAGTTGTGTTTAAACTGATTTTATAAAAAAAGAAAAAAATACCTTAGACACAACTAGATAATTCCGAAATCCTGCACTGGTGGGGCGTGGGGACTGCTTTGGAATGACTGCTTTGAGGAATGCTTGTATAAATTGTATATTTAAAACGTGTAAAATATAATTGGCCCTGAATGCTGCGGCCTTTTATTTTAAAACTTAATTCACTTTTTTTATTAGCATCCCTAATTAAAACAGAAATGTAGTAAGTGTGACATGTTATTTAAACTTTACATTATAGTTTATGGGATAATATGCTCTCTGTTAGCGTGTTCCATTCGTACACTGTCTGGATTAAAAGAAACCAATTAAATAAGCACAGTGGGAACCACTACTGTGACTATTAACTGACTTCCCTAATTCTGATGGCATATGGGATAGCGTCATGTGGCACTTTAAGCTAACAACATGTGGCATTTGTATCTTGGAGACAGAAAATAGACAAAGCAGCACTGAAAAAGCTAAGGCAGAGATTTTGTTCTATGTGTTTCATATCGAAATAAGCTCTGCTCAAACTTCCACTACTCATAGGAGGCAGCAATGGCTATAGTGTTCTTCAGCCTAAATATATAAACAAAACTAAACAAGTGTTACTTGCGCACAAATCACAAATCCCAATGCACATTTTAGTACAACTGCATTGGGCATTGAAATGTAAGCTCCCCTGCCACCTTCAAGGCAAGCCTCTGAGGTAAGTAGTACAGTAACAATTCACTTTGCTGCTTTCGGCTAAAAGGCAGTTTCTAAAATGAGACAGAATGGGGCATTCTTATCAATCCCTACAAACTAATTAACACTTGATTAGACACACTTGGGGTGGGAGGTAGCACTGTAACATGGTTGTGTAATACAATATCGAATTAAAAGACACATAAATAAGTCCTCAGCTCAAACTTCCACCAATCTTGGGAGGTAGCAATTATGTCATATTATGTGTATGTGCCAGTGTGTGTATCTGAGTGTATGTGCCTGTGTGTGTCTGTATGTCAGTGTGTATATCTGAGTGTATGTGTGTCAGTGTGTGTATCTGAGTGGTTATGCCAGTGTGTGTATCTAAATGTGTCAGTGTGTATCTGAGTGTATGTGTGAGTGTGTGTATCTGTGTGTATGTGTCAGTGTGTGTATCTGTGTGTGTATCTGAGTGTATGTGCCAGTGCATGTTTGAGTGTGTGTATCTGACTGTAATTTCCAGTGTGTGTATCTGAGTGTCAGTGTGTATATCTGAGTGTATATATCAGTGTGTGTATCTCTGTGTGTGTAAATCTGAGTGTATGTGCCAGTCAGTGGCGGATCCAGAGCCTGTATGTGTGTGTGGGAGGCAGTGTGTGTATGGGGAGCACTGTATGTGTGTGTGTGGGGCAGTGTGTGCATGGGGAGCACTGTATGTGTGTGTGTGGGGCAGTGTGTGTATGGGGGGCACTGTATGTGTGTGTGTGGGGTAGTGTGTGTATGGGGGGCACTGTATGTTTGTGTGGGGGCAGTGTGTGTATGGGGGGCATTGTATGTGTGTGTGTGTGTGGGTCAGTGTGTGTATGGGGGCACTGTATGTGTGTGTGGGGGGCAATGTGTCTATGGGTGTGCAGTGTGTGTATGGGGGGTAAGGTGGGTAGAGAGACTTTTTAATAACAAAATTTTTTAATTTTAATTTAAAAAATATATATATTTATGTCCCCCCTCCCTTCTTACCTTTATTGAGGAGGAGGGGGGACATATTTCGATCCCTGGTGGTCCGTGGGGATTCCCTGGTGGTCCCAGTGGTTAGAGTGAACTCTAGCCCGTAGCTCCAGGGCTAGAGTTCACTCTCGCGAGATTTGGAGCGTTGCCGTGGTAACCGCGGCAACGCTCCATGCTCATGAGAGAAGGACCCAGAGGAGCTGCAGGTAAGAGCTCCCGGGTCCTCTCTCCCTCCCTCCCCCCGCCGGTTGCCAGCACGGTGCCTGCGGACTGGGGAGGGAGATCTCTGATTTCCCTCCCCGGTCCGCAGGCACATTGCAGGGCTGGCACTTGGACAATGCCAGCCCTGCATTAGCCGGCAGGGGAGAATCTCGGGGGCAGCAATTGCCCCGTTGCCCACCCCCCCGATCCGCCACTGGTGCCAGTGTGTGTCTCTGAGTGTCAGAGTGTGTGTATGGGTGCCAGTGTGTATCTGAGTGTATGTGCCAGTGTGTGTTTCAATGTGTGTATCTATCTGTCAGTGTATCCCCATGCACATTTTAGTACAACTGCATTGGGCATTGAAATGTAAGCTCCCCTGCCACCTTCAAGGCAAGCCTCTGAGGTAAGTAGTACAGTAACAATTCACTTTGCTGCTTTCGGCTAAAAGGCTAAAAGCCAGTACGTGTGTCTGTGTCTGTCTGTATTTGTGTGTTGGGTGGTGAAAAGGGGTTGAACGCATGGGGGGAGGGGGTAGTATCTTGTTAAGCCTCCTCCCTGAGGCTTGCATGTTGGGATGTCTGTAGTTCTCGATAGCCCAAAGTAATTGTAAAATGTGTGCGATTGGCCTACCCCTTTTCAAGATACATTTACTGTGATTAGCTTAAATTGTTAAGTTCTCTTTTACACTCTTACACCCCAAAGATGAGTTGCCTCCTGAAAAGAATGGACATTAGAATTAAAAATATGGTCAGAAGGATTTGAAACTGTGCATTTTAAAGATGTGGGTAGGCTTTGGGCTATATTTTATCCAATACGATCTTGAGATTGTATATTAGTAGGAGCACACAGTAACCAGCATCAATGGTTCAATGGAACAAAATTGTAAATAAATGCCATTATGAAGATTCTGCTTAATTTTCCTGGAGTTTGAACTGCCAAAAAAGCAATACAGCAAATATAATTGCATATCTGTGAAACAGTAAATTATAACGCACACAGTAAATATTGCTTGCACAAAATAGCAAGTTCAAAAAAGCATTACCTTGGACTGTAACATCAGAACACCCAATCAGCTAAAATATTTCCAGCTTATAAATCTATTTACAAGGCTATAAAGTTTACTAACTCACTATTTGATCAGTAAATTATGTCTAGCGCCAAATGCAAAAAAAAAAAAGTATTTTTTTGTGCTCACCTCCTGCGGATTACAGAATAAAACTACTTTTTGATAGTATTCTCACAGTATTCCCATTTTTATAGAATTTTAAATTAATGCTAAGGATTCACTGCAACTATTTTTCAGGCATACATTTTTACAGTGCCTGAGAGATTTTAATGCTTGTATGAATAGTAGAATTGTATAATAAAATGGACAGTGACCGCACACAAGAGAAATTAAAATACCAGACAGCTAGAAAATTGTCCTTGTCCACAGAAGACGAGCAGGCCACAGACTTTATGCAGTACGTATGTTATAACATCATAATAAAGTTCATTAGCTAATTTTACTCTGTTTTTTTTCTTTCATTTTATTTTTGTAGTGATTTACTTAATTACTGTTATATATATTTATTAAAACTATGCATAATAAAAATCCAAATGAATATGTTAGCCCAGGCATTCTGATTCTTGATTTGAGTGCAACTAAATCCTTTCTTTGTGTTATATCAAAGCTATTCTCTTAGGGCCCCTGAAAGCTAAGATGCCCTTGAAACAGTGATATTAGTCTTCTCTCTCTCATATATTCCTCATGTCTTGCAACGGTCCTGCATTCCCTGGGAAATTTCCGATTTGGATTCCTGCCCACTTTTGATCTCTAGTGTCGCACTTCTTATGACACCAGAGTTTCCAGTCTTTGGTACCCTGAAAGCATAAAGCGGGTGTATCATCAGATGGTGTTGTGCTATACAAAGTGCATTCAGAGATTTCAACCATTGTAAGTGCAAATTTACAGCTGTCTGCCATACGATGAGGGTGTAAGCTGTCACACCCTTTTTGGATAGGATACACCCTTTTCATGGCAGACCACCAGCAAAGGTGTGTCACCATAAGTGCAGTTACACATTACATTTTTGTGGTTCTAAAATTGGGATGTTTGTAAATGGTACAGGGGTGGGCTGGCCTATAGGGGGTGTCTCAGGTAACATGGCTAAAGGGGCTATCCCAGGTGAAAAGCATGTGTGTGTTAAGCTGAGTGTTCGGCCAGCCCTACTCGTGGCTGTACGGGTGGAGAGCACCATTAGAGTATTCTGTTCATGGCTCATTTTCCAAAGTTCAGTTTTTGCAGTTCGAACACATCAAATGGTATGCTCATGCCCCACTTTCTGTGCACTTGGTCTCTTGTTCACAAATGTGAGACACCAGAAAGCAAAGCGAGGATGGTGTGACAGTGCTTCAAATTAATGGCTGCCCTTGAATAAAAAAATAAAATAAACAATTAAGGGCTGTCACACCGAACCTGTGATTGTTGGGACATACACAGGGGGTTATGTTTAAAAAGCAATTTTGTGGGCGACTGTCAAACATAGAGCTATCACCAAGGAAACCAGTAGAATGTTATTGCAGTTTTAACTACTTTTAGAACACACCCCTCTTGAATGTCTGTTTTTTGGATTAACAGTAACATTTAAAGTAAACTTGCATTTTCTCGTTTTCGTGGGTCTTACTATTACTATGTAACACCCACCTCTGGTCGGTCCTCAGCTCCTCCTCTGCTCCTCTTTTATTTGCCATCCTTCTAAATGTCTCCAAGCTGAGAAGCTAGCCTCATTGCCAGCATGGCGTTATCTAAATGGAGTAATGTTAGTCGCTTCGTTCCTATACACTCTAGCCAGTGCTAGTAGTCAGCGCTGCGGTTGCTATGCTTGGGAAAAGAAAAGAACCTCCAATGGGAGGTCTTTTCTTCTCTCCCCTGTCAGTCAAACCATTGGCAAAGAGTCTATGCCAAACATTTGACTGAGATGTGATAGAAAAAAAAACTATTTTTAAATAGGTTTTGCTCCCACAGAATGCATTTGCTACCGAAAGTGCTATCAAAATGTATTGCCAGAATCTTATGCTTTTTCTTTTTATATATATATCCAAATCTTTATTTTCTTTTTCCTTCCATATATAGAAACAAATATGGAGACATAAAACAAATACAAAACATGCAGAACATGCAGAGCATGACTTAATGAATGCTTTTTCCCAGTTATAAAAAAAATAAAAAAAAATGATAATAGGTATCAAAAGGTTTATGTCACTTTAGAAATCTCTAAAACATAAAGAAATGATCGTTTAGCTCAGGGATATAACAGCATTTATATTTTAAGCACATTTAGGGATGTATCAGGTTAAAAACAAAAAGAAACCATTTCTGGTAAATAATATTGGTGGACCGATGGTAGAGGGAGATATTAATGGTGTGGGGTTCCCAGGGATCCCATATATCATTATAGCGCTGAATTGACTTTGTATCTCTCTAGAAAAAATATTTTTCAGTGTCACATTGGAGATTTATTTGAGTTAGTATTTCTGCCCACGTTGGGGTAGCTGGTATCTCCAGTATCTGCTCCAGTATCTGGTTAGACAGATTTTTACTGCTGCAAAGATATTAATGCATAGGTATTTCTTATACTTGTCTGATACCGTAAGATCTATGTGGAATAGGAAAGCCTGAGGAGTTAGCCTATACTGTGCAGAAAAAAAGATCTCTAATCTGTGGCTCTAAATATCCTTTGAGGGAGGTGAGTCCAGGGCAATCCCCACCAGATATGTACATGAGAACCAATGGCTTTTTGTCATTTCCAGCATTGATTCGCTTGAGTAGGATACATTTTTGAAAGACGAGAAGGGACTATATGCCACCTTTGGACTACTTTTAAATATTGCTCATGTAGGTTGATGCAATGCATGGCCTTCCTAGTTAGGCACCATGCGTAGTACCAAATCTGTAATGGTGAGGAGAAACCTAGTCCTACCTCCCAGCTGGAAATAGCTTTCGATTTATTTGAAATATAAAGTTTAACTAGAAAATTACCTATTGTAGCAACTATTTTTGAAGTAATTTGTAGGTTATGTATAATGTCTATTATATCAGAATCTGAGGATAAGTCTGAAGGGAGAAGGTTTTTTGTCCTGATATAATGAAATAGCTCACTAGATGATAAGTTGTATTTGGTTTGTAGAACAGCAAAATAGTTTAACACTCCCGTGTTATAGATATCTGATATTGTTTTTATATCATAAGATAGCCATTGGGAAAAAATATTTAGATTTTCCAAGTATAATGATAACACTATAATGGGACTTATTCTCGTAGATAGTTTTCCATTTTCAAAAGAGCATAAGTACAAAAGTGAGTACAGGTATCCTTTGAATCTGTGGATGCTGGTAATGCCATATCAACATGCACATCTATGCCATGTCCAGAGATATATATTGCCTTTCCTCGTTTAACAAATTAATTCAACTTCTCAATAAGCTATATTGATGGTATTCAATCTCCTTCTTCTAAAACTGTTCAGATTACATTGGTGTTCTGTAGTAGATCATAATTGTAATTCATATATCTTTGTAAGGTGGGTGTGAAATTCAGAGAATGTCTCTGCTCAGGACTAGCCGCAAAACGACGCTCTGTTGGTATGTCTTGTATCCAGCATCACCACCTTATTCTC
The DNA here is from genome assembly GCA_933207985.1 of Pelobates cultripes. Classification (NCBI taxonomy): domain Eukaryota; kingdom Metazoa; phylum Chordata; class Amphibia; order Anura; family Pelobatidae; genus Pelobates; species Pelobates cultripes. The sequence goes on from OW240921.1 coordinate 41,824,264, forward strand.
CCTGTGGTGTTATACTTGCCCTTTGCTTCATAGATTAAACTAGGCTGGCATAAAAATGAATGTCTGACAAGTTTAGAGTTATGATTCTGTCCTTTGCCCAGGTACAGTATCTTTATGACAGCCCTCTTCCTTTCTCAAGGGGGCCATAGATATAGTATCATAGTGCAGTTATCCCACAGCCAAATGCAGATACAAGAAAATGGAATCCTCAAGGTCACTTCGTGAATGATTATTCCTGTGGGAATGGGGGATTGTTGTGCAAAGAAGCCAGTATGCACATTGCCAATTTTCAGGCTCCCTTCTATTCTCTGGTTTTGTTTCTTCTCTTTCATCTTTAATGTTTTATATTTTTTTTATCTATTAAAATGCCCTTGCAAAGATAAGATATTTTAGCAAAGAAGGATGCTGAGTTTAACACTGCAGTATGCACACTGCTTGCAATTTTTAATATCTGGACCATCTCTTTTGTTTGAATTTCTATGGGTTCTGTAAGTGCACAGATAATAAATCTGATGATACTTACAGATTATAATCTAGTTTTGCAAATGACATATGTACTTCCATAATCTTTCCTTTTATGTTCACTGGAACTAAACAATGTATACAGCAATTATTCTCTGTATGCAAAATTTTTAAATGCAAGGTATAATATTAGGTTCATTATGCATCTATTCAAAAACAGGACTATACATAGGACAAGGGGTCACGTGTTTAGACTTGAAGAAAAAAAATTAGGCTAAGTCAAAGGAAAAGTTATTCTACAGTAAGAGTAATAAGAATGTGGAATTTTCTGCCTGAAGAGGTGGTTTTATCAGAGCATGTAAAGATATTTAAACAGCAACTGGATGCATACTTGCAAAAACATAATATTTGACTGCTGTTCTGGGTCAAAAATTTGTTTTTTTTCTAGTTTTTTGTAAAATTGGAAGTTCTTCAAACTGGCTTTTTGCCTTCTTTTGGATCAACAGCAAAAATATATGTGATAAAGGCTGAACTTGATTATTATTATTTATATAGCACCAACAAATTCTGAAGCGCTGTACAATGAGTTAACTAACAAACACGTAATTGTAACCAGATGAGTTGGACACACAGGAACAGAGGGGTTGAGGGCCCTGCTCAATGTGCTTACATGCTAGAGGGAGTGCGGGCAAGCGACAGAATAGGTACGGGTAGAAAAGTAGATTGGTTGAATAGTATTCACTGAAGACTTAGTGGTTTGTTTTGTTTTTCAAGTTTTTCACAACTTCATAGTGACAAATGCTGAAAATATTGTTTTAATTTTGTAGTGGGTCGCCACTATTTCACGGCTGTTAACAGTTCTGTACCCTCTACAGCTGGTTTACCAGTCAAGTCACTCTGGCAGCACTCAGGATTTTTATCGAGGGTCCTTAAGGCCCAGTACTCCTGTATTGCGCTGTCTTTTAGTTTGTTTCTTGTTATCTTTATTCCATATTTCACCTGGTTTGTATTTCATTGCTTCAATATTTTGATGTGCCCGACCCATCAAGATCCTCCTGTTTATCAGTTACTCTGTACTCTTTGACCTTGACATGTTTCTGACTACTCTGTGTGACGCATTTCACCTTTCTATAGGTGCCAAATTATGGACTATAATCCTGATAGGAGACAAACAGCGCTATTTACTAAACTGAGGCCAGAGTAGCTTAGGCATGTGCATGGGGAAAATTTTCGGTTCAGTTCCGCATTCAGAAATTCGTGACTTCCGCAATTCGGCACTTCAACACTTCGGAACTTCTGCAACTTCGGAACTTCGGCACTTAAGCACTTAAGAACTTCGGCCACTTCGGCACTTCGACACTTTGGAACTTCGGAATTTCAGAACTTTGGCATATTGGCATTTCGGGGCTTCGGCACTTCTCTTGCAGCCGTTTAGTAGATAACTCCCTAATTCCCACGGTATTAGGGAGTTATCTACCAAAAGTCTGAAAGACCTAAATTGGTCTTTCAGCCAAATTTACTAATACTAAGTAAAAATTACTTAGTATTAGTAAATTTTGCCCGCACTTCAGGTCTTTCAGCCTTTTAGTAGATAACTCCCTAATACCGTGGGAATTAGGGAGTTATCTACTAAACAGCTGCAAGAAAATGTATTAGTAAATTTTGCCCGCACTTCAGGTCTTTCAGCCTTTTAGTAGATAACTCCCTAATACTGTGGGAATTAGGGAGTTATCTACGTATTCATTCCTGTCATTACACTGACTGGCCAAGTAACTTACATTTTATGTGAATGTGTGTTACTTGATTGTTGTAAGTGTTGCAATTGCTTACAGCTGAATCCTGGCTATGTTTGTATACTTTTTATTTAAAATTGTATACAGTGTAACATTCTTCTTCTTTCACTGGGTAAGTATATTTAGGCAATACTGTGCTTCGGAACTTCGGCACTTTGACACCTCGGAACTTCGGCACTTCTGCAATTCGGCACTTTGGCACTACTGCACTTCGGAAATTCAGTAATTTCGGCACATCGGGACTTTGACAATTCGGCACTTCGGCAATTCAGCTATTCGGACATTCGAAACTAATTGCACATGTCTATTGTAGCTGAACTAAAAGCATAGCTGACTACTAGAGAATGTTTTCAGTTTGGTTATTTTAATCTTAAAGGTATACTATATGCACCTAGACCACTTCAGCTCACTATAGGGAGCTATAGTGCCAGGAAAACATCTTTGTTTTCCTGGCACTAAAGTTTCCCTTTAAATTTGAAAATCACTTTTAATTCTCACTTTAGTAAAAAACTGTTAGTTTACACTCTTTATGCTAGACTCAGCATTCGCCTTGACATCTGCTAAGTTAGTGTTGAGGAAAGGTTGAGTGTGGAGCTGGAGTGATTTTGTAATTGTTTGCAAATTCACTCCATTGCAACTTAATGGAGTTCATAAGGACAACTAGTCTACAGCAGAAGGTGTAAAGTTCTAATTTAAAAAAATATTCTTAATTTAAATGTGTGGTCTACACGTCATCAGACATTATTGTTTAGAAGTGATAAAAAAGATTTACCAAGTTGCCTAAGGGTACAAAAATAAATTATGTAAATTGTCTTTTACCTGATATGTGCAAGTTGTTGCTGTGTATATTTAGTGAATATTTAACCTTATGATCATTGTTTCTGAAGGCTGTCTATGGCCCAGACTGAATATTATTAATTAGCTTCCAGTTCCTACGCGTAATTGTTACCGCATTTTTTCACACTCACAATTGTAACATGTCTGTGGGCATTTATTAATAGTAGTATTAATAAAGTTACAGAGCAACAGAAACCAAATAAACTACTTATTGAAAATATTTTTTACTCAACAATAATGTTAAAAATACATTGTGATTTAATTGAAAGGACCACTATATGCACCCAGACCAGTGGTGTATTTAGGATTTGTGCTGCCCTAGGCAGGACGGTGCTCGGCAAACCTCCCCCCCCCTGCAAAGTGCCACCCAAGGCAGATGCCACTGACAGCCACAAGAGGCCACTTCCATGATTCTCACTGTGAAAATCACAGAGAGAAGACGCTGACATCCATATGCTTTCCTATGGGCCGTTTGAATGCGCACACAGCTCTTGCTGTGCAAGAGCATTCGGCGCTGACTTCGGCAGGAGCAGGAGAGTTCCCCAGCTCCGAGGGAGCCCGGCGCTGGAGAAAGGTAAGTGGCTAAAGGGGGGCCATGAGGGTGGGGGTGACCTAAAGACTACATAGTGCCAAGAAAACAAGTTTGTTTTTCTGGCACTATAGTGGCCATTAACCAATTTTCCCATTATTCTATATTAAAACCTAAAGCTGAACTGTAACTTAATTTTTTTTTTCAATTTTATGTTTAGTTATCCCTATATTTAACATACATGAATTAGTGAGGTGTGAATATATAAAGTTAAAGGAACACTATAGTCACCAAAACAACTTGTGTAGCTTATGCCCCTGCAGTCTCCTTGTTCATTTTTTTTTGCAGCCCTAGTCACTCCACCCTGCATGTGACTTACACAGCCTTCCTAACCACTTCCTGTAAAGAGTCATCTAATGTTTAAACTTCCTTTATTTCAAATTCTGTTTAATCTAAAATGTCTTATCTCCTGCATTGTTAATAACTTGCTAGACCTTGCAGAAGCCTCCTATATGTAATTAAAGTTCAATTTACCGAGCAGGAGATAAACATTTTTAAAGTTATTTAACATCTGACTGAAAATGAAACCATTTTGTTTTTATGCAGGTTATGTCAGTCACATCCAGGGAAGGTATGACTAGGGTTGCATAAACAGAAACAAAAGTGATCTAACTCCTAAATGGCTGTGAGTTGAGCAGTGAGCCTTCAGAGGCATGATCTATACATCAAAATGCTTCACTAAGCTAAAGTTGTGTTGGTGACTATAGTGTCCCTTTAAATATAAGAAATCCACATCTCTTTATATTGCAACTAGTCACCTCCATTCTCCCTCCCTGTCACATTGTTATAAGCTCTGTTCTATGCACCTGCCAGTCATCATAGATAAAGCATACAAAGACAATGGATTATTAGCATTTATATAACATGTTACAATTATACACATAGGATATAAAATAACAAGTACTGACATACAGTGTAATTTGAACAGAAACACGCATTGAAGAGGACCCTGCTTACATGGGTTTACAATCTAGAAGAAATGAAACAATGTTTCTATTTTCACTCTTCATTAGCAACATGTACCCTGACTTCACCTTGTCTGAACTGGATTAATAAATCATTTCCTGAACTTTGATGTACATTTAAAAAAAACATAGCATCCGACAAAAAAAAGCAAACAAACAAAAAACAAGCATTCGTATATGTGATGTATACCAAAACAAGCATTGGTATATGTGATGTATCAATGTTTTATTCAATTCACTGAGACAGCAGAATATATGTGTTGGCAATTGTCCACTTCACGTGGCAGATGAGATCATTTCTATGATTTGTCTACCGATTTCTAATTCGGTTTCTTCAAGTCATGGAAAATGTAGCATCTTCTTTAAAAAATAAAATAAAAACACTTATAATAATAAAAAAAATATTAAGAACCATTTGGGAATTTAAATTGAATTCAAAATTCTAAGCCAAATTAGCGAGAAAAAAAAAATCCAAGCCAGCTATGTTTACAGTTCTATAGGGTTAGTCACTAGTGATGTCCCGAACGGTTCGCCGCGAACGGTTCGCCGCGGACTCATCATTGAGTAAACTTTGACCCTGTACCTCACAGTTAGCAGACACATTCCAGCCAATCAGCAGCAGACCCTCCCTCCCACCTCCTGGACAGCTCACTAAGAATGCAGCTTCACAATGAATGTAAAATGGATGCTGTCCAGGAGGTGGGAGGGAGGGTCTGCTGCTGATTGCCTGGAATGTGTCTGCTGACTGTGAGGTACAGGGTCAAAGTTTACTCAATGATGAGTCCGCAGCGAACCGTTCGTGGCGAACCGTTCGCGAACCGTTCGGCGAACTGTTCGGCGAACCGTTCGGGACATCACTATTAGTCACAAAAGTGAAAAGTCAGTGTGAATTCTCAGTTTCAATTCAGCTACTGTGGCCTTAAATTTGAAATTTACTTTGAATTCACATGGAATTCTTACACTAGTAAAAAACCATGCTGGTATTGTAGTCGAAAACTTCAAATTTTATTTGAATTCTCAACAGTTCACATATTAATGGATAACCTTGACAGTGTTAAAATTCAGGTAAAAAAAACGCTACTCTTAGCATAGTATAAACATGGTAAAAATAAATATAATCTTTGGCTAATTTCCTGTATTTTACTAGATAAAGAAAATGAAGTACTGTGTCTGTGTAGAGATGTGTAATATTTTCACAATTTGCTAAATCGTAGTTTTCGAGCTAAATCCCCCGAAGAAAATTAGCTGCTGCTTTCATATGCGACCTCTGTGTTACAGCTTCAGTAGCAATCTTTCTCTCATGCAGCTTCAAAGACTTTTTTGTTTTAATACCTGAGGGTCCATCTTCTAAATTCTGTTCCAGTTTACAAAAAAGGAGAAGAACCTTTAGTGATTACCAGCCTACACTGGGTAGATAAGGCAACCAAAAGAAAGGAGATATGATCACAGCATTAAATGATATACATGTATCTAGGAGACCGTTAGTTGTTAGGTCATATGGAATTTGTTGAAAGGAAAAAAAAATACAATTAGAAGACTCATTATAGATGCGTGTGAATGTTTTAAAATGTGAACATTGTTTTAAAAATTTTTAGCCACTATATTAGCAAATCAGTAAATCAGTTAAATGATGGGTAGTACATTTTTTGTGTAATTGATATTTGCGGATGTCTTCCACTATCTACATGTAGACTGTCCGAGTAATTATTCATGTTTTATTTTTATCTTTTTATTTGTATCTTCTATTCTTATTATTTGGCTATTAAAGCTGCACCTCTGCTTTCTATCATATCCCCCAAGATTTCGAGAGGCCCACACTAAAGTATATTAAAAGATATTTATTACTTCTTTAAAAACCACAAAAGATCCAATACGTTTCTCTTTATCTAGAGGACTTCATCAGGGTCCAAGGGGATTTTAAAAATTCTGATTTAAAAAAAGGTAATAAATATATTTTAAAATACTTTATTGTGGCTCTCCGATGAAGTCTCTACTTAAACAACTGAAGCTCCAAGTCCATTAAGTACTGGGGTTTGGAAGCCCCCCAGAATATAAAATTGGATATTTGTTTCTCTGCTTTATATTGCAAAATCCTACACTATTTCATTTTTAAAGCAATATTCACCTTTACAGACGTAAGCTGCATTTCTTTCTAGGGACAGTGGTTGGGGTTCTCTCTTGTAAAACAGAATACAGTGGTCATTTTATGGGGATCTCAAAGACAAGTGTCCTGCTTTTTGATGTGGATTATTAACCGGTGGCTTTATTAGAGTTGCTTTTGGCTACCACTTTACTCCCTTTTGGTATGACACAAGTGGATTGGCAAACTGCTGGGTTTCATAGCTAAAATCAGGTTGATACCATTGGAGGCTCGGCATGTATCCAATTATCATATAGTATAACAAATTCCTTACAATGTCATGAAAGGTTCTGGGTGAACTGTGACCATGTTGACCACATGCTTTCTGGTGATCAGTAGTTCCCCCACAGATAAATGGATAGGTAGGGGGTAGCAGTGGTCCAGCAGCTGTCAACTGCTAGGGGTGACAAGCAGTTTCCAGATCTATAAAGGTAATTTTCTTTGCCCAACATGGAATTGTTTACCTATTTATGGATAAAAAACATACTGAACTCACAGAGAGCAGGGATAGTGGAGCCTGAGCGAATGTCTGCATTCCATAAATTGTACCTAAGAGTTCTTGGTCCTGTCAAAGCTATGTCACACTGCTACAAGGCTCTTGCATGGCTTGACTTACTGGGAAAATTACCTTATATGCTGGTGGGAGGAGGACCTGGGAAGATCATTCTTTCCAGGCTATAAGCTATAAGCTATCTCCTACATCAAAGGTGTCTCTTGTAATATTAAACACTGTGAAACTCACCGCCAACTACTTATGCGGTGGTACATGGTGCCCCAACCACTAGCTCATATTTTTACTGGTTCCTCTCCCAACTGTTGGCGGTTTCAACAAGAGAGTGGAAGCCTGTTACACATCTTCTGGCCCTGCAGCCACTTAAAAAAATATTCTAAAGCTGATTCAGTCTCTCATTTGCAGAGTGATTGGAGTCTCATTGCCCTTGGAACCAGAAATATTTGTGTTAGATGTGTTCCCAAAATCTCTACATGGTCTACAGAGAAAGTTAGTCATGCATATTTTAGTGGCAGCCAGATTGAGCATCGGTAGAAAGTGGAAGCAGTTGGCACCCCTCGGGATTCCACGGTTATAGCCAATTTAACCGCAACTAAACTATATGAGGAAATGTCACATAGTATAACAAATTCCTTACCATGTTATGAAAGGTTCTGGGCGAACTGTGACCATGTTGACCACATGCTTTCTGGTGATCAGTAGTTCCCCACAGATAATTGGATAGGTGTGGAAAAGGAATCCTTGCTAAACTGATGCATAGCGGGCAGGTATTGTAGGGGGAGGGGGGGCGGGGAATTCTGTCAATAACATTGCCCGGTAAAATGTTGAATGTGTGCTGTGATGTACTGTGATGCTGATGTTAGCATTGTGATGTTATTATTATCTTATGTTATTTTACTTTGTCATTCTCCTTTCTGTACTTGACAATGTCAATAAAAAATCAGACATTAGAAAAAAGAAATGCTTTTGGATATTATCCCATCAATAACAAGGGTTCGACAAAACAAATTGATATTGTGACAGCCAAGAAGATCTCTTTCATGAAGAGATTAAATACAACTCGTAACTAATGAAGAATGAATGAAGATCACAATAAATGTAGTTTGAGCCATGACTTGTGTATCTGCTCATTTTGGGCATTGCCAGTGATGCAAGTGGTACTGGCACAACTTTATGTCCACCCATCCCATTCTTTTTAAATCTTCAAATGATCAATTCACTAGCAAAAAAGCAAGTGAATGATAATTTGCAAAAATGCATCCTGTCGGATGCATTCAGCTCGGAATTTTGGCAAAACCGGTGATTTGTCATTCCTTCGAATGCTATTCTTTGAGGGTATCCGAAATATGACCAGAATTTGACTTTAGTAAATCTACAAAATGCCAATGTGGTTAGAATTCAGTTGTTTTGACTTTGACTTGAGCTTGTCTATCTGGACAAAATAGAGTGTTTAGTGAAAAACCCCCGAATGTCTTGTTTCCACTTAAAATAGCAAATAGAAATGTGGAAGAAAAAAAAAACCCAAAATAGTTCAAATAATACATAACAGCTTGTATTTCTTTGCTTGTAAGCAAGAAACAGAAGGAATTGTTATCAATGTGATATGAATGTTTTACATGACAAATGTACGTTTTAAATCAATCTTCTACACAGAGTACTTCATTTTAGAAATAACTGATAGGATATAACCATCTGTGCTCAACATTAAATCCTTAAGGATGGAGGCAATTGTCTGCCTAGAATTTGTTCTGTTTGTTCCAACATAATTTAAGGGTTTCTCCTTAAGTGAACCCATACATATCATATATTGCTTAATTTAAAGGACAGACACAACATTCTTTTAATATCCTAAATGTATACCCAGCACAACATCAAGAATGAAGACAATTTTAAAAATGAGAAAAAAAAAATAAAACTTTTTTCACAGTTTTGTTTATAAGTTTTGCACATCAAGTGCAACTAAGGAAAAAGAACTTAAATAAGATTTACGTATCAGTCTTGATTGTTAAATGCCTCGTATGCCTATGATCTAAATTAATTAACACTAACCCTTTGAGCACTGCAAATTAGGGATCGACCGATCTGTGAACGGTCAGCTGATAGCCGATAACTTACCGAAACCAACATTTACCATTTTGAAAAAAATAAACCATTTCTACACAAATCTACGGTTAACTGAACATGTTTATTATTTATTTATTATTTTTGCAAATCTTTTTTTTTTTATTAAGGTAAATGCACAAAAATACATACCAGTCAGAATTTATGTTTTCAAGCATATATATGTGAATGCACTAGAGTATTTGATTAGTGAATGCAGTTTGTGTGTGTTTGTGTAGTGGATGCAGTGTGTGTTTGTGTAATGTGTGTATAGTGAATGCAGTGTGTGTTTGTGTAGTGTGTATATCATGAATGCAGTGTGTGTGTGTGTAGTGTGTGTATAGTGAATGCAGTGTGTGTTTGTGTAGTGTGTATATCATGAATGCAGTGTGTGTGTGTGTAGTGTGTGTATAGTGAATGCAGTGTGTGTTTGTGTAGTGTGTATATAATGAATGCAGTGTGTGTGTAGTGTGTGTATAGTGAATGCAGTGGGTGTTTGTGTAGTGTGTATATAATGAATGCAGTGTGTGTGTGTGTGTGTAGTGTGTGTGTATAGTGAATGCAGTGTGTTTGTGTAGTGTGTATATAATGAATGCAGTGTGTGTGTGTAGTGTGTGTATAGTGAATTCTCCCTGTATAGTGCTGCTCTCTATATAATAAAGGTCTATGTGTGTATAATATACAGGGAGCACTGACTGCCCAAGGATATTATACACACAGACCTGTATTATACAGAGAGCAGCACTATACAGGGAGCACTGACTGCCCCAGGATATCATACACACAGACCTGTATTATAAGGAGAGCAACACTATACAGGGAGCACTGACTGTCCCAGGATATTATATACTCAGACCTGTATTATACAGAAAGCAGCACTATACAGGGAGCACTGACTGTACCAGGATATTATGCACACAGAACTGTATTATCGATAAATTATTGATAACATTAAGTTTATATTTATTGGTACCGCCAACAAATGCAATATATATATACAATACATACACACAGACTGCTAAATACACACACACATTGACTGCTAAATAAACGGACACACCAAGTGCTGAATACACACACCAAGTGCTGAATACACACACAGAGTGCTGAGTACACACACAGAGTGCTGAGTACACACAGACAGGCGGTGGAACACACACACAGACAGACTGCTGAATGCACACAGGCTGCTGAATACACACAGAATGCTGAATACATACATAGACTGCTGAATGCACACAGGCTGCTGAATACACACACTGCTGAACACACACAGAGAGACTGCTGAATACACACAAGATACTTGATACACAAACAGACAGACTGCTGAATACACATACACACACTGCTGAATGCACACAAAGACTACTGAATACACAGACTGCAGTAAGTGGTGCAGTGTATGTGTTTTTGTTTAGGGGTGCTGTGTGAGTGTGTGTGTGTGTGTATGTGTAGTGGTGTTGTGTGTGAGCGGTGCAGTGAGTGTGTGTGAGGGGTGCTTAGTGTATGTGAGGGGTGTTGAGTGTGTGTGAGGGGTGCTGTGTGTGAGGGTGTTTTGTGTGTCAGGGGTGATGTGTGTGAGAGAGGTGATGTGTGTGTGTGTGAGGGGTGCAGTGTGTGACAGGTGCTATGTGTGTCCCTGAGGGGTGCTGTCTGTGTGTGCGACAGGTACTGTGTGTGTGACAGGTACTGTGTGTGTGAGGGGGGTGTGTGTGTGAGACGGGTACTGTGTGTGTGTATGTGAAGGTGATGTGTGTGTGCTAGGGTGCTTTGTGTCAGGGTTGCTGTGTGTGTGTGTGACGAGTGCTGTTCCCTGGTGGTCTGGTGGTGGTGAGTTGTCACAAGCTCACTACAGACAAGCTCACTGACACACACACAAACTCACTACAGACAAGCTCACATACAAAAGCTCACTGACACACACAATATTTCTCACTAGCAGGCACATACATACACACACACACAAGGCTGAGTATATCAAGCCTACCTGGCACTGGAGGCTGTTGGTGGGAGGTCAGGTAGCAATTTTCTGCAGCTAGGTGTCCTGCTTAATGTGGGGGAGGAGATTGATGGTAGAGGCGTAGCCTGCATCCGTAAGGCAGAGCAGGAGCCTATTTGTTGGGTCCTACATTAGTGGAGGAAATTGACAACAGTTTACAGTGGAAGTTTTAGCATTTGTCAAGTGTTGACAACCTCAGGCTTTACCAAAATAGTCCATACCTTATATTCTGATATATATTGATTTCATTGAAATGTCAATGAAATTCAAACACAGACAATAGGAGCATTTCATACAATACTCAAAATGTATAGTGTGTGACAGAGCCACTATATATAAGGTAATCCCATGTTATTATTACTAACTAGGAAATGTCTGTTTTGAACAAGGGAAAAAAACATCACCCAAAACTAAAATAGACAAGTTCTGAAAATGACCTTTTTTTATTTTTACAGGAAATGGAGATTTTTTCCCCCACAACTTTACCAATTTTGATGTGTATTTTGCAAGTCATTTTTTCAGTCACCAGACCTTGCTGCATCATGCATCAACTCCTTTCAGTATCTCTATTAGCAAATAAGCGTTGGACAATTTACAAAATATCCAAAATATTAATACAACATACAAATATATTATTATTCTTTGAGATTTAAATTAGTTAGTTTCTCATTAAATGATTTAAAGAGACGTTATAAGTGTCATGACCCCTGCAGCTTTAGTGTTTATGGTGCAAAGACTTTTGGGAAGTCTTTATTGTTTTCAAGCTGTTTGAAAAAAAAAAAATGGGTCTTTCAAAGTATCTTCAGCCTGGCTCTTCTACTCTAAGAATGTGAACAATCTTGGATTTTAGTGATAGACTGCAAGCACTTGGCTAACCCACCCTCAGCATGATCAAAGTATCTTCTGAACTGCAGCAGATGGGTTAGACAGTAGCTGCACAACGTGCACCATTTTTTATGAAACTGATTAAAAACTCTCTTACTACACTCACCATAATCAAGCTATAAACGAACTTGAGAAAGCCTGGTACAGAGCAGTGTGTCCATTATACCTTATATTTGATACCAAGCAATTGGCATTTTTTTTTATTTGCACTAATTATTTCTCTCGTTTGTTTTATTGCAGGACTGGTAAAACTAGGAGTTCATTGCATAACAGGACAGAAAGTGGCAATAAAGATAGTAAATCGAGAAAAACTCTCAGAGTCTGTCCTTATGAAGGTAAGTCTGCTCAGTGCATATTAACTCTAAACATATGTCACCGGAATATATTGTGAGGTTTACCCGTCTTGAAATCTGTATACAACCCACAACAATAATAAATGTTTTCCCTATTAGTGACAAACTAGGGTTGTTTGCCATCCAAGTTTGTAAAAATGCTGACATCGTGATATTGGAGAGTTATGATGTCACATGAAGTCATCACTCCCTTTGGAGCTGTATACTAACGTGAACTTAAGTCACTGGAAACAAAAGGTGGATGAACAGGTGAAAATGACACTGGACATCCTCACGCTTTGCATAAGAACGTCCAGCGTCCAAAAAATCCCCATGTGAAGGCATTGAGTCAATGGTTTCCTATGGGAAAGGATTAACGCGTGCGAAGTATTTGCTGCGCTTGTGCATTAGGTCCCCCATCAGTTGATGTCAGTAATGGAGGAGCGTGACCCAAAGCCGAGGGACATGGTTACTGCAATCAGGTAAGTCTGTTGGGGTCACAGGGCTCTATAGTGTTAGGAATACAGTTTTATATTGTTATAAAACTATTATAGTAGTTTTTCTTTAATCTCCTAAGATTTTTTTTTCTTTTTGGAGAAATAGTTTTATATAGATCCCGTTGTGGATATTTTAGAACTCTCTTAATAGTTATTTGGTTAATTCTACCTGACTTGTTATCACCCAGGTCATGTTTTTTAAAATAATTTTGTCTAGCAAGGTACAAGCAAGGCATGTTTCCTAGATTTTTGTAACCAGAAAACTGTGATTTGGATGTAATATGTGCAATTTCTAAACAAACCAAACTTATGTTGAGACTATTTCAGAACACATGGGCTGATTTCACCTTAAATTGGGCTTCAATTCGGAGATAATTTGGCTCAGTTTAGAGAGCGTTTGCACAATTTAGAGGATATTAAATCCAGTGAATATCCTCCAACATTGTGCCTCCCAAATGGCCTGAATTTCTCCAAACTGTTTTTTTTTGTCCCCCCACAAACTTTCTTTGAGAATAAACTAAAATATTTACCATTAGTCAGGCTGCATGAAATATTGTAACTCTTTAAAATGGAATAAGCCCATTGGTGTGAACATCAAATCGCTGTTATTGTTTTTGCACAAAATTTACACAAATTTTTAATGTTTCGAGTGAGGTTATCCAGTCATAATCTAGCTGGAAAAATTCTAAATGACAAAATGTTGACTACAAAACACCAATGGCATAATTTCACATTAAAGTATGCTGTGGAATATTAAAATGTTGCTGGGATGTTGTTGCTCTGTATATTCACTGCAAAATTTTTATTTGTGTAATTGTATTGTGAACTATCAATACCATGACGAGAGCAGTACATTGCGTCCAGGGCCGGCCTTAGGGGTGTGCGAGCTGTGCGACTGCACAGGGCACCATGGAGCAGGGGGCGCCTTGACAGCTGACACAGCTCACACATTGACGGCCGGTACCTGGATTAAAAAAAAAAAATTTGCGGCGGAGCTAAACTGTCGGCGGGGGCGGAGTTAAAAGTGCCAGGTAACTGCTGCAGAGGAAGCAGGAAGGAGTCCCTGCTTCCCCAACAACCAGTCTCCAGGAGCTGCACTGCCTCTACAATGTAAAGAGGTAACTATGTGTGATTGTCTGCCTGTGTGTGTGTCTGTGTGTTTGACTGCCTGTGTGTGTCTATGTGACTCTCTGCCTGTGTGTGTGTGTGTCTGTCTGTGTGTATGACTGTCTGTCTGCCTGTGTGTGTGTGTGTGTGTGTGTGAGACTGTGTATGACTGTCTGCCTGTGTGCGTGTGTGTGTCTGTGTGTATGACTGTGTGTTTGTGTCTGTGTGTATGACTGTCTGCCTGTGTGTGTGTGTGTGTATGACTGTCTGCCTGTGTGTGACTGTGTGTATAACTGTCTGCCTGTGTTTGTGTGTGTGACTGTCTGCTTGTGTGTGTGTGACTGCCTGTGTCTGTGTGTATGACTGTCTGCCTGTGTTTGTGTGTATGTGTGTGACTGTCTGCCTGTGTGTATGAATGTCTTCCTGTGTGCATGGCTGTCTGCCTGTGTGTGTGGCTGTCTGCCTGTGTGTGTTTGTGTGGCTGAATGCCTCTGTGTGTGTGGATGTCTTCCTGTGAATGCATGGCCGTGTGCCTATGTGTATGGCTGTCTGCTTAAGTATGCGTGTGGCTGCCTGCGTGTGTGTCTGTCTGCATGTGTGTGTCTGTATGCCTGTGTGTGTGTGTGTGGCTGTCTGCCTGTAATTGTGTGTGAGTGTTACTGCCTGTACCAGTGTGTTTCTGCCTGATCCTGTGTATGTGACTATCTGTCTGCGACTGTGTGGATGTGGTGGATTTGACAGTGTATCTGTATAACTGTGCATCTGACTGTGGGACAGTGTGCACATAACTCTGCAAAAATATACACCTGCATTCACACACAGGCTTAAAAGCATGTTTTTATCTGACTGTCTGCCTGTGTTTCTGTGTGTGTGTGTTTGTGTGGCTGTCTGCCTGTGTGTGTTTGTGTGGCTGCCTTCCTCTGTGTGTGTGAATGTCTTCCTGTGTGCATGGCTGTCTGCCTGTGTGTGTGGCTGTCTGCGTGTGTGTGTGTGGCTGTCTGCCTGCCTGGGGGGGGTGGCTGTCTGCCTGTAATTGTGTGTGAGTGTTACTGCCTTTACCTGTGTGTTTCTGCCTGATCCTGTGTATGGGACTATCTGCCTGCGACTGTGTGCATGTGGTGGATTTGACAGTGTATATGTATAACTGTGTGCATCTGACTGTGGGACAGTGTGCACATAACTCTGCAAAAATATACACCTGCATTTACACACAGGCTTAAAAGCATGTTTTTATCTGACTGTCTGCCTGTGTTTCTGTGTGTGTGTGTTTATGTGGCTGTCTGCCTGTGTGTGTTTGTGTGGCTGCCTGCCTCTGTGTGTGTGAATGTCTTCCTGTGTGCATGGCTGTCTGCTTGTGTGTGTGGCTGTCTGCGTGTGTGTGGCTGTCTGCGTGTGTGTGTGGCTGTGTGTGTGGCTGTCTGCCTGTAATTGTGTGTGAGTGTTACTGCCTTTACCTGTGTGTTTCTGCCTGATCCTGTGTATGGGACTATCTGCCTGCGACTATGTGCATGTGGTGGATTTGACAGCGAATATGTATAACTGTGTGCATCTGACTGTGGGGCTGTGTGCACATAACTCTGCAAAAATATACACCTGCATTCACACACAGGCCTAAATGCATGTTTTTATCTGAATTAAATACCCATCACAGACAGCCCAAATATCACATACAACCAATACACATATCACACACTGTTCATACACCCATTACAAATATCACACACAGCCAACACATAGCATACCTATCAAATACACAGACAACACAAACATTACATCATACATGGATGACGGGGGAGGGGGCGCTGTGAAGAATTTTCGCACAGGGCGCCTAAAGACCTAAGGCCGGCCCTGATTGCGCCTCTTTTCACATGAAGTAGGATTTACACTGAAAAAAGCACAGTCAATGGAATATCTTATGATGTTGTTTTCATATTGAAGGGCCACTATAGTCACCCAGACCACTTCAGCTCAATTAAGTGGTCTGGGTGCCAGTTCCCCCAGGTTTTAACCCTTCACATGTAAACTTAGCAGTTTCATAGAAACTGCTATGTTTACATTGCAGGGTTAATCCATCCTCTAGTGGCTGTCTTCCTGACAGCCCCTAGAGGCGCTTCCCCGACGCTTAATGCGAAAATCGCATCCAGCGTGCCGAACGTCCATAGTAAAGCATTGGGAAATGCTTTCCTATGGGCATTTTTAAATGCACGTGCGGCACTTCCCGCGCATGCACATTCTGCTCCACTCGGGAGCTGACGTCGGAGGGGGAGGAGAAGTCAATAGCAGCGAGGGAGCCTGGCGCTGAATAAAGGTAAGTGGCTGAAAGGGGTTTTAACCCCTTAAGCGCCAAGGGAGGGGTGCCCTGAGGGTGGGGGGACCCCAAGGATTATATAGTGTCAGGAAAACTGGTTTGTTCTCCTGACACTATAGTGGTCCTTTAAGCAAACTCACTGCCATCCAAAGTCTTTCTTTTGGTGTAGAAGCAGAAAGGATTGTAAGTGCTGATATTCTGTTTCAACAACAATGTGATGGTCTTTGTGTTATAAGGGCACTATAGGAACCAAAACCACTTTAGCTTAATGAAGCAGTTATGGTGTATAGATCATGCCCCTGCAGTCTCACTGCTCAATTCTTTCCCATGTAGGAGTTAAATGACTTTGTTTATGCAACTCCGGTCACACCTTCCTGCATGTGATATACACAGCCTTCCTAAACACTTCCTGTAAAGAGTCATCACATGTTCACACTTCTTTATGGCAAATTCTGTTTAATTTAGAATTTCTTATCTCCTTCTCTGTTAAAGGGATACTATAGGCACCCAGACCACTTCAGCTCATTGAAGTGATCTAGGTGCAGTGTCCCTATTGCACTTAGTGCACTTTATATTGCAGCACTAAGTCTGCCTCCGGTGGCTGTCCAGATAGCCACTGGAGGAGCTTCCTGGCTGTTAACTGACTTTTCTTCCGGTAACTGATGCTGGGCGTCCTCACGCTCTGCATGAGGACACCCAGCATCAGCTATTTCCCTACAGGAAAGCATTGATCCGATGCTTTACTATGGTCGAGGCCTAATGCGTGCACAGCATTTGCCGCGCATGGACGTTAGCACCCCCCTAGTCAGTAACGTCGGAGGAGGCGGAGTCACGACCCAGCGCCGAGGGACATCAGTGCTTGGATCAGGTAAGTAAATAAAGGGTTTTTACCCTTTATTCATAGATTGGGGAGGGCGCGAGAGAAGTGGGAGGCAGAGGGAGCTATAGCGCCAAGAATACAGCTTTGTATTCCTGGCACTATAGTATCCCTTTAGTAGCTTGCTAGACCCTGCAGGAGCTTCCTTTGTGTGATTAAAATTAAACATATTTTAAAGACATGTAAAAATGACTCATGAGCTGAAAAAAATATTTAAAAAACGATTAGATTGCTTATATACTTAAACAACAGACTTGCTAATTACCTGCAAATGATTAATACACCACTAACACATTGCTGATATTTACTTGTGTGCCAGACAATTAAATATATTTCTTACACCTAAATTTAGCTTTGTACTACGACATCAAGCCCATTAGGCATATATACTAAAATAGCTGCATAGGGAAATAAATAATTACATTTGGGACTGTTTCTGGAAGTGTTGGGGAGTTGTTAAACTACCAAATAGAATGCCAGTTGTAAAGCTATTGGTAAAACATTGAAACAAGCAGCTGAATAAATAGAGAATATCAGTCTGAAAATGTGGCAGTTCAATCCACTTGGTTGTATTGTGTTTATTGGTAATGTAGGCGAGCAGTATGGGCAGCTGGGGGATTGGAGACAAGAATAGTGGATTATAAAATCATGCTCGACATCTGGCACATCAGGTTCAGATTTGGCTTAAATCCCTTTCCTTCAGGGCTAGTCTCTTTGTAAATGCCAGAACTCCCCTTCATCGCTGGAAAACATCAGTAGTGATACTTGATTAACACATAGAGTATTTAATGTGGTTACGGCTATTATTCAACTAGAATCAGTCTTCTTAACTGCTCACATCAAAATCCAGCTTTAATTAACATTCTTAATTTCAATGTATCATTTTTTTAAGATTCAATTTAGTTTAAAGAGACATGTTTAGAATATTGTATTGTTATTTACATTATTAAGAATAGCCTAAATAATTATGAATATGGTTTAAATCAATATAGATGGCATATTTAATACAATTATTAATGAAAATGTTAAAAAGTTAAACCTGGAAACACATTTGGTAAGTGGTAGTTCTGTTCTGGCTAGCATGTAGATGCATACCTCTTGATTTTAGGAGTCTGAAAGGGGGTGTATCCAGGTGCAGGGCTGTTCTGAAACATTTTAGGCAATTTACTAATAACAATTTATGTAACTGAAATATAATTTAGAACAAGATTTCTATACACATTTACTGTAGTTTAAAGGTCTTTAGGAAAGCTTATGGCCTTCCAGAGTAACCGCTACATCACATACCTGTCTCTTGCTCTCTACTAAAGGGCAGCACTCTACTCTCTCTTCCAGCTCTGCTTCACTCCCACCTAATTTGATTGCTATTTTCTGTCCTATTGTGTTTTACACCCCACGTCCTATAGGCTGTAAGCTCGTTTGAGCAGGGTCCTCTTCAACCCATCATTCCTGTAAGGTTTCTTGTAATTGTCCTAATATTGTAAAGCACTACAGAATCTGTTGGCGCTATATAAATGGCGATAATAATAATAATAATAATAATACTGTAGTGCCAGGTATACAAAGCTGTAATCCTTGCACTATCACTCCACCTGCCTCCCCCCTTCCCTTTATTTACCTTATCCCAGCGCCAATGTTCAATGCTTTGTATCAGTGCTTTCCTATGGGGAAAAATCTGACGCTGGGTGGCCTCATGCAGAGCGTGAGGACGTCCAGCACCAGATACCAGACCAAAGGTCTGTTTTGATTCTGGAAGCCCCCTAGTGGCTTTCTGGTAGACAGCCACTGAGGGCAGAATTAGAGCTGCAATGTGAATATTGTAGTTTCTCTGTAACTGCATTCTTTTACATTTCAGCACTAGGTGCAAAAGGAACACTGTACCCAGACCACTTAAATTAGCTAAACAACAAGTCAGCAGCTAAATGAACTAGAGGGTACATGGGAAACCCCATAATTACAAAGAGGTATAAGTGGGTACCCGACTACTACCACTACTCAGCTTCTAAACCCCAGGCGTTATCTCTAATGGTATTTGTTGTCTAATGTGTACACATATTGTTGTCATGCACGACTACTACACGATATTTTAAACCTAATCCTCCAAATGAGGATGGAGAGCCTGGAAAGCTCACGGCAATGTAACAATGTATGACAACTCCCCCTCCCCCCCATCTTACTTTCTGTATCCCCCCCTTTTTTCCTTCTGTGAAAATAAAAATTGTCAAATTGGAAAAAAAATAAATTAGCTGAAGTGGTCTGGCTGCCTACAGTGTCCCTTTAAAGAGACATTATTGTGGGTATTATTGCCGTGGAGCTCTGTTATACATTCAGACACACCAACAATATGGAAATCATAGAAAGAAGAGACATTAGGATAGACAAAAGGGACAGAATGATTTGGGCTGAAAATAAGGACTGTCCCTCCTAAAAAAGGACAGCTGAGAGGAGCATAGACGGGTTACATTTAAATTTCAGTCCTTTTTATATAGAGTGGCCAAGAGGAATGCCAAATAAAACTAGTTGAAAATTGTGGCCTAGCTTCCATTTTGCATTTTTCTCACATTAGAGATATGAAAACTGGAGTAGGTGATCCATTAATACAGTGAGCATCAGTGGTGATGCCATGTTGTTGGGCCCTCCTGAAAAGTAGCCATGTTATGTTGACTGACTGCAGCGCTGACCCGCCTCCTCTTAGTGCTGACATTCTCTGAGCCCTGCTGAAAATCCTATAGACCCTAAGTTTAGTTGCACAGTGAGAAAGTGTTTAAGTTTGTGCTTGCATTGAGCTTATAGGGATCCTTTCTCATCCTCGGGAGCCTATTTTTAAATGACTGGGATTTGTGGTTGCTTTTGCAGACAGGCACATGTATTTGAATGTCTCTAAACGTGCAAATTCAGAGGAAATTCAGGTCAAATGGTTGTTTAGAATGTGTCTGAATTTTTACACTTTATTTAGAGTTCAGACCTTTACGGCTAACTTCTAGTAGACGGTTAATTATAGTATTATCATGCTTGGGAAAAACCTTAATTTTTTTTCCAAGCATGGCCTTTACATCAGCAGGTTCAGGGCTGATCCACAGATTTGCTATTCCAACTTAGAGGCATATTCTGAGCATGGCAAACTCTTCATTAATGAGAATAAATGTGTTTGTCTATAGGCATTATTATCCTATGGTGAATTACCAATAATTGAGCTGGATAAAAAAACGGTCTTGTGTTAAAGGGGCACGATAGGTAATATAACCATTTAATCTCATTAAACTGGTTATCCTGCCTATAGCCCCCTGGTGCTGTCACTCCATTCAGTGTTAAGCCATTTTCATTCTTTAACACTGAATGATGCTTTATGGCCTCGCACAGTCCAGCCCCCATTGGATATATGGCTAAGGCAGAGATTACACTATTCTCTTTAACCATAGCAATTCATACCAGGAAATGGGTGATTGGCTGAGAGTGACAGCTGACTTCTTTCAGCCTATCACTGCCACCCATTACTGTTCAGGCTAATACGTCCTCATTAATCTTAGCAGCACAGAGGGGATGGTATGCTGGGTACTCTTGTGAATCATTAAAACATTAAAAAAGGTTTAACACTGAACAGATGGTACCTAGGACTCTAGACACTATAACCACTTCAATGAGATGATGCAGTTACAGTGTCTACAGTGTCTTTAAGATGTCCACATCTTACCTTTAACCACAACCTCTGAAAGAGCATACTGCACATCTTTGCTAAAGTTATTGCTACATTGCACAACAATTTATCAAAGTATTCTGAATAATAAGTACTAAAAGGGAGGCAGTCACATGAAAACCAGTGGAACCAGTAGGCTCCATTTATTGTTAGCTTATCCTGTTTTACATCTTTGCATCACCTCTCCGTGTCTTCATTTCACATCGTTGCACCACTTTTCTGTATCTTTTTGTCGTCCATGTCAAAAAAAATTTAATCTGCAAAATATTCTAATGGATCTATGGAAGTGAATAAACCAAATGTGAGCTTGATTGCCTCTTTAACATTTTGTTAATTATAATGCTAACGTTTCACTCATTAACTCCTCTACTACAATATTTTTTTGCAGGTGGAAAGAGAAATTGCTATCCTCAAGCTGATTGAACATCCCCACGTCCTCAAGCTGCATGATGTCTATGAGAATAAGAAATATTTGTAGGTATTTACAGTCATTCCCTTGCTTCCTACAACTTGAGGAGCTCTGGGCATCTGTGTTTTTTTGGCATGATAGCTGTATGCATTGTCAGTGCTGTGGGCAGCAGTTTTTTAGGTTTGCCTAATTTGGATGTTGTGTAAATTACAGATGTCTTGCCTCTAATGCGTTTCTGGGTTAATGATCAGGTATAAACAGATGAGAGATGTGTTCTCCTGTGTTAGCCTTACATGAAATGTTCAGAAGTGTTATGCAGACAGCCTAACACTGTGTCTGATTAACATAGCATAGTGTTTACACTGCAGAATGTAAAGAAAAGGGCACTTGAATAGGCCGGTGGAGCGTAAGATTGGATTTGTTTTGTTATTGCTGCCACAAATTAAATGATGGTAGTGCACAGGAAAGATTTAGGTTTCTAGGAAACCTCTTTGAAAGAAAAAAATGCTTGGCCAATCTCTTACAGACTTCGGAAATACTCTCAAACTAACACGTTACATACCTTGTTTCTTTCCAAAAATAAACCAATATAGGGATGTAAACATATGCTACATCTGGGTCATTCTTCTCTAGGTCATTCATATACATCCTACAATGGTCTCACTTGGGATGTTCCTGGATTTGGAGCTAAACTCTTTAGTCCATTAATATTTTGGGGGTAATGAGATGAGTTTATGGGGCTTAATGTAACATTAAATTGTTAGTAATACAAGTTCTTATTTTTTTCCCCTATTTTTGGGGGGATATGAGGGGCTTACAGGAACACTAAAACGTTAGGAATACAAACCTATATTCCTAAGCCTTACGTGTCTTTAGTTGTATAAGTCCCTATGTGTGTCCCAAGAAAATAATAAAATAAAGGTTTTTACTTACCTTTTTCCAACGCTGATGCTCCATCTGTGCCATTTACCTCTCTGCCTCCTATGATGTCATGGAGGAGCCTTGGCCTCCTCTGGCATGGTCCAATCTAATGTTCCTAACAGAAGACCGCTGGGGACTTGATGCACATGCATGGTGTGTGCCGCATGTGCATCCAAATGTCATTGTTAATGCTTTCCAATGAGTGCTTCTGTATCCAATGGTTGAACTTTATCGGTAAATGTAGTGGAAGCTCTTCCAGTGGCTGTCAGTGTAGCTATTAGAGGTATGTTTAATCCATCAAGGTAAACATTGCCTTTTCTGCACAACAGCAATGTTTTACCTTGGATGTCTAAATTGACAGCACCTCTGCATTCTGGCCACTTCATTGAGCTGGAGTGGCCTGGGTGTCTATAGTGGTCCTTAAATCCATCAACTCTCCTACCGGTCCTGTCCTCTTTCCTGCAGTCATTGACACTTTATGACAACACTCTTTTCCTTGAGGAACTTCTGTTCAACGGGAACTTCAAAAAGTTCTGTACTCTGCTAACGAGGGCCAAATACATCTGCAAGAAACTTAATAAGAACTCAAAGAAAACTTTTCAGAATTAAATTAAAAATATATTTTAAAAAAATGATCTTATTCTAAGTGGCTCGTTTTTTTCTATATATTGTTTAAAAAATGTACATACTGATCTTACAATTGTAGAATCAATGACGCACTATTCCCCATGACAATCACAGATGCTATTTAGCATAGTGCAGGCAGAACCTCTTGCTAAAAGACTAGGTCATAAAGGGAATCGTCAAAATGCCGGTTAGCTAGAGCTTATTTGCAGCTGTAGGGACACAGCTCAAGCCTGTCATATGGAGATCTGCCAATTAACATCTCTTAAAATGTAAAACCCTAATTAGATTTTTTTCAAGGGCTTTTAATATGATTTTGAATTGTGCTGCACTTGCAATAGAAAAAAAAAATATTAACATTTAAATTCAAGGCCCCCATTAAATGTGTATCTCATAATATAAATCAGTAAGGCCGGAATATTAATTTTATTTAAAAAAAAATATATTTCATACTACATTCCTAGAACTAGAAATGGTTTGTACTTTGTGAAATTTCTACAAAATCAAATGGATTTTCTCAATGTACAAATGTGTTGAATCATCATGAGATGACGGCTTACAATAGCACTTGATTGAAGTTTTAAGGATGTGGCAGAATAGCATATATTTTGCTTTGATAAACATAGCCTTTACTGAGCTGGTTTGTAATGGCTCAGCAGCTGGAGGCCTTTATATAAAACCTATATGAGAATCCCTATCTTAAAGATGAGAACCAAATCTCTATTTTTATGTTTTTACCCTATTAAAGGGACTCTCCAAACACCTAAGGCACTTTAGCCTGCTGGAATGTTTTATGTTTGAATAGTGTGTCCTCTTTTTTTAACAAGTGCAGATATCAATAGAACTTGTCACTTCTATAAATTAACCTTGTTACATTTCCTGGCTGTCAATCAGACAACTAGTCCTGTTACTTCCTGGTTTGATTAGTTCAGTGGAGCTGAGCTCAAGAGGCAGCCATTGCCGAGAGCAGCTGCCTTGCAAAGACTTCTCCTTGAGCTGTATTGGGAAGTCTGTGATTGGACAGCCACAGAAAATTTGGGCTGGGGAAGAAGGGGAGGGCTTGATAAACACTTAAAGGGACACTAAAGGCACCCAGACCACTTCAAATTATTGAAGTGGTCTGGCCGCACTGTCCTAGGTCCCTTAACCCTGAGCAGGTAATTATTTCAGTTTTTAAGAAACTGCAATAATTACCTGCTAGAGTTAACTCCACCTCTAGTGGATGTCTACCAGTTTGTCTCAGATGAACCCACATTGATATAAATGAAAACTTTTCTATGGGGAAATCCTAATGCGAGTGCCGCCATTGGGTGGGGCCTTGACGGTGGGGGAAGCTATAGTGCCAGAAAAACAAGTTTGTTTTCCTCGCACTATAGTTTCCATTTAATGATTTTTCTAAACGCAACCTCAGTAATTACTCCTCACTGTTCCAGCAATCACTGAATCAGAGTGCATGCTGGAAGTCCTGGCAGCTTCACTCTGACTCACTAGAGGGCACTGGAACTGCGGATTGAGTATCTGATGAGGTCTGCAAACCTTGGTGGTGAAGAGCTAACAGTTCCTGCCCAAACCATTTTCCTCCATAAACCACTTTCTTCCATCCAGCAGACCTGCTGCTTGCCCCCAGCATGGCTAAAAGCCATAATAATCTGCCGGCTCAGTGCCCTGAACTGCATGTCCTGTTAATAGGGCGACACAAATCCCACGACCCTGCTTTTGGTGCATGTACACCACGCGTACCAAGGGATGAGAAACCAGGCTGTAAGTGATTTAGTCACCCCATGGCACCATGGGTGTGCTCAGAAATCTACAGAGAATCACTGTATGAATTCCGACATTAAATTCCCAGTTCCATATGTCACTCATCCTATTCTGCAACATTTCTGTTTTCAATAATTATGCACAATGTATGGCACTGCAGAAGTTAACTAATTTACATGCTTTGCCCCGTGTGCTTAGCATGTCATGTAAATTAAAATAAAATGTAGTCCATTAAAAAAAAGATTAACACAACTAATAGCTACCATTTAGGTATCTATTTGGTTGAACAACAATGTTGCTGTCATGTGCCGAAAATTGCTAATTCATTGTTGCCACACCCAAGTAAACGTTGTTACAGCCTGCATCAAGGTGAATAAAGCAACAGTAGTAAGTTAAAGGACCACTATAGGCACCCAGACCACTTCAGCTTAACTCCAGCTAGGGTTAACCCTTTTTTTTATAAACATAGCAGTTTCAGAGAAACTGCTATGTTTATGTTAGGGTTAATCCAGCCTCTAGTGGCTGTCTCTTGTGAGAAGACGCCAGTGTCCATAGGAAAGCATTGTAAATGCTTTCCTATGAGACTGGCTGAATGTGCGCGCAGCTCCTGCCGTGCATGCGCATTCAGCCGAAGAGGAGGAGAGGAGGCGGAGAGGAGCAGGAGAGCTCCCCGCTCGGCGCTGGAGAAAGAGGTAAGTTTAACCCCTTCCTCCCCACTCAGCGCCACGGGAGTGGGACCCTGAGGGTGGGGACACCCTCAGGGCACTATAGTGCCAGGAAAACGAGTATGTTTTCCTGGCACTATAGTGGCCCTTTAAAAAACAAAAAACAATACATACCTATTTGTCCTGGGCAACGTAGTCAACCTATGGTGCCTCAGACACACTCTGTCATCTAGAGGGAAATTATATACAAAGCATGCGCGGTCGACATGTTGTTCAGCAGTGACATACTTGTTAACTAATTTGCATTTGCAGGATGTGCCCATCACAACGTGGAATTAAAAATATTTTTTAAAATTATTTTTAAAAAAAGATTAGCACAACCAATAGTTAACTTTTAGTTAGCTATCTGGCTGGGCTAAAATCTCAGAAGTAACAGCGCCTCTTTAATGTGCTTTGACTCATTTGTGGCAGTCTGAGCTCAGCTCCTCCGGGGTCAATATTTTTTTTATTTATTTAATGAGTGAGATGATGCAATTAACCACAAATGTAGGTTTTACACACAATGGTTGTTGCGTGCATTTTCCCCATTGGCTATGCGTAAAATTGTAGAGTTCATCATCATTGTAATTTCAAACCAGCTGCTATCGGTGTTTCGGTGCCAAATTTGGAATTAGTTCATATTTTTAGAAATCAATATAAAGTGAAAATGTTACATTGTTACCATGCTTTGTCAACCCATAAAATGTATGCCACAATGAATGAGAGAGGCTGTGTTTCCCTCTCTTTCTTTTTATTGCTTGTTTTATATGTGCCAGCATATTCTGTAGTGAAGTACAAAATGGAGTAAAATATATAGTCAAGCACATCAAGCAATATATTTCTCCTATGGGGAATAATGGGGGGAGGAGGTTCTGCTCATTTGGCCATAGTGAAAGTACACAGCTGTATATTGTATATTCACAGAAAAAGCTATAGTGGAGTAAAAGCAGAGAAAAAAAAATCTGCTATTTACATTTACTAAAACTAAAAATAAATCTGCAATACTAATTTCAACATTAGGGGATGTTCATCAAGGTGTTCTGAAAAGCAGAGGTTAAATTCCATCATTACTTTGGTAGTAATTATTGAAGGGGCACTATAGTTTCAGGAACACAAACGTATATTCCTGACACTGTAGTTCTAAAACCACCATGTAGGTGGTAGCCCCCCCCCCCCCTTACCTGGGGTTAGAAAGGATTCACTCACCTTTTTCCAGCGCGGTTGGTGCTCCTCAGCCAAGGGGCTGGAGGCGAGGCCCATTGTGGCCCTAGCCAATCAGCATCTCCTCATAGAGATGCAGTAAATCAATGCATCTCTATGGGGAATGTTCAGCATATCCAGGCAGAGCGTGGAGACGCTGAACGTCTGGGCTGCACACTGTGCAGCACTGTCCCAGGAAGCACCTCTAGTGGCCGTCTGAGGCTGTAATGTAAAAACTACCCTTTTCTCTGAAAAGACAGTGGTTACAGCAAAAAGCCTGCAGGCATCGACTATACTCACCAGAACAACTACATTAAGCTGTAGTTGTTCTGGTGACTATAGTGTCCCTTTAAGGAAAGTTTTTTTGATTGTAATTATTAAAGTTATCTAAAAAGGGGCAGTTTTCTTTATAGTAACTTTTGCCAGTTTTTGCAGAAATTTCAATTTCAGCAAACCACACATTTAACAATGGCAGGTAAAAGAGAAGTGAAGTAGTGAAACAGAACATTTAAAAAAAAAAAAATTGGCAGAAAAATGTATAAATCTGTTGTGTTCCCAACAAAAATTGCATATATCCAAAATTGACAGTTAAGGTGCAAAAGAAGCCACAAATTAAAATATGTTTGACAGGTGTAATGAATTGTGCAACAATTTCACACAAAAAAATAGACATAAAGGTGTGATATACTATTATGAATCTCCACTTTGTCTTTATAATTTTAGTACATTTTCTTCTTAATACTTTATCCTGACAGTTATCAATCATACAATATGTACGCAAAAACTATTGCTATAAATATTTACAAGGTTACTCGGTAAAATGAAAATTGTTGGGAATTAAAATTGAGGTCAAGTTCAGCTTTTTGGGCCAAATTTGAAATTCAGTTTGAATTCCTAAAAGTTCTCACTTTAATGAATAAACGTGCTGATAAATATAGAACAGGGGCTTCAGCCCAATGGTACAATTTATGGCGCCCTCCACAAAGATTACGTTAAGCACCTCCCATATCACTCACTGTGCCAAACACTAACATGTTCTGTGTTCTAAAAATCACATTATGACACCATGAATGATTATATTTTAAAAAATCCACATTTTGTATATTAAGCCTATTTATCAACCTTGCACCTGCAAATTTAAAGGGACTCTGTTAGCACCAAAACAACTTTAATTTAATGAAGTGATTTTGGTGTATAGATCATGCCCCTTCAGTCTCCCTGCTCAATTCTCTGCCACTTAGGAGTTAAATCAGGGCTTGACAAATTTGTGTAGAATCTAGGAGCCAGCTAAAAAAGTTAGAAGCCAGTTATTTTTAAAACTAATTTTACGTTTTATTTTTAATGAGAAAAATGCAATTCTTTGGGGACACTATAGACACCAGAACCATTATAGCATAATGTAGTTGTTCTGTTGTCTATAGCCTCTACCTGCAGAACTTTCAATGCAAACACAAACCCTCTGACAGACACACACACACAGACAGAGACACATACACACACACACACAGAAAGAAACGCGCACACACACACACACACAGAAAAGCACACACACAGAGACACATACACACACAGACATACAGACACACACAAACACACAGACAGACACATAGAAAGACAGACACATACTAAGAGACACACATTTTCTCATTTATTTGTTTGTTCTGTTGTAATTTATTTTCAAGTTAGCAATATTTATTAAAGCGTACAGAGGTACTAAAAGGGAAACAATAGTCAATTCCACATACCCAATAGTCCATGAGTTTAGTAAAATTGTTACATGAAAAGATGCATTAATTTGCATTGTTAAAACAGGGGAGGGGTTAAGGTTGTAGTTAGTGTAGCGGTAGTACCCCGGCTGGGTATTTCCGCCAAGTATCATTTCTTAGCTGAAACCGGGGAAAACCTCAGCACTTCTGCCCCAGTCATTGTGGCTTGACTTGGGTCCTCCTGGAGCCTCTCCGTCCTGGCACAGGAGAGGGGACTAGCTCTATTCCCTCCCAGGTGCTGGGAGCTATAGTCCTTACAAGGACTTTCCCTGCTGAATCCTCCACGAGATGGAACAAGGTGCTGAGCAAGGAATAGCCCTTTCCCCTCCTAGTAACTAGATGACACATAGTTCTGGGAGTACAACTGATTTTAATGAGCCAAACTTGGCTTTTTATGCACAGACCCCAGCAGGGGGTCTCCAGACAATATAATAAAGTCCCTCCCAGGAATCTCTGTGCCTGGGAGATAGTTGAGTTAAAGACCGGTAAGCTCATTATCTCCCATGAACAGAGAGCCAAACACAAAACATAAAAACATAAAACTACCCCAGAACATCATAAAAACATATAATAACCCCACATGTCATACATCCTCAAACAGCCTTGATATGTGCGCCCAAGTTGTCCAAATAGCGCTCAGATCCATGCAGTGTAAGGGAAACGCCACGGGGCAAAGTTCTGACAGGCCGCACATGTGGTCCTAGCCCATAATAATTCCAGAGCGTTTGGTGCTTTTGCCAGTCAACTTTCAGGAGCTCCTGCACACCAAATACAGGGTTTCTCTGCCTGGCTCTCAGGGTGCGTTTGTTCCTCAGTCTCAGGCACTTTCCTTCTATAAAGCGCTTTCCTGGCGAGTCGCAAAGTGGTTCAGAACCCCGGACCAAGTTGTCCGGGAGCCGCAAGTCACCTAGCTGAAAACTGTTCCATAATATTCGTGGCTAAGTACCGCTGAGGTAACTGGGAACAATGACGTCCTCATGCCAAAATTAGTTCTATATCTGTCTGTATTTGTGAATTTGTTCAAGTGGACGGGGCACCAAGGGAAAGCTGCTAATGGTGGCTGGGCAGATTAACTCACGAACAGGGTTTCAGACCTGGACCATAGTCGGTGGGCAGGAGGCCAGCTACCACACTCCTCTAAGCGTTTGTGGCAAACATTGGTAGAAAAGAGCGTTTATCCCAGTCAGGGACATCGGTCACTAATGATCTCATTTCCAGGTCTCATGTGTTTGGAACATCAGAGAAAGTTTTATAAAGTTGTCCCACTGGGCCCCGGCTTCTAACATAATTTTGTTTGGGCATATTTGAGAGTTTTGCCAAGTGTTCGTATGACAGATTAATAGATATCCGTTGGATCAGATCTTTGTTAGTTGCTCTGTTGGGAGATTTCAATGCCCGGGCAAATATTGTATTTGCCGCTTTTAATACTTGGTATAGTAATTTAACACTAGCACTGGAATAGGTAAATGGCAGGTAAAATAACAAGCAAACTTCAGGTTTCGGTGTAAAGTTGGATGCCAGCAGATAAGACACTAGTATTTTTGTAATGGGACTACAAGCGGACACGTCCACCAGATATGGTACATTGTACCCATTTCTAATCTACTTCTCCAACAGATGTTAGGACTAATTGGTTGGATTTGTGCTCGCCGATTGGGAACTACGTACCATCTGTATATAATTTTGCACATTGGTTCCAAATGGGACACGCAGGATGTTAATTTTTTGTGAATGCTAAATGAACGTTTCCATTGTTTATACATGAGCCTTTTCCCCAGGTCTTTATGGTAGGCTTTAATATATTTAGTGCCCAATGTTGTTGTCTCTCCATTAGCATTAGCATAACATAGTGAATACACTTTCTTGCCTTTTCTTTGCAGTAAACATGATTTTTCATAAGGTGATAAATACTCTGCAAACTCTTGGGGGCTAATCTTCGTACCCATTAAATAGGATTTTAATTGCAAGTCAGAAATTACAGTAGTGTGTGTCAGTTGGCAATTGGTATTGCTCTTTCAGCCCTGTATATGTTTTCAGAGATCCTCCATGATACAGTTAATACACATGCGTAAGGCCACTTTGTACCCATATTAAAGGTAGGCACTCCCAATATGTAAGAGCGTAAGGGTGTTGCTAAGGAAATTGGACAATAATAACATAACATATATCTAACTTGATCCCAAATTGATAAACTTTTGCTTGTAGCAACATCATAGGTGACACCGGCAGTAGAGTATCTGAGCGCCAAGAGATAACGTATAACACTTTTTTATGTCCAGTGGGATTTTATAGCTACCCATTGAGGTGGGTTTACCAATGTATGAGCTGATATTATTATGCCCAATATTGCTGTTTTCTAAGACCACCCATTTCCATGTGT
>OW240921.1:41855224-41998189 GCA_933207985.1 Pelobates cultripes
TCCATTTTGCATTTTTCTCACATTAGAGATATGAAAACTGGAGTAGGTGATCCATTAATACAGTGAGCATCAGTGGTGATGCCATGTTGTTGGGCCCTCCTGAAAAGTAGCCATGTTATGTTGACTGACTGCAGCGCTGACCCGCCTCCTCTTAGTGCTGACATTCTCTGAGCCCTGCTGAAAATCCTATAGACCCTAAGTTTAGTTGCACAGTGAGAAAGTGTTTAAGTTTGTGCTTGCATTGAGCTTATAGGGATCCTTTCTCATCCTCGGGAGCCTATTTTTAAATGACTGGGATTTGTGGTTGCTTTTGCAGACAGGCACATGTATTTGAATGTCTCTAAACGTGCAAATTCAGAGGAAATTCAGGTCAAATGGTTGTTTAGAATGTGTCTGAATTTTTACACTTTATTTAGAGTTCAGACCTTTACGGCTAACTTCTAGTAGACGGTTAATTATAGTATTATCATGCTTGGGAAAAACCTTAATTTTTTTTCCAAGCATGGCCTTTACATCAGCAGGTTCAGGGCTGATCCACAGATTTGCTATTCCAACTTAGAGGCATATTCTGAGCATGGCAAACTCTTCATTAATGAGAATAAATGTGTTTGTCTATAGGCATTATTATCCTATGGTGAATTACCAATAATTGAGCTGGATAAAAAAACGGTCTTGTGTTAAAGGGGCACGATAGGTAATATAACCATTTAATCTCATTAAACTGGTTATCCTGCCTATAGCCCCCTGGTGCTGTCACTCCATTCAGTGTTAAGCCATTTTCATTCTTTAACACTGAATGATGCTTTATGGCCTCGCACAGTCCAGCCCCCATTGGATATATGGCTAAGGCAGAGATTACACTATTCTCTTTAACCATAGCAATTCATACCAGGAAATGGGTGATTGGCTGAGAGTGACAGCTGACTTCTTTCAGCCTATCACTGCCACCCATTACTGTTCAGGCTAATACGTCCTCATTAATCTTAGCAGCACAGAGGGGATGGTATGCTGGGTACTCTTGTGAATCATTAAAACATTAAAAAAGGTTTAACACTGAACAGATGGTACCTAGGACTCTAGACACTATAACCACTTCAATGAGATGATGCAGTTACAGTGTCTACAGTGTCTTTAAGATGTCCACATCTTACCTTTAACCACAACCTCTGAAAGAGCATACTGCACATCTTTGCTAAAGTTATTGCTACATTGCACAACAATTTATCAAAGTATTCTGAATAATAAGTACTAAAAGGGAGGCAGTCACATGAAAACCAGTGGAACCAGTAGGCTCCATTTATTGTTAGCTTATCCTGTTTTACATCTTTGCATCACCTCTCCGTGTCTTCATTTCACATCGTTGCACCACTTTTCTGTATCTTTTTGTCGTCCATGTCAAAAAAAATTTAATCTGCAAAATATTCTAATGGATCTATGGAAGTGAATAAACCAAATGTGAGCTTGATTGCCTCTTTAACATTTTGTTAATTATAATGCTAACGTTTCACTCATTAACTCCTCTACTACAATATTTTTTTGCAGGTGGAAAGAGAAATTGCTATCCTCAAGCTGATTGAACATCCCCACGTCCTCAAGCTGCATGATGTCTATGAGAATAAGAAATATTTGTAGGTATTTACAGTCATTCCCTTGCTTCCTACAACTTGAGGAGC
Source organism: Pelobates cultripes (assembly GCA_933207985.1). Classification (NCBI taxonomy): domain Eukaryota; kingdom Metazoa; phylum Chordata; class Amphibia; order Anura; family Pelobatidae; genus Pelobates; species Pelobates cultripes. The sequence continues at coordinate 41,856,898 of OW240921.1, forward strand.
TCTGGGCATCTGTGTTTTTTTGGCATGATAGCTGTATGCATTGTCAGTGCTGTGGGCAGCAGTTTTTTAGGTTTGCCTAATTTGGATGTTGTGTAAATTACAGATGTCTTGCCTCTAATGCGTTTCTGGGTTAATGATCAGGTATAAACAGATGAGAGATGTGTTCTCCTGTGTTAGCCTTACATGAAATGTTCAGAAGTGTTATGCAGACAGCCTAACACTGTGTCTGATTAACATAGCATAGTGTTTACACTGCAGAATGTAAAGAAAAGGGCACTTGAATAGGCCGGTGGAGCGTAAGATTGGATTTGTTTTGTTATTGCTGCCACAAATTAAATGATGGTAGTGCACAGGAAAGATTTAGGTTTCTAGGAAACCTCTTTGAAAGAAAAAAATGCTTGGCCAATCTCTTACAGACTTCGGAAATACTCTCAAACTAACACGTTACATACCTTGTTTCTTTCCAAAAATAAACCAATATAGGGATGTAAACATATGCTACATCTGGGTCATTCTTCTCTAGGTCATTCATATACATCCTACAATGGTCTCACTTGGGATGTTCCTGGATTTGGAGCTAAACTCTTTAGTCCATTAATATTTTGGGGGTAATGAGATGAGTTTATGGGGCTTAATGTAACATTAAATTGTTAGTAATACAAGTTCTTATTTTTTTCCCCTATTTTTGGGGGGATATGAGGGGCTTACAGGAACACTAAAACGTTAGGAATACAAACCTATATTCCTAAGCCTTACGTGTCTTTAGTTGTATAAGTCCCTATGTGTGTCCCAAGAAAATAATAAAATAAAGGTTTTTACTTACCTTTTTCCAACGCTGATGCTCCATCTGTGCCATTTACCTCTCTGCCTCCTATGATGTCATGGAGGAGCCTTGGCCTCCTCTGGCATGGTCCAATCTAATGTTCCTAACAGAAGACCGCTGGGGACTTGATGCACATGCATGGTGTGTGCCGCATGTGCATCCAAATGTCATTGTTAACGCTTTCCAATGAGTGCTTCTGTATCCAATGGTTGAACTTTATCGGTAAATGTAGTGGAAGCTCTTCCAGTGGCTGTCAGTGTAGCTATTAGAGGTGTGTTTAATCCATCAAGGTAAACATTGCCTTTTCTGCACAACAGCAATGTTTTACCTTGGATGTCTAAATTGACAGCACCTCTGCATTCTGGCCACTTCATTGAGCTGGAGTGGCCTGGGTGTCTATAGTGGTCCTTAAATCCATCAACTCTCCTACCGGTCCTGTCCTCTTTCCTGCAGTCATTGACACTTTATGACAACACTCTTTTCCTTGAGGAACTTCTGTTCAACGGGAACTTCAAAAAGTTCTGTACTCTGCTAACGAGGGCCAAATACATCTGCAAGAAACTTAATAAGAACTCAAAGAAAACTTTTCAGAATTAAATTAAAAATATATTTTAAAAAAATGATCTTATTCTAAGTGGGTCGTTTTTTTCTATATATTGTTTAAAAAATGTACATACTGATCTTACAATTGTAGAATCAATGACGCACTATTCCCCATGACAATCACAGATGCTATTTAGCATAGTGCAGGCAGAACCTCTTGCTAAAAGACTAGGTCATAAAGGGAATCGTCAAAATGCCGGTTAGCTAGAGCTTATTTGCAGCTGTAGGGACACAGCTCAAGCCTGTCATATGGAGATCTGCCAATTAACATCTCTTAAAATGTAAAACCCTAATTAGATTTTTTTCAAGGGCTTTTAATATGATTTTGAATTGTGCTGCACTTGCAATAGAAAAAAAAAATATTAACATTTAAATTCAAGGCACCCATTAAATGTGTATCTCATAATATAAATCAGTAAGGCCGGAATATTAATTTTATTTAAAAAAAAATATATTTCATACTACATTCCTAGAACTAGAAATGGTTTGTACTTTGTGAAATTTCTACAAAATCAAATGGATTTTCTCAATGTACAAATGTGTTGAATCATCATGAGATGACGGCTTACAATAGCACTTGATTGAAGTTTTAAGGATGTGGCAGAATAGCATATATTTTGCTTTGATAAACATAGCCTTTACTGAGCTGGTTTGTAATGGCTCAGCAGCTGGAGGCCTTTATATAAAACCTATATGAGAATCCCTATCTTAAAGATGAGAACCAAATCTCTATTTTTATGTTTTTACCCTATTAAAGGGACTCTCCAAACACCTAAGGCACTTTAGCCTGCTGGAATGTTTTATGTTTGAATAGTGTGTCCTCTTTTTTTAACAAGTGCAGATATCAATAGAACTTGTCACTTCTATAAATTAACCTTGTTACATTTCCTGGCTGTCAATCAGACAACTAGTCCTGTTACTTCCTGGTTTGATTAGTTCAGTGGAGCTGAGCTCAAGAGGCAGCCATTGCCGAGAGCAGCTGCCTTGCAAAGACTTCTCCTTGAGCTGTATTGGGAAGTCTGTGATTGGACAGCCACAGAAAATTTGGGCTGGGGAAGAAGGGGAGGGCTTGATAAACACTTAAAGGGACACTAAAGGCACCCAGACCACTTCAAATTATTGAAGTGGTCTGGCCGCACTGTCCTAGGTCCCTTAACCCTGAGCAGGTAATTATTTCAGTTTTTAAGAAACTGCAATAATTACCTGCTAGAGTTAACTCCACCTCTAGTGGATGTCTACCAGTTTGTCTCAGATGAACCCACATTGATATAAATGAAAACTTTTCTATGGGGAAATCCTAATGCGAGTGCCGCCATTGGGTGGGGCCTTGACGGTGGGGGAAGCTATAGTGCCAGAAAAACAAGTTTGTTTTCCTCGCACTATAGTTTCCATTTAATGATTTTTCTAAACGCAACCTCAGTAATTACTCCTCACTGTTCCAGCAATCACTGAATCAGAGTGCATGCTGGAAGTCCTGGCAGCTTCACTCTGACTCACTAGAGGGCACTGGAACTGCGGATTGAGTATCTGATGAGGTCTGCAAACCTTGGTGGTGAAGAGCTAACAGTTCCTGCCCAAACCATTTTCCTCCATAAACCACTTTCTTCCATCCAGCAGACCTGCTGCTTGCCCCCAGCATGGCTAAAAGCCATAATAATCTGCCGGCTCAGTGCCCTGAACTGCATGTCCTGTTAATAGGGCGACACAAATCCCACGACCCTGCTTTTGGTGCATGTACACCACGCGTACCAAGGGATGAGAAACCAGGCTGTAAGTGATTTAGTCACCCCATGGCACCATGGGTGTGCTCAGAAATCTACAGAGAATCACTGTATGAATTCCGACATTAAATTCCCAGTTCCATATGTCACTCATCCTATTCTGCAACATTTCTGTTTTCAATAATTATGCACAATGTATGGCACTGCAGAAGTTAACTAATTTACATGCTTTGCCCCGTGTGCTTAGCATGTCATGTAAATTAAAATAAAATGTAGTCCATTAAAAAAAAAAAAAAAGATTAACACAACTAATAGCTACCATTTAGGTATCTATTTGGTTGAACAACAATGTTGCTGTCATGTGCCGAAAATTGCTAATTCATTGTTGCCACACCCAAGTAAACGTTGTTACAGCCTGCATCAAGGTGAATAAAGCAACAGTAGTAAGTTAAAGGACCACTATAGGCACCCAGACCACTTCAGCTTAACTCCAGCTAGGGTTAACCCTTTTTTTTATAAACATAGCAGTTTCAGAGAAACTGCTATGTTTATGTTAGGGTTAATCCAGCCTCTAGTGGCTGTCTCTTGTGAGAAGACGCCAGTGTCCATAGGAAAGCATTGTAAATGCTTTCCTATGAGACTGGCTGAATGTGCGCGCAGCTCCTGCCGTGCATGCGCATTCAGCCGAAGAGGAGGAGAGGAGGCGGAGAGGAGCAGGAGAGCTCCCCGCTCGGCGCTGGAGAAAGAGGTAAGTTTAACCCCTTCCTCCCCACTCAGCGCCACGGGAGTGGGACCCTGAGGGTGGGGACACCCTCAGGGCACTATAGTGCCAGGAAAACGAGTATGTTTTCCTGGCACTATAGTGGCCCTTTAAAAAACAAAAAACAATACATACCTATTTGTCCTGGGCAACGTAGTCAACCTATGGTGCCTCAGACACACTCTGTCATCTAGAGGGAAATTATATACAAAGCATGCGCGGTCGACATGTTGTTCAGCAGTGACATACTTGTTAACTAATTTGCATTTGCAGGATGTGCCCATCACAACGTGGAATTAAAAATATTTTTTAAAATTATTTTTAAAAAAAGATTAGCACAACCAATAGTTAACTTTTAGTTAGCTATCTGGCTGGGCTAAAATCTCAGAAGTAACAGCGCCTCTTTAATGTGCTTTGACTCATTTGTGGCAGTCTGAGCTCAGCTCCTCCGGGGTCAATATTTTTTTTATTTATTTAATGAGTGAGATGATGCAATTAACCACAAATGTAGGTTTTACACACAATGGTTGTTGCGTGCATTTTCCCCATTGGCTATGCGTAAAATTGTAGAGTTCATCATCATTGTAATTTCAAACCAGCTGCTATCGGTGTTTCGGTGCCAAATTTGGAATTAGTTCATATTTTTAGAAATCAATATAAAGTGAAAATGTTACATTGTTACCATGCTTTGTCAACCCATAAAATGTATGCCACAATGAATGAGAGAGGCTGTGTTTCCCTCTCTTTCTTTTTATTGCTTGTTTTATATGTGCCAGCATATTCTGTAGTGAAGTACAAAATGGAGTAAAATATATAGTCAAGCACATCAAGCAATATATTTCTCCTATGGGGAATAATGGGGGGAGGAGGTTCTGCTCATTTGGCCATAGTGAAAGTACACAGCTGTATATTGTATATTCACAGAAAAAGCTATAGTGGAGTAAAAGCAGAGAAAAAAAAATCTGCTATTTACATTTACTAAAACTAAAAATAAATCTGCAATACTAATTTCAACATTAGGGGATGTTCATCAAGGTGTTCTGAAAAGCAGAGGTTAAATTCCATCATTACTTTGGTAGTAATTATTGAAGGGGCACTATAGTTTCAGGAACACAAACGTATATTCCTGACACTGTAGTTCTAAAACCACCATGTAGGTGGTAGCCCCCCCCCCCCCTTACCTGGGGTTAGAAAGGATTCACTCACCTTTTTCCAGCGCGGTTGGTGCTCCTCAGCCAAGGGGCTGGAGGCGAGGCCCATTGTGGCCCTAGCCAATCAGCATCTCCTCATAGAGATGCAGTAAATCAATGCATCTCTATGGGGAATGTTCAGCATATCCAGGCAGAGCGTGGAGACGCTGAACGTCTGGGCTGCACACTGTGCAGCACTGTCCCAGGAAGCACCTCTAGTGGCCGTCTGAGGCTGTAATGTAAAAACTACCCTTTTCTCTGAAAAGACAGTGGTTACAGCAAAAAGCCTGCAGGCATCGACTATACTCACCAGAACAACTACATTAAGCTGTAGTTGTTCTGGTGACTATAGTGTCCCTTTAAGGAAAGTTTTTTTGATTGTAATTATTAAAGTTATCTAAAAAGGGGCAGTTTTCTTTATAGTAACTTTTGCCAGTTTTTGCAGAAATTTCAATTTCAGCAAACCACACATTTAACAATGGCAGGTAAAAGAGAAGTGAAGTAGTGAAACAGAACATTTTAAAAAAAAAAAATTGGCAGAAAAATGTATAAATCTGTTGTGTTCCCAACAAAAATTGCATATATCCAAAATTGACAGTTAGGGTGCAAAAGAAGCCACAAATTAAAATATGTTTGACAGGTGTAATGAATTGTGCAACAATTTCACACAAAAAAATAGACATAAAGGTGTGATATACTATTATGAATCTCCACTTTGTCTTTATAATTTTAGTACATTTTCTTCTTAATACTTTATCCTGACAGTTATCAATCATACAATATGTACGCAAAAACTATTGCTATAAATATTTACAAGGTTACTCGGTAAAATGAAAATTGTTGGGAATTAAAATTGAGGTCAAGTTCAGCTTTTTGGGCCAAATTTGAAATTCAGTTTGAATTCCTAAAAGTTCTCACTTTAATGAATAAACGTGCTGATAAATATAGAACAGGGGCTTCAGCCCAATGGTACAATTTATGGCGCCCTCCACAAAGATTACGTTAAGCACCTCCCATATCACTCACTGTGCCAAACACTAACATGTTCTGTGTTCTAAAAATCACATTATGACACCATGAATGATTATATTTTAAAAAATCCACATTTTGTATATTAAGCCTATTTATCAACCTTGCACCTGCAAATTTAAAGGGACTCTGTTAGCACCAAAACAACTTTAATTTAATGAAGTGATTTTGGTGTATAGATCATGCCCCTTCAGTCTCCCTGCTCAATTCTCTGCCACTTAGGAGTTAAATCAGGGCTTGACAAATTTGTGTAGAATCTAGGAGCCAGCTAAAAAAGTTAGAAGCCAGTTATTTTTAAAACTAATTTTACGTTTTATTTTTAATGAGAAAAATGCAATTCTTTGGGGACACTATAGACACCAGAACCATTATAGCATAATGTAGTTGTTCTGTTGTCTATAGCCTCTACCTGCAGAACTTTCAATGCAAACACAAACCCTCTGACAGACACACACACACAGACAGAGACACATACACACACACACACAGAAAGAAACGCGCACACACACACACACACAGAAAAGCACACACACAGAGACACATACACACACAGACATACAGACACACACAAACACACAGACAGACACATAGAAAGACAGACACATACTAAGAGACACACATTTTCTCATTTATTTGTTTGTTCTGTTGTAATTTATTTTCAAGTTAGCAATATTTATTAAAGCGTACAGAGGTACTAAAAGGGAAACAATAGTCAATTCCACATACCCAATAGTCCATGAGTTTAGTAAAATTGTTACATGAAAAGATGCATTAAAGGACCACTCTAGGCACCCAGACCACTTCAGCTTAATGAAGTGGTCTGGGTGCCAGGTCCAGCTAGGCTTAACCCATTCTTTTATAAACATAGCAGTTTCAGGGAAACTGCTATGTTTATGAATGGGTTAAGCCTTCCTCCAAATCCTCTAGTGGCTGTCTCATTGACAGCCGCTAGAGGCGCTTGCATGATTCTCACTGTGAAAATCACAGTGAGAGCACGCAAGCGTCCATAGGAAAGCATTGATAATGCTTTTCTATGCGACCGGCTGAATGCGCGCGCAACTTCTGCCGCGCGTGCGCATTCAGCCGACGGGGCGGATCGGAGGAGGCAGAGAGCTACCCGCCCAGCGCTGGAAAAAGGTAAGTTTTAACCCCTTTCCCCTTTCCAGAGCCGGGCGGGAGGGGTCCCCTGAGGGTGGGGGCACTCTCAGGGCACTATAATGCCAGGAAAACGAGTATGTTTTCCTGGCACTATAGTGGTCCTTTAATTTGCATTGTTAAAACAGGGGAGGGGTTAAGGTTGTAGTTAGTGTAGCGGTAGTACCCCGGCTGGGTATTTCCGCCAAGTATCATTTCTTAGCTGAAACCGGGGAAAACCTCAGCACTTCTGCCCCAGTCATTGTGGCTTGACTTGGGTCCTCCTGGAGCCTCTCCGTCCTGGCACAGGAGAGGGGACTAGCTCTATTCCCTCCCAGGTGCTGGGAGCTATAGTCCTTACAAGGACTTTCCCTGCTGAATCCTCCACGAGATGGAACAAGGTGCTGAGCAAGGAATAGCCCTTTCCCCTCCTAGTAACTAGATGACACATAGTTCTGGGAGTACAACTGATTTTAATGAGCCAAACTTGGCTTTTTATGCACAGACCCCAGCAGGGGGTCTCCAGACAATATAATTTAAGTCCCTCCCAGGAATCTCTGTGCCTGGGAGATAGTTGAGTTAAAGACCGGTAAGCTCATTATCTCCCATGAACAGAGAGCCAAACACAAAACATAAAAACATAAAACTACCCCAGAACATCATAAAAACATATAATAACCCCACATGTCATACATCCTCAAACAGCCTTGATATGTGCGCCCAAGTTGTCCAAATAGCGCTCAGATCCATGCAGTGTAAGGGAAACGCCACGGGGCAAAGTTCTGACAGGCCGCACATGTGGTCCTAGCCCATAATAATTCCAGAGCGTTTGGTGCTTTTGCCAGTCAACTTTCAGGAGCTCCTGCACACCAAATACAGGGTTTCTCTGCCTGGCTCTCAGGGTGCGTTTGTTCCTCAGTCTCAGGCACTTTCCTTCTATAAAGCGCTTTTCTGGCGAGTCGCAAAGTGGTTCAGAACCCCGGACCAAGTTGTCCGGGAGCCGCAAGTCACCTAGCTGAAAACTGTTCCATAATATTCGTGGCTAAGTACCGCTGAGGTAACTGGGAACAATGACGTCCTCATGCCAAAATAAGTTCTATATCTGTCTGTATTTGTGAATTTGTTCAAGTGGACGGGGCACCAAGGGAAAGCTGCTAATGGTGGCTGGGCAGATTAACTCACGAACAGGGTTTCAGAACTGGACCATAGTCGGTGGGCAGGAGGCCAGCTACCACACTCCTCTAAGCGTTTGTGGCAAACATTGGTAGAAAAGAGCGTTTATCCCAGTCAGGGACATCGGTCACTAATGATCTCATTTCCAGGTCTCATGTGTTTGGAACATCAGAGAAAGTTTTATAAAGTTGTCCCACTGGGCCCCGGCTTCTAACATAATTTTGTTTGGGCATATTTGAGAGTTTTGCCAAGTGTTCGTATGACAGATTAATAGATATCCGTTGGATCAGATCTTTGTTAGTTGCTCTGTTGGGAGATTTCAATGCCCGGGCAAATATTGTATTTGCCGCTTTTAATACTTGGTATAGTAATTTAACACTAGCACTGGAATAGGTAAATGGCAGGTAAAATAACAAGCAAACTTCAGGTTTCGGTGTAAAGTTGGATGCCAGCAGATAAGACACTAGTATTTTTGTAATGGGACTACAAGCGGACACGTCCACCAGATATGGTACATTGTACCCATTTCTAATCTACTTCTCCAACAGATGTTAGGACTAATTGGTTGGATTTGTGCTCGCCGATTGGGAACTACGTACCATCTGTATATAATTTTGCACATTGGTTCCAAATGGGACACGCAGGATGTTAATTTTTTGTGAATGCTAAATGAACGTTTCCATTGTTTATACATGAGCCTTTTCCCCAGGTCTTTATGGTAGGCTTTAATATATTTAGTGCCCAATGTTGTTGTCTCTCCATTAGCATTAGCATAACATAGTGAATACACTTTCTTGCCTTTTCTTTGCAGTAAACATGATTTTTCATAAGGTGATAAATACTCTGCAAACTCTTGGGGGCTAATCTTCGTACCCATTAAATAGGATTTTAATTGCAAGTCAGAAATTACAGTAGTGTGTGTCAGTTGGCAATTGGTGTTGCTCTTTCAGCCCTGTATATGTTTTCAGAGATCCTCCATGATACAGTTAATACACATGCGTAAGGCCACTTTGTACCCATATTAAAGGTAGGCACTCCCAATATGTAAGAGCGTAAGGGTGTTGCTAAGGAAATTGGACAATAATAACATAACATATATCTAACTTGATCCCAAATTGATAAACTTTTGCTTGTAGCAACATCATAGGTGACACCGGCAGTAGAGTATCTGAGCGCCAAGAGATAACGTATAACACTTTTTTATGTCCAGTGGGATTTTATAGCTACCCATTGAGGTGGGTTTACCAATGTATGAGCTGATATTATTATGCCCAATATTGCTGTTTTCTAAGACCACCCATTTCCATGTGTTGTCGAAAAAGTCTTGTAGCTACTCTTTTATAACTTTTGTAGGTCAGTAAGGTATTTGTTAGGTCATCCCATGACTTAAGAGTTGTTTTTAATATCTGTTGGAGTGGTTTGTAATTTTTTTGGAACACATTTGCTGCATTTTAGTGATATTAATGCATAGAAATGTTAAGTGTTTTGATCTACAGTCAGAGCTGAAGGTCTCCTTGAAACCATTAAACATCCCTTCCTCTGCCTTGATGTTTAAAGGACCACTATAGTGCCAGGAAAACATACTCGTTTTCCTGGCACTATAGTGCCCTGAGGGTGCCCCCACCCTCAGGGTCCCCCTCCCGCCCGGCTCTGGAAAGGGGAAAGGGGTTTAAACTTACCCTTTTCCTGCACTGGGCGGGGAGCTCTCCTCCTCCGATCCTCCTCTTCTCTTCCCCGTCGGCTGAATGCGCATGCGCGGCAAGAGCTGCGCGCGCATTCAGCCGGTCACATAGGAAAGCATTCATAATGCTTTCCTATGGACGCTGGCGTGCTCTCACTGTGAAAATCACAGTGAGAAGCACGCAAGTGCCTCTAGTGGCTGTCAATGAGACAGCCACTAGAGGAAATAGGGGAAGGCTTAACCCATTCATAAACATAGCAGTTTCTCTGAAAAAATGGGTTAACCCTAGCTGGACCAGGCACCCAGACCACTTCATTAAGCTGAAGTGGTATGGGTGCCTAGAATGGTCCTTTAAGGCTTGTGTTTTGCAAATTTGTGACTTATGGTTGGAATATGAGCTGTATTTTTGCAACAACTTATGTAGGTTTGGAAGGGAGATCAATGGTTGAGTGAGTATAGGCAGAACATCTTCTGTGAATACGTTTAATTTGTATTCTCTATCCCCAATTCTTACACCATTAATTGATGTGTCCGCTCTTATTGCTGTAGCTTAAGGTTCTAAGGCTAGGACTTATAAAAGCGGGGAAAGGGGCAGGGGCAGATCTAGAAACCAATCTCAGGCGGGGCACATGGTTATTTATAGAAACAATCCAGACACAATAACCACTACAGCTCACTGTAGTGGTTATGGTGCCAGGAGTGTCGTTGCACCCTCCCAGAGTAAGTAGTCAAACCGTTTAAGAACAGTTTGACAACTTACCTGGGGTCTGTCAGGGTAGGTCTTAGGGTCTGTAGTAGGGGACAGGGGCAGTAGTGAGTGTGGTGCAATGTGTGAGGGGTGTAGTGTGTGTGTGTGTGGGGAGTTCAGTTTGCGTGAGGGGTGTAGTGTGTGAGAGGAATATAGTCTGTGTGTGTGTGTGTGTGTGTGTGTGTATGAGGGGTGTAGTGTGTGAGAGGGATACTGTGTGTGTGGGTGTGTATGAGGGGTGTAGTGTGTCTGAGAGTTGCAGTGTGTTTATATGGGGGCAGTGTGTGTGAGTGAGGGGTGCAGTGTATGTGGGAGTGCAGTGTATGTGTGGGGGTGCAGTGTATGTGTAGGGGGTGCAGTGAGTGAATGGGGGTGCAGTGTGTGAGTGAGGGGTGCAATGTGTGGGAGGGGTGCAGTGAGTGTATGGGGCAGTGTGTGTGAGTGAGTGGTGCAGTGTATGTGTGTGTGTGTGAGGGGTTCAGTGAGTGTATTGGGGCAGTGTGTGTGAATGAGGGGTGCAGTGTGTGTGTGAGAGGTGCAGTAAGGAGTGCTGTGTGTGTGTGTGTGAGTGGGTATTGTATTTTGGGAGGTAAGTGGGAGCAAACTAAATTTATTATGTATTTTATTAAAAAATTATACCTTTATTCAGGGAGGGGGGACATTTCTCAATCCCTGGTGGTCAGGTGGGAGTGAACTCTAGCATGCAACTCAGGCTAGAGTTCACTCTTGCGAGATTCGGAGCATTGCCGTGGGAACAGCGAAAGGAGACCCGGCGGAGCTGCAGGCTGACCTCCACCAGGTTCTCTCTCCCTCCACTGCCGGCTGTCAGCATTATGCCTGTGGGCCGGAGGGGAGATCTCTGTTCTCCCCTCCGGTCCGTGAAGGCACATAGCAGGGTTGGTGCTTGGATAGCGCCGGCCCTGCAGGGGAGAGCGGAAGGGAGGCAAGGGAGAGGGAGCGCAGTACTTTTTTTTAGATCTGCCACTGAAACCATGTCTAGTTCCTTTTGAGGTTTCAAATGAGTCTGAGACGAAACCGGCATTGAAAACTCAGGCTGACGGTTGTTTTTTTTTATTATAAAGCCTTAACTATATGAAGTAACTGTTGCGAGAACTCAAATCTGCGCAGGACCTCCTCCAAGAAACCCCACTGAAGACGATCAAGAGCCTTTTCTGCGTCCAGGGAGACTAATAGTCCTCCTGTCTTGTTTGTCTTAAACTATAGAGTAAGTCTATCATTTATTTTCTAGAGTTTTCCGAACCGTGCCATGTCATCATAAATCACACATGATGATAAATCACACATGATGATAAATCACACATGATTTTCATGTATGATTTCAGGTAAAATTGGGCTTAACCGAGTTGTATAAGTCTTGGCCGTTAATTTTGTAGAGTTTAAAACGGAAATTGATCGAACGTTAGAACATTGTGTGGCTGGTTTAACTGGTGCTGCCAGTGCCGCTTTGTATTCAGGGAACAGTGTCGGAAAGGTCACAGAATTAATATATCTTTGTATTCCTTCTTTAGTTGAGTGTTGGACAGCGTTATGTAGTTATATAGTTGGGCATAAAAACTGGTGAACTCATTGCTAGTAGATTTTGGGGCTATCGCTTTTCTTTCAATCTATGTGCAAGTAACTATCCAGCTTGATTATCCTGTGCATAATGAGTAGTCTTGAGCTTTTTCAAGTTGTACCCCCTTTCGATAAATTATATTAATTAATCTTATGGGTGACATCTTGTATTTGTTCCTTCAGTGGCAAGGAGGGCTGTAATTGCTTTTGGGCAGTTAAATCATGAAGCAACGTTTGCCATTTGGCTTGTGTGACAACCATATGGTGGTGGAGCTAATATCGATTGTTTTAATTCCAAATATTGCTTGATATGTATCTCTAGTTTTTTAATGAAAGCATCATCTTGTAAGAGTTAAATTATTGAGTCTCCATGGACTCTTATGTTTATAGTCGTATTGGACTTTTTTTGAATTTGACAATTTTTATGTCTTTTCTGCAGATGTATAGGGGTACAGAAGAGCATACATGGGGGGGAAACTGGTAATTTGGTGGTCATGGGGGGGGAAACTGGTAATTTGGTACCACATATTTTCACATTTTGAACATAAAAACATTTCACATTGTACGTTATTTTTCACATTATTCATTATATATTCCCCGAGTGAACATCCTGCTGTGTCTCGTCTGGATGAGGGACTATTATGTGGGAGGTCTTCGTCTTTAGTCGTCAAAGCTGTGTGGGTCGTACTTGGCCCAAGGGTTGTTAAGTCCTGTGCTGTTTCTTATGCCCGTTGTGGGCTTCTTGCGGGTTTTGGTGGTAGTGGGTGGGTGTGAGTGGGGTATGGTGTTGGGCAGGCTGGGGGGGGGAGGTAAGAAGGGGAGTAGCAAGATTTCTTTGCCCATCATCTTTACGAGGGTGTGAAATTGGTTAAGTGTTGTTTCCAGGTGGCCCAAGCTTTATGCCAGGGTTCTGCGATAGGTCATGTTTGTCTTGCCATCAGTTCATAGGTGCAGTTGGTGTCTACTGTGTGCATGCATTGTGCAATTGTGGGTGGCTTTGCATCTTTCCAGTGTCTACTGATTTCTCTGAGAGCTGCTATGAGTATTTGGTATAGTATGTATTGTTGCATTTTTTGTAAGCCTTTTGGGGGGAGTAGGAGTAGAAATGTTTTCGGCTTGAGTGGGATTTGTGTGCCTGTACATTGTTGTGCGTGATTTTGAACGTCTTGCCAGTAGGTCTGGAGTTTGTCACATTGCCACCAGGTATGCAGCATCGTGCCTTTTTGGGTTTGGCACCTCCAGCAGGTGCCTGATGTATTCGGGTAACTGTGCTTGAGGCGGGTGGGGACTAGGTACCATCTATATAGTACTTTGCGTGATAGTTCAACATGTGTTGCACACAGGGTCATTCGTTTTTGGGCATGGAGTATTTTACTCCATTGTGTTTCCGTTAGTTTGGTATTTAAATTCTCTTTCCCATGTGGTCTTGAATAGAAGGGATTCTATGTTGCGTGTTTTGTGTTCCGAGGCATAGATTGTGGAGATAAGTTTTTGACGCACAGACAAATCTTCTCTACTTCCACTGGAGGTGTGATTTGCCCCGTGGGGGGTTGTTCTTTATGTTGCGATTTGGTCCAGGAATGGAGTTGGTGGTATGAGAAGTTAGCTATGGAGGGTAGTTTGAACTCTGCTTGTAGGACTGCTAATGGTTTGAGGTGTGAATCTTGGAGTATTTGGGATAGTGAGTGTACTCCATGTCTATTCCAGATTTTGTGGTTGAAGTCGGGGATTAGAATCGGCATAGCTGCTAACGTTCTTGCATATGGGTCGTTTGTCTTTGGGTAGCCATGCTAGGTGTGTGAGTAAGTGCCCTTCTGCGAAGCTTTGCTCGATCTTCATCCATGTTAGTGGTTGGGTGTGGTGAAATGCGGATAGCAGTGGGGCTATGTGAGCAGCTCTGTAGTATCCTGTCACGTCAGGCATGCCCATGCCCCCTTGGTTGGTCGTATTGGACTTTGAGGGATAACAGGACCAGTGTGTGGTCCGACCTGGATATCAGACCAATGATACAGTCTAGCACTTGGTCCATATGAAAAACCAGACATATAAAACCCGTTGATGCGGAAATATTGTTTGTGGACTTGAGAGAAATATGTACATTCAGGCGCAACCGCACTCTATATATCGTATATGCTATGTGATTGAAGTAGTGTCAGTAACACTTTACATTGAGGCTTTAGGCCATTGGCTCTCAGGGAAGTTGAAGTGAGCATATAATTTTTGAATGTAAGGCATGATTAATGTCTTCACATATCACTATAATAGTTTGTTTAAAGGATAATTTAGTAAGAATTTTATGTAAAACGTTTCTTTGATTTGAATTGGGTGCATATATATTAACGATAGTATATGCCACATTGTTAATAGAACATTGTAAAAATAAAAATGGGGTCAACCATTTTCTTGTGCAAGGAGAAATTCAAATGTTTACTTATGAGGATGGAGACTACTCATAATTAAAGGGGAGGTTGTTGGGACGCAGGGGAAGATATGCATCTATTTTGAAGTGGGTCTCTTGCAGACAAACTACAGGGGGTGCAGAATTATTAGGCAAGTTGTATTTTTGAGGATTAATTTTATTATTGAACAACAACCATGTTCTCAATGAACCCAAAAAAACTCTGAATATTTTTGGAAGTAGTTTTTAGTTTGTTTTTAGTTATAGCTATGTTACGAGGATATCTGTGTGTGCAGGTGACTATTACTGTGCATAATTATTAGGCAACTTAACAAAAAACAAATATATACCCATTTCAATTATTTATTATTACCAGTGAAACCAATATAACATCTCAACATTCACAAATATACATTTCTGACATTCAAAAACAAAACAAAAACAAATCAGTGACCAATATAGCCACCTTTCTTTGCAAGGACACTCAAAAGCCTGCCATCCATGGATTCTGTCAGTGTTTTGATCTGTTCACCATCAACATTGCGTGCAGCAGCAACCACAGCCTCCCAGACACTGTTCAGAGAGGTGTACTGTTTTCCCTCCTTGTAAATCTCACATTTGATGATGGACCACAGGTTCTCAATGGGGTTCAGATCAGGTGAACAAGGAGGCCATGTCATTAGATTTTCTTCTTTTATACCCTTTCTTGCCAGCCACGCTGTGGAGTACTTGGACGCGTGTGATGGAGCATTGTCCTGCATGAAAATCATGTTTTTCTTGAAGGATGCAGACTTCTTCCTGTACCACTGCTTGAAGAAGGTGTCTTCCAGGAACTGGCAGTAGGACTGGGAGTTGAGCTTGACTCCATCCTCAACCCGAAAAGGCCCCACAAGCTCATCTTTGATGATACCAGCCCAAACCAGTACTCCACCTCCATCTTGCTGGCGTCTGAGTCGGACTGGAGCTCTCTGCCCTTTACCAATCCAGCCACGGGCCCATCCATCTGGCCCATCAAGACTCACTCTCATTTCATCAGTCCATAAAACCTTAGAAAAATCAGTCTTGAGATATTTCTTGGCCCAGTCTTGACGTTTCAGCTTGTGTGTCTTGTTCAGTGGTGGTCGTCTTTCATCCTTTCTTACCTTGGCCATGTCTCTGAGTATTGCACACCTTGTGCTTTTGGGCACTCCAGTGATGTTGCAGCTCTGAAATATGGCCAAACTGGTGGCAAGTGGCATCGTGGCAGCTGCACGCTTGACTTTTCTCAGTTCATGGGCAGTTATTTTGCGCCTTGGTTTTTCCACACGCTTCTTGCGACCCTGTTGACTATTTTGAATGAAACGCTTGATTGTTCGATGATCACGCTTCAGAAGCTTTGCAATTTTAAGAGTGCTGCATCCCTCTGCAAGATATCTCACTATTTTTGACTTTTCTGAGCCTGTCAAGTCCTTCTTTTGACCCATTTTGCCAAAGGAAAGGAAGTTGCCTAATAATTATGCACACCTGATATAGGGTGTTGATGTCATTAGACCACACCCCTTCTCATTACAGAGATGCACATCACCTAATATGCTTAATTGGTAGTAGGCTTTCGAGCCTATACAGCTTGGAGTAAGACAACATGCATAAAGAGGATGATGTGGTCAAAATACTAATTTGCCTAATAATTCTGCACTCCCTGTATGTCTGCAAATGCATGTCTCAAGTTAGCCCTCTCACGTTATGTGAGGGTATTTTCATCATAAAATGAACGGATAAGGCTCGTGAACCCGTGTGCATACTCCATCCTAACTGTAGCACTTGGGTTATGTAGTCTGTCAAGTATTCTCTACGTTCCATTAGGTTTTCACAGGCCCACCTTAGTTGATGTATTGATTGGTTAAGAATAATACTGAATTGTTGCATTCAGCACGCTTGGACTGGTTCTAATGTTATGTGTGTACAATATCGTGTGCAACATATTGTAGCCTGACATCTGTGTTACCATATGATTGACCAAGATGACTAAGATGAATAAGTGGAAGATAACTTGATTGATCACATCTGTAGCCAGGGTCCGCATTGCCATTGGTGTCCATCTACAAGGCAAGATATTCTGCATAATCCTGGTCTATGCTTGTTCTGTGGTCATCTGCAGGCACCTTTCCATTTAGGCGAAAGTGTTGACAAACTCAGCAAATTCCTTGATGGCCATGTTGAAGACAGTTACCAGGAGCATAGCAAGTGCATTCAATTCTCCAGGGACCCCACTGATAATGTTTTCCCATTCCTGTAGATTGTAAGCTTTACGGGGTACCCTCACCAGTATGGGATATGATGTTCCTTATGGCTTCAGTAACCTCTCTGTAGGCCTTATGTCTGTGTAGTGTCCATGCTGAGATGTCTGCTAATACGCGTTCGCTTGTTTAAAATGGCCGCGACCTCGTGTTCGGTATACGAATGGTGGCCACCCAGTATTCGTCAATTAAGCTGCGGTTAACCGCTGCTTCTGGGAGGCTAATTGCCGACACACTCCAGCTCCCAAGTGGTCTAGTCATTCGTGTGTTAGTTCGGTAGATTGAGTCTACCGAACATCGGGCAGAAAAGTACGAATAAGTCTTTTCTGCAGGGGAAACAAAGTCTTTTAACATGGGGCCATAATCCAAAGGCAACAGGCGAGCAACCAGGCTTCTCCAATGCAATGTGGCGAGATTGGTCTCGTCACAGTGTCTTTTAGACCTGCCTTTCAGGTCGGCAATTTTCATTTCGTATTTGTCTAGTTGCACCTCCATGTGTTGCAGGCGATCCCCCAAGCTATTACGCCTATCTGCAAATTAGTTCAGTTTGCCTCAACATGGCATGTGCAGGCCCTGAGGTCCTGTATGTCTTCTAATATTGCTTACTGGTTTCTGAAGTTTGTTCAGTAGTTTATCGGACATTGTATGCAGCAGACTCTGACAAACTTGCTGTGTAACCGGAATCTCAGTGATAAAAGAGCTGCTTGCAGTCTTGTATGACACCATCTTTGCGGAAAATGACTTATGTGTTTAGGATTTCAATTGTTTTATAAAAGCTATAAGCAAATGTAGGGAAACAGTAGGAACTCCAGATTACATCCAGATTAAATGGATTACATCTTCCCTGATGCTTTGTCATTTGTATGGTTGTTAATTAAAGCATTATCAGAGATGTAGTCTACAACATCTGTAGTGCAGAAGGTTTCGTACCCCTGCTGTAGGAGTTAATCTATCTAAGTGGTCCAGCAGAGGTTACTTGACCATTTTTAAGTTCATTATTTTTTTTGGAGTGATTACTTGTATGTATTGGTGTTACAAAACCACCAGCCTTTCATTTTTATTTTATTGAGTTTAACCACAGTGACCATCTTTGTGTAATGGCATACAACACATTTTGGTTATATAGATGTTTACAGAATCATCTCAGAATAAACATACCTGCCAACATTGCTCTTCTTGAAATCAGTACCGTTGGGCAGAATCCTGGAGGCATTACTGGTGATGCGCATTGCTGAAATTGCAGAAAAGGACAGTCATGTTCAAAAGAGGGGCAGGCCTGCCACCTGATAGGCAGCCTGGCTGGCCCCAGCTATCAGAGCCATACTGGGAGCGCTATTAAAGTACTTATTGACTGGTCCAAGTGCCCACTGCACAGTCCGAGCGCATCTAATGAGGTAAGTAAGTGACACCAATAAACTAAAGCAGGTCAGTTGGGAGGTATGTAGCTCCTTGGACCAAAATGAACTTTTCTCCAGATTTCTACCAGTTATAGCCCTGTATATGCACACTATTGTTACCTAGATACCCCCTAAAAATTTTACAACTGAGACTCTAACTCTTTCCTTTATAAACTGTCCCTAATAGGGAACATTTCAGAGATCTTGAGCATTTATAGAACAGGAATGCCCAAAATCTTTATATATGTACATGTACCTGGTATTGTGCTCCGAGAAGCTAGGTACATCCTGAGCTGAAATAATGAGGTTTCTGTAAACATATGTGTAACCAAAATTTGTTGTGCACCATGACACAAAGATGGCTGCCGTCGTTATTAAACCAAGAAAAATTAAAATAAAAGTTGGTGATTTTGCAATAAAAATACACAGAAGTAATCATAATTAGGATAATTAAACATGGCCAATCAACTGACTTTACAATTATTAGACCATCACATTACTAAACAAAAGAATATATTGGTAGAAAGTAGAAAAATCAGGGTATTTAACTGTTAGTATTTTGACAGTTTTCATATAACCATTGCATCACCAACCAATCAAAAACTATATATATATTTAATTTTGGTGTGATTTTCCCAAACAAGAATTGATAATTAGGTTATATTAATTTGCCTAATTATAATACTTACAAAACTTAATCAGTTGAATGGCTGACTGAGTCTGATGGTAAATGTAGTCAGCAAGAACTGCAGAGCTAAAGGTAAGACATTACAATTTGAGGCCACTACTAAACAGTTCAGTACAATTCCATTCGTCTGTCCCTTCACCTCTCAGACACACAGTGTTTCAGTGTCTGCACTGTGTAAAAAGTGAAGAGACAGAGTCTGACAAATCCCCCATGCATCTTGCTGCAGTGTATTCAACCTCATCCACAGAGCAGCTGCAACACCAGGCTTAAACAATGGAGCAGCCATGGAGTCAAAATGAGGGGAAGTGGAGTTTTTCGAAACTCCGCCAACTGGTGCTAGTAGCCTATGACAGCCCTGTAGGCAAACCAATAGACAGGTCTATATTTTTGGGTAGAGGGTAGTAGATAGGTGGCGCCAGTAATAAAGAGCAAAGTAGATAAAAATAAGAATAATATAGTCTAAGTGATTAAAAGTCCAGTAGTAGAGTTCAAGAATGTCTTTTGGGGGACTGTATGCAGAAGCCAACGAAAATGTAGAATATGGGATAACAGCTCTGTAAGTTGAAGATGTTCTTACACTCCTTCTGTGGAAATAAAAGAGACAACTAATGGTGCAGTATTTTCAACAAGCAGGTGTTATTCTGGTAAAAGTCTTATATGATCCTACTCACGTTTTATAGAGCTAATGGACTAGATCTAGTATGAAGTGCATACAGCGGTATAATCCCCACTTGTGGGATATGTGAGGCGATGTCTTCTCTGAGGGCAGGTCATATGAAATAAAAAGGAATAGCAATAGTGTTCTCTATTTAAAATCACGAAAGCAAAAAATAAAATATAAAGTGGCTACTCACAATTACACGAGCAGGCGGATTGCTCAGTGTATAGGGCTTGAGTGGTATAATCCCCACCTAGGATTCTTTGAAGTAATATCTCACTGGAATACGATAAAACTCAGAAGCCGGGGGGGGGGGGCCTGACCGCAGAGCTGAGAGGACGTTAGCCTCAGTTGCTCCTGCAGCAAGCGACAAATAAAGCTGTTTATCACAGTCAAACCAGCGATCAATCGGGTCAGAAAAGCCTCCAAACGTGGGGAGACACCGAGAAGATTAATATGATACCAATCAAGCTACCAGACAAGCAAAATCCACTCGGCAAAGGCCTAAGGCCTACCCACATGGCAGACGCGGGAGGGGCGGCCGCCTTTCCGATGCCACACAAAGCTGACAAAGCATACAGGGGTCTCCCCCCTCCCCTCTCTCCCCCCCCTCTGGACCGGTGGGGGTTATCCCAGTCCACCTTCACGCAGGGAACACTCACCTCCGAGACGCTCCAGGGTGCAATTTGAACCGCGAGCCACGAGACCGGGCCAAGATGGGCGATGGCACCGCAGCAGCCGCAGAACGACAGAGGGCAAACGACTGGGCAGAGGCCTTCATGGCAAAATTTTATGCCGTCTGCAGGCGGTTCTGGAGGCGGCTGGAGAACAGCAGCCAGACCCCAGTGCCGACACTGGCTAACGCGAAAGCCGGGACTACGGAACCCTCTCCCGCCCAGCTGGGACACCTGGCTGCCCTCTCTCCTCCGCGGAAGCAGGGGTCACCCGAGATGGTGAAAATATAGAGTCCCGACTCACCCTCTGGTATGCCACAAGCACCCCCTACAAGGGGCGTCACTGGCATGCAAAACAGAGGAGAGCCCCGAGCTGCAAGGCAGAGATCATCACCCGTGCTGAAGCGCCGACCCCCTGCAGCAGCTCTGAGGGCACACCCGAGTCTACCACACCGAAATGCTGGGACTCAGCAGAGACCTTTGCGACCGGACGGCGCAAGAAACAGAAGGTACAACAAGGGGCGAAATACATCCACTATCCTTTGATCGTGTGGACTTAGCCCTGCAGGCCCTGGGGAGAGGGGTATACAACCACCAGCCCCACTGCCCCAACACCCTGGCAAGCTACCCAAACAAGGGTTACAGCACCTAAGACTCTCACGTTACCGGGTCGCTGACCCCCCACTCACGGGCATCGGTTGAATGGACTTATGACAAAGTATATAAACACCCACAGCAGCTACATACCCCTGGGAGATGCTTAGTTTATATACCGAAAGCCTCCTTAACCACGTCTAACGTTAGCCAGAACTGTTTTTCGCTCTATTTGCATAGCCTTACGTTTTCCATTATAATCATAACAATTAAGCATGCCCTCCATAGATGCCCTCAGCTGCATGGTGATCTGCGGGGAATATAACTAGCCTAGACACCAAGGATATAATACTCCCTATTTACCTACTGAGCACCATACCCGGCAGTGTCAATGTATAGCCTGACATCTAAAAAGATCCAGCCGTTGTGCCATTAAGGCAAACTGAGCACCCCTAATTATTAACCACTCCCAAACGAGTATGTACGCACTTCATACTAGAGCTAGTCCATTCACTCTATAAAACGTGAGTAGGATCATATAAGACTTTTATCAGAATAACACCTGATTGATGAATATACTGCACCATTAGTTGTCTCTTTTATTTCCACATACGGAGTGTAAGAACATCTTCAACTTACGGAGCTGTTATCAAATATTCTAAATTTTCGTTGGCTTCTACATACAGTCCCCCAAAATACATTATTGAACTCTACTACTGGACTTTTAATCACTTAGACTATATTATTCTTATTTTTATCTACTTTGCTCTTTATTACTAGCCAACCTATCTACTACCCTCTACCCTATTGCTTTGTCTACCTGTAAGGCCTTCTGAGGGAGCCTTACTACCTGTACCAAAACCTTGAGCGCTGACCCATCTCTACTCTTTTTAGGTCTATATTTTTGGGCAATATATTTGCTGCCTGAAAAGGATTTATTGAGAACAACAGGTGTCTGTCAGACAGCCAATAAGGATGAGTCACACAACTTCTTATAGGATTTATTCAGATTTGTGGGCATAAAACATTTTCATTTTTTTTCTCTCCCTAGCAGCAATAGAGTGGCATAATAAGGGATCAGGGAAGGGAAACTGCAGTACTAATAATTAAAAGGACATAAACACATGTTTGATCAGACACATCTCAAAGGTGTAAGTGTACAAAAAAAAAAAAATACAGCAGAGAAAAAAATGTATTTAGTTTTATTTATTTATTTTATTGCAACAAAAACTGGTGGGGTGCTGCCCTAGCTACCCCTATGACCATACTGCCACTGTTTGATTGAATATATGTTCAGAATTCTACTAGATATCCTTCCATTTTCAAATGGATTAGTGACAATACACTTTTTTAAAACTCTCTGGTAATTGTCAAGAATTTTCTTTTTTTTTTTATGAGCTGGACATCGAGGGTGCTTATGAATAAAGAACATACACGAAAGATCCATAATGAGAATCCTCTTTTTTATAGAGCCTTCCATAATGAGAATAGTCTGAGCTATAAGGTGTACATGTTAGATCTATAATGAGGATGCTATATTATGAGAGCATCTTAAAGGCTACGTTTTCAAGGATTTTTAGATTTGCTATAATAATAATCAAAGCATTTTTTTTTACCAGTAAAAATGCATTGAGAATTCTCTCGTTTCAAGTATGTCTTGAGGAAAAGGCGTTATCACTGTCCTCAACTAGATGGTCCACATTTTTTCCATTAAATTGTGATGTGCGCATTTGTAAGCTCTGTAATTTCATGTCAAGAGGACCCTGCAATGCAACAGATGCCTGGTAAAAAAAACTTTTACCATATAGGTCAGGCATGTGGCACCTTCTGATATTAAAATAAAGGGTTACTGCAAGGATGGAATACTCCTAGCCAGCCATTGTGGCCTACAACTCCTAACAGCCTCATCGATTGTCATCCTAGAATGTAGAAAAGGGTACATTTGTATTTTAAATGAATATAAATGTATTGTCCTGAAAGATACATGCTGTCTAACGTGTTACACATTCTTATTAATGCTAATGAAGATCAGTTCTTTGACATGTAAAGGTTTTGTCAAGTGCCTAGTTATTCTACATTCAACCTTACGATGACAAGAGCTAGTCTCTTCTTCTTTACTTGGTCCACAGTCTGAGTTTGATCCAGATATCACTAACAACAATAATTCTGAGGATGTTGCTTAGGATTTGCCAGACTTTTATTAGAGAAATTCTGCCTTATCTACGTGAGACGCTATAAATATATATATACGGTATTTTAATTTTTGGTTAATTATTGCACACTGCTTTATTCTTTTTCGAAGCCAAGTTGGTTAACACATGCAAAGCTAACTCTCCACCAGTTTTTCTTTTTTAATTAGAACTGTCTTCACTTGCCCTTAATAATAAAGGAAAGTCAGTGTGATTAATTTCACGCTACCCCATAAAGAAAGTAATCATCGTTACCACTAAACTTTCAGTAGAAACTCTGAATAGGTGTCAGGTCAAAGGGACCTTTCTGTTTAATGAGGTCTATTTAATTGTTTGGACATCATGGTTTCACATAGTGTGATATATTGTGGGAATAAAAAGAAATTCCCTTACACATTAGTAGATTTTCGTTATACCTGATCTGGAAACGCGATTTGACTTTCTAATTGGAAATTTCTCTATAACAAAGTACTTATACAGAGTCCTCACAAATGGTTCTTAACCTATTTTGACAGGGACCAAATGTATAAACATGCCATTAAACCCTATGTTCATTTGAAGAGTTAATTAATTAAAGGGACTCTCCAGTGCCAGGAAGACAAATCGTTTTCCTGGCACTGCAGGTCCCCTCTCCCTCCCACCTCCCATCCCCGGTTGCTGAAGTGGTCAAAACCCCTTGAGTGACTTACCTGAGGCAGCGCCGATGTCCCTTGGTGCTGCTTCTGGGTCCGCCCACGCTCCTCCCCGTCATCACGACATCTGGCGGGGGAGTCCGATCACGCCCGCCGGCGGGGAGACCTAATGCGCATGAGCGGCAATGCCGCGCACTCGCATTAGACCTCTCCATAGGAAAGCATTGAAATGGTTTCAATGCTTTCCTTTGGGGATTTTAGCGACGCTGGAGGTCCTCACGCAGCGTGTGCTAGAATCCCAGAAGTGCCCTCTAGTGGCTGTCTAGCAGACATTTGCTATAGGCTTTTCATATCTAGTTATTTACTATGGGTAGAATTGCAGGGAATTCAAATTCAATTTCAAAAGTCAAAATAGCAGAACTGGAAAAAATCTGTTTGTCAGAGATTCTTTGAGTTTGTCTACTTTGGCCTTCGATTTGAAATTCAGTTTGAATTTCCTGCAATTCTCACTTTAGTGTATAGCCCTGTATTTCTGTCTTGCCTTCCATCCAAACATTTTTATTAGACAATTTCCAGCATGTAGCGGGGTCTTGATTGTACTGGGGAAGGCAGAGTTCAAACATTAACAATTTTTGTGCGGTTTGCAAAGTGTTGATGAATAGTTTTTATATCTATATCTCTATTTCTGTCTATCCGACTAAATCTAGGAATTGGGACGTTTATCTAATACAAAACCGTTTATGACTTTTCCCTGAATTTTACCACTTGAAGGTATATTCAGAGATTGACGGTCACCTGCTTTGAAATTGCAGAAAAATGCCAAATTGTATTATGGTTTCATACTTGGTACTTTTCATTAACTTTTAAACTTCCATCCATCATGTGCGGTATTGAGAGTCAGAAGGGATACAGAGAACCCACATTGCTTTATTAAGGTTATTCAGGAAGTTTAGGAAACAGATCTTAAGCTGCTTGTGTCTATTTCATACATATTCGGTGCCATTTTGGATCATTTCAGTAAGAGGGAGGGCAGTTTAAAACAAATTTAAGGTCGTATGGAAGTGGTTTTGATTGAATTGTAGAATGATAAATGTATTTAGTTTTCAGATTGTAATGAAATATTCCAAATTGTTTTCTGAGATTTCTCAATATGTAGAGCTTTAAAGGGACACTATAGCCACCAAAACACCTTTAGCCTAATGAAACAGTTTTTGTATATAGATCATGCACCTGAAGTCTCACTGCTCAATTCTCTGCCATTTAGTAGTAAACTCACTTTTGTTTCTGTTTAAGCATCCCTAGCCACATCTACCCTGAATGTGACTCACATTGTATGCATGAGGAAAAGATGGTTTCATTTTCAATCAGATGTTAACTTACTTTAAAAGTTTTTTTATCTTCTACTCTGTAAATTGAACTTTAATCACAAACAGGAGGCTACTGCAAGGTCTAGCAAGTTATTAACAGAGCAGGAGATAAGAAATTCTAAATTAAACAGAATTTGTAATAACGGACATGTAAACATTAGATGACTCTTTACAGGAAGTGTTTAGGAAGGCTGTGTAATTCACATGCAGGGAGGTGTGAATAGGGCTTCATAAACAATGATTTAACTCCTAAATGGCAGATAATTGAGCAGTGAGACTACAAGGCTATGACCTCTACGCAATGACTATAGTGTCCCTTCAATGATTAAAGGGAGACTCTGGGTACTATAACCATTTAATGTCATTAAATTATAGTGCCTGAAGTTCACTGGCGCTGTCCTGATTTTCAGTAATAAACCATTTTCAAGCAGTTTAACACAGAATAATACCTACTGGAGAAGTGGCTATGGCAGAGATTACACCCTTCCTTAGTCACACCAATTAATACCAGCAATGGGCACTGTGATAGGCCGATGGTGGTCAGCTGACATTCTCAACCAACCACTGCCACTCATTGCTGTTCATGTTAATGATTCCTCATTAACCCAAGCAGCACAGAGGGCATGGGCTACTGGGGACTCTTGCTTAGCCTTAAAACATTAAATTTGATTAAACATTGAATTATTTTTTTATTTTATTTCTTTATTCAAGAAAATATATACTCTATATGTACATGAATCACACAGGTATAAACTTACATTGAGGATAACATTAAGTAGCTTCATGTTGAAATACCAAAAGTAAGTCTACCTATCCTCATACGTCACTAACATTCAAACCATATGGTGCAAAAAGAATAAATATTATGTATGACAAATCGATCTGTTTTAATAATAATTATAATTCATTTTCATTTAACATTGAATCAAAGGTTGTCTCCCAGTTGACTTGACACGATAACCACTTCAATGAAATGAAGTAGTTACAGTGCCTACAGTGTCCCTTTAATCCCAGTTTTAATACCTTCAGGTGGTAATTATAGATTAATTTACTATAGTTAGATGAAAACCACATGATGCTAAAACTTTCTTTTTGTTAATCTGCTGTAAGTAACAGGATATCAACAATTATTCAAATGCATTTGATGAGATTCGTGGCTCTCAAAGTTTTATTTATGAATTGTGCCAACATTTTTACATATAGGAAAAATAGATTTATTTGTCACTTTTCTGTTTTGTAGCGATGAATTGCATATACACAATCTTTGTACAATGCTCGATGTTCATGCTGCTTTATACCTTTCATATTGTTGCAGTTGCATATAATTTAAAGATGCTGTTTTATTTATGATGCTAAAGAAATGATAATATTGAAATGAATTAACAATCCTACAAATGTATGATCTTAATACTTGTGTTATAATTCTGCTTAGATATTTAGTCCTTGAACATGTATCCGGTGGAGAACTTTTTGACTATTTGGTTAAAAAAGGCCGGTTAACTCCAAAAGAGGCTCGAAAATTCTTCCGACAAATCATATCTGCCCTTGATTTCTGTCACAGTTACTCCATATGGTGAGTGCAAATTTTTATCTTAGAAGATGTGACGTGACATGCATTGCGTTGTTACTAAAATAGTATTCTGCCACTCTGCCTATCAATCTGGCTGAAATTGAATGATGAGCATATATGAGAAAAATTAAAATTGCTTTTGCGGGGGTTGAACTTGGGGTAGATGAACAAAATAAAAAAGATTTGTTTGGATGAGCAGAAACAAGCAAGATTCTGAAACTGACGGCAGATCGGTCTTAGCGCACCTAATCTTTTTTTTTTCTCGATTGATTGAGAACCTTTAACTTGTTATAATTGTATTTTTAGGATACTCTTACAAATTTAATCTTGCTTAAATATATTCAGTTATTTTGTACTATCCATTTTCTCAATCATCTGATGTTTTTATTTTAATTTCACGAGGGTTTATTCACTGCATTGTGGATTACAAATCTAATTTGCAGATTCAAAGCTAAAATAGCTGAGCTGTAGAATAAATTATAACTTTGCTATATTAGTTACTTAGTACAGCCCTAGGATGTCCTGAGACACCTGAGATTGATGAGAGTCACACTTTCAGGCAGCCATAATTCAATTTGCATTCAGAGACAGGGTTTTTCACCAACATGAGAATTCAGAGTGAATTCAAAGTGAATTTAAAAATTTAGCCTAAAGTAGCTGAACTGAAAAAATAGCTGATTAATTTTTCCAATTTGGCTATTTTGACCTTAAGATTGAAATTCACTTTAAATTCTTACTATAATGAATACCATGAGAATGTTATACAGAATGGCTTTTATAGACTTGCTAAATTGATCAGATATGACATTGAAAGTGGGAGGTGGTAGGATAGGATTGGGCCTAGGGATGAGCATGTCTGCCAAATTAGGGGGGGAAGGGGGGTGTCATCTTGGTGAAAATGATCAACAGGATGACTGGTTGCTGAGCAGAGAAGCCAATCAGGGCAGCCCACATGCAGACAGTTGTTGTAGCACATGCATATGGGTTTAAATGCCCTGAAATGCCTTCTAAGCTTGGATAATCATGCGCTCAGGGTGGTCTTTTTATCAGTCCTCTTGACACAGGGTGACGCAGCCAGTTTGTCAGGCGATCAAGGGAAATCTCATCAAAATGACATGACAAAATAATATGAATTGACACGTCTGTTTTTAATGCTCGACGTGAAGTCATGCTGTACATTACAGGATTTGGAAACATCATCAATCTATTGAAGCAATGACCTGTATTGGTACAGGAATATAATGCCATTGATGGTTAAGCTTAGTTATAAAAGCACTGGTGCGAACAGTCCCAAATTAGTCTGTATAGTCTTGAATTTCTGGGTCCTGTTTTCACAAAAATGGAACCCAGGATCCAGTCCTGCATTCTCAAATCTGCCCAACAGTACAATCTGCAGATTTCAAGGCACAACAAGAAAAAGGGTAGTACTACCATGCAGAGAGCTCTTCAGCTCCACTGAATGCATGGTCTTTCTTGGGGACGGCTGTCATCCAGCCTGGCCACCCACTTTAGGGGTGATTTTGCCAAATTTATTGTTGAACCCATCCATTTCATGGTGATCCAGCACTCTGGGTGGCCTGTCCCAACCTGAATACCTTGGTCCCAGTTAAAGGGCAGACAATGTTGGCAGGTGTATAAAATTAACATTCTGCAGATACATTTGAAAACAAAATAACATATGTAATACCATGTTCATGAGAGTTTACAATCTTCAATCTGTGTTTTTTTATTTTTTTTTAAACTATCGTCAGCCACAGAGACCTGAAGCCTGAAAATTTATTATTAGATGAAAAAAACAACATTCGAATAGCAGATTTTGGAATGGCGTCACTGCAGGTCGGCGACAGTTTACTTGAGACCAGCTGTGGGTAAGTAGAGAATTAGCAATTAAATAAATAAATGTATCTCTAAATGCATATAACTTGTTACAAATTATAGTCTTAAAAGGTCACTCAAGGCACCTACATGGTATGTGCGTCTTGAAGGTTAGGTTACAGGGATTTATGCTGTTTTTTTATATAAGTATTTTCGACCTTAAAAAAAAATCAATAAAAAAAATCACTGTTATACCACCCTTCCCCCCAAAATTTGTATTTCATAAAGATAACATCTTTATGTGCATCTGAGAAAACAATGTCATACTCAACCATTTTCAATTTTCAAATGTAAGACAACTGATTAGCCAAAATTTGTGGAAGGGTCAGAGGTCTGCGAATGCAAACCTCCTGCACCCCTCCTACCCGGCTCATTATATTCTCCTTCTTTTACTATTCCCATTTCTTTGATTCACGTATTTTGTGGTGGATCCACTATTAGTCCCACAAAAGCCTGCCGCACTCCAGTTGACATCCACCACCTCTCCATATAACAGCCAGGAGTATATGACCACACATAATGCAAAGTCACTTAAATTAAAATAAAAATTGGACCTTTTCTGTTATATAACATATTTATAATAAGTATATATATATATGCATTATAATCTGCTTAATTCATTTAATTTACAAATGTAATGGCCTATATGATAGTGCTACTTTTCAAATCTTTGCAAAAACTTTTCTTTTTTCATCTAAGGATATACCTTATCACATGTATATTTTATTTTTAACCGTTTTATGTTTTTGTTTTTTGCTGTAGAATGTTGCCTGTATCCAGGGCTTTCTAAACCCATATAATTGCACATTTGCTGTTGTGCTCCTTGCTTATAATTTTCTAATGCTATTTCTTGTTTTTTTATGTTCCTAGTTTTTGTAAACGTTCCCAGAACATAAAATCTCTTTAGGCACCAGATTCAAGTTTGTCGTTAATATATATATGTTTGTTCTGAAACTCCATTATTAATTTTCCAAGACTGTAGAGGTGTTATATTCTGGTTACGTACACAACTCATTTTTTGTTTATAAAATAATTAAAACAGAATTATGCATATAATAAACTACGTACTCAAAATGTTCTATGTTTTTCGCATACAAAAAAATGAATAAAAGGGGAAATACTCTTTTAAAACCATAACTCCGCATTTTTTTTTTGTAAATGTTCTGTGTCTGCATTCTTAATTTTATTCCTTGAAATCTGACTTTACAGACAAATTAATACCAATATTCTCTGGAAGACTCTACTGTACAGTTCATTAACTAAACTAATTAAACTAATTAACATATTCCTCTTCCTCTTGCAGTTAACATATTCATTCTTTCTCTTTTGTTTCCATCTCTTTATCTTTCTTGCCTTAAACAATCGTCTCAAGGTCTCCTCACTATGCATGCCCAGAGGTGATCAAGGTAAGTGTTCGCTCCTCAGACCTTTTGCTGTGATATTCCATTCTTTTCTAATTTTCCTTTCTAAAGTTACACAGAACATTATACTTCATCGTACACTTTTCTTAAATGTTGAAATTTGTTTGATAACATAAGTAGCAATATATTATGTTTTTAAGTTTTTCCTTAGAAATCAAGCCCTTAACTCAGGGATGCCTAACCTTTTCAAAGATGATGTTTGCGATCTCTAAGTTTGTTGATGGACCACAAGTGACACCATCCCATGCTGAAAACACGATACAGTTGTTTCATAATTGCACCAGGCGAGGGTGATGGTATTTGTAGTTCATCAGATTGACTTTGCATCATGGGAAATGTAGCCCATTGGCACACAAGATGAGCAGCAAAAATGCTACATGTCAAAGTAACATGTTGGTATTTACAAAATTAATCTTGATTGCATTAAGTGAGGATGCTGGTATATGTAGTTCATCATCAGCTGGAGAGACTCAGGAGGGCTATCCTTAAACATGACTGAATGATATACAACCACTGGCTTTCAGCCATGTTTTGTTTCACGTAGTTAATGGTAAAAGAGTTAGAAAAGATGGCCTAGCATGCGTGTTGTCATGCACAGTGACATGGCATGTTATGATGGTGATATTAATATGTCATGGACCGATGTTCTGGCTGTACACGCAGCTGTAGGCATGAGGCATGTTTGTGTACATCATCAAATGAGTGCTCACATCAATTCTTCTGACCACATTTTATCCCAGATAACTTTCAGAACAAGCATGCCAGAAGAGGCATTCTGGATTAATTTGTACTTCTGTATATTAGAACTGTCTCCAGTTTATACATATATCACATAAGGCAGAATGTCAGTATCTCATAATCTGTCACAATGCATTGGCACAAAACAAAGCATTAAAGGACTGTTCAGATGAAATTAGAAATGTGACAAACTCAATGCTTGTTAACTTTCTGAAGAAACATTGCACAAGGAATGAATTATAATTACGACAGGGAAAAGTATTTTGTTTATGGTTGCAAGTATATGATAGAAATGGCAAAGGTTGCTGATATTTCTACCCCACAATATAATTAAAGGGAAACTGTAACTTCCCAGGATTTGCTATATTATGTTTACTTATCCCCTATATCAGTGATGGCGAACCTTTTTGAGCCCGAGTGCCCAAACCGTAATACATGCCAATTTTTTCCCCCTCAAAGTGCCAAAACGGCAATTAAACCTGAATACTGAGGTTTAAGTTTAGAAAAAACAACTCGTACAATTGTCTGAACTAATTAACATCTCTGTGTGTGTATTAAGCAGTTTGTGTGTGTGTGTGTGTAATCAGCAGTCTGTGTGTGTGTATTTAACAGTCTATATGTGTGTGTGTGTGTATTTAGCAGTCTGTGTGTGTATTAAGCAGTTTGTGTGTGTGCTCGGCAGTCTGTCTGTATGTGTATTTAGCAGTCTGTCTGTGTGTGTATTTAGCAGTCTGTGTACTTAGCAGTCTGTCTGTGTACTTAGCAGTCTGTCTGTATGTAGCAGACTGCTGAATACACCGTCTGCTGAATACACACACAGACTGCTAAATACACACACACACACACACACACACAGACTGCTAAACACACACAGACTGCTGAGTACACACAGACTGCTGAGTACACACACACAGACTGCTGAGTACACACACAGACTGCTAAATACACACACACACACATATAGACTGTTAAATACACACACACAGACTGCTGATTACACACACACACACACAGACTGCTGAGTGTACACACACAGACAGACTGCTGAGTGTACACACACAGACAGACTGCTGAGTGTACACACACAGACAGTCTGCTGAGTGTACACACACACAGACTGCTGAGTGTACACACACTGTATTTAGGGGTACAGTGTATGTGTTTGTGTGTGGGGTGATGTGTTTGTGTGTAGGGTGATGTGTGTGTGTGTGTGTGGGGGGTGATGTGGGGTGGTGTGTGTGTATGTGTGTGTGGTGATGTGTGTGTGTGGGGGGGGTGATGTGGGGTGGTGTGTATGTATGTGTGTGGGTGGGGTGATGTGTGTGGGGTGATGTGTGTGTGGGGTGATGTGTGTAAGTGTGTGGGGTTGTGTGAGGTGATGTGGGGTGGTGTGTGTGTTTGTGTGGGGTGATGTGTGTGTGTTTGTATGGGGTGATATGTGTAGGGCAGGGGTGCTGTGTGTATGTCGTCCCCCACCCCCTCCACTGTTTTCTTTCCCCATCCCTCCCTCAGTTTTCCCCATCCTTCCCTCATCCCACACTCAGTTTTCTCCCCCCATACCTCCCTCAGTTCCCCCCATCTCTCCCTCAGTTTTCTTCCCCCCCCATCTCTCCCTCAGTTTTCTTCCCCTTCAATTTTCTTTCTACCCCCCTCCCTCCCTTAGTTTTCATCCCGCCCCCCCCGTCCACGATCTCCTACCTTGTAGCATGGCTGAGCGCACCGCGGAGCTCAGTTTCCTGTACCCGGCCGGACAGGAAAAGCTCTCTCTGTGAGCACTTAATTTCCGTCCGCCCGGGTACAGGAAACCTAAGTTCCAGTACCGCGGCGCGCTCGGCCATGCTAGACAGAGTGCCTGGCAGGAGGGAGCGCCCGCCACTTGTGCCGCCTTATGGATGCGCCGGCGGAGCGCACCCTCCCTCCCTCCGGCGACCTGTGGCCGCGTGCCCACAGAGGTTCGCCATCACTGCCCTATATTAAAGGTGTGAAAAATAAAATTTAATGTTGAAATCTACATCTCTTTATTCTGCAACTATGTATTTCCATATTAGCCCGCTGTCACTCACTGTTTTAAGCTCTCTCCTTTGCATAAAGAGAAAAGGGAGACATGAAACAAGGTTTCTAGTTCTTATCCTCTTTTGCCCTTTAAATCTCAACTAGTCTCTGTTCGCAAATGTTTCCACCTTCTTTGCAAGTCTCTATTCAGTTTTTTTCAGTCGGTATATACTCCACTGCCTCCATTCACCTGTTCTAATTGTTTTAACTCTCTGCAGATCTACATTCCATCTACCTTTCACTAACCAGACCATTTCCCCCTTTTTTCTTTCCTTCCTCTCTGTCTCCAGAGGGGTCTATATTTCTTCAATATTCTCTTCCTCTATTGTACCAAACACCCCCTTCCTCTGTCCTCCCTCTTAACTTTTCCTCTCAATAATGCACCTCGATTCGCTTTTCCATCTCACCCATCTCTTCCCCTGTAAATTGTTCATATAATCTTTCCCTTACACACACTTACAGTCTCAAAAACACCTCCTGGCAGTCCAGTGTGTTATAAGAGCAGCATGTACCGCCTGCATGCAGACTTTGTCTTTACAAGCTACAGAATGAATGAAGCACTGCTGGGCAGAAAATTATGTCATATTGATTAATTTAAAGGGGACTGCAATGATCAGCCAGTGTTTGCAGGTGACACACTCTGCTCTCTCCATCGCAGTTGACATACTGATC
This sequence comes from Pelobates cultripes, assembly GCA_933207985.1. Taxonomy (NCBI): domain Eukaryota; kingdom Metazoa; phylum Chordata; class Amphibia; order Anura; family Pelobatidae; genus Pelobates; species Pelobates cultripes. The sequence goes on from OW240921.1 coordinate 41,890,536, forward strand.
CACTTGGCCAATAGGCACTGTGCTGACCCTACAGAGCTGTACCTTCTTCTCCCCCATGTGACTGCGTTGTCACACATTGCTGAAGAGGGCGAAGGAGAAATTTCCCAGAATATAAGTAAAAGACAGATTCCCACTGAAAATGCAATTTATAATGACTTTTCCAGTCTCAAAATTATTCAACCCCCTGAATAGAATCCCCCACAACAGCACAAATATGCAAAACAGATGTTGTCTCAAGCACAGCTTATGCAACTAATCAAGGCCTTCATTAGTTGCACCAAGTGTTCTTGAGCTGGAACACTTGAAATACCTGGACTTGCTAAGGGTTTGATGAGTGTCATGTGTGATTGCATGTTAAAAATATGGCTCAGTCAAAAGAATGGCTCACAAAGTTAACTGAAGAGAGCATGGTCATTCACAAACAAGGAACAGCCTACAAAAATATAGTGAAGGCACTGAATGTTCCTAGAGACACCTTGGGAAGCAGAGTTCGCAAGTTCAAAGTTAAAGGAACAGTGGTTACACTACCTGGACGGGGCAGAAAAAGGAGGCTATCAATGGATGCAACCAGATTTCTGAGAAGTCAGGTTGTGAAAAGCCCACGAGTGACTGCAAAAGACCTTTAGCAAGACATGGTGGCAAAAGGCACTGAAGTTTCTATGAGCACAGTAAGGCGTGTTCTAAATGCAGAAGGTTTTCATGTGTGTACTCCAAGACGTACACCACTACTGACCCAAAAGCACAAGAAAAGTCGGCTTCAGTATGCTCAAAATCATGTAAATATGCCACAGAAGATTTGGAGTTCTGTTCTGTGGAGCGATGAAACAGAACTTTTCAGTCCAATAGATCAGTGGTATGTCTGGAGGTAGAAGAAGGAAGCATACGTTGAAAAGAACACTTTGCCTGCAATTAAGCATAATGGTGGCTCGTGATGCTCTTGGGCTGCTTTTCCTCTTTTGGCAGTGGAAACCTGCGAGGAAGCTAAAGCTTGGATGTCATTGGACCTTTTAATAAGACTATGATCCCAAGCATCTCTCAAATTCCACAAGGCCTGGTTGCAGATGAAGTCCTGGAAAATTCAACAGTGGCCATCACAGTTGCCTGACTTGAACCCCATAAACAATCTCTGGTGGAATTTGAAGATGGCAGTTGCAGCACGCAAACCCAAGAAAATGACTGAACTGGAGGCCATTGCTCATGAGCAATGGGCTTAGATTTCTCAGGAATGCTGCCAGAATCTGGTGTGTGGCTATGCATTTTGTTTGCAGCAGATCATAGCAGCAAAAGTGTGCTCTACTAAGTGCTAAAGATGCTTGCCGTGAAGTGGTTGAATAATTTTGAGGCTGGAGAAGCCACTTCTCCAGCATTTATTGTGTTGAGCTATGTCACTTGCTTTTGTTTGATTTGTTCATTGCAAACAGCTGAAAGTCTGTAAATTTTGACAATAAACATGATTTTCTATGGGGTCAGTTGAATAATTTTGATTACAGCTTCTTGAAGGGAGCATGCACCCTGGAGTCCTTCACCATTGGGCCTTGCGGCACAACAAGAGCAGCAGTTCTATCTTTATATAAGCATTAAAGGCATTTTAGAAACTGCATTCTCAAACTTAGGGGTAACATATTACAGGTTTCCAGTATGGAATGTTTAGTTTGCTTTTATTGGTACATATCTCATTGAAGAATATTTAAGACCCCATCAGCTAAAATAACCTTGTGAGCATGTAATTGGTTTAACCCCTTAAGGACCAAACTTCTGGAATAAAAGGGAATCATGACATGTCACACACGTCATGTGTCCTTAAGGGGTTAAAGGGATACTCCAGGCACCCAGACCACTTCTGCCCATTGGAGTGGTCTGGGTGCCAACTCCCACTACCCTTAACCCTGCAAGTGTAATTATTGCAGTTTTCATAAACTGCAATATTTACATTGCAGGGTTAAGTCCTCCTCTAGTGGCTGTCTACTAGACAGCTACTTGAGGACACTTCCGTGTTCATAGAACACGAAAAAGTGGTTTAAAACGACGCTGGAGGTCCTCACGCTATGTGATGACCTCTGGCATCGCTGAAATCCCCATAGGAAAGCATTTTTGTATAAATCAGCAGAATAACATATTTTTCACTCTTAGATAGTAGAATGCCATTTGGGCGCCTGTTTAAGCAAACATATTTTCAAAATATACCATGCAATAGTTAAATAGCGGGAGCATGAAGCTTAATTGGTGGCAGTGTTACTGCTTCTAATGATATAACGACAAAATGGTGCATGTTTGAATGTAAGCCATATAGGGAATGTACGCTTGCTATCACTGCATACTTAAATTAATGTAAACCCAAATCAAAATTCAATCTCCTTTATGCACTTTTAGCTCGAGGAGACGTGTAGAACTGGGAGACATCCGGGTTGCTTGTAAAGTCCGCGGGGCAGACAGTGGTGTACGGCCACCCAGGGTGCCGGGCCTCTGCACTCCTTCCCCAGGTCCCCTCCAGCCTCCCCTCTGAGCACCCTAGTACAGGGGGCACTTGGGGGCAATGTGATTCCATGCAGCTAGCCCCTCAAGAGTCTGCAGTCCTAGTGCCTCCTGCACCTCCTCTGGACCATTGGTGCCTCGGTAGGGTCATTGGATGCCCGTGAAAGTCTCTCCCATCTCCGGCCGCTCAGACATAGGAGAGGGCGTGCCACCCCACAGCCACCGGTCTGCCGGAGGCAAGCAAACCCCCGTCCTGCATGGCGCCCACTAGACCCAGCAGTTGAGCATCCGTGGCTTGTGGGTGGTCTGGGTCATCTGTCCGTGGCCCGGTCAATCCCGGGCTTGTACGTGCGGTCTGTGGTGTCCCAAAGGATGGTTGCATAAGTCCCTGCAGTCCCTTTTGCTAGCGGGCCCCTTTTCGGCAGCCTTTGCCAGTCCAGGAGGACAGCATGGGCCCAGCACGGAATCTTCCGTCTTGGCGCGTGCCTCCCCCATGAGGCCAGGATAACCCCCACCGGGCCGTGCCCTGAGCCAGCATGACCGCCACCAGGGTAAGTTTCTTCATTGTGTCGACTGTTTCCCAGTCTGTTCTGACTATCTAGTAGTCACCTGTGTCTGGGCTTGCGGCGGTGTATAGGCCGTGGAGTTAGTGTACGGAGCTCTCAGCATGTTTTTGGTTACCAATTGGTATTAACTTGGAGCTGGGGTTATTCTTCACATAGTTGCATCAGGTAATCTGGTCTTGGGGCCATCTTTGTTCATTTCTAATGCTGTTTTAGAGTGTTCAGGCCTGGAGCCATGGTAGTCTGCTTCCAGGCAGCTCAGCGGCCCCGCCCCGCCTCTTACTCGTTATTTCATCTCATATTTAATAGTTAATGAATTCTTGTGTATCGCTCCCTCTATAATAGTAATTTGGATTTTTTACATTTATTTTCTGTGTTGTATGCTTTTAGTGCTGTTGGGTAAGGGAGGGTTTTAATGTCTGACAATGCACTGCCATTTCAGATGTAATTGCTTAAAGGTAACATAGAGGAATATTGCAGACTCAAGGAATTCTTCGTTGCAATCCAGTGGTGAATTTGGCAGTAATTCTTCTGAGGCAGCACGTTCTCCTGTACATTACAGGTTTCTTCTAAATTGACAATATAGGTTAACAGAATTAACTGTGCATAGTTGACTCTACAGTAATATATGAGAGAGCAAGCAAAGACCATGTCAATTTAGCACTGAAAAAGATGTTTAGTTTAAGCGGACCCTGTTGTCCTGAAAATAAAAATTGTTAGTTGAGGACTATAGGTCGCCTTCTCTCTCATAGAAAAGCATTGGATTGGAGAGCAGAAGACGTTGCTATCGGCAGCATTTGAATCCAACGCTGAGTTTTACTTGGTCTGGGGTAGGAAATGCCTTTAGTAGATGTCAGGAAGACTGCTGCTGGAGGTGTATTTAACTCTTCAATATAAACACTGCAGTTTCTAAAAGACGTTGATGTTTTACATTGCCGTGTTAAAGGACCACTCTAGGCACCCAGACCACTTCAGCTTAATGAAGTGGTCTGGGTGCCAGGTCCTTCTAGGGTTAACCCATTTTTTTATAAACATGGCAGTTTCAGAGAAACTGCTATGTTTATGAATGGGTTAAGCCTTTCCCCAAAGCCTCTAGCGGCTGTCTCATTGACAGCCACTAGAGGCGCTTGCGTGCTTCTCACCGTGATTTTCACAGTGAGAGCACGCCAGCGTCCATAGGAAAGCATTATGAATGCTTTCCTATGCGACCGGCTGAATGCGCGCGCAGCTCTTGCCGCGCGTGCGCATTCAGCCGGCGGGGCGTAACGGAGGCGGAGAGGAGGAGGAGAGCTCTCCGCCCAGCGCTGAAAAAAGGTAAGTTTAAACCCCTTTCCCCCTTCCAGAGCCGGGCGGGAGGGGGACCCTGAGGGTGGGGGCACCCTCAGGGCACTATAGTGCCAGGAAAACGAGTATGTTTTCCTGGCACTATAGTGGTCCTTTAAAAGGACAGGACCAATTGTCCTTTAATGCAGAAGATGTAGAAGATGAGACATTGCTTGCTTAGCATTTGCTTCCTCATCATTGGTCCGGCTGATGAGTATGAGTAGAGGAGAGTCCAGGTTTGTTTTTCTTTTTAGCTCTTAGTAGAAATAAGTAACTCCCTGGTTTCACTAAGGGGAGAAAGAATGAAGCCTAGTTTGGCAGAGAAGGTTTCACAATCCACAACATGCATCAAATTGAATCTATTTAGCAGACATAGCTTTTGCGGACAAGTCAAGCATCAATATACAGGTAGCGCCAAGAAAAATATTTCAAACACAATAGTATATAATAATAAGAGCAATAAAACCCCCACAGGATATAAAAATAGTCTACAATAAAACTTGAAAGAATAAAAAATACCAAATGGTACGGCACAGTCTCAAAGGTGGCAATAGATCTTCTAATCCTGATATGGGACTTTCTTGGTAGCTTCGCTTAATAGCAGTAAATGAAAAGGTAGCAAAGACAGAGGCAGACCAATAGTGCAATATGGTAGGACGTGGTAGGATAAACGACACACTATTATTTATATAGCGCCATCAAATTCTGCAGCGCTTTACAAATAGGTGGACGAACAGACATGTAGTTGTAACCAGACAAGTTGGACACACAGGAACAGAGGGTTTGAGGGCCCTGCTCAATGAGCTTACATGCTAGAGGGAGTGGGTTAAAATGACATAAAAAGGTAAGGATAGTATTAGACTAATGACAGTTGCAGAAGAGGAATCAGTCAGGAGCTATTAACAGTTTAATTGATAAGCTTTTATCAAGAAGTGGGTTTTTAATGATTTGTTGAAGGAGTGGAGACTGGGTAAGCATCTAACAGAGGAGGGAAGCGAGTTCCACAGGAACGGTGCAGCCCTCGAGAAGTCTTGAAGGCGAGCATCAGAGGTGGGAGTACGGACAGAAGATAGACTTAAGTCTTCAGCAGATCGTAAGGGCCTAGATGGAACATACTTGTGTATTAGGGAGGATAGGTAGGTGGGAGCAGCATTATGTAGAGATTTGAAAGCAAGAACCAGAATTTTAAATTGAGCCCTTTATCTTACAGTTATATGCTTTAGGATATCTCTGTTGCTACTTGTATCAGCTTTTCTTATATTCAGTAAAAATTAAAATGTACTATAAAGATCCTTAAAAATACATGATTCACACTAGGCAGTCTAAGAGTACCCTTTTTAAAATGTACAATAAAGATCCTTAAAAATACATGATTCACTAGGCAGTCTAAGAGTACCCTTTAAAGGCCCTACATGTTGTCTACAAGTGCGCGTATGGGTGCCTTGATATCTTTCTCATGTTCATTTATCATAAGGATAAGCCTTTGTCTTTGCATAGAACAGCCATATGGTAACTCTTGTACCAGATTTGAATAGTTCACATTAGAGATATGAAGTGTCTCTCAGTGAGCCATGAAATGTACCTGGGAGACAAAACTCATACCAGTGCTGGAAACAGAATTAGCCAGAAATACTGTATTTGTGAAAGCCTCTAATATTGATTGTGTGCAATGAATGCAGCAAGTCAACGGCACTATTCGAATACGATTGCTTGCTGTTATACTGTTTTTCTTTATATTTTGCCTGTAAATGATTGAACTGTAATAGAGACTAGCCATTTTGAGCAAGGCCACAATCAGTCCCTACAAACAATGCTTGTGGGAGATCATCCCATTTCTTATGGAAAATTGCCTTTTGTCTTTGATACCATTAGAGTTAATTCTGTTATTCATTTGGTGGCCTGTGATCTTCATGCCAAGCTCTTATTTGTGACCCCCTGCCACCAGTTGTTTCCTTAAACATGTAAACTTTTTTGGAGTGTACTGCCATTTACTTTACATGGCACTGTCAAATTGGCCAGCACCATCTATAGTTACATTGTGGCCCGATGTCGGAAGGTCACACATTCCCTTCTTTCTTTGGTAGTGTTCATGTAGCACCAAAAATGCTAAACTAAGCATATTTATTTCCATGTAGGTTTCTCTACATTTGCCTATATGTGTGTATTTCTATGTGTGCTTGTATCTGTGGATCCATTATTATGTGTCTGTCTGTATCAATAAGTGTGGTGTCTGTGATTGGGTTAGATGTGTATTTTATTGTGGTGTCTGTAAGTGTATTTCTGTACGTGTGTATTTGTGACTGTATATACCCGTTTTGTGTGGATATCACACCGTTTGTGCTTTTATGTATTAATGAGTGTAGTAAGTGTGTGTTATGTGGATCTCTGAGCCATATGTTTGTAAATGATATTTGTGAGTATTTTTATACATGTGTATATATATATGTGTATGCCAGTATGTGTGCCCCATAAGTGTGTATCTGTGTATACACCTGCATATGTGTGTGTATGTAAATAAATAAAAAAATGGTAATGTTTGTGCCCTTGGACAAAGGAAATTGTATTGTGAGTGATCTCTTCACTTAAGGTAGCACCTTAACTACCAGTTTTGCCATTCATTTGGCCAGCATAAAGAAAAGTGTTATGCACATAATTGAGAGAAGAACTAAAGAGACCGTTTAAGGGCATGGGCCAGTAGAATGGTAAAAGCCTTAAATGGTGAGATTTTATTTTTCCATTTCATCGTAAGGCATAAGACACTTTACCAATCAGAAATTAGAATGATACAATTTATTTCCGAGAACTTTGTTTGCTTCCTTAATGTTTTTAAGAATGTGGTTTTTATTCATTCGTATCAGAGTTTTTGAGTGTAAGTTTTTTTCATGCATCTTATAGGAAATAATTTTTTTAAAAGTCTGTGCCATGTTAGATCCTCATTGACCTATGCCTTGTAAAATTGTCCAATTTGAGTAAAGAACTATGTAAATGTAAACACAAGAGAATATTAATACATAAATTACCACTTGCTTTTTTTTTCTCTTTAAGGGGGAGAAGTATGATGGGCGACGGGCCGATGTGTGGAGTTGTGGAGTCATACTGTTTGCTCTCCTAGTGGTAAGACTAATTCTTACTGGGGAAAGTTGATATAGTATCAGCCATGGATGAGAACTGTTCACCATATTTGTATTAGATAAATTGTGGCTTTAATTTGCCTTTTACTTGCACATCAAAGTGAAACATCAATTCATAAAATTGTACTGATGTGTGCCAGGCTAAATGCCATATGATGCATTTGATAATCTGGGTCAATATCAACCAATTATTACTTCATAAGCTTAAATTAGTCTACAAATAATCAAAACATTCTTCTAATATGAATATTAATTTTATGCTTTCTGTTGCAATAATGCTCCACTGAAATCTATTATTAATCTAGTGGCTCTAACATCTCTGCCATTAGTAGACATGTAAGCCAATATTGGTTTATAGGAACATCTGCTGGAAACTTTGAAGTCACATGTGCACCGTTTGGCTAATACTATAAAGAATAAGCCACTTACTTATGTGACTGATGTTAACAAGCCACCATGACCCCTCATCTGAGGTTAAAGGTTACATCCATCACTTTAGGAAATAGACCCAATATGGCTCTTCTTAAAAACGACACCATGCATAACATGCACAGTGCCTTGCTTCAATGTAACACCTCTGCTTTCTACCAGCTAAGTGCAATCCTGTGGTGCCAGTCTGGAACATTTGCTGTAATTTAATACAATTGTCAAATGGAGACAGACTATTTTTGAGCAACCTTCAAAAAGCAGGACTGCTGTTGCATAACGTTCATAACGTGTTTCATGTGGAATAATGAATACGAATTAATTGAAACCATGAATGGCCTGTTTTTTGTTTGTTTTGTTTTTACAGGGAGCATTGCCCTTTGATGATGATAACTTGCGCCAACTTTTAGAGAAGGTGAAGCGTGGAGTATTTCATATGCCACATTTTATTCCTCCGGACTGTCAAAACCTCCTGAGAGGCATGATCGAGGTGGAACCAGAGAAGAGACTTAGTGTTAGTATCACAAACGTCCGCAAACATTGTCAAAATTTAAGTTTAGCTTACAGTTGTAATTTCAATTGAGTTACTAAACTTACAAACGGTATACTGTATCAGTATAGCCATGTATAAAAACAATATTATGCTACAATTGTCTGATCTTCCATTCCATGTAACATCTCACCCATTCCTACCATACCTGTACACCATACCTTTGCGTGTCCCTCAACTAAATAATTATATTCCCTTCATATCAAGTCCTCCATATTTTCCAATAAGGAAAACACGGGTGAAAACCTTACATTTCTCTTTTTTTTTTGCAGTTGGACCAGATACAGAAACACTCCTGGTATTTGTAAGTACCGAATATTAATAAGTCTGTAGGTTTTTTTTTTTATATCTTGTTTAGCTCTGTAGTTGATTCTGGCATTGACATGTAATGCTCAAAATTATGTCATGGATGTATGACTCAGCTACTTAGAATCCAGATTTTAAGAACAATATTTGGCATAAAGTGTAGAACAGACTGAGCCAATTGTGAGCTTACCAGATCATTGGAGCTATGCTCCACCCACCCCCCAACCATTATAGTGTGAATTCGAAAGATTGTTGGCTCCTCCAATGTTGAGATAAAGCAAATTAACATGTTTCAGAGACAACTCTTAATTGCTTGAAGTTAACTGTGTTCATTTAGTAAATGGAGTGAATCAGATGTACTATTTCATTTTGTTCGTCATAATTACCTGGTTATGTATGTGTACAATCTGTGTACCTTAACCAGTGTAACATGCATTGTTTCTCAAGTAGAGACTATAAAAAATAAATTGTTATATAGTGTAAGTCAACAACAAGTATGATGCATATTTTACAGAACTACTGCCTGCTTGTAATCTATATTAGATGCAGGAATAATTAAATGGACGCTGTAGGCACCAAAACAACTTTAGTTTAATGAAGCAGTTTTGGTGTATTGGTCAATTACACTGCAATCACTGCAATCTCGCTGCTCAATTCTCTGCCATTTAGGAGTTAAATTACCTTGTTTATACATTTCTAGTCACACCTTCCTGTATGTGAGTTGTGAAGCCTTATTATAGACTTCCTGAAAAGTAACCAATCTTGGTGTTTTTCCCTTTATTGCACAGCCTGTTTAAACTACAATGTCTTATCTCCTTCTCTGTTAACTGCCTTCTACATTCTACAGGAGCCTCCAGTGTGTGATTAAAGTTCAATGTACAGAGCAGGAAATAAAAACTGCTAAAGCAAGTTAACATCATATTGAAAATGAAAGAATTTTTTTTCCATGCAGGCTGTGTCAGTCACAGCCAGGGGAAGTGTGGCTAGAGCTGCATAAACAGAAACAAAAGTCATTTAACTCATAAATGGCAGATCATTTAGTAGTGAGACTGAAGGGGCAGCGTCTATTCACCCAAACTACTTAATTAAGCTAAAGTTGGTTTGATGCCTATATTGTCCCTTTAAAGGGGGATTCCAACTATTAGTTCTATAGGTTTACCATAAGATTTAATGGACTTAATTCACAGAAACTTAAATTTCAGGTACAGATCCTAGTATCTAAGCCAGCATTGGTGAATTCATGGTTTGTTGAGTTGTTGACGGCAGTACTTATCTTGTCTGGGCAAAGTCACCATTTAACTTTAATGGAAACTCAGTTTTGTAGATGATCATGATTGATATGGGTTCACCCTCTGGCCAACTCTTCCCATATTGAACAGATCACCATCTGTATAGGAATGTATTTCAACAGAAATCCAGTACAAGTTTTTTTGTTTTGTGACTTGTGCCTCTTGGAGCTTGACAAATGTTATGTGAAGACATAAAGGTAAAACAATGCCCTAATGCCAAAAAGATAGCCAGCATTTCAAAAACTCACAAATCAAGACAGCGGATGAACTGCGGAAGCAGTGCATCATTTTAATTACTAAATGGAAAATCACTGCCGTTAGGTAAATCATTATGCTTTGCTCTTTCTGGGACATGATATTACAGATGCTTATCTATAGAAGAACACATATTATGTGATCTTTTCTAAGTGAAAGCATTATATCCTACCCTACTGTGTATCTTTTACAATAACTGTCTGTCTTCATTAAATAGGCTCCACATTCACCTGCACATTGGTCATAGTAAAGAGCCATTTAAAGGGATTCTGTGGGCACCCAGACCTTTTCATCTCATAGGTGGTGTCCCAGTACCACTTTAGCCCTGTTTAGTAGGCCGATTGTAGGCCTCAAGCCTGCTCCTTTTATAATCCCCTGAATATTATGAGAGCTGCTTCTAAAACGTATAATCTGGAGCCAACAAGACTTTCAGGTAGATGCGGGCAACAATCCTTCGAAAAGTCAGATTCTCAGCTATTTCTGTGACCGATCAGCATGGCAGTCAGGTCCCGTCCCCCCACCCATAACAAGTACATTTGATTAGTTCTTGTCGATGTCTCTTAGTGTTCAGGATTTTGCAAAGATCCTGCTTTATCTTACCCATTATTTATTAATATCCTATGGACATACTGTGTAGGAGAATAGGTTGTAAGATGAGAACAATGTAAGCCAGTAACTCATGTGACACAATTTCGTGGTGACCTGAGCAGGACCCTTTTACAGTATAGAAGCTGAGCATTGTGCAAATAATAAAAGCAGTATGTGAGTGTGTGACCATTCCCAGAACACAGTTACCGCAGAAGATCTGCAGTCACCATCAGCAAGAAAGCAATTATGAAATAGAATTATTTAAATAATAGACGTTTCGAATTTTAACGCTTAATTAGGTCCATATGCACAGAATCCCCGTGGCTGTTTGTCTTTGGCAAGTCTACGGGTTTGGCATTAAACAAACTCGTGAGATCCTAAAGATAATATCGGGCCAAACACACAGCTGCTTAACCGCATCTACATTAACCCTTTGTCAGTCCTACAACAGTGTTAAACAGTAGGATATTGTCTGCAGTGTATTATCACAAAAAATCCCCTTACAGCAGTCATTACATGAAATTTAAGTCAGCTTATTATTACTCGTTCTTTAAACCATGAAGCATGTTTAATAACATAAATAATCATTAAACCACACGGATTAGTATTAGCATATAATATATAAATTAATTTAATATATAAATTAATTTAATTAACATGGAAAAGTGATCATGCTAAATCCACAGAGAAAGCAATAAGAGGCTTTTCCATATATCCCTTATTCATAATCATGGTCTTACATTCATATAATACATATTCTTGCTTGAGGTGCTTGCTGGCCATTGTTTAGAATGTGTTGCATAATTACTCAACTGTGAAGAGTTAGAGGCAGATATAATTCTATATTGGTGAAATTTGCAAGCAAAAAGATGAGAATTTATATTCAAACAAAATATGTGCATGAACCTTTTTTTTCTACTCCCTCGATGGTGTATTGAAAAACAAAGTGCACATAATTGGTAACTATATATAAGTTAGATAATTCAACCAAAATCAGCTTTTTGTCCCTTGAATTTTTCAGTTTTTAATTTTAATTCACTACAATTCAGAATTTTATTAATAATGACCTCACAGGGAAAATTAAAAGACTGAATTCTGGGACAGCTGTTCTTCAAGGAGGCTCTCTAAGCAAAATAACCAATTTAGCGCTCTGTAGTGGCTATGGTGCCACAAGTCCCTGGGCACAGTTTGCCTCTAATCTGTCAAACCATTTAGGAACAGTTTGACACATGATCTGATTAGATTCATATTTTGTCATTATTATACCACTTCATGATAAGTCTAGACAGTTTGCATGTGTTGAAAGTTGTCTGCTGACACTCTCAGTCAATGAATGCCATCCAAACCTGGTGTGTGTTTGGTATGAATATACAGAAGCATTAACTTTCTCTTTATCAGATGAACTGAGACAAGAAGAATCTTGAGATGGCAAGCTATGCACTTCTATAAGCCCACCCACCTTGTCCTGATTTCATATCTTCCAGTATTGGAAGGTATGCATTTGTGAACGCTTTGGAGAGATCTGAGCTTGGCTGTAATCTGTAATGTATATTCTAAATACCCTTATGGAATAAATTGCATAGTTTTCATTTGAATGGAAACAAATAGAAAAATTCAAGAGGGATAGGCTCATACAAAAATGATTTGCCGACAAGTAATAGCAGGTATTAATTTAGCCTCCTTGCAACCCCCCTTACAAAATAGTGAACTACACATGCTTGAAAAAGCGACTGCTCCGTCTCACATATATGTGCAAAGTCTGTTTCATCTCCCATGTAAGAGCCTAATTAGCTTACCATAGAACACTTAATGCATTTTTGTTTCCTTAGAGAGAGATATCAAGATCTCATACATACCCAAATTGGGGTTGTAACATTTAATAGAACAAAATTCAATAGTCAAATTACATTTCAATCATTATTATTTTCTTCTGTTGTGCATTGCTCTGTGTCTTGCATCAATATGCAATGACCATTAATGAATATCAGAGAATGTTCATCTAAGTAAAATCAATGTTTTTTTATCACAGGTAATGAAGGGTTCTAAAAAAAAAAGAAATTTCTTAAAATAAAATAAAGCCCATCATCTTGTTAAATGCAAATATTCAGTGGATGTTGCTCCCATGTACATACTAACATTAATCAACATTTAGTTACCAACAAGAGTGTCAGGAACACCATACGTAGATATCACGCTCGTGCCATCCACATACATGGTGCTGGACATGCGGCAGTTGTATTTTAATAATACGCTGTTCATTTGACACTTTGCATATTCTTTTACTCCAGCTGGAGTCTAATTTTAAAAACAGCTAGATGTGCCTTTTTTGTCATTTGCTGCACTAGACCTCAACCTGTATAAGGCCGGGTCCGTTCGTAAATTGACAGTTTGTGCTCCTTTGATGTTATATTCAGTGCTTATGGTATTGCGGCTTATTTTTCCTGATTTACTACATTTCTGACCTCGGCTTGTTTTGTGGTTTTACCTAGTATGATTACACCTTATGGTGTTTTTCTTGCGTGTTAACAAAGTCACTCTAAGGTCTGGTAATATTTATTTCTATTCCTTGTCTACATATGCAGTTAGAGATCTGAATAATTTCTTGGTTACCCTGACATTATGAATCGGCCACTATGGATTCTGTAGCTGTAGGAGAAGCAGTAGATAACTATAAAAGCAGAATATGTGACCTATATATCAGCTGGCTCAAGAACAAATCCAGCTAACCAGGTCTTTCAAGCTTCAGTGTCTTCAGTAGCCATAACAGGAGTTAAAGGACCACTATAGGCACCCAGACCACTTCAGCTTAATGAAGTGGTCTGGGTGCCAGGTCCAGCTGGGTTTAACCCTTTTTCTATAAACATAGCAGTTTCAGAGAAACTGCTATGTTTATAATAGGGTTAATCCAGCCTCTAGTGGCTGTCTCATTGACAGCCGCTAGAGGCGCTTTTGCGTGAGAAGACGCCAGCGTCCGTAGGAAAGCATTGTGAATGCTTTCCTATGGACTTTCTGAATGCGCGCGTGACTCGTGCCGCGTATGCGCATTTAGCCGAGGAGGAGAGTCCCCTGCCCGGCGCTGGAGAAAGAGGTAAGTTTAACCCTTCCTCTCCCTAGAGTCCGGGGCACCCTCAGGGCACTATAGTGCCAGGAAAACGAGTATGTTTTCCTGGCACTATAGTGGTCCTTTAATGTAGCCCAAAGTGTAGACTTCTAGTCCAACCTCCCTGAGCATTTTGTGGATGATCCGACGAATTGCAGAGAGTTTCTACTTCAACGCAGAATTTATTTTGAATTACAGCCCGATTTGAACAGACTATCCCATTATGGGAAGAAAACAAGCTTATCATTATCAGTATGAGTGCTTCTGTCACATATTCATCCGCACATAAAAATGTGGTTAATGACATTTACTGTTCTGACAGGAAAAGTTGTGCCAAGCAACATTACTGTCCTGAAAGGAAAAGTTGTGCCGAGCAGCAATCAAATCCACAGGAGGGTTTGAGCTGAGCAGCAATCATGCAAATGGGAACCTGGTAATTGCCTTTGGAGTCAAAGGCCGGTTACAGCCAATCAGATCCACAGGAGGGTTATTTAGGCCCAGTTCTCCTCTTGCTCAGTGCACTGTCGTGGTTTCATGCCTATGGTTATCCGAGAGTGCGTTCCTGATCTTGATTTTCTGGTATTTGACTTTGGCTTTGTTTTTACTTCCCTGATATCTGGTATCCTTGACAATTGGTTTTCCCTCATCTTTGTGTCTGATTCTGTGTCCCTGACCTAGTATTTTGACTTTTCTTGGAGACATTAAGTCCGGCCATTCTAAGGTCCGGTTATACGTTATCCTTAGTCATAGGTGTGACACAGTACTGCGTGCTGGATCAACTTGTATTCCTGACAGTTTCATAGCAACTTTAAAGAAAACCTTTGATATCCCAGTCCCAGACATGTATCTCTGCTTTCCATGGGCAGATTCTAAACCTACTCGGGAGAAGCACATATAAAAATTTAAGCAAAATGTATTGTGTGTCTGTGTGTATAGACACTACAGAGTTCCACAGCAATAAAAATCTCATAGTCATCATTTACCTATTCATCACTACTAGTGAACTGCTTTCCTTGCTCGCTGACAGTCTCATGATGCTTGGTTGCTGCACAGTGCACACAGCCAGCCTTTATATAATTAAAAAAAAATACTGCACCACCTCACAAGTACCTGTTAAAATACTTTGACTTAGGCACCTGTCTGGCATCCTCCCTTTTGACTTGGAGGCATGGTTCTCTCGTAATTTGAAGAAATATACTGTAGTACTACAGAGGTTAGGGCCCTTGCCTCTAAAGTAAACCAGTCAGAGGAAGTTGCAGGTTGAGCTAGCTGCTAAAGACTTGCCGTAAAGCCTGGATGCTTTCATTGAATATCGTATGCTGATTTATTGAATCGCCTACGGTAACACATACCCTACACCCCCTAGTTCTGAATTGTTTGATAGATTGAAGGGTTCTAATATATTTGCAAAACTAAATCTGTGTGGGGCTTATAACCTAGTTAGTATTAAGGAGAGGCATGTGTGGAAACCTGCCTTTAAGGGCACTATGAGTATTTGGTTATGCTTTTTGGTTTATGTAGCACCCTCGGTAGCTACTACCATTGAGTATCATTCGTGAAATAATATTTTAAGTGCTCAGGTTTGATTACAAGCTCACTGCTTTCCCAATAATATTTTCATTCCTGAAGAGTTCAGGGTCCCTCTCCTAAAACAATTGTTCTAAACACTCTCGCCATGCTGTTATGTCCAAACAATATATGCTGTTTCTACAGACTTTGTGGTCTAGACTTCTAAAAGACATTACTGTTTTTGTATCTGCTTGTGTACCCTGTACTATGGTGAACATGGCTGCTTGCAGTTTAATGGAACCTCTTCCTATTTCCCAAATGTCATGGGCCCACTTATTCATTGATGTGCCTTCCAAGGGGAATACTGTTATTAGATGTGCACCACTCCCATGGAACTCCCTTCCCTTTGCTGTTCGACTTGAAACTCTGTTAAACTCAATTCTTCATGAAAGCATTTCAATCAGACTGTTAATAGCTTTCCCTCCCCGCACCCTGATTCCTCTACTGTAACTGTCATTGAAAAAAGAAAAAAACAATAAGCCCTCAGTAAATACTATTATAGCAACCTACTTTTCTACCCTTACCTTGTGTGTCACTATACCCCACTCCCTCTAGCATGTAAGCTCATTGAGGAGGGCCCTTGACCCCTCTGTTCATGTGCGTCCAACTCGTCTAGTTACAAATATGTGTCTGTTAGTCCACACATTGTACAGCTCTGCTGAATTTTTTTGCGATTTATTATTATTAATAATAATAACAATGGTGGAAAATTGATTCTCCAAGGCTGTCCATTTTATTCCCTTGCTTAAACTCCCTAATTCTCAATAACTGCTGAATGGTTGCATTAGGGAAATATTTAGGTTACATGTGTTGCCAACAAATATTCTTTCTGATTGAAGTAGTCAATTTGTCTCAAGATTTTGGGGGGAGGGTTACTGTGAGGCTCACCACATGTGCAGCGTCATCGTCGCACCACCTGCATGCCTGATACTGGACTCTTGAGATTTGATATAGCTAGTCTCGTCTTTAGGCCAGATCTTTCTTTGGTGCATTGCTAGTTTGTGGTTCTTGCTTGACCTGTTAAGTGCTTGTGCTAGTGTGGCTTATCGTTCCCGCATTTAGTATGTTCCTGATTCAACTTGTTTTTTTACCATCCCTGTTTGCTGCCTGCCCTGATTTCAGCTAGTTTGACATTCCTCTCTCCTGGAATCCTGACCATGTCTCATTTTGTGGATTTGCCTAGTTAGATTTCACCTTACAGTGGATTGTGTGTCTTTGGTCCAAAAAATAACCCCAAATGCAAGTTAACCAATTAGAGTCAAGGCAGAGAGTAAAAAGGGGAGACCATATACAGAGCCTTTCCCGATGACAAGAGTGTTTTGTTTCAAGGGGATATCTATCACAAGAGACCCATGCTTGTTTTTTTTATGCACAAGAGAAACAAGATGCCCCAGCATTGTATTTCAATTTTCAGTTGTGCGGCCAAGAATTACTTTTCCATCCCTGCTGCAGCACTAAATTGGTATTAAGTCTATGTTATTATGGCTATGAATGCATACACAGATTTTAAGGCTTGCTAAATTGTTTTTGGAGACTGTCAGTGTAGAACACGTTAGAATTACTTATGACAGGTGCATATTTTACCAAGTATACAGTACTTTATAAAATATGTGCTGGACCTTTGGTAGAAAATTTAAATTCATTTTTTTTCACTCCCACAAGTTATAAAGGCTAAACATTTTAGCAGGAACTAGGTGTTTCTAATTGACAGTAAGGTGTGTCTTGGCAGCTAATAACAATTATTGTGATTTTTTTTTTTTGCCTGCTCTCATTCTCTTCGTGGTACTTTGCTTTTAGAAATACAGTTATTTACACTGAAGTGGTTAATGGTTCTGGCACACTGATCTTGTTCTGTCAGCAAATTGTGTTCATTAGAATTTCTTTAAATGCTGAGTGACAGCAGAATATTATGGGAACCGCCTGCTGAATTTACAGCAAATGTTGTTAATCATGCTCGATGGGCATTTACTGTTAGAATGCTATGACTTTAACAGCGGACAATGATGGCATTCTGCGTCCTTTTCTTTTTGTTGAGTATTGATCGAGACGGTTGCAAAACCACACAATGTTCTACAAGCCATCTGTGTGGTTGGACTTTTTGTCCACTATATCCATTAATATTGTGTACAACTCACAGACTTCAATTTGGGGAGTATTGTCATGTCCTTATTAGCTATTTGGAGTGGAGATGCATCATTATCAAACCAGTTGACATACTATTAGGAAATACCTGAATGAATGGGCTAGTATACATGTGCATGGCACTTATAGTCCCCTTGCCCTTTTAGATTCTGAACTGTTCTGGTGGCAAAAGGGGATTCAAATCAACAAAAATATTTTCAGTTACTACACCTAGATAGAGGTGATCTGTGCGACGGTGGGAAGGTGGACCCTTTCGTTTGACAGGGCATAGTAAGCAGGGCACAATGATAGGAACTATTTATTATATTTCTACTCATAATTATTATATGTAAGGTCATTGCTAGGTTCCAGAAACATTTGAGACTTGTGCCTAAAGGAAGGCTTGAAGACCCATACACTAACAGTAAAGAGAAGACATGTCATGGCATATATATGTATATATTTCTTACCTGTTCTATAGTAATTTTATAGGTCCCACCACTGGGGAAAATGGGGGAAAAAAAAGTTTTACTTACCTTACTCTAGTACTGAGGTCTAGAGCAGATCCTGTCTTCTTCATTAGAGTTCAATACAATACTATGCTAGAGGAGCTATGGGAACCTAATTTGTATGCGTGGCAAGTGCCGCACATGGATATAAAATTCCCCACAGGAAAACATTGAGTCACTGCTTTCCTATGGGGATTTTGCATCACTTCACCAGGTTTTACTTGGTCTGTGCTGCGAATGCGCCTCTAGTGGCAGGCAGGATGACATCAACTAGAGCAGGAGTTACCTTGCAATGTAAGCACCATGTTTTACATTGCACGATTAAGGGGGCAGGGATACTGCTCCCAGACCACTGTCTATAGTGTTCCTTTAAGTAGCTGAAGGAAGCACTATACTCCCGATCTTTCTTTACAAAGAAGGCTGCTTTGAGAAACAACTGCCTGATATATAAAAGTAAAAAAAACACAAATTTCCTCCTGATCCCTCCACAAACTGTAGAGCTCTGGGGGTAAAGCACCCCAAATACAGGGCTTCGGCCCCCTAAGACCACATAGCAACAGTTGCTGCAGCATTATACCCCAACAGTTGCTGCAGCATTATTACAATATCAGGGTACACTGGAGGGGTTTTCATTCCCAATTTGTATGTAGAAATATTTTTTAAGTGTGGGTCCCTTGTTGCTGCTTCATTTCTGTTTGTCTTAAATATGGCTTAGTAGTGTTTAACTTAGTGTAAATAAAATATATTACAACGAGAATGGTATTTTATTATTTTTACATTGTCAACAGGGGAGGCAAAAATGAACCAGAGCCTGAGCAGCCTACACCGCGGAAAGTGTCCATCAGACGGATTCACTCAGTCAGCGAGTTTGACCCAGATGTACTGGACAGTATGCATTCCTTGGGCTGCTTCAGGGACAAAACCAAATTGAAGCAAGAACTTCAGAATGAGGAGTGAGTATGTTGAAAATTGTGTTTCTTTGGCCCATGGTTTGGATTTGGCAAAATATTTAGGAATGCATGAGCTTGGAATGGAAAAAGTGCAATCTGTTTAATGCTATTCCAGAGATCCCAAATGCCATTCTAATGCTTCTAATGCACTGGCTTCTCTATGAGATTCACTGGATTGGTACAATTATGTGGCCCGCTGTCCATGCCTAGTTCATCCTCAGTGGTTTTTGTTAGACAATGCCCAGTACTAATGATGAACGATGACAGGTCAGTTTTATTTCATAGAAATACAATTCTAAAAAAAATGTATTTTAAAATGTATTTAATGCATTAGCCATAAGCATATGCATATATATTTCCTTTGCCATAAAGTAAAGGACAGTTGTCATTATCCAAATTCCTCTATGTCGTAATACAGCACATACAAAGATATAAAGGGATCTTCTGTGCCATTCCAGGCACAAATACATTATGAATTGTAGTGGTAATTAGCAGTTCTGTTTGTTAGATGTTTAATAGTGAGGGAAATAGAATACCTTCACATTCGGAGCAGGAGGAGAGGCCTCATCCTTGGTTCCAGTGGAGAGATGTAGCTGCGGAGATTGGGGGGCTGGCCTTCAGCAACTTCTAGGCATAAGCTATCACACGGCTTGAACTTTAGCGCCATCCCACAATAGTACTAGTAATAGTAGACACCAGTGGAAGTCATAGGGAGCTGTGCAGTGGAGACACCACCTAAGAACAGGGCTGTCTTTAAAGCGGGGCAAACAGGGCAGCTGCCAAATGGGCCCAGTTACTCCTAGGGGGGTCAATACAGCTGCCCCGTGGGTCCCACTGTCCGCTAAAAAAAATTTTATCTGCCCCATGGGCCCAGCCAGTGCTGCAGCTGCACCAGGGGCCCACACACTAAGGGGGCTGGTTGGGCGCTGTGGCCCTTCAACAGCACGACCTGGCCCCCTTGCTTTATGGCAGCAGGCTGGGAGGAAGGGACTGCCATAAATCACTTCCTCTCAGATAAAGTGAAGCCGCGCGGGAGGAAGGAGAAGGCTGTAAGGAGGGGGCTGAGCCTCTCACTCCCAACTACCTCAGCCTGCCATCCTCCTGAATAAGGTAGGAAACTGGAGGGTGGATTTAAAATGTTAAAGTTTGCGATGGTGTCAGTATGTCTGTGTGTGTTTGTTAGTGTGTGTGTTAGTATGTCTGTGCGTGTGTCAATATGTCTCTCTGTGTGTGTGTGTGTCTGTGTGTATGTAAGAGACTCAGCAAACATTTCCAGTTATACTAATTTCAGGATAATTTACACATTTATTGAACCCCCTTTGTATCTTCTCGTGACTTTACCTGGGTGAGTCAAACCCTTGTAAAACAGCCTGCCCCAATACTTGGTAATGGAGCCAGGGTACTCTTATCATCATAACCACTACAGAGGGCTGCGGTGGTTATGGTGGTTAGAGAAACTCTAGCGATAAGGATAAGTAAACACAATATTAGAAATTCTGGGAAGTGACGAGTGTGCATCATACAATGTGCATCATACAATATATAAACCCACAGATATATGCCTATCAGCGTGTACTAAATGTTATTTCTTCCCATGAAAGTATTTAAAGTTTGCTATGATAACTAGGAGTGGAATGAAGCTAGCCCTGACTATAATAACACTGAATATATAGAGATCCTTTAACATACCCACAGTTTGTGCTGCATGTCACATTACTGATCACACCGAGACAGCAATGAAAACACTAGCAAGCTGTAGATTCTCACATTAAATCTCTTAAAGCTGCAGTACATCTCGCCACCTCCAAACTCAGGGCCCCTCCCCCAACCAGCACTGCAAAGCATTTCATGCAGACTGACAGGCAACCTGCAGAGCATCTCACTACTACCTACCCACCTGCAGAGCATCTCACCCCTCGCTCAGTGTTTGTCAGTATGTCTGTGTGTGTCAGTATGTCTGTGTGTGTCAGTATATTTGTGTGTGTCCGTATGTCTGTCTGTGTCAGTGTTTGTCAATTTGTCTGTGTGTGTTCATATGTCTGTCAGTCACTCAGTGTGTGTCTCAATATGTCTGTCAGTGTGTATCTCTATGTTGTCACTATGTGTATGTGTGCCAGTGTGTATATCTGTGTATCTGTATTTAGTCAGTGTAGCTATGTTTCTTTATGTAGTCTGTGTGTATCTGTTTCTGCATGTGTGTCATTGTGTGTATGTTCATGTGTGTTAGTGTGTGTAACTGTGTGTATGTGTATCTGAATGTGTGTCAGGTTGTGTATCGGCGTGTCTGTATGTGTGTAAGTTTGTGTATCTGTATGTTATTGTATGTATTTGTATGTGTTCAGTGTGTGTACTTGTGTGTGTGTGTGTGTAAATCTGTCTGTGTATCTGTGTAGAGTCAGTGTGTTTATCTGTGTATCTGCATGTGTATCAGTGTGTGCATCAGTGTGTCTGAGTATCCATATGTGTCAGTGTTTGTATATATGTCTTTGCATGTGTTTCAGGTTGTGTACCTGTGTGTCTGTATGTGTCAGTATATGTATCTGTGTCAATCTATGTCTGCATGTGTGTCAGTGTGAGTGTCAGTGTTTATATCTGTGAATATGCATGTGTTTCAGTGTGCGTGTATGTGTATTATAATGTGTGTGTGGCAGTGTATGTGTACATGTGCATACATCTCAGCATTCAAAACGCCAACACTACACACAAGTACACCCCTGCATTCAAACTTCAACACTACATGCAAACACAGTCCTGCATAGAAACATCAATACTACATACAAACACACCTTTGTGTTAAACACCAAATATATATATAAACACACACCTGCATTCAAAAACAAACACTACACATACATGCTTGCATTCAAAGGCTAACATCAAATACAAACGCACATGCTTACATACAAACTCAAAAACACTGCTCAGTACTAAATACAACACTGCAAGCATAGGAAGATGGTAGAGCCCCAGCTATCAAAGTATTGTTGGAGTTGCAAGACAGATGGGAATCTATCGTTTGGCCACCCTTGTGATAGCGCGGCCCAAAAAATTCTTGTACCTGTGCCCTCTCGACTTTAGTTCAGCTGCTGCGTTGGGGAGTGGAGGGCGTGATTGCATGTCAGGGAGTGGGAGTGGGGGTCAGGATCCAGGGGGCCCAATCAAATGCTTGCCCAGGGCCCAATCAATATTGAAGAAGGCCCTGCCTAAAAAGACCATCCAGAAAATGGTAAGTGACGCCCTGGATGCGTTTCACACACCACCTGGTGCTTTCTCAACATCATGGCATTGGATATCTGTTATATTGTTACATTATGGTGGGGACCTAGAAAATAGCTAAACACAAATCTCAAATGGCCACATTAAAGTCACATTAATACTCATCTGGTGCTAACTATACACCATGTTACTAAATCTGTTTTATGGAGCATTGATTGTGCTGGTAGCATTAGTATTCTGTTTAAAATTAAAAATGATATATTTTTTAAAAAGTCTCTAAGAGTGAAAAGAAGGGAGAGAGTTACAAACGATACATTGTTTATGTTTCTACCTCTCCACTATTTTCAATGACAAAAAGGGCTAGATTTATCATTCTGATTGACAGGTAGCCAAGTTGGAGGTTCCCAGTTCCAGGATAGAGGAAAATATTGCAGTGTGGATTAATACATCTAATTGTCGTTTTCTGACGTGACAAACACATCTTTGCTAAATATTACAGGAAAAGTAATCATAATATTATAAAACTTGAGTACTGACAGTTCCCTTTTAAAAGAAGTGGAAAACTAAATATGACTGATTTCCTTTTTTTCCAATCTCTTGCTAATCAGCCTAACAAGTCTTTTCTACTTAAATGACAAATAAACAATGCTTAGCTGCTTAAAATACTTCAATTGCTCCCACTATGCACTTATCCCCCAAAAAAAAAGGATACCCCTTTAAATGACACATAAATTGGAAAATATGAGATATTGGTAGATATTCATCTTGAATGTATGAAAAAAATAGATACAATTATTTGCTGATGGGTAGAATGCATGCGTGTGAAGCTATTTGTTAAGAATTACAATGCACATCTAGAGCTAAATATATCTCAAGTGTAAGACAAGACAAAAGTATAGACAAGACCTTTAATTAAATGCACTTGTTAAAAAGATATGCAAAACAAAAGTGTAAATGAGGCACATTATTCAGTTTAGCGTTATTGGTAATAATTGTGATAAATGCTAAGGAGCCTTTGCGCAAATTATCATCATTATCACACATCCAAACTACTGTAATTATCATCAGAGCTCAATGCACAAAAGCCTATCCTTGACATTATACTAGTTAGTGCTATCAGAGCAATTGGATGTAAAACCAAATAGATCGGTTTGTTTTGCAGGGGTGTTGTGTTTTGACAGCGGTGGAACAAAAGGACCACCAGGCAAAATGTGTTTTGGAATATATTTCCTTCCGCTAGTTGTGGTCAAATGAACTCAAAATAAGTAGAAATAATCATATTAAAATTAAAAAATCTATGATATCTAGGGCTCACATAAATAAGCGAATTCCTGCGAAAAAATGTCAGACCTTGTAAAATATAATCACTAGTTATGAGCAATTTACTGCATTTGACTTAATGTACAACCTTTTTGGTAGACCTTTTTAAAACTGTTAGATTCTCTGTACATTGACACCTATGAATTCTATGTAATATGTAAAAAAAATACTTCTTCCTTTAACCTTGTTCTAACATAGTGTATTATGTCTTTGCAGTGAAAATCAAGAAAAAATGATTTATTACCTTCTCCTTGATCGTAAGGAGAGATACCCAAGTTGTGAAGATGAAGATCTTCCTCCCCGAAATGACATAGGTAAAGGTAAACATGCTTTAGTGACCCGCATAGCTAATCTGCTATGCACTTTATTGTATGTCATGCAGGCAAATGTTTTTATTTTACATTCTATAAATGCACTTTTTTTTTTTTTAAAGGGAATTTGTATCCCACACTAAGTTGATCATTATTATGTATAATTATAAAAAATGTATTTTGTATAGAAACACCATAGGAGAGGGGAAAAAAAGCCTTAAAGGGTTACGCAAAGAACCATGACTGCCGCATTGATTTGAAGTGTTCATGGTGCGTGGAGTCTGTATATGCTATGAACTACTGCACATACGGAGTTTAGCTACAGTGCTGTCGGAGTTGTTACTCCACCGGCAGTGTCACTTAGGCATCATCAGCCAACCCAACAATTAATGTTCCACTCTAGCTAATGTCAATTCTTTGCAACTTTCGTTGGAAACAATTGCTTTCAATGGGCGAGCACAGTCAGATGATGCTCTTTGCCAGTAAATGGTGACGGCAGGGGCTTCCAGTTTCTGCGACTCTGCAGAATCTGGAAGCATGTAAATGAACAACCAGTGAGCATCGGAGCACAGCAGGCATCCAGGTAAGGGGGCAAACTGTTGCTCAACGATTTGCCCCATTACTGGGTGCTGGGCCAAGGTACTTGTGGCATCACAACTACTACAGTAAACTATAGTGCTTATGATGCTTGGAGTAGCCCTTTAAAGGTGTGTAAAAGCATAAGCAATCGATATAAGAAATTAACTTTACTACCGTTACTTGTAAATTCTGAGATTCATTTAAAGGTTAAAAACTTAATATGACTAATTCTTAAAGCATACTAACTTTAAAGGATCACTATAGAGTCAGGAACAGAAACATGTATTCCTGACCATATAGTGCTAAACCCACCATTCAGGTGGTTTGCCCCCTATAAAAGTTTAAAACTCACCTTATTTCCAGCAAAGCGCGGGTCTGCCGGTGTTGGCCCCGCCCCCTTTGTGACATCATCAAAATGCCTGATTTTTTGAGCCAATCCAATGCTTTCCCACAGGTAAAGCATTGGATTGGCTAAAAGCGGCACGGGGCGGGGTCAAATGCCATTTTAGCCAATCAGGACCTCCTCATAGAATCAGTGCATCTCCATGAGGAAAAGTCAGCGTCTCCATGCAGAGCGTGGGGACACTGAACAGCAGGGCTGCCTACTGTTCAGTCCTGAGTCAGGAAGCCCCTCCAGTGGCCATCTAAGGAGTGGCCACTTGAAGGTGTTCCTAGGGGCAATGTAAACACTGCCTATTATACTCACCAGAACAACTACTTTAAGCTGTAGTTGTTCTGGTGACTATAGTGTTCCTTTAGTCAATGCTTGCAAAAGGCTAGAAAATGCCTATGTAGCTGTAGCCTAACAAATAAAGTACTGGGTGGAGAATATAAGTGATGTAGAGGAAGCATGTACAAAATATCTGGGGTGTAAAGTCCAGGAGCGGGATTGGGTATGAGTTAAACTAAATCACTCCAACTTTCCTTAAAAATCATGTCTAAAATCATGGTTCTGAAGTTCTGCACTCCCAAATTCAAAAATAAATTGAACTTAACTCCACCCACTAAACAGGTTAATTTTCAATGTATATTTAGTGTAGTATAATAGAATAGAGAGACACACAAATGAAAACAGCTGTACGTGTCTTGCAGTTATCAGCTGCAAAATAATAACCATTCTGGTTAGAACACAATGACTTTAAAATTCATGTAGTCATGCAAAAGAAATAGCTTAAAAATAATACAATGCTTTGCCAAATGTATTAAATGTGTAGGTTTATTTTCTTGCTGACTGATCCCTGAATGCATTTGTATGTTGTGCAAAGCCTGTAACGTAAAGTGCATGACCAACAAACACAGTGAAACGTTTACTGTCTTAAAAAGCAATGTGCAGGTGTACAAAGGTAATGATAGAATTTCATTTACCTACACTCTATAGATGTGATTTAGTGAGCATGATATAAACTGTACATTATCTAGGTGTATACAGATGCTCCTCGCTTTATGACCGAGTTCGGTTCCTACGACTCGGTCGTAAAGCGAATTGGTCGATAATAGAGTTTTGACTATTATCGTTTGCGAAGTTCTCATTCACGGGTTATCATTTGCAGAAAACATGCGAGGTACAGCTTTGTACAGTACTTGTTTCTTGATAACAGGTAGAGATTAAAGTCTACATTCTTATAAAAAATGAACCTGGGTTTCTTAAAGGGACACTCCACTGTACAAATACTTAAATAAATAAAAGCTACTGTTAAGCATATATACCCCAAATGAAAACATGCATCCCTTTAATTATGCATTTTTTTTTTTACCTGGGTAAATCTCAAAACAGCTTGCAAAAGCTGGTGATCTCTTGTCTGAAGCCTTTGCAAATATTCCACTTCAAATCCAGCCAAGCCTTTCTGTGGCTGTCCAAACATTGACTTCCCAATTGCTGAATGAGAAGTCTTTGGAAGTATTTACAAGACAGGTGCTCTGAGAAATTGCGGCTTCTTACGTTTAGCTCCACTGAGCTGAACAAGCAAGAAGTAGCAGGGCCTGTTGTATGACAGTCAGGGGGTGTAACAAGAATAATTTAAAATTTTTGTTAAAATCTGCACTTTTTATAAAATGAAAAAAAGGAAACACTCTTTACGCATAAAGCACTTCAGCAAGTTGAATGATAATGATAAAGCATACAGCTGTCCAAGACTCACTCTACAAAATAAAAAAATATATATAATACATACCTATATTTATATTCACACATAAATTATATGTATACAACCCCTGGCACACATTTATGCTGGCACCATAGACTTTATTTAGACTTCTGTTATTAAGTTATCCCACCCCTTCTGGCTCTGATCAAATAACATACAATTATAATTATTCTTCTCTTCTTTCTAGTCATTCAGTCCTACACCATCTCCTTCATCTCCCGCTCACTCACTAGTGTGTTACGAATCTTTCTTACGTGAAAAACTAATTTCCTTGGTCGTCACAACATTATTTATAATACAATTTCATTATGATTTTGTCTGTATTTTCTTCTCCTTTCTATAGAGTTCAACCTTCACTAATCATTGTAATCCTTTACTCAAAAATTCTCTTTCGGAACCCAATCTACCAGAATTTTCATTTTTACAACTTCCCACTTTTACATCTCTACATGCTGTCTTTCTCCTCATCCATCTTACTCTATACCAGACATTACCCACTGCCCCTTCATCTTATTGAGCTGTGCTTCACTCTCTCTACCATGTGTGTCTTCTCCGTTCTTCTTATTTTTAAAAATGGTTAAGCCAACCATCATAATCACTAACGCTGTAGTGGTTTTGATGTGAGGTGTACCCTGCCGCTGTTTCCGGTTTTTGGGCGAAACCATTTTACAATGGTTTACCCTCTTATCTTGTCCCGCCAGTTGCCAGGTCTCTTCTGAAGCATGTTTTATGACACACCTGGCTTCTGCTTCCTTCCCAACATTCATAAAGGTCTAAAACATACCTATTGAGTAATATAGTTGACTCTCTATGCTTTAGTCCACTTCTTAATCTTGATGGGATTTTGTACATAGTGCCGCTCAACCTGTATACTTTGACTTTCATTTTTCCTCTTATTATTTCCTCATCCCCTGAGGAATTTTCCTCCTTGGTCTCTACACTCACCTTCTGTAAACGTCCACAATTAAATTAGTTTGATCTCACCTGATTCCATTGCATAATTTAATCTTCTCTTTAGCTGGCTTACAATAAAAGCTGTCATTGATGACTGTATTATTGCAAATGTATGCAAAGCACCATGTAAAGATACTGTCTTAAAATGATAAAATGCATTAATATATAAAGGAACATGTAATTATATGTAGATATATACCCACACTAACACAATATTCAAGTCCTTTGTAACTATGACTTAATCTTCAGGATGCATAAGACCATATACGGTCTATACACCATACTATACATTTCCCTTCTGACTATAACACAATGGCTTAAACACGTTAACTTCCCATCAATTCCTACTCTTTCTTGACCTATGTCATTTGTACATCCTCGGATGGTTGTAACCTACCCTACCATTCCTCTATTAGAATATCTTCTTGCTCCCAGAACCAGTCACAGCATGGCCTAAAGTATGGCACTTCGTAACAAAAATTAATCACAACCCAGTTTGAAAAACACAATTCCAGGTTATTAAACTTCACAATACGGTCATTAAAGTGCAATGATGTCCCCCTGCCACCTAAGGTGATATATGAAAACAACTCAGCCATGCTACATAGAAAGATGAGAAGAGGCTTATATGTCAACTCATACAACATGTTTCTTGTTTATCAACTCATACAATATTTCTTCTTGTAAGATCCTCCTCGCAAACGAGTGGATTCCCCAATGCTAAACCGACACGGAAAACGCAGACCTGAACGAAAGTCTATGGAAGTTTTAAGTGTGACAGATGGAGGTTCCCCCGTTCCTGCCCGACGAGCCATCGAAATGGCACAGCACAGTCAAAGGTGGGTTAGCCTTACAAATCAAGTCTAGGCACATGTAGGGATATATAAGATAATGCTAGAGTTAGCAAGACATATGAACAATGAATGACTACCAGTAATGGTGTCCTAGTCAATGTGTGCCAGCAGTGGAATTATTTGGTTGTTTTTTTGTGTAAGTCAGCACTCTTTGCTAATGGCTGGTCTCTAATATACAATGGAGAAAATGCCATAAATGGTGTAATTCGTAAATAAATGAGAAATGCAGTAAATGGTCACTTAGATAAATAAAAGAAGCTCACAAACACCATAGTATCCATCACTTTGTAAAGGCATTACACTGCAAGTGTGGATACGGTAAAAATTTTAATTGGCTAGCAGTGTATATGCTTCTTTGGAAAGATAATTCGCCGACCTCTGTTTATGTACTAATGTCTACCTGCTTATTGTACAGTGCTCCTGAATATGTTGGTGCTTTATAAATAATCATAAAACTAACTATATTTATAGGGAGTTGGGGGAAAAGCTTCAGGAACTCAGTAAATTGAAGATTTTTGCCTGTCAATCTCCATTATAAATACCCTTGTAGGGACACTATAATCTAGTCAAATAAACAACCAGTATGTGTAATATATTGAATTGGTCTGCATCTAAGGTAATTAAAATCCATATCAAGGCTGGCAAAGCATCATGGGAGTTGTAGCTCTGCAACATATTAGGATCTTCCTGTCACCTCTGAATTAAACAATACAAGACATAGAACTTAGTCGTTTCTGATGGGAACTGATATGAGCGTTTCAATGTTTTAACCTGGTTAGAACCTCTTTGCTTGCCTTTGGCACCTAAGTTTACATCTCATATAAGTAGTGTTGAGTTCTTACAAGTTTATCAGTGAAAGTGGTGCACCATTAACTTCTTCTATGATACCACTACGTTGCTCCTAATGGATTCCTTAATTGAAAATTGTCAGCAATGCAGTAATTGACTCAGTGCAGCCTGGAAAGTATTGAGCTGACCGATTAAGTGGTTGGATGGTATCAGGCTCATTCTTCTTTGTCTTAGAGTTTGAGTCTCTGTTGAAATCATTAGATTGTTTAGGACTGAGAATGGTGAGTATATCACCATGCCAATGCAAGTCATACTTCCACTGTAAAGACATTCCAAGGGTTTTGATGACAATGAACAAACTGAGATTGTTGGTGCTGCTTTCCAAACTGATTGGTTAAAAAAAAATCTACTTATTTGGCATGGTCAGGATAACAAGTTACCTCCTCCAGATTGATGCTGTAGTTGACCTCTGTGTTAATCCATAATATCTATGTAAGAGCCTCTTTAAGACTGTACACTATTATTTTTCTCAGATTTTCCTGGACTTTGAAAACCAATTCAAATTTGGATTTCCCTGGATTTTATAGAGTTATCTCTAATGCCTCGTGAACTGAATGCCTGATCCTCAGGCATATTGGTTTAGGATATTCCCCCAGAGACTCCAGTTATTCCAATTACCAGTTCTGCTACCTTGAATGTCAGATCTAGAGAGTACTCCTTAAATCCTGCTTATCAAAAACAAATGCAAGACATTTTTCATCCCCTCAATCTTCCTAAATGGTCCTATTACTATGTCTAGTTTATTCAGGTCAATATATCTAGAGGGGGTTCAGATATACAATATATCTTTAAAATGATGCTGCTTAACAGATCAAGTATCCTATTCTTCACAACAAATGCATAATCTGAAATTTTATGAGATTTTGAAGTCTAAGTGAGGTGAAAAAAACACATCAAAAACAGTTTTATTCCAACTGATTTATTCTATTGATCGAGAAAATTATTTTCCATTATTTTAGCTATTTAAAGGTAGCTTTCATAAAATGAAGTAACAATTTTCTTCATTTAACATATGTCTGCTGTTTAGGTCCAGATCTGTGAGCGGTGCTTCAACTGGCCTTTCATCAAGTCCACTTAGCAGTCCGAGGGTAAGTACTAAAAGAGACTTCTTTAGCTTTAGAGATGAAATTATTGAAAAGGTACTGCAACAAAACCCAACGAACATCATATTCTTTGGCTCATACATTCACTACAAAAGCAACATCGCAACCCACATTTTCACCTCCCGACACCCTACATGAGCAAACCATTCTGTAGTCTCGGTCTTAAATACTAGATTAAGTTACTTCTGTTCTTCTGATTGCTAAGAATATAATTTCTCCTTTTTTTTGTATCTTTCATCCTTGACTGATTCATGTAAATTCTCTTCCTGTGGTGTTGTTCGGTTCTTTTCATGTGTTGGTTAACTTTGCAACGAATGTTAGATTTTTTTTTTTGTGTGGTTTTTTTTTGTGGTTGTGTAATATCTATTGGCAATATGCACATAAATTTAATTTGGTTGCATTCTGGCTTATCCCTGGAAATTTCCTGCTCGGGCTTTCAAAAAGATAAAAGAATTGTACTTCATTGTGCATTCGTGTAGCATAGCTAAGCAAACAGTTTCAGAAAAGAATCCAAAACAAAACAAAAAACCATTTACCTTTTATAAGCATCTGCTCTCAAATTATGAGGTATGTCCTTCAAAATCTTTTTTGCCCTTGTATGTTTGGTAACAGTTTTGAGAAATGACAGCTGCTAGTGATCTGTTATTGGTGTATTTATTTGTTAATTGTATAATTAGGCCTTCACATGGCATCGCTAGTTATTGAGGATTTCTGAATAGTAGTTTGGCCTGCATTGTGCAATGTATAGCTGAATTACATTAATTTATGTTGCATCTTTATTTATTTCAGTAAGTAATACAGTGACGACACCAATAAAGTGTCTCATAGTGTTGATTGATGCAGTGGGGTTTAGGGCACTAGACTAGAGGATTTGTATTAATAAAAAATACTCAGTAGTTTTTAGGATACTATGATCTGTAAAGCTGCTGGAAATCTTTATAAGGCCCTAATTTGTCTTGTGTTTGCTTGTTTTTGTTTGATTGCTTATGGCGTGTTTTGTAAATGGGAATTCAGATTGAGTTTACTAATTACAGAATGAAATTTCACACAACACAACAATAACACACCATGCCCTGCCACACTTCTCCATCTCATTGTCAAACTTCAATGCCCATCGGGCACTTTTCTGTCCCCCCTTGCCAGAGTCCCGTTTTCACTTTCTCCCCTTCACCGCTGGAGGCCGCTGATGGGGAGGACCCCAGAGCCATCTGGCAATCCAAAGCTGCTCACCGTCAGCCTGACCCGAAGACCCAGACACTGCCTGCTAAGTCCAGCCTGGGAGAAAAGCCCCTCCAAACTATTAAATCTAATCCTTTACCCATTACCATGACTGCTTCCTCCCCACCGCATGAATCCTCATCTTCACCTCATCGCTCCCCGTTATCCCCCCCCTTTTTCCCCTCCTCACTGCCCGCTCGTTTTTTCCCTGGTACTAAATCCACCACCAAATCTATCCCTTTGCCGCAGGTGACCCCTCACCCTTCTCCCCGAGGTAGTCCCCTCCCTACCCCGCTGGGCACCCCAGTGCATACGCCCAAGGACAGCCCGACTGGGACGCCCAGTGGCACCCCTCCCTCAAGTCCTGGTGTTGGTGGGGTGGCTTGGAAGACACGACTCAACTCCATCAAGAATAGTTTCCTTGGATCTCCACGATTCCACCGTCGGAAATTACAAGGTAAAATCTGTTTTCTGGCTAAGTGTGTCATCTAGTGGTGAATTTATGAAACGTGCTGCAGCCAGTAGTTAGCCTGTAGGAGAATTCCATAAGATGGATTCTGCTAAAAGCATAGTTAGAATTGCTTACACAAGTATAATAAACTTAAACATACAAAAACCTAACCTTGGGTTTCCTTTCCACATTCATACAAAATGTATGAATTCAAAGTTAATTTAAAATTTATGGCCAAAGTAGCTCAACTAAAAGCATTGCTGACTGATTTTTTTTTTGTTTGGTTTTTATGGCCTTAAATTTGAAATTCACTTTGACATTCTTACTTAAGTGAATAACCATGTCAAAATATGTTAAAATATATCCTTCTAGTGAAATGATCTTTGTAACAGTCTCACAAAAAAAGAGAGAAAGCAAAAATGACTCATTTTGTTTACCATAGCATTACACTCATTATGCACATGGTACACAATTTAAAGAAACACTGTACTGTGTCCGGTTCTTCTCGTTGGAACATTTCCTACAGAATATTGTGACTTTATTAATTAGCATTTTTGTCTGCTGATTTGTGGGCAGACGCTCATAAAATGGCAACAAATTGATATCACTACCAAGCCTAACTTTATAATCTAATATTGTTCTAGTGTTTAAAGATCTGAAGCAGCAGTTACTAATGTTTTATTTTCACTATTTTATTGTTAATAGAACACTAATTTTACTGAAGTGGTCTGGAATTAATTAACAAAACAAATCTAGTTGCATAGATTAAAATTCACATGATTTTATAGAGGTTATTCTTTTCTTAATCAATTGATCACCACTCAAATAAGGAGCCATGATTAAAAAAAAATTTTTCACACGTCCAGAGTTGGTGTTAGTCCAATTCAGGAGTACAAAAGAGGATGTTTATGTGTCCTCAGTCTGCGTAAGCTTTATATTGCATGTGCTCCTCTGCAGTCTTGAGCTCCGTCTCCAGTGATGTCAGCATCCAAGCTGAAATCATCTGTGATCTCCTCCAATCCATCGCTTCTCGTAGAATTAGGCAAGTGCAGCCAAATGCTGCATTCAACCAATCACGTTCTGCGATCAGCAGCATTTGATTCCAAGACCAAGTTTTACTTGGTTCTAGAGGAGGAAGGTCCTCTAGTGGCTGTCAGGAAGAAAGAACTGCAATGTTTTACATTGCAGGTTTTCAATGACATGACCACTGCATCTATTGTGATGATGTATCCTGTTTTAAACACCTTTAAACATGAACCACTATTCAAATGTGTATAAGACTTTGTCTTGCAGGGCATAAAACACGTTCTTACTGACAATGCAGATATTTTTTCTTGACAGTACCAACTCCTGAAGAAATGTCAAGTCTTACGCCTGAATCCTCACCTGAGTAAGTACTAAGACTAAATGCAGTATTTGCATAAAATCACTATTCACCAAATGTGAGGAATGCGCTTGTTGCTTTTGGTACCAGTTACCTGTGCAGATGCCTGAAAATTTGCAATAGAGGATGACATTGGTGAAAAGATATACATGACTAACAGAGAGATAATAGTTGTATAAGTTAATAGTAAATAACTATTATTTTAAAAAGTGGAAATAAGCAAAGACCTCATGCCCATTTACTGGTCAAAAGCTGAAGAAAGTGTTAAAGTATATTCAGTATACACACTATATGAACAAAAGTATTTGGATATACCTCTTAATTATTGAATTTGGGTGTTTCAGTCAGACCCATTGCCAGAGGGGAAAAAATTCAAGCACCCAGCCACGCAATCTGCATTTATAAACATTTGTGAAAAAATGGGTCGTTCTGAAGAGCTCAGTGAATTCAAGTGTGGTGGAGATAAGATGCCACCTTTGCAGTTCATGAATTTTCATCCATGCTAGATATTCAACTATTTGTGGTATTGGAAAGTGGAAGCATTTAGGAACAGAAGGAAATCAGCCACAAAGTGAAAAACTACCTAAAGTCACAGAGAGGGGTTACCGAGGCGCATGGTGCCTAAAAAATGCCAACAAAAACTGTGCAGCGGGAGCTTCATGGAATGGGTTACCAGGGCCGAGTGCATGGTGCATAAAAGTTGCCAACAAAAACTGTGCAGCGGGAGCTTCATGGAATGGGTTACCAGGGCTGAGTGCATGGTGCATAAAAGTTGCCAACAAAATCTGTGCAGCGGGAACTTCATGGAATGGGTTTCCAGGACAGAGCAACTGTATGCAAGCCTCACATCACCAAGTACGATGCCATTTGTCTGATCCAGTGGTGTAAAGCACACTGCCACTGGACTCTGAAGTGATGGAAACATGTTGTGTGGAGTGATGAATCACATTTCTCTGTTTGGCAGTCTGATGGGCAAGTCTGGTTTGGCGGATGCCAGGAGAACATTACCTGTCTGACTGCATTGCGACAACTATAAAGTTTGGTAGGGAGGGATAATGGCATGCGGTTGTTTTTCTGGAATTGGGCTAGGCCCCTTAAGTGAAGGGAAATCTTAATGCTTCAGCATATCTAGACATTTTAGACAATGCTATGCTTCCAACTTTGTGGGAACAATTTTTTCTATTCCAACATGATTGTGTCCAAGTGCCCAAAGCCAGGGCCAGCGCTACCATTAGGTGAATAAGGCATTCACTTGGGGCGCTGGCCTATGGGGGGCGCCCACCAGGAGGTTTTCTGGTGGGCTGCCCTGCTGTTGTGCTGAGTGAGTGGCTCTTTAGCCACCCCCCAGCGCTGCCACTCAGCTGCTGGACTCCCTCTGCTGCTGCTTGCCTGCTCGGGGAGCAGGGTATGCTGTAACCCCAGCACCCGAGCACAGCATTCTGCTTCCTGCAGGCAAGGGAAGCCGGTGTGATATGACTTAGTATCCCGGTTGCCCCCTGTCTGTGAACATTGGAAGCACCCTGAGAGGAACAGGAAATAGCCTGTGCTCACAATGCACTGCTCTCCTGCTCCCGCCCACCAGGAACTACAGCAGCTACCTGCTGGCTGAACCTCTCTCCTTCATTCACAATCACAGCACTTATGAATGATCCATCTGAAGGTAAGTGGAACTAGTTATGAGTATGAGTGTATGATTGTAAATTGGTCTGTGTGTATTAAATTGCTGTTTTTGTGTGTGTAAATAAAATGTGACTAAATGTAAAGTGGTGTGTTTGTGCTTGAGTGACAGTGTGTGTGTGTATTAGTGAGAGTGTGTAAGTGGCACTTTGAATGTCAATGAGAGTGTGTGTGTGTAAGTGAAACTGTGTGTATGTCAGTGACAGTGTCTGTATGACTGAGAGTGTATCAGTGACACTGTGTGTGTTAGTGACTGTGACACTGTGTATGTCAGTGAAAGTGTGTAAGTGACAGTGTGTGTTTGTGAGAGTGTGTAAGTGACAATGTGTATGTCGGTGAGTGTTTGTGTTAGTGAACATGTGTTACTGACACTGTATGTCAGTGAGAGTGTATATTTTAGTGAGTGTGTAAGCGACACTGTATGTCAGTGAGAGTGTGTGTGTTAGTGAGAATGTGTAAGTGACACTGTGTCAGTGAAAGTGTCTTAGTGAAAATGTGTAAATGACACATTTGTACATACTTTGTATGTATGTCATATGTGACCTACATGTGACCATGTAAATAGATACTTCTATATTAAACTATATTTATAATATATATTAATAGAATTTTATATAAATCCAAAAAATGTTCACAGTAACATAAATTAAATATCAACATTATGGATGTATTAGGTGGTGTGTGTGTGGATTTATGTATTGTGCTGTGTGCGTATGGTTGATTATATGTAATAGGCAGTCTGTGTGCATGGATGGATATATTAGGTGGTGTGTGTGTGTGTATTTATGTATTGGGCTGTGTGTGTATGGTTGATTATATGTAATAGGCAGTCTGTGTGCATGAATGGATGTATTAGGCGGTGTGTGTGTGTGTGTATTTATGTATTGGGCTGTGTGCGGTGTGCGTATGGTTGATTATATGTAATAGGCAGTCTGTGTGCATGAATGGATGTATTAGGCAGTGTGTGTAAATGTATGCATATACTGGGTGAGTGTTTCTACGCAGTGTGTTTTCTTCCCTAAATGTCTCTTCATTGCAATTCAGAATTTAGTGAATAAACCTGTAAGAGAATGTAGTTACCTTCATGAGGGGATGGCAAAATGGATTGTGAAGCAGGTCTGAAATGTCTTGGAATTTAGAGCTGTCAATTGGCAATCACTGTGGGTTTTGAGAGAAGTTTAACTTCTGTATACCTTTCAGAACGCTCTTTATGGGATAAGATCACAAGAAATGTGAATTATTAGGGAATGTGATAAGAATTTGGTGTTGAATACCTCTGAGGTATAACTTGATGGTGTTATGTGCTAGTTTTAAAGAAATGTGGCAAGATCCATAAAGGCATGGCTGTTGGATGAGTTTAGTGTGGAAGAACTTGACTGGCATGCACAGAATCTTGACAACCTGATTGAACACCTTTGAGATGAACTGGAATGGAGATTGTGAGCCAGGCCTTCTCCAACATCAGTGTCTGTCCTCACAAATGCGCTACTGGATGAATAAGCTAAACATTATGGTGTTGTGTGCTACTTTTAAAGAAATGTGGCAAAAGGTAGAATCCTTGCACCGGCCCTGCCCACAGCAAGATCCATAAAGGCATGGCTGTTGGATGAGTTTGGTGTAGAAGAACTTGACTGGCACGCACAGAATCTTGACAACCTGATTGAACACCTTTGAGATGAACTGGAATGGAGATTGTGAGCCAGGCCT
Source organism: Pelobates cultripes (assembly GCA_933207985.1). Classification (NCBI taxonomy): domain Eukaryota; kingdom Metazoa; phylum Chordata; class Amphibia; order Anura; family Pelobatidae; genus Pelobates; species Pelobates cultripes. The sequence goes on from OW240921.1 coordinate 41,927,455, forward strand.
TCTCCAACATCAGTGTCTGTCCTCACAAATGCTCTACTGGATGAATAAGCTAAACTTCCCACAGAAACACTCCAAAATCATGTGCAAAGCCTTGAGAGTAGGTGCTGTTATAGCTGCAAACTGGGGACCAACTATATAATAACGTCGATGTATTTAGATTGCAATGTCATAAAATTTCCTGTTTGTGTAATAGTCTGGTGTCCCAATATCTGTTCATATAGTGTATATATCAAATGTATTATAAGACACGTGTGCCTCTAAATTTCATATTGTTCATATATATGCATACTCTGAAAATAGTGTCAAAAACTGTTATCCTTATTACCTGCAAAAAAATTATATATATATATGTGTATATACATATATATATATATATCTCCAGAAAATACAGCACATCTTAAATAATAACGGTACAGTTGGTATGCAGATATGGATATGTGCATGTGCAGGATATGTGTATTGACCCAGAGCTAGTTAACATATCTCATTGTCTCACAGTGTGCCTAAAAAATGTTCCTCTGTGCAACCATGTTTCCCCTTTAAGATGGTCACTCACGCATTACCATTAACTCATTTGATGACAAGGTCTGTGGTCTTGCAAAGACAGTGGCATGTTCTCCCCTTTGGCACTTCCCTTGTAAGTGATGGTTGGGAACAGCATTTAACCAAACCTTGACTGAAGACCACCATGTTATGCTCAGCAATCCATTCATATTGCAGTAACATCAGTGGCCAGCACTGCTCCCAAATGAGTATAACTAACTGGCAACATTCAAGGAGGGAACCTGATCGGGAATGATAGGTTTCCTTTAAATCAAATTGTGATCATTGATAAAGCGTTAAGACTTCTCTCATGTGATCTATATAAGTAGGAGTCAACAAATAAAAAGAAAATCTGTCTAAATCAATCTAATGCTTGTCATTTCTGAAATAAACATTAACTGATATATCCATAATATCTTCTACCCATCACAGGCTTGCGAAAAAGTCTTGGTTTGGTAATTTCATTAACCTAGACAAGGAAGAACAGATCTTTGTGGTCATTAAAGACAAACCTCTTAGCTCAATCAAAGCTGACATAGTCCATGCTTTTCTATCGGTAAGTATAGATGGCAGGCTGACCACAATGCTGTATAGCTTTATTGGGATCAGTTGAACCTTTATTTAATGCCAATAATTTCCTAAGGTTGCTAATTTCAAATCTCCAAGTATAATTGTTTTTTTCTGTTTCCCAAGATCCCCAGTTTAAGTCACAGCGTGATCTCTCAGACCAGCTTTCGGGCAGAGTATAAATCATCAGGGGGCCCAGCAGTCTTTCAGAAACCTGTAAAATTTCAGGTGGACATCAGCTACTCAGAAGGAGCAGAGGCACAAAAGGAGAATGGAATCTATTCTGTGACCTTCACTCTTATATCAGGTACATGCAAGACCTGTAACTATAGTTTTTGTTAGACATACATAGTGAAATATCTATCAAAATTCTAAATATCAATAGTGATGTCAATATCAATACAGATGCCTCAATTTGATATTGTTAGACACACTTTCCAAATGATTTTATATTTTTGGATAAACTTTTAAAATGATTTAATATTATGAAAAATATTTACATTTTGTAATATTTTTATTTTTATTTTTTTAAAATATTTTTTTTATATATAATACATTTGTGGTCGGAAGCCATAGCCGATCGTGAGTTAGATAAATGCTAGATTCTAATAAGAGTTACTATAATACTAAAAGTCGTAGTGGTGTGCCAGAACCGACGAGTGGTTAGGCCTGTAATAAAGAGGGCAAAAAGATAAGATACTTTATTAAACCAGATACGATACTTACAAAGCCATGGTATTAAATGCATTTCTGATTTCCTTTTCTGGACGTGGTATGTACCTGCAATAAGCGGCTGATTTCCATCGGCCCATTTCTTTGATTATGTGAGTAGGAACATTATGACTGGATGCAGATGGAGCTGCTCCTATGCGGAATGAATGACCGGAGCAAGAGATTGGACTAAGCCCCAACCTAACTAGCAGAGTACGAAGGCACAGAATGAGCTTGTGCGCTTTTAGTGGTTTACTGTGTAATTTGAGTAGAGGTGAAACTTTTGATGAGCCTATAAGCGTGCTGGCGAGTGAGTCTAGAACCTTGACCGGGCACCAGGGTGAATGTGTTGGATAGTACGGGATCTCTACTGCGGGACCCATTTGACTAGTTTTGGACTGTCTTAGTGTCAAGATGTAGTAATCATTTGTTTTGACAAGGTCGTGTATTTTTAGGTAATTGCTGTCGGAGAATTTTGTGATGGTAAACTCTCTGGGCCTGAGGAAACCGTAGAATGCAAGGCATATGGCTGCTTTAATAATAAGTTTTGTTTGCTGTTCAAAAGGTGCAGTGTGAAGCAGGTCTGAAATGTCTTGGAATTTAGAGCTGCCAATTGGCAATCACTGTGGGTTTTGAGAGAAGTTTAACTTCTGTATACCTTTTAGAACGCTGTTTATGGGATAAGATGACAAGAAATGTGAATTATTGGGGAATGTGATAAGCATTTGGTGTTGAATACCTGTGAGGTATAATTTGATGGTGTTGTGTGCCAGTTTTAAAGAAATGTGGCAAAAGGTAGCGAATGCGACCAATGATTCAATAGAAAAAGAGTTTATTATATGAAAGTCTGACAAAAATTGGGAAAATAACTTGAAAGCTCTGTCATATGTTTTCCTGGTGTTATCTGACAAGCCCATTTGGGACAAACTTTTACTGTGCGCTAGAAGAGCTTCTAATCCAGGATTAGTTCTTCGAAAAGAAGCGGCCTGGTCCCTTGTTTGTTTGCTGTGGGGTGATGCCAGAAAAACCCATGAAATTTGAAGCGGGATAAAGCATCAGCAGCCGCATTTTGTACACCAGGAACATGCATGCAAGTAATAAAAAACTGATGAGTAGCTGCTAGCCAGGTCAGCCTTTTCACCAGTTTCATAATAACCAAAGATTGGAAACGACCCTTGTTGAGAATGTGACAAGCTGCCTGGTTAATGAGAAAACATCTGACAGCTTGACCTCTCCAGGATACCCCCCCAAGTGAAGGCTGCAACTACCACTATGAAAATTACAAACAGAGCCAGCAAAATTGTGTAATTGGTTATATTCAGGTGGCCAGGGTGCCTGGACCCACTCATTCCCTGGCTGGATCTGTCCAAATGACAGGGGATTTATCTGAGATGGGCGTGATAAACATAGACTTGCCGTTCCATGATGACAGAAATATTTGCCACATAGAGATGTTAGCTTTTGCTTGTGAGTCTGTCAATAATGCTATCATCGTCAGGTAAACCGTGCAGCATGCATAATAGACGCAAGATAAAGGATCTGCCCTGGGGAATTATCCTCATGGCAAAATTCAAGGTCCCTGAGTGATTGCAACTGGCAGAATTTAGCAGACTTTCTCTTCAGGTAAGTTAGCTTCCAGGGATTGAGAATCGAGAACAATCCCTAGGAAGGTGATTTTTGTACCAGGCCTTTCAGTCCTAGCTTCAGAGATTGGTATAGCCAGAGTGTGAAATAGATTTACCGTCCGTGCTAGACTAACTAACTATATTTTTCTTTTTTAATATGGCCGTGATCTTTGGGATAGTCCATGATCTTAACCCCTTAAGGACCAAACTTCTGGAATAAAAGGGAATCATGACATGTCACACATGTCATGTGTCCTTAAGGGGTTAAAGAACTAGGACTTGCTGAATCCCCTTGCCTGGAGGGGTAATCGTTCCTAGCCGGGGTACTAGGTAAACATAGGTCGTCACCTTGAATGTGGAGACAGAACTAAATCAACTACCAAGAATAAGAAAGCAGCTTTATAAGCTTTATAAGCTTAATAAGTAAGCAAAGCTTTAACCACATACCAATAGTTAAGATGAAGAAACACTTGAAACGTCTGATTTAGCTAAACAGTTCAGGGAATGTTGAACCTAATGAGGCTGAAGTAACAGAACAAAATACATGATACCTTTGAATTTGACCGTAAAAGATGTAGAAACCATATCTCAATCAGGAATTTCTTACTAATTTATACATAAAGCACAGTATTTTTGACAAAATAATTACCTAGACAGGCCACAAGGTGGCGATAACTGCTTAAATAACTTGTAAATTCTATATATGAAAAGCTGAAATTCAGCCGAATGAGGGGAAATGACAGCGAAAGCCCTTACCCTTAATTGTAAGACTGCTTTGAAAAAGCCAAACTGAAAGTGCCGAATGCGGCACGAACTAGCAAAATACAAGCGAGCAGAGTTACAAGCACGTTTGGGGGTAGCTAAGCCTGCCGAACAAATCTCTCGGTAAAACCAAAGCCGTCACGCGGCAAGTTTAAATGTGTAGCTACACGCGGAAAACCCAGTGTGTAAGCGGGCAGGGGGCGAGGTGGGGGGGCGGGGCATGAATGCGTAGGGTCTGTGGCTTGACCGGGGGAACCCGGTGAGGGAAAGAGACCGGTTAACTGGTCCAGACGGCATGTTGAGAGACACCTGTTAGGAAAACTCACTGTTAGTTATGAGACCTCGTGGAACCGACAGGCACCAGACAACCTCAAGAAGGACCTCCATGCAGGCGATCAGGACCTCCCACTGGCTTAACCCAGAAGTGAAAGACCTATGGCAACTAGGGATCGACCGATATTGATTTTTTAGAGCCGATACCGATACCGATATTCCGTGAACTTTCAGGCCGATAGCCGATATAATTTGCCGATATTCTGTACATTTACCATTTTGGAAAATAAAAACTATTTCTAAAGGTAAATGCACAAAATATACATGCCACGTGTAGTGGATACAGTGTGTTTAGACAGGGGAGCTGTATGTGTTTGTGTAGTGGATGCAGTGTATGTTTGTGTAGTGTGTGTAGTGGATGCAGTGTGTGTTTGTGTAGTGTGTGTGTGTGGATGCAGTGTGTGTTTGTCTAGTGTGTAGTGGATGTAGTGTGTATTTGTCTAGTGTGTAGTGGATGCAGTGTGTATTAGTGTAGTGTGTGTATATAATGAAAGCAGAGTGATTGTGTAGTGTGTGGGTAGTGTGTGTAAAGTGAATGCAGTATATACTAAATGCAAAGTGTGTGTGTTTATGTAGTGTATATAACGAATGTAGTGTGTTTATATAATGCAGAGTGTGTGTGTTTGTATAGTGTGTGTATATATAATGCAGTGTTTGTGTAGTGTGCATTATATAAACACACTATGCAAACACACACTGCATTAATTATATACACACTAAACACACTAAACACACTGCATTATATACGCACACTACACACACTGCATTATACACACACTACACAAACACTGCATTGCATTATACACACACTGCATTATATACGCACACTACACATTATATACGAACACTGCATTATATACACACACTACACAAACACTGTATAGTATACACACACTACACAAACACTGCATTGTATACACACTGCATTATATACACAGTGTGTTTGTGTAGTGTGTGTGTGTATATAATGCAGTGTGTAGTGTGTTTGTGTAGTGTGCATTATATAAACACACTACACAAACACTACATTATATACACACACTATACAAACACACTGCATTATATACACAGTGTGTTTGTGTAGTGTATGTGTATATAATGGAGTGTGTGTGTGAGGGGGGGCATTTTTTATTACATTTTTTTATATATATATATTTAATATTTATTTTTGTTGTCCCTCCTCCCTGTTTCATACCTGGCCAGGGAGGGGGATATAGCAGTCCCTGGTGGTCCAGTGGTATTGGCTGAGCTCTGGGGGGGAGCAGGCATCAAGCGCTTACTCACCTCCCAGCAGCTCCTCCAGCTCCCCAGTGCAACTCTCGCGGCCAGCGTGTCGCGCGGAGCGTTGCCATGGTGACCCATGGCAACGCTCGGACGGCCGCGGGTCTCGCGAGAGTTACACTGGGGAGCTGCTGGGAGGTGAGTAAGCGCTTGATGCCCGCTTCCCCCCCAGGACCGCCGGGCTTGTAATGAGCCTGGCGGTCCTAGGAGGTATTATCGGCAATATCGGTATCTGAATTGGCCGATACCGATATTGCCGAAAATACTGAATATCGGCCGATTATATCGGTAAAACCGATAATCGGTCGATCCCTAATGGCAACGCTGGAACTCAAGTGCAGGTAAGGGGAGAAGATCTGGATTTAAATAGGCCGGACAACTCCTCCTACAACTACTGGCTGAAGCCCTTACATATATGATATATACAATATATATACATTGAAAGTCATGTTTCAATGTTTGCAGATGACACAAAACTCTGTAAAGTAATACAACGTGAGCAAGATATTACTTTGCTGCAGAGGGATTTAGAAAGACTGGGCACTCAAGTGGCACATTTCCTTTAATGTAGAAAAATGCAAAGTTATGCACAGCGGGGTAAAGAATGCACAAGCAACTTATACCCTTTATGGTACTGAATTGGGAATAACACGACACAAGAAGAATTTGGGAATTGTTATAGACAAACTAGGCAACAATATGCACCCAATACACCCAAAGTTATTAAAAGAGCTTAGTGGTGTACTAGCAAAACCATTAACGGATTTATTTAACCAATCATTGTTAACGGCAGTAGTCCCAGAAGATTGGAAATTAGCGAATGTTGTGCCCATTCACAAGAAAGATAGTAGGGAGGAGTCTGGCAATTATAGGCCAGTAAGCCTTACTTCAGTAGTGGGGAAAGTAATGGAAACCATGTTAAAGGATAGGATTGTTGAACATCTAAAATCACATGGATTTCCAGATCAGAGACAACATGGGTTTACTTCAGGGAGATCATGCCAAACTAATCTTATTGATTTTTTTGATTGGATAACTAAAATAATAGATCAGGGTGTTGCAGTAGGCATTGCTTACCTAGATTTCAGTAAGGCTTTTGACACTGTCGCACTGAGAAGGCTTATCAATAAACTGCAATCTTTAGGTTTGGATTCCAATATTGTTGAATGGGTAAGACAGTGGCTGAGTGACAGACAATATAGGGTTGTAATCAATGGAGTATATTCAAAGCAAGGTCTTGTTACCAGCGGGGTACCTCAGGGAATCTGTACTTGGACCCATTCTCTTTAATATTTTTATTAGTGATATTGCAGAAGGTCTTGATGGCAAACTATGTATTTTTGCTGATGATACAAAATATGTTACAAGGTTGATGTTCCAGGAGGGATAAGCCTAATGGTCTAGAAAATAAACTAGAAAAATGGTCAGAACTGTGGCAACTGACATTTAATGTGGATACGTGCAAGATAATGCATCTTGGATGTAGAAACCCAACAGCAGAGTATAGACTATTTGATAGAGTCCTAACGTCAACATCTGAGGAAAGGGATTTAGGGGTGATTATTTCTGATGACTTAAAGCTAGGCAGACAATGTAATAGAGCACCAGAAAATGCTAGCAGAATGCTTGGTTGTATAAGGAGAGGTATTAGCAGTAGAAAGAGGGAAGTGCTCATGCCATTGTACAGAACACTGATGAGACCTCACTTGGAGTATTGTACGCAGTACTGGAGACCGTATCTCCAGAAGGATATTGATAACTTGGAGAAAGTTCAGAGAAGGGCTACTAAACTGGTTCATGGATTGCAGGATAAATCTTACCAGGAAAGGTTAAAGGATCTTAACATGTATAGTTTGGAGGAAAGACGAGACAGGGGGAATTTGATAGAAACATTCAAATGCAAGGGAATCAATACAGTAAAGGAGGAGACTATATTTAAAAGAAAAAAAAACTACCACAACAAGAGGACATAGTCTTAAATTAGAGGGGCAAAGGTTTAAAAATATAAGGAAGTATTATTTTACTGAGAGGGTAGTGGATGCATGGAATAGCCTTCAAGCTAAGGTGGTAGAGGTTAACACAGTGAAGGAGTTTAAGCATGCGTGGGATAGGCATAAGACTATCCTAGACTTAAGATAAGGCCAGGGACTAATGAAAGTATTTAGAAAATTGGGCAGACTAGATGGGCCGATTTGGTTCTTATCTGCCGTCACATTCTATATTTCTATGAAAGATTAACAAATATTAACCTCTTTAGTTTAGAAAATTGTCGCCTCAGAGGGGATATGATAACATTATGCAAATATATGCAGGGCCAATACAAACCATTATGTGTAAATCTATTCACAAACGGGACTATACATGGGACACAAGGTCATGTGTTTAGACTGGAAGAAAGAAGATTTAGTCTAAGGCAAAGCAAAGTTTGTTTGTATTTTTTACCGTAAGAACAATAAGGATATGGAATTCTATGCCTGAAGAAGTGGTTTTATCAGAGTCTGTACAGACATTTAAACAGCAACTAGATGCATACTTGAAAAACATATTATTCAATTATATCACTTTTCAACTGTAGGGTAACAGCTCCTTGATCCAAGGATAAATCTGACTGCCATTCTGGGGTCAAGAATGAATTTTTTTCCAAGTTTGTTGTAAAATTGGAAGTGCTTTTAACTGGGTTTTTTGCTTTCTTTTGGATCAACAGCAAAAAAAACTGATGTAGGAAAGCTGAGCATATATTTTTTCTATGTAACATTTATTATGTTAAAAAATAATATTTTAAAAGTTAGACAAAAATGTTAAATTAATTTAAAAAGCATATCCAACAATATTAAATTGAGGCCCGATCATTGTAGTCGAGCAAGAGTTCATTATGAAAAAATGTTAGCTATAATCATCTATGGTTTCTGTCCCGCAACTTTGGCTTAAAATTTGAAGTTCACTTTTATTTGCTTTAAATTCAAAACAATTTGTTCTTCATTGCCCTGTAAGACAAAATGCCTAAAGAATGAGGGAACAAAAAAGTAATGGTGACTTTGATCTGATTTGTGGCAAATTAACGTAAATATAAGTTGTCTTGGTGGTGAAAACACAGGTCTTTTCCAGTATTTTATTTTATATTTTGCACCAGGTCCCAGTCGAAGGTTTAAGAGAGTGGTAGAAACTATTCAGGCACAATTGCTGAGCACGCATGACCAGCCTTCAGTTCAAGCCCTAGCAGGTGAGTAATTAGGCATATATTTTAACGAGATAAACCCATGGGGCATGGGGAACGAAGAGGTATACGCCATACTTTGCAAACATACTTCATAGGAGAGAGTACAAGCACTAGAGTACAGACTGATTTTATATTTCATAATATAATTATTCTCCTAATTCTGTGTATATGTTCTGTTGCTCTTTATTTTTTTCCTAATGGGTCCTATTTTAATATAGGTTAGTGTAAAAGTAGGCGCATTCTTAAATTTTGTTGAAATCTCAGTCTGAATGCTACCATGCTCTTGATATTTAAAGGGTTTGTTAATAAAGTCTAGTAAATTTGGAACAGATGTAATAATATTATAATTGAAACATGTATAACTTTTCAGTTTTTTGTTTCATTTTATTACAATTTGGACCCATGTCCCTGAACGATATGGGGGTACATGGATTCGTTGTCATTAAAATTTGTTGGAGTCTGCACAGTTCCTCCAATAATAAATGTATATTGAAAAAAAATTAAAATAAAGGGACACTTTTGTCACCAAAACAACTTTAGCTTAATGAAGTAGTTTTGGTGTAACTACTGCTTCATTTTCTGACATTTAGGAGTTAAATCACTTTGTTTATGCAGCCCTAGTCACACCTCCCTTCATAAACACTTCCTGTAAAGAGTCATCTAATGTTACACTTCCTTTATTGCAAATCCTGTATAATTTAGAATTTCTTATCTCCTGCTCTCTAAACAGCTTGCTAGATTCTGCAGGAGTCTCCTGTATGTAAATAAAGTGCAATTTACAGAGCATGAAATAAAAACTTTTTAAAGTAAGCTACATCTGATTCAAAATGAAACCGTTTTTTTTTTTTTTTCATGAATGCTATGTGAGTCATAGCTAGGGGAGGTTAGCTAGGAGAGGTGTGGCAGCATAAACAGAAACAAAACTAATTTAACTCCTAAATGGCAGTACATTGAGCAGTGAAACTTCAGAGGCATGATCTATATACCCAAACTGCTTAATTAAGCTAAATATGTTTTGGTGACAAAATGAAGCAGTTTTGGTGTATAAATCATGCCTCTAAAGTCTCACTGCCCAGTTCTCTGTCATTTAGGAGATAAATCACTTTTGTTTCTGTTTATGCAGCCCTAGCCACACCTCTCCTTGGCTGTGACTGACACAGACTGCATGAAAACAGAATGGTTTAATTTTTAGTCAGTTTAAAAGTTTTTAAAAGTTATTATCTCCTGCTCTGCACATTAAACTTTAATTACATACAAGATGTTCCTGCAAGGTCTAGAAAGCTATTAACAGTGCAAGAGATAAGTCATTCTAAATTAAACAGAGTTTGTAATAAAGGAAGTATAAACATTAGATGACCCTTTACAGGAAGTGTTTAGGAAGGATGTGTAAGTCGCATAAAGGGAGATGTGACTAGGACTACATAAACAAAGTGATTTACCTACTATGGCAGATAATTGAGCGGTGAGACTGCAGAGGCATGATCTATACAGCAAAACAGCTTCATTAAGCTTAAGTTGTTTTGGTGACTATAGTGTCCCTTTAAGCTCCATTTTTCATAAAATACAGTACTTGAAACTTGATTAGTGTTCGACCAAACGTACATGATTCTGAAATACCATTCGACTGGAAAAGAAGCTTTTACACAACTGTAACTTAAAATATAAAAATATATACACAGACATGGGAGAATTTTATAATTCCTGTGTATGACATAACTTGCATGGGCTTTATACATAACAGTATATAATTAAACATGTACTGCAGCCACAGCAAATGATAGCTTAAAGGAACACTGTAGGCACCAAAAACTATTTTGGCTTAAAGAAGCAGTTATGGTGTATAGACATTTTAGGAGGTAAATCACTGTGCCTATGCAGACCTAATCACACCTACCCTGCATGTGATGTACACAGGCTTCCTAAACACCTTCTCTAAAGAGGTATTTAAGGTTAAACGTATTTTATTGTACATTCTGATTAATTTAGATTTTCTTATCTTCTGCTCTGTTAATAACCTTCGAGAGCCCGCAAAAGACTCCTGTGAGTGAAATACAATTTTCTAAAGTAACTTATTGAAAATTAAACAATTTTCCTCATGCAGGCTGTGTAAGTCACAGCAAGGAGAGGTGTGGCTAGGGTTGTATAAACAGAAACAAAAGTGATTTAACTCCTAAAGGGTAGATAATTGAGTAGTGAGACTTCAGGGGCATGATCTATGCACCAAAACTACTTAATCAAGCATGTTGATGCCTGTAGTGTCCCTTTAATTCAAGAAAAAACATATACAAAGGTTTTCTGTAAGCTCATTGTATTTGTAGTGCGGTTTCATTAATTTAAAAAGGAATTTGGGAGCATGTATTGCCAATGTGGTAAATGGGCTCTTATTTAGTATTAGCAATATATATTTATTTCTACAATTATGACATTGTGGTTAATAATTACTTATTAGACTTTACATTTAAGATTGAGTTCTTCAAGTAGATCAAAAATGTAAAATGTTTGGGGGATTTCAACCCACTTTTTCTCAGGTTTCTAGCTGTAATTTTTCACTTAGTGAAAAACCCATACTCATAATCTGTGGCAGGGATAGGCAACCTTCTGCACACCATATGTTTTGGACTACATCCCCCATGATGCTTTTCCAACATTATGGCTGCATGCACATTCTGGGAGAATAGTGCACATCTGGAGTGCCAAAGGTTGCCTACCCCTGATCTATATCATTAAATGTCATGAATGGGAACACATTTCAGGGCATGTGTTCAAGATGAAGGCAAGTGTTGTCGAATTTTGCTGTCTGCATGTTTTTGCTTATGTGTTAATATTATAGGATATTAAGTGAGTGTGGCTTATGTCAGAGATAAGTGCAATTGATGATTCCATTTAGGAGCAAATGTTACAGCAAGAACCCAGATGGAGTGTTCCTTGGATCATCTTCTGTTCTTGCCACCAGATGAGAAGAACGGACAGCAAAGCCGACCTCCAGGCACTCCAACAAGAAGCTGCCAGAACTCGAGGCGCTCTGAACCTGACATGGCAGAGCACCACCGGAGAGGATCTTCTAAGGACAAGAAACTTTTGGCTTCTAATGGAACACAAACTCAACCATGACCTGGGGGGGAAATGTTAGGAGCCAGAGGACAGACCTGGCACAACTATGAACAACTACTACAAAATGAACAAAACAACGCAAGAGAACGCAGCTCCCGATGTCTGAGAAGAAATTCACATGGATACGTCTACATACATCAATAGGCACACACACACACATTCTACTTAAGATGTACACAAGTACTTTCTCATGCATACAAAATTGTAGAATGAGAACAATGCCTAAAGATACCAAATTGTTCATACACACACGTACAGATGCACGAACATACAGAGAAAAGAGCACACACGAAAAAAAGTGCGGGTGGCAGGAACTAAATGTTGGCGTTACTGTGAAGATGTAAATATTTCCAAAAAATCAAAAATGACAAAAAAAAATACAATTGCAAACAACAAATGGAAATCAAGGGAATAAACCGGAATGAAAACATAACAAATTTATGAAGAAAATGAAATTCTGCGTTAATAACTTATTTTTCTTTCCTTCTTTTTTTTTTCTTTTCAAATCTATTTATTTAATATTTATTTATTTATTTGGAAAATGCCTGGGAGTGGGGCTGTTTAACTTTGTCTGTTTGTGTAATTGTCATTTGATTTCATTTCCCTGTTTTTCAATGGCAGCTGAAGCCAAAAGACCCATTAGCACCTCCTGATGTGCTGTTTCATGATTCAAACCTGGATAACTACACTTTGTATCCCTCCCTTTCCCTCTCCCCTTCAACTGAGTTCTAGTCTTGGTGTACTAAAGTACATATTTGCACATGTATGTAATGGCAATATCAAACTATTGGAATGAAGAAAGTTACAGACCACTGGTCTGTCGAATTTTAAAAATGTTTAGTGGAGCCTCAGTCTGCAAACCAACTGGCTGTTTGAGAATCAATTTTAGAAGGGCTTCTTCCAAAAACAAACCACTGCATGTGCAAATTATGTTGTCTTTGTATGTAAAATATTTCAGGGGCAAAAGTACAGAAATGAATTCAATGAAATGGGCGAATCACCCCTTTCAGATATTCAGTTATAAAAATGGTTTGAGCTTTCAAAAAAAAAAAAAGGCCGAACATCTGCTAACATGGCCTTTTTTATAGTTTTATTTTTTTTATTTTTTAAAACTAATTTAAATTTTTTTTTTTTTTTTTAATCCAACCAGCTGCTACAATGTAATAACTATGGCAATAAGGCACATATATGCTGGGATTAAAAATTGCAATGTAATCCCCAAAGTGCCACACTATAACAGTGTCACGGTAGCTACTTTGCCGTGACAGAAACGGTATTATTAAGTATGCAGCCATATGTTTAGTGTGTGGGTAATTTTGGTTGCACTTGTGATAAATATATACATTTCCAAAATATTTATATCATTTTTCTTTGGGATGCTTATTCCTGACTAACACTGAGTTGAGTAACCTGCGTCCCACAACTGCTTTTCTTTTACCACAACTGCTACAATGTGTGATGTTTGACATCAGGCAGAAGGCCGCAGGCTATGCAACCCTGCTCTGGATTCTAGGCCATTGGGCAAACAAAGGTTGCCCACGAAACAAAGTGCATTATGTCTCTTTCATAAAAAAGAAGAAAAACTAGTTTAGCCACAAGTCAGAAAAGTTAAAGAGCAAAATAACAAAATAAGCTTAACTAACCCAGGAGAGGACTTGGTGTGATGAAGAAGGTGGTTTATGTGTGGTGCTGAGTAGCTAAAATAAAACCATACTTGATACACCGTATAAAACATGGAACGTCTCAGCATATCCTCTGTGCGGCATACTGGCGGCACAGCAGCAGTATCTTGGACGGCTTACAATGTGTGTCCTTTCAGGGGCTCCTCCATTTGTAAGGCGGATGGTGTCTTCACATAGACTCACCCGCTCACTCTCGAATGAACATCTATATTCTTTTTGTTTCTAATAAATATGAACATTTACAGAACCATTTATGCAAACATCCACCAGCATAAATAGTTGGGTGGCTCTTGTCTACTGTACTGAGTGCACCATGTAATCTGGAATAGCCAGATGACTGAAACTAATCAAGAGAGAGGCCATCTTGAAAATGTGTTTGTATGGGCTTAGGCAGCAGCATTCTGCTTACTGATTTTAAACAGTATTTGTATTTATATGTTTGGTTCTGTTCTTGTACACTGCTGGGAAGATGTGGTGCATCTGCAAAAGGCAGCTATGAAAACACTACAAACATGGCATGTTTTGGAGCCACTATCTAATTATTCTTACCTATAATAGAATTAGACTGCTTGCATGTATAAATATAGCATATATGCATTTTAAAGGTCTTGAGTTTTTGATCAGATGGCCTTACGATGCCTCTGAAAATTGCCCATGATACAGTCTTTGTGCCTCTTTTGGTGGGAAATTACACCTCAAAATAAGTAAGGTTAGAGTTATCTTTAAACTGCATTTTGTGTTTCCCTAGGCTAAATTCAGACAGCAAAACTTTTTGTATTGAATGAAAATTAAAGACATTGTAAGGTGGCTTAGTCAGATTAAGTAAAACGAGTATTTAATTGCACTTACTTGCTTTGCAAACACCCCAAAAATGTCAGTTGCCTTATTGCTTATTTTGATTTTTGACCCTGCTTTTCCTTATCAGCATTTTAGTTTTTTAGTTTTATTTTTTATTTTTTGCTAAAACTACCAAAGTAGGAAAACATCTGAGAGGTAGTTTAGGACTACCCAAGCAATCTGTAATTATTTTGCCAAACGAGACAATCGTTGCCTACCAAATTTCACAGAATAGCTAGCCTAACTTATTTCAGTTGTTTAATTTCCCTTTAAAACATGCAGTCAATTGGGTGGTCAAGAACAACGTTCTAATAAACACCAGCCTGTAAAAATATGGTGGGGAAAAAACAGCAGAAGTATGTAAACTATACAATGCTTAGTTTATGGCACTAAGTATTTTAAAATAAAATTCCAATTTACAGTTAAGAGAAGGCTGCCTGTCAGTTAAAGTACATGGGGTAATATTTTTAGCACAAGGTTAATGGTATATATTGGCCAGGTCAAGTTATAAACGTGACGTCTAAGGAACTGAAAACATGCATCTAAATTGTTTTATAATTATATATATTTACCAGTTCTGTAAAATGCATATTAGATTCTCTTTGTGATAATATACTACCATATTTTATATTAAAAAAAAGAAATATTAATATACCATTGCCCGAAATACAATACGGAAAAAAAAATGTCTTCTGATATTTAATGTTTTGGTCCAAATGTGTAATTTTCATTTGCCAGAGGAAAATAATCTGAAAAATCAGAAGGTAAAGAAAGATATATTATTTTTTTTGTTTGTTTATTTACCAAAACATGAAACGTCTCTGTTCAAGCAGTAGTAATGACTGAATGTTGCACAGTGACTCGTGAGCAAAAGTCCTGGAACTTGGTAAAACTAAAGAGAATGTTGCACTTATATAATTTAAATGTGATTATGCTATTAATGTATTTGTTTTTTTTTCCATGTTTTATGTTTCAACTTTAGTTTTTTTGTTTTGTTTTCTCTTCTTGAAAGCTTTTGAAACTCGTAAATTTGTCTGTTTGTTTCATGGACGACCATTGCCCTCTGTTGTATGTTACCGGCCGATGCAGGGAGATGTACCAAACTTACTCTGACATTAGGTGACATATTTGAGCAAAGTATTCTCCTGCTGTACTGGGTAATCAAATATTGGTGCTTGGTGCATATCCCTAGCTAGAGATTCAACCCTTTGAGTGCCTGAGAGTTATGTGAAGGTACACCCACTCTCTCTCCAGCAATCAAAGTGTTTATTTTAGTGTAAGCTATACCGCATGCTGGCGTGCACATTAATTCAGATGGATGACTTGTATGTAAATTCTCATTCCCTCTCTCCCCCCCCAAAAAAAACTTTTTTGTCTTCCACTTACTCCTATGTCCTTCAAACCTCCCACGATATCTCTCCTTATCAAGAATGTCATATTTCAGAATAAAATTACAAACCTGTCTTTTTCTTTTCCTTCATGCCCCAAACACTATACAGCCGCACATTCTTATATACGTAAATCGGCATTGCATAATTCTATTTATTATTTTTGCCCCCTCTCCTGCATTTTTATGCTTTACCAAATCATTTCTTACATACATTTTAGTTTAATTTTGTGTTTAATATCAAATGCAATTTTTTTTTCTTTTCTTTCAAACGATGCTCTAAAACCAATTACAAATGATAAAAGGAAAAAGAAAAAAAAACAACAAATAAATCTGGTTTCTTGGTACTTATTATTTTTATTATTTTGTAAGTCATGAAAAATAAATATATTCTGTTATGCTGTTGTTAGAAGGGAAAAACCATATAACTGCTCAACTATCTGTCCTGTTTGTATTTCTACTATAATATAAATATGGTTTAGTGGTACGTTAGTATGTATCACTCCTATGAATACTTCCTCCTATCCCTAAGTACACAGTCATTTCATTACTCTTTCATCTCACAACACACTCAGTCACCCCTCTCTTTCTCGAACCTCTGTCATTTACTTTTACAGGTTTATTTACTAAAGTAAAAACGACAAGACCAATGACTAAGACCACTTCATCGAGTGGGTCATAGACCTTTAAGACCAAAATCGAACTGGAAGAATTCTCCAATTCAGCTACATTTCCAGTTCGGCTATTTTGCTCTAAAATGTGAAATTCACTTTGAGTCCCTGACAATTCTCGCTTTTAGTCAATAAACCTGTATGTCTGCTCTTTTCACACTTTATTACTAATTGCACCTTTCCATCACACTCAGTCACGTTTTGTCAGTTAACTTACCCACTGTGACTCCCACTAGCCATCTGTCATCTCTCACCCCCAAATACTCACCGTCAGCCACCCTCAATCACTCTCTTTAACTCTGTCATACATACACAATCACCCTGGTATTCTTATATCATTTGTATCTCACACTCAGTTACCTCTTTTATTGTCTTATACCTTGTAATGTCATGTCACTCATTATTAATAACCAGTCACTCAGCTGATATGATATGGACATGAAGGTGAAGAGCTTAATTCATGTTAGATAGGCACACAGACAAGCAGACAGATTGACAATAAACCAGGTAACCATAAACAGTTCAAAAACAGGTAAAACATATTTACACACAACACAGCAGAGTACATAAATAGCTTGCTATAATTTTTGATTACTTTATATATAATAATTTTTAAAAGACACACAGAGGGGCTGTGTAGACACAAAGAGGGGATTGGGGGACAACAAAGAGGCACACAGAGGGGCTGCGGAAAAGGAAAGTGATGTACACAGAGGGGCTGGGGGAAGGGGGACAGCACTCAGAGGGGCAGGGGAAGAGGGCAGGAACAGTGACACACAAAGATGAATTTTGGAAGGGGTCAATGACACACACAGTGGGGCTGGAGAAGGGAACCATGACATACACAGATGGATTTGGGAAAGGGTAAATTATAGACTAAAAGTTGTCAATTTGTGTGGGAGAGGTGCAAGTAGCTGGTCTTGCCTAGGGTGCAAAGTAGGCACGCACCAGCCCTGGCATGCTGTGCACTTTCTTACTGGACAGGTCTGGGAGATCTTCAGACTTCAGCTGGTCCTCTGACCAGCAGGCCTTTGCTCAGTTAGCCCAATGTCCAGCCTGTATACACTGTAGAAAGGGAAGTACTGCCTGGGACAGTTTATATTTTTTATCATCCTCATTAGAATGAAAGGCCAAAGCTACCTCGTCTGAAAAGAAAACTGCAATGTGAATAAGAACAAGAGATACTGCAGCTAGCGCATTAACCACTGAGCTGTCTCATAAATATGACAAAATGCAAAAACCCCGGCACTCAACCCAACTTTTGTGTAAACAATTTGCTGGGTGCTATCCACACAAAGTTGCTACATACAAAAAAAATAAAGGATACTCACAGGTCTTGATAGTAGTCAAACAAGTGCTTTGGTTTAATCCGTCAACAGCGTTACATAATGGTACCCAATCAAAGTTTCAACCCCCAGAGGGTCTTCATCAAGATCACCATAACAACGAAAAATCAATGTAAGGGAAAGAAAAAAAAAATACATTACCATATATATATACACATATATAGTAATGTGAAAAATGAATGATCCAGATCCCAGATAGTCCCTGCCAAGCCCTTTTTTTATTAATATGCAATCCAAAATGGTGTTTTATCTATCAAACTTGATTGTGTACCTTTGCAGTAATACTTCAAATATCATGCCGCTACAATGTCATCACTTTTAAACTTGTTCTAAAGTTCTTCAAAATATTCTAGACAATGTTTAATGGAGAAGCATCCTGGCAGAAAAAAACCTCCCATATTTCCATTATCAACTGTCAAGAGCTCTGAGATTTTTTAATCATTTTGGAGATTTTCTGTGTAAATCTAACACTACAGTGTCCTAGTCTCCATCTAAATGAGCCCCCTCGCAAGAGTTACTTACCTTTTATCTCACCCCATGCTAGTCTCTCCACAGCTGGCCTGCCTCTGTGGCTGAGATCATCAAGCTTGATGATCTCAGCCAATCCAATGCGAGGCTAGTGTTCATAAGTGAACAAAAAAGCTCTGCACCAATCAGATATTCTCTGGGATACCATCTGATTGAAATGGTATTTTGGAGGAAGCGCCTTTAGTGGTTGTTACTGTAACAGCCACTAGAGACATTTAAACCCTGGACATGGCACCCAGACAACTTCCTTGAGATTAAGTGGTCTGGATGCCTATTGTGTCTCTTTATGCCCCCTCTGATTTACGAGGCACAATTTAAGAAAAGTGATGTGCACAAGTACACCATGCTACAAATTTACTCATCAAAATAATCCCTATATACAGTTGCAAGAAAAAGTATGTGAACCCTTTGGAATGATATGGATTTCTGCACAAATTGGTCATAAAATGTGATCTGATCATCATCTAAGTCACAACAATAGACAATCACAGTCTGCTTAAACTAATAACACACAAATAATGAAATGTTGCCATGTTTTTATGAACACACCATGTAAACATTCACAGTGCAGGTGGAAAAAGTATGTGAACCCTTGGATTTAATAACTGGTTGAACCTCCTTTGGCAGCAATAACTTCAACCAAACGTTTCCTGTAGTTGCAGATCAGACGTGCACAACGGTCAGGAGTAATTCTGTTGAGCTTCAGGTGGTAGATAGATGGCCTTAAGTTCTCCTGCAAAATGTTTTGATGAACTTGGGAATTCATTTTTCCTTCGATGATAGCAATCCGTCCAGGCCCTGATGCAGCAAAGCAGCCCCAAACCATGATGCCCCACCATCATACTTCACAGTTGGGATGAGGTTTTGATGTTGGTGTGCTGTGCCTTTTTTTCGCCACACATAGTGTTGTGTGTTTCTTCCAAACAACTCAACTTTGGTTTCATCTGTCCACAGAATATTTTGCCAGTACTGCTGTGGAACATCCAGGTGCTCTTGTGCAAACTGTAAACGTGCAGCAATGTTTTGTTTGGACAGCAGTGGCTTCCTCTGTGGTATCCTCCCATGAAATCCATTCTTGTTTAGTGTTTTACGTATTGTAGATTCGCTAACAGGGATGTTAGCATTTGCCAGTGACTTTTGTAAGTCTTTAGCTGACACTCTTGGATTCTTCTTCACCTCACTGAGCAGTCTGCGCTGAGCTCTTGCAGTCATCTTTACAGGATGGCCACTCCTAGGGAGAGTAGCAGCAGTGCTGAACTTTCTCCATTTATAGACAATTTTTCTTACCTTTGACTGATGAACAGCAAGGCTTTTGGAGATACTTTTATAACCCTTTCCAGCTTTATGCAAGTCAACAATTCTTAATCGTAGGTCTTCTGAGAGCTCTTTTGTGCGAGGCATCATTCACATCAGGCAATGCTGCTTGTGAAAAGCAAACCCAGAACTGGTGTGTGTTTTTTATAGAGCAGGGCAGCTGTAACCAACACCTCCAATCTCATCTCATTGATTGGACTCCAGTTGGCTGACATCTCACTTCAATTAGCTCTTGGAGATGCCATTGGTCTAGGGGTTCACATACCTTTTCCAACTGCACTGTGAATGTTTACATGGTGTGTTCAATAAAAACATGGCAACATTTCATTCTTTGTGTGTTATTAGTTTAAGCAGACTGTGATTGTCTATTGTTGTGACTTAGATGATGATCAGATCACATTTTATGACCAATTTGTGCAGAAATCCATATCATTCCAAAGGGTTCACATACTTTTTCTTGCAATTGTAACTGCTAAAACACATAAAATTGGCTTCACCAGGGTCCAAAGTTTGTAGTGCGTTTAGCTTTAGATTTTGATTTTTCTAACACTACAGAATAACAGATTGTATGTCTTCTATTTCCCCTCAAGAACTTTCATAATTCAGATACAGTCAACTATAATGGTCATTAGAAAATAACTGTAGACATATAATATTGAGTGGAAGTTTTTACAGATCCAAAAAGATTGAACATCAAAGCTTTAGAGAATAAGGAAGGCAACGTGAATAGATCTTTCCAAAATCAAGGAACCGTGTTTTAAGGGGAAAGTTAACTAAAAAATTTTTTTTTTATTATTATTCTGCTATGTTATTCTTGTAACCTGTTTACCAGTTTAAATAAGAAAACATATAAAATTGCTCACTAAACATTCCCCACATATAATTTTCCTTTTTATCCATAAATGAAACCCTGTCTTTCTGCTCAAGACCATAGAAGTGTTGGAAATATACCTTTACATATTCCTGTTTGCTCTTTGCAAGTGTGAGAGGTTTGTACTCCTAAATATAGCCATATTGGAAACACACATAAATACAGTATTTTCTACTCTAATGGTGTTATTAAGCTGGTGGTGAATTTATTGCATAAGAAACAAATGTCTTTATCCAACAAAAAAAAATTGGAGAGAATTTGATGAACTTCAGCTTTAGCGAAGGTTGGATATTTACAGTGTTGTTCATTAACCCCTTAAGGACCAAACTTCTGGAATAAAAGGGAATCATGACATGTCACACATGTCATGTGTCCTTAAGGGGTTAAAGTGAGAATTCAAAGTGAATTTCAAGTTTAAGGTCAACGTAGCCAAACTGGATATATTTTCTAAGTCATCTATGCTTTCTGTTAAGATACTCTGGCGTTCAATATGAAATTCACTTTTAATTAATTTTAGTATTAATGCTGAAAGCTTCTAATGTTACTATTGGATGCAAATTGTTATAAATTAGAGTTTACTGTAAAATGAACTAGGATAAAGAATTCAAAGATAATATCCATATGAATAAACAAAAGTGTAACAAAATTTTAATTGCTTATCTGATATAGTGCATGAAAGTGGAAGTTAAACATTTAATGTGGAGCTCTCACTTTTCAAGATTTTTAATGATATGTGTACTTATTCTTAAATTTAAAGGAACACTATAGCACTATAGTGTTAGGAATACAAATATGCTTTCACCGGTGCAAAAAAACTTTGTTCCAGTGCTGAGGCTCTTTCTGCACTGGTCACCTCTCCTCCAGTGATATCACAAAGGAAGCAGGGCTGCAATGGTCCAATCCTACCTTAAGTGGCAAACACCGCACACACTCAAACTTTCCAATAGGAAAGTCGAATTGAGTACCTCATCCATTGAAAACGATAAGGTCCAGGAGAGTGGTCCTGGGAGCCATCCTCCAACATCCATGCTTCTCCCTTGGTTCGTTCCTTCCAGCGCAGTCATCCTGGATGCCCTGCTCCCCTACACCTCTGGAGGATGTGTCTTTGAGTTGGTTTCTGTCACAGCTTTCCTTGGCACGCTTGCTGCTTCAGTGGCACTTCTGAGTCGTGGCCGCCCAAACAAGTGCATGTGCTAGAGCCAAGCCGCGTCCTCCGAACTCTAATCTGTATTTAAGGCACTGATAGACACCTGGGAAATGTGCACAATGTCATGGGATGGCCCTGTGGGCATGGCTCAAACTAATTTAATTGTCATGGCAATCTCAGACCTCTGACAACCCATACACAAATAGGGTGATATGGAGACGTGTCAGAATAGGTGGGTCTATAGTTAGGCACGCTATTTTAATTGCAAACAGTTGAGCTATTATTGCTCAGTTGCACTGTGCTACTTCCCTGCAAACTACCTTTGTTGTTCTGCTTTCCTGGATTACCTGACATTTGACTTGCCCTTCCACTTCTGAACCTTTGCTGCCTGTATATTTGATCTTTGGTCTCCCTGCCCTTTTTGGATTTGTCTGCCTTGGACTTTTTTTTTTACCTCTGCAAGTATTGTGCTTTGGGTTTCATACTACAAACATAATACACAGAGGGGCTGTGGGAGATGAGGAAGAGACACAGAGGGTCTAGGCAACGAAGGAGACACATAAGGGCTAGAAGGAGAAGGAGATACACACAGAGAGGCACACCAGGGGGAAGAAAGAGGCACACCGAGAGGCATGGAGAAAGAGACACAAGAAGAGGCTTGGCTGTGTAAAAGATACAAACAGATGAGCTGTTTGAATGGGAGAAAGATACACACAGAGGAGGAGAAAGATACACACAGAGGAGGAGAAAGAGACACGTCAAAGCTCTAGAAGGTGTAAAAGAAAAACACAGATGGGCTGGGGGGGTCAGGAAATGATGCTGGGGGGAAGAGACATACAGAAGGGCTTAGTGGAAAAGAGAAAAAAAGGGACTTGGGAAAGAGACACACAAGGGACTTAAGGGAGAAAAAGACACACAGTGGGGCTGAGTTGGGGAAAGAGAGACACAGAGGATAGGGGAAGAAAGATATACACTGGGGAGGAGACACACGGAGAGGCATGGAGAATGAGACACAGAAAAGGGGTTGAGGGAAGAAAGACACATACAGAGGAGATGGGGGGTCAGAAACAAGATGCTAGAAGTAGGGCCGGTGAAAGGATTTTTGACTACACAGCCGAAGATGCATTTTCCTTGACCCCCTCCCCCCAACGCATGGGGAGAAAGAGACACACAAATGGGGCTGGGCGACAAAGAGACATACAGAGGGGATAGAGAAGGGACACACAAGGGATCTGGGGGTGAAACACACAGAGGGACTGTGAGGAAAGATACACAAGTGAGGGAGTAAGAGACACAAAAAGGAGGGTTGTAAGAGACACACATGGGGGAAAATGGGAGACAAGATACATTAACGTGGGTAAGACAATCAAAAGAGGGGATAAGAAACACAAAGCGGGGCAAAGAAATTAAAAAGGGGGGATAAGAGAAACACAGCTGAATATTTTTTTGCTATGGAGGTGTGGCAAAATAAATCTTCATCCATGTAGACAAACGTGCTTGCACCAGCCCTGAGTCAATCTTTATGGAATTCATGCAAATGACATTGTATATTAACTAAATTTGTATTTAGGTCCTGTGTTTTTAACAAGCTCATTGGTTGGCATACTAGCAAACTCAACAAGCTAATTTGGGGTAAAAAATAAAACATTACTTTTAAACTCTTGTATTACAGTGTCCGGAATTGGCTTGTTTAAAGCAAAGCTGATCTTTACCAAGTATATGATCGGCTCAAACAATGTGGCACCAACCTCACACACATCCCAAAATTTGGAAATACCTTGTAAATTGTTTTTAATAGGGTTTGTTCAGTGCACAGTGAATTCTGTTGAGTTAAGACCAACTTGCTAAATTTTGGCTAAAGGAGCCTGGCCAGATAAGTCCTACATTTCAACCAATTTGACTTTAATATTTAGTTTTGTTACTAAACTGTGAATTATTGGGAACTTTTTAATTTGTTTTTCATTTGAGTTTGAATACTCGGAATACAGCATTGCCGCAGTATGCAGTTAGGAATAATTTGTCATCAACATGAAACATAAATAATAAGTAACTTTAAAGAGTTGCCAAGGTTGGTATGTGTCAGATAGTGGTGTATACAGACTATGTGTAGAAGGCAGTATATACAATCTACAGGAACTGTCTATATATGCGCATCAACATTGCGGAGCCAGAGAGGTCAGCATTTAAAGTGGGTGGTCTGGGTCCGGTTTTCATTGCAGGTGCTTGACGTCTGTGGGAGGCCCAGAGATGGATTGTGTTAGCTTCGCGGTATAGTCTAAGAGTGTCTCTTTGGTAAAGTTGGCATGTGTAAGCCCTTCTTTGGCCTTTGGTTGCTTTTGGTTTCGCGCTGTGTGGGATTCCCTTCGTCTCTGGATTCCCTTGTGTTTTTTTCCTGTAGGTTCAGCCACCGGAGGAATAGCATTTGTTCATCTGCGGAGGACAGGGTAAGTGTCTGTTCTCCCCGTGGTACCGCCAGGGATCCATCTGCACCCCACCGGTATCTGATTCCTGCGTCCCTTAGCCGTTTGGCTATTGGTGCCAGCTGGCGTCGTTCCACAAGTGCTGCATATGGGAAATCCCTATATAGGGCCACTGCGCTGCCCTCCATTTGTACTGTGCCTAGGACTCTGGAGCGGGACATGATGGTAGAGTGGGTTGCCACATCCTTTGTAATAGCTATAATGTCTCTGGGTGCGTCCCCGGGAGCTGTTGCAGCTTTTCAGATTCTGAACACGGAAATTATCATGTTTGGCTCAGCTTTTGGGAACTTTTAATGCGGCTCTGTCACTCCCCCATTATTCCATAAAAATAAAATATATATGAAATACTCCCATTGACTGTGTCGAATTTCACTAATATTCCAACCCAATCAAATTATATACTGAGACAAAGTAGGGACTATTTTGTCTCAGTATATTTCCTAAGCTTGACAAAACTTGATAAAAGGCAGAGCTACTGCTGTCGAGTTTTGTAATTTACCCCAGCCGTCCCCATGACAGCTGAGGGGAAAAAGGCATTGTCTAAGGAGGATCCCTCTATAGACCTCAGTTTTATTTTCTTGGGTATATAAAACTCAAGTAACCCTGTGGCCACTGGAAAACCCGCGGATCAGGTACTTGCAACATAAGCAAAGACCCTAGACAGTGACAGAGCTGCTTTAAGTACATAAATTTAAAAAAAAAAAACGAGTGAAAGGGGTGGTTTACTGAAATCAGAGATTGGTGTGAGAATATATGCAGATCAGGAAAAGACAAAAATGAGGTAAGATAATACAGCATGAGCAGGGTTTTACTTCACTGCAGAGGGCAGATGGCATGCAAATATATGTATTTTGTGGTTATGCATTCATAAGCAACCTCTAAACGAAATGGTATCGAGTTGGGAAAAACAATAAATGAGAAGGACTCAGGATATCTATAGCCAACACGCTAGGCTACAATGTTCAATGTCAGGTAGCTGCTTCTAAGGCCAGTAAGTACTGACAAACTCTGAAAGAGGTGTTAATTCACAAAGCAAAATTAAAAGATTGCCTATTTATAATTGTAAGATCCCTCTTTGAATATGCAGTGCAATTTTATTGCTCCTGCTTTAACCCCTTAAGGACCAAACTTCTGTAATAAAAGGGAATCATGACATGTCACACATGTCATGTGTCCTTAAGGGGTTAAAGAAGAATGCTATGGAACTAGAAAGAGTGCAAAGGTAGGCTACGAAAAATAATGGAAGAATTTTGTTACGGACAAAGGCTAGAGAACTTTTTTTACCTAAAAATCTATTCATTAGGAGGACTGTGAAAAAGGACAAAGTCACCCATTTAAACTTGAAAAAGTGGAAATTTTACATACAGCACAGGATATAGTCCTTTACAGTGAGAACCATAAATATGTGGAATTCTCACATCTAACAGCCTAAATATGTCTGGATGTTTATTTGGGAAAATATCACATGCAAGGATATAATAGTTAACATGTGGGTTAAAAGCTTATTGATCCAAGGACTTAACTAACTACCAGCTTGGAGTCAAATACGAATTTCCTTCTCAATTTATGGCAGCACTGAAAATCGCTTTAAATTTGGCTTTTTGCATTTCTTCTTGAAAAATAGTTATGTAGATAAGTTAAATGCTCAACTTTACAGACATGGGTCTTTTTCATCGTATATTACTGCTTAACTACGTAACCATGGAATTTGCAATTGTAAGCTGAAATATTTTTTCAGTTTGCTTATTCCGCAATTCCTTAGTGAATAGCTGTCATTGTTAGTTATGAAATAAAAGATGTTTCCAGCAATTATACTCAAACATTTCACTGTTACTTTCTAATACAAAAACAAGTGTACACAATATGTGATAAGCTAAACTAACCAATGTACAACACACATCACCAAATACTATGCACTTCTGTTGGTACAAATTATTGCAAAAATAAAAATGTTAACTGGATCCTATAGTGCCAGGAAAACAAACCCATCCTAGCACTATAGGCTCTTGGAGTGCCCCCTCCCTCAGGTCCCCCCTCCCTCGGCTTGAAGGGGTTAAAATCCCTTCAGCCACTTACCTTAATCCAGCGCTGGGCTACCTCTCCTCCCCCGCCGACGTCAGCTCCTAAGTGGAGCCGAATGAGCATGGGCGGCCAGAGGCGTGAGCGCATTTAAACAGGCCCACAGGAAAGCATTAATCAATGTTTTGAGTAATCAAAAGCATTACTCAAAATTTGATCTTTTTTGAAGCTGGAGGTTCGTGAGGACGTCCAGTGTCAAATAAGTGCAATTTACTCAGTGTAAATCGTGGAAGCGTCTATAGTGGCTGTCAGGCTGAATTAACCCTGCAGTGTAAACATAGCAGTTTCACTGAAACTGCTATGTTTTCAGCTGCAGGGTAAAACTAGGGGGACCTGGCACCCAGACCACTTCGTTGAGCTGAAGTGGTCTAGGTGCCTATAATGGTCCATTAAGCGTCATTATAGTAATAAAGAATTACATGCTTAAAGGAACTCTATAGTGTTAGGAATACAAACCGGGATTCCTAGCGCCTTAGTTTGCTCTATCCATGACCTAGTGTCATGAAAGAGTTAATGTTACGGAATCACTGGTGCTCCTGCCTGTGAAGTCAAGACTGTGCTTAATTTAATTAACTGATCAGTGATTGAGTCAGTGTTTTGCAACCCAGACTTGGTGGCACTGGGAAGGGATTCTTCTCTTGTTCTGTTGATCACCCCTGCTGCTGTTCCCTCTATAAATATCTGCTTGTTATGCCAGTAAAATTCGTATTTATTTTAGCCACACTTACATACATTATGTTTTGTCTTGTGTATGGGGTAGGGGCTATTATATCTATTGCTGTACCCTGTGGCTAACATTTGTTAGCAGCAGGTGGTAAATTACTCCCTCCCTCACAGGGTACTGAGGAAGCAGTGCCGAGCACCCGGTGGATGGAGCAGCACTACCAGAAACTTAATAGGAGTACACTGAAGGATCTCCTGGCAGTCCAACGACAAGTGACCAGTAAGAAATTGAAAAACACTTTGATTGCAGAACTAATGGAGAGTGACTGTGCCAGCAACTCCTCTTTGGGAGGCTCAGAAGACTCGGACTTCCAGTGCGAAGTAAGAGGTTTAACTGGCATTAGCGGGGCCTAACTTTTCAATTGAGAAGATTCTCAGAATCATGGCCACAGTCACAGTAGCTCAGCAGGCAAACTGATTCTGATGGAGGAGATACAGCAACAACCCAGGGAGGGGACCTTTGCTCTCGGAGACATGAGAGGTAGCCGGAGGAAATTGCCATTTGCAGCCTGCAAGTCATTTGATGAAAGGGAAGGAAACATCAATAGTGCTTACAAGAAGTCGAAGTGCAAATATGTGTATACAGATTATTTGGTAGAAAAGGTTTTGTTTGCAGCATCTGCTTGAGCAAGTCTCTTAAAATATCAAATAGCACCATCTAGTGATACATCAGCAGAATGCACAATACAGATTGAGTAGCAGTCACCACATGTACGCATTTCATATAGCTGTAGTTCTGCTGATCCGTTCCTAACTTAGGATCTGAGGAATTTTGGCCCATTCTTCTTTATAATCCATAGTGATATCTACTATATCTGGAACAACACTAACATATGTACATCGCTTCCTACATAAGAATCATTGGGAAATCAAGATTTGATCATTAATCTACTTTCTGGGTGAAGTGGGCATCATACAAAGTAAATCAGAGCAATGGGAACTGCTTAGGGAGACAGACTTCTAATAATAAAAGTTCCTATGCAGACGACCATATTGCATCATCTTATTATAGTGTAGTTAATTTTCCGAATATCTTGGAGGAAGCAGTTCAAATTTGATGATACAAATGATATTTTAGTGGTTGCTAAATGGCTAATTCCTCAGAAGAAAGAAGGGTTTGATTGCATGTGACACATTGGTAAATTTTCAAGCTGGACAGAGGTGGCAAGTGGTGTCCCTCAGGGGTCTGTTTATAAATGATCTTGGAGAAAGCATTGAAAGTCATGTTTCAGTGTTTGCAGATGACACAAAACTCTGTAAAATAATACAATGTGAGCAAGATATTACTTTGCTGCAAAGGGATTTAGATAGACTGGGGGACTGGGCACTCAAATGGCAGATGAAATGTAATGTTGAAAAATGCAAAGTTATGCACTTTGGCGTAAAGAATGCACAAGCAACGTATACCCTTAATGGAAACGAATTAGGGATAACAACACACGAATGGGACTTGGGAATTGTTATAGACAACAAACTATGCAACAATGTGCAATGTCAATCAGCAGTGGCCAAGGCCAGTAAGGTATTGTCATGCATGAAAAAGGGCATTCATTCTCGGGACAAGAATATAATTTTGCCTCTTTATAAATCACTAGTAAGACCACATATTGAATATGCCGTGCAATTTTGGGCACCTGTTCTAAAGAAGGATATTATGGCACTAGAAAAAGTGCAGAGGCGGGATACAAAATTAATAAAAGGAATGGAACATATCAGCTATGAAAAAAGGTTAACAAATTTAAACCTATTTAGTTTAGAAAAACGTCACCTGAGAGGGGATATGATAACATTATACAAATATATTCGGGGCCAATACAAACCATTGTGTGGAAGTCTATTCACAAACCGGACTTTACATAGGACACGAGGTCATGCGTTTAGACTGGAAGAAAGAAGATTTCGTCTAAGTCAAAGGAAAGGTTTTTTTTACAGTA
This sequence comes from Pelobates cultripes, assembly GCA_933207985.1. Lineage (NCBI taxonomy): Eukaryota > Metazoa > Chordata > Amphibia > Anura > Pelobatidae > Pelobates > Pelobates cultripes. Next base: position 41,956,604 of record OW240921.1, read on the forward strand.
AGAACAATAATGATGTGGAATTCTCTGCCTGAAGTGGTTTTATCAGAGTCCCTACAGATGTTCAAACAGCTACTAGATGCATACTTGCAAAAACTGAATATTCAAGGATATAATCTTTCAATGTAGGGTAATAACTGCTTGATCCACGGATAAATCTGACTGCCATACTGGGGTCAAGAAGGAATTTTTTTCCTAGCTTGTTGCAGAATTGGAAGTGTTTCAAACTGGATTTTTTTGCCTTCTTTTGAATCAACAGCAAGGAAACTGAACTTGATGGACGCAAGTCTCTTTTCAGCTACGTAACTATGTAACATTATGTTTAAGACACACAATAATCCCATAAGCACTTATTCTCTGAATGATGTAGTTGTTATGCTCTGTATTCAAAGCTAGTGAGTGGATCTTACTGCAGTCTTTGTTTTCTTCACATGCAACTTGTACAGCAATTGGTGGATGCCCATAAATTCTTTATATATATCTGAATCCTGGACTGGCTATCTGGCAAATCAGTTAAATGCCCAATGGGCCGTGAGGTCTCTGGGCCAAGGTTGAGTTGGGAGATCAAAAGATTGGTCGGTCTATGTAGGGCCGACATTAGGTGCACCCACTGACAGAGAGGCGCAGGTAGCATCTGGTCTAAATAGTTTAACCCATACTAACCTATAGCCTCACCTAACTCTGAATAAACTCTAAGCCTGACCAAATCCTAAGTAAAATCTAACCCTAACTGTTAAGCTGTTAGCTGTTAAATCATATAGCATACAGTGAATTGTGTAATATACAAAGTACAGTATAGAGGGTTCTGTGAGGACTTACACTTTCCAGAGTAATATACATAACCTCTTGTGAGTAGAATTTTAGAACCATGAATAAACATAAAGGTACACTATAGTCACCAAAGCAACTTTAGCTTAATGAAGCAGTTTTTGTGTATAGATCAATTCTCCTCAATTTAGGAATTAAATCACTTTTGTTTCTGTTTATGCAGCCCTAGCCATGCCTCTCCTGGCTGTGACTGACACAGCCTGCATGAAAAAAAAATGGTTTCATTTTCATTCAGATGTAACTTACTCTAAAAGTTTTTTTTTTATCTCCTGCTCTGTAAATTGAACTTTAATTACACACAGGAGACTAATGCAAGGTCTAGCAAGCTAATAACAGAGCAGAAGATAAGACATTCTAAATTAAACAGAATTTGCAATAAAGGAAGTATAAACATTAGATAACTCTTTACAGGAAGTGTTTAGGAAGGCTGTGCAAGTCACATGCAGGGAGTTGTGACTAGGGCTTCATAAACACAGTGATTTAACTCCTAAATGGCAGAGAATTGAGCAGTGAGACTGTAGGAGCATGATATATACAGAAATACTGCTTCATCAAGCTAAAGTTGTTTTGGTGTCCCTTTAAATTCCACTTATAGGTACCAATTCTTATATAACTACTTAGTATTGCTATCACTCCTATATGAAGTCTATTTCCAACATTGAATGCTGCCCTGCCTAGTTACACATTACACTATTGGCTATTGGCCAATGCTGTGGTTGAATCTCCTTAAATATTTCCACAGCAGCTACTTATCTGGCCTCCTGCTCTCATTCGTATTATATTCTACCTTCAGTCATCATATTTATCTCCCTTTCCTCTAATTTTTAGATATCTGTTTAATACTTCAGAACTACACACAGATTATACTAGGTCTTTTCTAGGTAAAAAAAAACTTGTTATGTTTATTATTTTTATTTTTGGTTCAATCCACAGACAGAACACAAGACAGCAAATCATATGGTCATCCATGCAACAATGATTACTTTGCATGTAAACTGATAACCTCACAAATATCAAATTATGTCAAAAAGGCTATGGACTAAATTTATATATTAATCAACAAATGATCTAATACACCTCCAAAACTGATTAGCAGAACTGTAATAACATCATCCTTAACCCCAGGTAAAAGAGGAATGTTTTACAAAAAAAGATGACTTTTTTGGGGTGCAATAGGGTATACATGTTTAGTCAGCAAGCAACAAACTAGATATGGGTATTAATAAAACCCCCAGACAAGGGGAGGAGGTTTGTATTGATCTGAAAGCATGAGGACGGTCATCACTGTATAAAATTAAATCAAAATATTAGGTGGTCGATTGCTATTGCAGAGCCTCCAATTGATGTGGCCGGCTTTGTAGATCTTTGCGATTTGTGCTCCTTCATAACGGCTGTTGTGACCAGAACTCAGTCCGGCTTAGATGTGCCGCCTTTGGCATATTTCTACCAGGTATGTGTTTATCCTCTTTATACGATATCCAGAAGATGTCAATGACGTGGAGGATATTCCAAATAAAAAATAGAAGAGGTCTTGCTTACAGTTGACAGAGCTTAATCCAGCTCTGGTGTTCACCAGAGCTGGATTAAGCTCTGTCAACTGTAAGTAAGAACTCTTCTATTTTTTATTTGGAATATCCTCCACGTCATTGACATCTTCTGGATATCGTATAAAGTAGAACTTTGGATACAACGATATAGATCCCATTGGACTTAATATCATTATCTATTGTGCACAGTGGCGCAGACCCATCCCCCATTTTCTTGCTTTGTCTATTTTTTTCCAGGGACATTAGAGGGAGTCCTTGTTTTGGGACTGCTGCCTTCCTGATTAGCGCTGACTCTACTCCTTGTTTTGTTATGTGTTTATCCTCAGCCGCTAGGGACAAAACATCCGACAGATCAGAGCAATCTTTGGAGTGGGAGGCTATCTAGGGCTCAAGTGTGATGGAATTTCGGTGAAATGTAAATTTAGTAGGCCGAGATTTCCACGTGGCATATGTAAATACACGTGTATGTTGTATCAGTTAGTTAGTTACACATAGCTAAGATACTGTCATAAATGTACTGAGCATGTGCAGGAATGCAGTAACTGAAATCACATTCCTTTCTCCTTTGTTTCGGATGAGCCATGTGGTCTGCCCATATAAGGAAATCCAGATCCTGTCCACCGATTGGTTAAGGGTATGTGCGGGTGGAGATATTAATGGGAGGAGTTATAGTTCTATAAAAAGCATGTACTCCATGTGTTCGGCCCTCAGACCTGTTTTGGAACGTTAGTTCATCTGAGACCCGATCGGTATGTTAATAAAGACCTTTTACTTCCTAAAGACCTGCATCCATCTCTCTGTGTTCTGCAAGTTTACTCATTTACGCCTTGTGTCTGCCACAGGAGATTGTCGATATTCATACACCCAGTCCCATGTTTTTTGTTTTTTAGATTCACAAACCCATGTTGTATTACCTGATCTGGGGTTCCAGTTATCATCCCAGATTTGGATTAAAAGAGGAACAATGTTAATAGAATTGGCTATTAGAATTGTCTAACACTTCAGTGGCTAGATTAACCCCAAGCCTTGTTATGTTAAACATTCTATCACTTTGACATTCTAGTAATATGTACAATTATATTATACCTTTTTTATTTTTACTGTGGTTTATGTTGGAGTGTTAAAATGATTTATTTAAACAAGAAAATACACAAAATTATGAAACAGCGCATGGTATTATAACCATTAACATGTACTATAATTACTGACGTTGTGTAAAATTACTAAAAACTGTTGTCTTATGTTATATGTGTAACACCATAACTGTTACTAACTGATCTGTGACTTTAAAACTGTACCACAAACACTTGCTAAACGTACCATAACCACTGATTGTAAAGATGATGTTACTAGAATGTGATATAGTCGGTGTCACGGTAGTATACCCCAACACGCAAGAATAGTCCAACAAGAGACAAGAAAACAATATACGTCTTACCAGACCTTAGAATGGCCGGACTTTGACGTGGACAGGAAGAGATAGAGTCAAGAACGAGGCGAGGTCAAGGGAACAGAGAGACAGCGTAAACAAGAAGAAGCCAAGGTCTGGTACACAGGAGTCAGGAAACCGGCGAACAAGACAAAGCAGGGATAAAGAGAAAAACGGAGTCAGATACAAAGCCAAGGTCAAGCATGAAAAAAACACTACTACACGAAGCAAGCACTAAAGGGAACTGAATCAGAAACCATGATAGGGCAGGGAGTTAAGGGAAAGGTGAGTATAAATACCTATTAGTTTAATTTGATTGGCCCTTGTCATATCCATGCCCCCAAAACGTGAGTGTATGGGGAATGTGGAATGACATGGGCCAATGGGAGACCTTTTTTATTTTTTGCTCCCACTGTCCTTTTAAAAGCGCGCCCGCTATGCGCTGTGCGCTCCCAGTGACAGGCGCGTCACGTGGCCGCTTCTCGCAGTCAGTGCACGCCTTCCCGTCCACGCGGCTCGTCCAGTTGAGTAAGTATGAGGATAGGATCCTTAGTGCCTTCCAAAAGATGTCTCCATTCCTTAAGTGCTAAAATAATGGCAAGGAGTTCCTGATTGCCTATGTCATAATTATTTTTGGCTTTGGACATCTGCTTGGAAAATAAACCACACGGATGTAAAGGCCTCTCTGGAGAATCTCTTTGAGACAATATAGCACCCACCCCAATATCTGAAGCATCGACTTCAAGAATAAAAGGCAAAGAAGGGACAGGATGCTGTAAAATAGGAGCAGAAGCGAACTCAGTTTTAAGAAATTCAAAAACCTCAAGCGCTTCCGGTGTCAGACATGAGTATTATCATCCTTTTTAGTCATTTGGGTTATAGGCGCTACAATGGAAGAAAACCCTTTAATAAAGGGCCTATAATAATTCGAAAAACAAAGAAAACGCTGAATGGCTTTTAAACCCTGAGGTAGAGGCCATTCCATGATAGCAGAAAGTTTCTTGGGATCCATACGAAAACCCTTAGCAGAGATTATATAACCCAAGAATTGGACTTCGAATTGATCAAATGAAAATTTTTCGAGTTTACAATATAGACCATTAACAAGAGTTTTCAAAACTAATTTAACATGCATGTGATGAGTATGCAAATCAGGTGAATATATTAATATGTCGTCCAAGTACACGATTACAAAAGTGTGTATGTACTCTTGTAGGACATCATTAATAAACTCTTGAAATACTGCTGGGGCGTTACAAAGGCCAAAGGGCATCACAGTATATTCGTAATGACCACTCCTAGTATTGAATGCGGTCTTCCATTCATGATCCTTTTTGATACGTATGAGATTGTATGCACCCCTAAGGTCCAGTTTAGTAAACACAGTAGCTTGTTTAAGCCTGTCAAATAATTCCGTGATTAAGGGTATAGGGTACGCATTTTTGATGGTGATTTTATTAAGGCCCCTATAGTCGATACAAGGTCTTAAATCGCCTTCCTTTTTTGATACAAAGAAGAAACCAGCCCCTGCCAGAGAAGAGGATCTCCTTATAAATCCCTTTTGTAGAGATTCTTTAAGATATTCCTCCATAACAAGATTTTCTTGAGGAGACAAAGGATACACTCTCCCTTTGGGAGGTATAGCAGCAGGTAGCAGATTAATAGCACAGTCGTAGGGTCTGTGAGGTGGCAACTTTTCAGCCTCCCTTTTATTGAAAACAGACTTAAGAGACAAGTACTGAGGTGGTATAACAGTAGACACAGGAGAAATATTAGGAACATTAATAGAATTCAAAGGGGTGATTTTAACAATACAAGACTCTTGGCAAGCATCACTCCAAGATACTATTTGTCCTGACTCCCAGTCAATAGTGGGATTATGAGAACGCAACCACGGATACCCTAACACGAGGTGAGAGGAAGGAGAAGTAATGATCTGAAACCGAATGGTTTCTGAGTGTAACAACCCTGTAGACATATTCAACAGTTCAGTTTCATGTGTGATAACTGGGGAGCATAATGGTCTACCATCTATGGCCTCAACGGCCAAGGGTGTGTTCTTCTTTCTAGTAGGTATGTTGTTTTCCCTAACAAAGCCGGACTCTATTAAGTTCAACCAGGGCTAGTATATTCCCTGCTATGCTGTTTTTTTCAAGATGCAGGGAAACAGGGAGAAGCAATTTATTAAGAGGCAAATGTGAGGACTCTGATGTCACACCCAAGGCTTGTCCCCTATACGGTCTTAGGTGCGATAGTTTTCCGGACGCACAGGACATTCTTGCCCTTCCTACCACAATAAAGGCAAAGTCCCTATTTTCTCCGATATAGTTTTTCAGCTTCAGTAAGTTTAGCAACCCCTAACTGCATGGGTTCTTCCTCTGATCCTTTGGAACCCTCAGGAGTTTCAGCTCTAGGTGTATTAAATGAAACAAAGCGTCTATTCCTAGTCTTGGTATATAGCCTGTCACAAATCCTATTATCTATGTCGATGAGATAGTCAATAAGGTCTTCTAAGGGTACAGGAAGATCCCTAGCCGCTACCTCATCCGATATAGTTTCAGATAGACCTTCCATGAACGCAGTAGTAAGCCCATTGTTGGTCCAATCTACCTGTGAAGCAAGGGTATGGAACTGAATAGCATAATCAGCGACAGACTTAGATCCTTGCTTAATTCTCGTTAACGCCCTGGCGGCATTCTTTGACCTTTTAGTTGTGTCAAAGGTTCTACGAAAAGCCGTAAGGAAGCTATTGAAATCATGTACCCATAAGTCCATTAGCCTCCCAAATAGGATTTGCCCACTCAAGTGCTTTATCAGTAAGTTGGTGCATAAGAAAACCCAACTTAGATCTATCAGTGGGAAATGAACGTGGATACATCTCAAAATGGAATTCCACTTGATTAAGGAATACCCTGCATGTCTTAGCATCCCCTCCACACCTAGGTGGAGGGGTTAGATGTGCTGAAGCATTAGGCATATTAGATGTATCTGGTACAGGGCGTACATGGGGAGCTGGTACAGTTACCGGAACCGTTCTGGATAAAAGTGTCTGGATGGCTTGAGCCATCTGATCCATACGGTGATCCTGTTCTGCAAATCTAGCCTCATGAGTGGCCATCTGTTGTCCTAAACCTGCGGGGTCCATGGCCCTATCGTAATGTCACGGTAGTATACCCCAACACGCAAGAATAGTCCAACGAGAGACAAGAAAACATTATACGTCTTACCGGACCTTAGAATGGCCGGACTTTGACGTGGACAGGAAAAGACAGAGTCAAGAATGAGCCGAGGTCAAGGGAACAGAGAGACAGCGTAAACAAGAACTAGCCAAGGTCTGGTACACCAGAGTCAGGAAACCGGCGAACAAGACAAAGCAGGGATAAAGAGAAAAACGGAGTCAGGTACAAATCCAAGGTCAAGCATGAAAAAACCACTACTACACGAAGCAAGCACTAAAGGGAACTGAATCAGAAACCATGATAGGGCAGGGAGTTAAGGGAAAGGTGAGTATAAATACCTATTAGTTTCATTTGATTGGCCCTTGTCATACCCACACCTCCAAAACGTGAGTGTATAGGGAATGTGGAATGACATGGGCCAATGGGAGACCTTTTTTATTTTTTGCTCCCACTGTCCCTTTAAAAGCGCGCCCGCTATGCGCTGCCCACTCCCAGTGCCAGGCGCGTCACGTGGCCGCTTCTCGCAGTCAGTGCACGCCTTCCCGTCCTACTGTGGTACTTACCCCATCCAGTTGCAGGACCGTGTGTGGCGGGGAAGGAGGACCTCGCCCGGCCCCTGGAGAGGTTAAGTAACACTACAGTTGGTTAGTTAAAAGTTGATTTATAGTGTGGATAATTCTAGGGTTTGATTTATAGTTACAGAGATAAGTATCTAGTGTTTGGTAAATCGTTGTGAGTGAGACGTCGTGATATCACTGTATGTACGAGAATTCTCTGCGTGTTTTCGTGTGTGTTTGGCCTAGCAACTGTGCCACGTGGTGCTGTTGCCAGGGAAACAAGTGTGATCGTTGGAAGTGTGTTTGGGTTATTGTGTTTCTTTGTATTAGATGCTCCGTTGCCAGTATGGGTGCGTCTGACTCAAAGATTGTTGATCCGTTGTCGTGTATGTTGAACAACTTTGCAAAGGGATATAAAGTTTGTGATTTTGGAGTGAAATTATCCCCAAAGCGTTTGACTACATTATGTAGTAGAGAGTTGCCTATCTTGGTGACCGCATGGCCTCCACGTGGTAGCCTTGATCTAACTCTAGTACAACGTGTGCACGCGGCTGTATCTAGTAGGCCTGAATTCTATGATCAGTTTCCGTATATTGATTGTTGGAAACAGATTGTGGAAGAATTGCCTAAATGGATTAAGGTATGCCACGAGGAGCAATGCCGCCTCATGGGGGCCAGGACTCACCTGTCCATCAGGGCCGCAACCCCGCCCATTTTAGACTTTCCCTCTGAGTCTGAACTTCCCTCCCCACCACCTTACTCCTCCTCCAAGGTTAGAGGAGGTGCTGCTGGTGTTGCCACTCCCCCTTCCCCATTGTCCCTGCCCACTCATTCATCAAGCTTAGAACCCAGCTCACTTGCCCTAAGTCCTCCCCTTCTGATACCTACCTCCACTAGTTCTATATATCCAGAATTAACGTCACTTCTGGTTCCTGGTCAGGCTCCTCACAGCCCGGCCCGCAACATCCTGTTGACTGAACTTCCGCCCAGTAAAATTAACCCGCCTCATTCTCCTTACCTTATTACCCCTAGACCGGAACTTACTATTAAACAGCCTTGCCGAAGTCCTATATTAACCCGACAGATGACTGGTACCCTTCAACCCTGACATTACCAAATGCCCCTCCGACTTACAACGGGCACAACACACATTGCCGAAAATGGCCAAATACAACGGACAGATCCTGTGTTTGTTTATGTCCCCTTCACCACAACTGATCTATTCAATTGGAAGACTCATAACTCTTCGTATACCGACAAACTTCAAGTCATGACAGATTTGGTTACCTCCATTATACAAACACACAATCCCACATGGGCCGATTGTCAGCAATTATTATTAACTTTATTTAATTGTGAGGAAAGGACCCGGATTAATCAAGCGGCTATTAAAGCGCTTGAGGAAACGGCCCGTACTCAAAAGCAGGCCAATCCAGCTGCATGGGCTGCAGCCCATTATCCAAATGTTGACCCAAATTGGAATGTGAATGGTGTTGACATGCCCCAATTAAGGGCTTATCGGGAAGCCATTATTGCTGGCATGAAGGCAGGAGGGAAGAAGGCAATCAATATGTCAAAGACGGCTGAGGTGTTGCAAAAGGTTGATGAGTCACCTAGTGCCTTTTATGAAAGATTATCGGAGTCATATAGATTGTATACTCTTCTTAATCCAGAGGCCTCTCAGAATTCTCGAATGATCAACTCAGCATTTGTCAGCCAGGCCCAATGTTATATTAAAAGAAAATCGCAAGGAGAGACAAGAGTGCGAGGAGGTTATAGTGGTAGTTATAGAGGAAGAGGAAGTTTTGGAGGGAACGGTGGAAATAGTAGAGGGAGTGTTCAAGGAGATAGATATTATCCACCTACTCAGAGACCTAGAGATAGAGAGGATAGAGATTTTGTGGGTGTGGCTGACACTATCATGGAAGACTATTGATACCTACCGGGCTCCATCCCCCTTGGCCGAGCAGAGCCTATGGTCGATGTAGCAATAGGGGGAAAGAGAAGTTCTTTCATGATTGACACTGGTGCTGAACATTCCGTGGTGATTAAACTGGTAGCTCCGCCTTCAGGAAAAACTATAACTGTGATAGGAGCTACTGGGAGAAGCGCAGCTAGACCGGTTCTTAAGAGTCGCACTTGCATTCTGGGAGGCCATTTGGTGAAGCACCAGTTCCTATATATGCCAGAGTGTCCAATTCAACTTCTAGGACGAGATCTATTATCGAAGCTTCAAGCCCAGATAACTTTTCTACCCAATGGATCAACGTCTCTGAGGTTTAATGGATTACCAGGCATAATGGCGGTATCGGTGCCAAGGGAAGAATAATGGCGCTTCTACTCCATAATGACAAGTGTAAACCCTAAGAGTGATGAATCTTTATTTGACATTCCAGGAGTATGGGCAGAGAATAATCCACCAGGGCTTGCTCGTAATATTCCACCTATACATATTGAACTAAAGCTTGGGGCCTATCCCTTGAGCCTACATCAGTATCATATACCGTAAAAGGCTAAGAAAACAGAAGGCATTTGGATGTTAAGAAAGCACTTATGAGTGCCTCAGCCCTAGGTCTACCAGATCACATGCGTCCTTTCTATCTGTACGTACATGAGCAAAGAAGGGCTGTGGGAGTATTAACTCAGTAGTTGGGATCATGGCAAAGACTTGTCCAAACAGTTGGATGCAGTGGCCAGTGCTCTTCCACCTTGTCTGCGAGCAGTGGCTGCCACTGCCCTGTTGGTAGCAGAGGCTGACAAGCTCACATTGGATCAGGAACTCTACGTTCGAGTACCCCATGCAGTACAGACCCTATTGGACTACAAAGGAAATAATTGGTTTAGCAACAGTCGAATAACCAAATATCAAGCTATGCTATGTGAAAATCCAAGAGCACACCTCGAGACTGTCAATAATTTGAATCCAGCTACCCTTCTGCCCCAGACTACTGAAAGTCAACATGATTGTTTGGAGATAATGGATGAAGTGTTTTCAAGCAGGCCTGATCTTCATGATTTCCCCATCCAGAATCCGGACATACAGTATTATACGGATGGTAGTAGTTATGTGAAAGAAGGTATACATTATGCAGGGTATGCGGTAACAACCATAGACAAGGTGATAGAAGCACGGCTACTGTCGAAAGGGACATCAGCACAGAAGGCGGAACTGATTGCATTAACAAGGGCCTTGCAATTAGCTGAAGGGTTGAGAGTAAATATTTACACAGATTCGAAATACGCTTTTCTAACCACCCATGCCCATGGAGCATTGTATAAAGAAAGGGGGTTGTTGAATTCAGAAGGGAAAGAAATCAAGTATGCAGCAGAAATACTCCAACTATTAGAGGCGGTATGGGAACTGAAGGAAGTCGATATCATACATTGCAGGGCACATCTGAAAGGCGATAGCGATGTAGTAAAAGGAAATCGCATGGCCGATAGTGCAGCAAAACATGCCGCTGAATCCGGGCAAGAGGAATATGTGGGGTATGTTGCTGCCCTTGTGCCAGCACCTCTGTCTCAATGGACTCCGATATATACAACCCAAGAGATGGAGTGGTTGAAGACTGAAGCTGGGAAATACTTGGAGAATAATTGTTATCAGTTAGAAGATGGAAGAATAGTTATTCCGACATCTCTGGCTATAGAGATTGTTCAGAACTTCCATAACGGTACACATTCAGGAAGAGATAGTATGGAAGAATCTCTCAGGAAACATTTCTACATACCAAGATTATCCAATCTTACTCAAGCTATTGTTCGAAGATGTGTTTTGTGCGCACGAAACAATGCAAGACAAGGCCCTGTCAAACCCCCTGGAGTTCAGTATATGGGAGGACTCCCAATGTCAGATTTGCAAATAGACTACACTGTAATGCCTAAATCTGGGGGATATCATTACTTTTTGTTAGCTGTGTGTACCTACTCAGGTTGAGTAGAAGCTTGTCCAACTCGTACAGAAAAGGCAGGAGAAGTTGTACAATTTCTGTTGCGAGAAGTTATACCCAGATATGGACTTCCGTGTTCTATAAGATCAGACAATGGTCCAGCCTTTATCCATCAGTGTTTACAACAATTGACTCATGTGCTTGGTATTACGTGGAAACTTCATACAGCATATAGACCTCAGAGTTCTGGAAAGGTGGAAAGGATGAACAGAATAATAAAAACCCACTTAGCAAAAATGTGTCAGGAAACTCAGATCAAGTGGAATGTCCTTTTGCCAATAGCTCTGTTGCTGATACGTAGTACTCCTACAAGAAGAATGGGTCTGTCTCCCTTTGAAATCACGTATGGGCGTCCACCTCCCATACTCAGTAACCTAAGGGGGGACTTGAATCAGTTGGGTGAAGGAATTACTCTGCAGCAGGTTGTGGAATTGGGTAAAACTATGGAGGAAGTACAGAAATGGGTGCAAGATAGGTTACCTGTGAACATATATCCACCTGTTCATTCCTATCATCCGGGAGATCAAGTGTGGATAAAATAATGTAATATTGTTCCATAAGGTCCAAAGTGGAGGGGTCCTTATGTTGTTCTTTTATCTACTCCAACAGCTGTAAAGGTGGCAGAAGTGACTCTGTGGATTCATCATTCTAGGGTTAAACCAGCGGCAGATTCTTGGCAAGCTATTCCAGATCCTGAAAATCCTTGCAAGATCTGGTTAAAGCAGGTAACTCAGTCGGAGTGAGAAATAATACGAGGAGATATTGGGACATCTTAAGTTGAAAGTAACAACAGAGATCAGCAAGATGTTTTGACGGCCATAATAAAGCCTGACCACCTACCTACATAGCCAGAGTGTCTTGAAGGGACCACTGTGAAGAAAAGTGAGGATCAGAAGAACGACAATCCTTGCAGCCCTCAGAATCGGAAAGCTGAGGTGCCGTCGCACGGTTGAAGAGTAGAAATGAGGACTTCAGGAATAATATGTTATATTATGTGTTTAGGCATTTTTGTGATTTTTCAGGAAGGTGAAGGTGAGGACATACAGAGTTGTGTTAGCTGCATTAAGACTACGAAAACAGGTAACTAAATATCCCAAACTCTCATTTGGCACTCACAGTATGAGTGTAGGGGATCTGTATCTAAGTGTAGATATTTAGATATAGATTACAGTGTGTGCAAACCAATATCAGAAGAGCTTAAATGTTTTGATCCCCAATTCCAACCCTGTACAATTTGGTTGGTAATTTGGAACAGTAACTCCCAGGGGACCTTGATAAATAGGACTGTGATAAATACCATACATTCTACGGGCATTCTACTATTTGATGCATGTAAGGCGATCTTGGGTAGTGGAAAACCTTGGAATGTATGTGGTAATCTTAAATGGGAACGAACTTATGGGTTTAATGATAAATATTTATGTCCCAGTAAAAGATCTACTGATCCTGATTGCCCAAATAGGAATTTTAACTTTTGTCCATATTGGTCTAGAGTGGGCGACCTGGGGAAAAACAGTGGATCAATATATGATTATCCAAAGGTTGCCCACTACACCACAATGTAAATCTATGGAATGTAAGCCTGTCCATTTGACCATCTCTAATCCACAACATTTTATTGATAAGTTTGGAAATCTATTTGGGTTCCAAATATATGGCACAGGAGTAGATCCAGGGACCATAATATATGTAGGACTTGAAACTGAGACAATAGCAACTCAAACTCATCAGGTTTTTCATTCCTTCTATGAGGAGATGAGTGTTGAGGATAAAATTCCCCATAATGTTAAGAACCTATTTATTGATTTGGCTGAGAGTATTGCGGGTAGTCTTAAAGGACCACTATAGTGCCAGGAAAACATACTCGTTTTCCTGGCACTATAGTGCCCTGAGGGTGCCCCCACCCTCAGGGTCCCCCTCCCGCCCGGCTCTGGAAAGGGGAAAGGGGTTAAAACTTACCTTTTCCAGCGCTGGGCGGGGAGCTCTCCTCCTCCGATCCTCCTCTTTCCTCCCCGTCGGCTGAATGCGCACGCGCGGCAAGAGCTGCGCGCGCATTCAGCCGGTCACATAGGAAAGCATTCATAATGCTTTCCTATGGACGCTGGCGTGCTCTCACTGTGAAAATCACAGTGAGAAGCACGCAAGCGCCTCTAGTGGCTGTCAATGAGACAGCCACTAGAGGATTAGGGGGAAGGCTTAACCCATTCATAAACATAGCAGTTTCTCTGAAACTGCTATGTTTATGAAAAAATGGGTTAACCCTAGCTGGACCTGGCACCCAGACCACTTCATTAAGCTGTAGTGGTCTGGGTGCCTAGAGTGGTCCTTTAATGTAACTAATTGCTTTGTATGTGGAGGTACTAATATGGGAGACCAGTGGCCATGGGAGGCAAAGGAAGTATGGTACCCTGGTTCTGAGACAGATGAACAACAAACACTTTCTCAGTCTGATCATCAAGTAAGTACTAGAGGTAAATCAGAGTGGCGGTTAAAAACCTCTATTATAGGTCATGTATGTTTAGCCAGGAAAAGGCCATTGTATACCACACCTGTTGGCGAGTTAACATGTCTAGGACAGAAGGCCTATAATGCTGATACTAAAAATACTACTTGGTGAAGGGGAATAATTTTATTTTGCTTCGTGTGTGCTGTCGTCGGCATCAATCCCGCCCTTTCTCCTGACGTCAGCCGCAATCTCTATGCGAGCTGATGTCTCACTTCCACCCACTTAGACGCCGGCGGCTGCGCAGTGCGTGCCGGCGTCTAACTACATATCATGACCGTGCAATAAAAGATTAATAAACACAGAAATAAGCTTAGTTTTTTATATATGTTTATATAACAAAGTTCTTAAAGCTTATTACAATGATTGTATAATAAAATTATTCTGTTTTTAATTTGTTTTAATTATACTAATTTTAATCATTATTCTGATTGGCTGTTTACATTTTGGCGCCAATTTCAAAGGTCTGTATTTGTTATTTAAACTCTCTCTTGCCAGGTATCAGGTTCTTACTCCATATTGATAACACCATATTGGCGAAACGCGTTGATGGATATTATATTGTGTATTTTTATATATTAAAGTATATTTGGTTACTTTTTATTTGTGCCATTTATCTTTTGATACACGCTAATTTGTTTTTTACCTGGCATCCTTTTATCATCCCGGACTCCAAGTAATCCTAGGTGGGGATCATACCACCAGCGTGAACTTCAAGGAGCAGTCGGTCTGCTCCTGTCTTTGCTGAATATATCATTGACGGAGGAAGCTCACCTTATATCCCATAAGCGGGGATTAAACCGCTGTACGCCTTTCATTCTAGAGCGGGTCTAAGCTCTTACAAATGTGAGTCTTATTCCAACCTTTTATATTTTATTCTTTTACCATCAAGCATATTACACTATTTGGTTCTCTATTTATTTTTATCTCTTACATATGAGCGGATCCATACGGAGGAGAATAACAAGGACAATTGTTCTGGACCAAGCACTGATAGACTCTACGACCTCAATAAGATCATTTTAGATAAGACTTTTTCTTTTTATTCATTCATTTTATTTGGACTATTTGTTATTTTTACCTAATACCTAGTTTTTTCTGGCGCAGCCCTTACCTTTTATTTTATTCTCTTCTCTCATGTAATGGCTGTCTATAGATATGAATCCCTTGCCCAAGGAGAACATATTCAGGATGAGGAATGCTGCAGGAGTTTGCGATGATAGTAAGATGCTTACAAGGTCTGTTCTGGTCCATGGCTACTTGAGAAGTGTTGGTAAACTATGATTGGTGATGCATCTGGAATAATTTTGTATCAGAGGCATCAAAGGGGGGAATGTGATGGAATTTCTGTGAAATATAAATTTAGTAGGCCGAGATTTCCATGTGGCATATGTAAGTACACGTGTATGTTGTATCAGTTAGTTAGTTACACATAGCTGAGATACTGTCATCAATGTACTGAGCATGTGCAGGAATGCAGGAACTGAAATCACATTCCTTTCTCCTTTGTTTCGGATGAGCCATGTGGTCTGCCCATATAAGGAAATCCAGATCCTGTCCACCGATTGGTTAAGGGTATGTGCGGGTGGAGCTATTAATGGGAGGAGTTATAGTTCTATAAAAAGCATGTACTCCATGTGTTCGGCCCTCAGACCTGTTTTGGAACGTTAGTTCATCTGAGACCCGATTGGTATGTTAATAAAGACCTTTTACTTCCTTAAGACCTGCATCCATCTCTCTGTGTCTGGCTTCTGCAAGTTTACTCGTTTACACAAGTACGCCTTGTGTCTGCCACAGGAGATCGTTGATATTCATACACCCAGTCCCGTGTTTTTTGTTTTTTAGATTCACAAACCCATGTTGTATTACCTGATCTGGGGTTCCAGTTATAATCCCAGATTTGGATTAAAAGAGGAACAATGTTAATAGAATTGGCTATTAGAATTGTCTAACACTTCAGTGGCTAGATTCACCCCAAGCCTTGTTATTTTAAACATTCTATCACTTTGACATTCTAGTAATATGTACAATTATATTATACCTTTTCTATTTTTACTGTGGTTTATGTTGAAGTGTTAAAATGATTTATTTAAACAAGAAAATACACAAAATTATGAAACAATTTATTATAGTGAATATAAAAGAAACAGCATGGACATCAACAACATCATGAAGAAAAAAAATCCTAAAAACAGGGCACGAAAAGAAAAAATTATTAAAATAACACAATTAATGATCCGTCTGTAGAACCAGTAGATGGCAATGTGGTCATTTACTTATTATTGTTATTACTGACATTTAAAAACAACATATTCCGCAGTGTAGTGTTTAGTGAAAAAGAAGTAGCTTTCTTTCTGTTAGTTGCTTTGTGGAATTTGGCCTAAGGAATTGAGAAAGAAACAGTGCTTTGAAGGAATTTACAGCTAGGAGGGGCAAGGAGAGCAAAGCAGACATTTGTTGTATACAATTGACATATTTCCCAACCGAATTCTATCAGCCAAAATATTAAAGAGAAACTATAGTGCCAGGAAAACAAACTCATTTTCCTGGCACTATAGCTTCCCCCTCTGTTAAAGCTAATAACCCCTACTGCCACTTACCTGGGCCAAGTGCCGATGTCATCTGGCGGGTTAGATATAATGCGCATACGCGGCAAAGGCCACGCTCGCATTAGGGTTTCCCCATAGGAAAGCATTACTTAATGCTTTCTTATGGGGATTCCGGAAACGTTGGAAGTCCTCGTGCATAGCGTGAGGACGTCCAGCATCGGGGTTTTTTTTGGAAATATCTTTTTATTGTGGGTATTTTTTTTTTGTCATGGAAATTAACAAGCATGTAGCAGTCTCTGTGGTAGTAACATAACAATACAAAACAATGTCCAGAGTCAGTACCAACAGCATGACTATCAAGGTCGGGGCCTGTGTTTGTACTGTGTCCACCTCACCCTTGAAGGTATGATCTCTACTTGTGATCTGGCTCATGCCCTCTACCTCTGTTCTGCTGCTTTCTCAGTACGGGGCACTTATGGGTGTTGTGGATCGTGGGAGCTCACGGCTTCTGTCGTGTAGGATCTTTCGTGCATGCCAACCAGTTCCGAAACTGTATTGATCTGGGGTGGGTTGAGGTCAGGGAAGAGCGGGGAGGGGCTGTGGTAATGCGATGGACGGGAGGAGGGGGGTGTGGGAGATAAAGAAAATAAGAAGAAAAAAAGAGGGGGGAGAATGGGGAGAGACTGTGCCCAGTATCCCGCCTCCAGTGTGCCAAGGCTCCTTGCCCCCTAGGTTTATGGGTCTATGCTGGCCAGCAAACCAGTCGCTTAGTGCTAATCTTATATTGCGGCTGGTTTTTTGATGTGTTGGTCGTGAAATTCGGGGGTCAGGGCTGTGGTGAGCCAGGGTGTCCAGATGTCTGTATATGTGTCCTGTCCTGTGCGGTGAACCACAAGTCCTCCAACGTCCTCAGTTCCTCCATCCTTGCGAACCAGATTGACATTGGTGGCAAAATGTCTCTTTTCCGATGCAAGGGTATTAGATGCTTGGCTACTGAAAGAATGTGAATAGTCAAGGATTGTTTGTATTGAGATGTGGGTGTGGTTGTGTCGTGTAGAAGATAAGTGGCTGGATGAAAGGGCGGTTTGTCAGCAACTAAGTATTGAGGCAACACGTCTCCAGAACCTTGCTATGATTGGGCACATACCACCAAGAGAGTAGGCCGTTTCTTGGGTCTTACTGGCTATGGTACAGTGATGCACCATGTCGTCCAGCATCGTTTAGGCAACCAAAAGTCGCCTATCCACCCGGAAGTGGTAGACAGCCACTAGAGGAGCAGTTAACCCTAGCAGGTAATTATTGCCGTTTATAAAAACTGCAATACTTACATGCTCAGGGTTAAGGGTGAGTTGAAGTGGTCTGGGTGCCTACAGTGTCCCGTTGAATGAACACTATAGGTTAAGGAACACAAATATGTATTACTGACCCTATAGTATTAAAAACACTATCTGCCCCCACCCCCTGCCCCCTAAATATGGTAAAATCATATCTTATCTTATTACTGTCTGCTGGTGATGGCCCTGTCCCTGATCTGCCTCCTTGGCTGACATCATCAGAAATGTTTATCTCAGCCAATCACAATGCTTTCCCATATGAATCTGAGGAGTGGCCATCGAAGTAGTGACCACTGGAGGTATCCCTAGGCTGTAATGTAAACACTGCCTTTTCTCTGAAAAGACCGTGGTTGCTGCAAAAAGTCTGCAGGGTCTGATGAAACTCAGCAGAACATTTACATTAAGCTGTAGTTGTTCTGGTGAATATAATGTCCCTTTAATAATTACATGTAACTGCAAGTACAGAATATTAGAGTAGTATTATACTGTCACGGAAGATCCCGTGCCACAGCCTGCTCGAGAGGCATAACAGCTAGCCACCTGCCCACAGACTATGGGCCTGGTCACATACTTTAAAATGATATATAGGATATGGAGGTACATTGTATTAATGTTGAGTTATTATGTAAAATGTTGAGCTGGATGAAAGCTATTGTGTTAATTGTATTATGTAAAAGCTATTGTGCTATGTGTCTTGGTGTCCAGCAGGAAATTTAATTGTCATGTCTTGGCCCAATTATGTCCCAGACACCAAGACACCAGGGAGTGGTTTGCATTGTGCTGGCTAAAGACTGGTTGTGGAAAATAAACAGTTCTTTTGTTTTCCCCAATACGACTGGTCTTGTCCACTATATTGGGGAATTTTGCAAGGTTCCAGAGGGCTAGAATGCTGTAGCTGAATCCAGGGGCAGCGGAGGATTAGAGGAGCGGCGACCCAGAAACACTAAGCGACCCTGGAACCCGTGACATATACAAGTATACAATATAGTAAATAAATAATAATGTGGTAACAAAGGTTAAATAAATCAGGTGGAGTATCTTTCAATCTTCAGTCAGTACCTTAAAGTTGCAGTAAGAGTGGGAATTAAGTTGCTTTCTTTCTGAAAGATGCTTTGTGGAATTAGACTTTAAAGTTGCAGGGATAAACCATCACATCAAACAATGAAATTCTCAACTCACCAGTTTTTCAAATTTCATGCTATGTGTAAAAATGAAATATGTATCATGGTGTTTTAATAAATGTAGAGAAATATGAGAGTTTATTCCCTAAACACAGTTGAAATGTGAATTCAAAAAGCAAATTGTCTGAAACGGCTTTCCGGAATTGTTAAGTTTTATTTTTATATTCTCCTGGATAAAAAATGTCTAAACAATGGCCACAGACTTATTATTATTTAGAAATACATCTGAGGTTCTTATTTCCTCACCCCCACTCACACCCCCAACATTAACGTGTTCCTCTTATGTAATATGTAATATGTAATATATGTTGTTCAAATTGGCCCATTTCATATTAATACAATTCATATATTAAGGTCTATTCAGGACTGTGGGCACATACCTACCTAATATACTAAACCATGGAACAAAGGTTTCTGTGTTTGGTTTTTCACGTTATGTCCCAGCGGTATAATTTCATATACACCCTGTGTATAAACTTACCGAATTCTTCTGTAAATAAGATGCCCCCATGTATAAGACGACCCCTTTTTTTAACCCAAAATTAAGAAATACATTTTTATTTTTTTTAATTCCTTATTTTTGTTGTGCATAAAATTACAAACAAGCTGGTAAAGACACAACAGCTCATACAAGCATTATAGTAACAAATATCATAAGACAACAGCATGGCTTTTAGTAAAACTGTACATTTTGTATGGGGTTAATATAATTCAGGCTAATCTATCATGTTTAGCTATGAGGAAAGAGGACGTTGAGACACAAGCCAGCAATTTATATTTAACTGGATATGCAACTTAAGATAAGTTTGATGACTTGTAAAACCAGTCGGACATAGAGACGTGGAGTTCTACTTAACGTGCTAATTAACTAGTTTAACAAAATAGAATACCACTGGGATTATAAAATAAAGTTTTACACAATAAGGGTAGTCGACATAGTGGTACGTGATATGTAAAAGATATAAGAAGACAGACATGTCTTAGCATTAGAGTGAAGATCAGCAGGATAGGAAATACATATTTTAAACATCTATAGCATAGAAGTCCAGTTTAGCTGATCAGGATCCCCCACCGGTCCTGGTCCCCATCACACTCTGGTAGGCCGCTCCCCTAGGTCCGGCCATCACTAGTTCCTTGGACTGCCGTCCTGCTGTTGGCAGCAATGATGCCCTCTGCCAGCGGTAACTATGGGGGATGTTCGGGCAAGGCCTCACCCTGCAACGGCTATCTGTAGTCCGGAGCCTTGAGGTCTTGGTGTGGTCCAGAGTCATGCGAATAAGCATGCGGTTGCGCAAGATCTCCCAGACCCGTGCACGCAATCAATCAAATTCACAGAGAAGCATCGCCTCTGCTTCAAGTATGTCAGCAGGTCGCAGAGGTGCCATACGAAAACCTGGTGGTAGTGAACCCATCAGTCAGCTGAGTGTTCTGTCAGCAAGTAAGTACCATAAGTATTTGGCATAATAATTAGATTTTTGTAGCAGCTTCAGCCACAGGCGACTAGCTTGGTTGGATGTCAGGCCCCGCGCACATCTGTTACATTTTTTTTTAACCCCTGCAGTGACATTCCGTGTAAAAGACGATCCCCAATTTTAAGCTAAAATAAATTTGAAAAAAAACATAGTCTTATACAAGGAAAAATATGGTAAGACTCTCCGACATCCAAAATTATTAGTGCCACCATTTCACAGTAAAAACTTTTTGATATAAAAAATAATCAACATTATGTCATAAATCTTTTTTTTTTTATTGAGTTTTATTTCCAGAAGGTATAAAGTACATACACTTTAAATTACAAACACAGGGCGATACTACAAGATGCACATCAAATAGCAATACATAGAAGAGCATGGTCGTATGGATCATTGGAACAGCAAGGAGTCTTTATAACATTTAAACAGTTTTATACAACCTTGTATGTAGTCACATTAATGTAGTATTAAAGGACCACTATAGTGCCAGGAAAACATACTCGTTTTCCTGGCACTATAGTGCCCTGAGGGTGCCCCCACCCTCGGGTCCCACTCCCGCCCGGCTCTGGGGAGAGGAAGGGGTTAAAACTTACCTTTTCTCCAGCGCCGGGCGGGGAACTCTCCTCCTCCTCTCCGCCTCCGATCCTCCCTTTCGGCTTTCCTATGGACGCTTGCATGTTCTCACTGTGATTTTCACAGTGAGAATCACGCAAGCGCCTCTAGCGGCTGTCAATGAGACAGCCACTAGAGGATTTGGAGGCTGGATTAACCCTAACATAAACAAAGCAGTTTCTCTGAAACTGCTATGTTTATTAAAAAAAGGGTTAATCCTAGATGGACCTGGCACCCAGACAAATTCATTAAGCTGAAGTGGTCTGGGTGCCTAGAGTGGTCCTTTAAGGTTTATCAGTACGAGAAACCTACTGCAAAAAGCAATTATCTTATTTTGCCAAACGTGGTGAGTGAGTAATGTAATTATACAAATATAAAGTATAGAAAAATGAAGGGTAGTAGATACGAAAAGAAAAGTAATAGAGCAAAAAAGGTATTCGCTTTATACCACCAAGTCCTTTGTTGGAGTTTTATTGTGGTCTAGGTCATTGTATAAACTGGATGGGTGACCTGTTGAAGTTTGGTTAACCATGGAGTGTCACTTAGATGTTTCTCAATAGGTGTCGGGAACAATATTGACATTGTCAATCAGCAGCAGTCTATCTCAAGAATGAACTTTATCACCTTAGTGAGTAAACCTATGTATATACCAAGGTAGTTAACATAATAATTGGATCGATTCTGGGTGAGTAAATGGTCGATGGGGCACATTGGCCCAGGTATTTTGTCTCCCAGTATCGACAAGTATAGCAAACGGGACCTGTGTGGCGGGCGAAGAATAAAAGGGAGAAGGTGGATGGGCACCGTTATCCTGAATTTATCAGGTCCAAAGGGCTAGGCAGGTCAAGGCCGGGTCCTCCATGTCAGTCTACTGTCTCACACTATTTGTCACCCAGTATTGGAGCCAGGGTTGCCATCTGTGCAGATAGGTTTGTTTCTTGCCCCTAGTATATCCTCCAAATGCATGTTCTCCACTCTGTCAATCCACTGCTCTATAGTAGGTATCTGAACTTTCCTCCAGTATAGTGGGATAAGTATGTTGGCCTCCCTTAATAATAACCAGAGAAGTTTTTGCAAGTGTTTGGCAAAGAAGGTGTTGGGGCAACCTCAGGGCCAGATTAACATAGGGGCTGATAGAGCTGCAGTTCCAGGCCCAGGCCCAGGCCCAGGCCCATGGAATAGGCTCATTATTAATTACATTTTATTTATTTTTACACACTACTCTTGGGTTTGCCACCTGACTGGTATTTTACCAGCACAGCCGGTATTTGAGACTGCCTGCACATATTTTTCTCAGTATAAACGAAGATTACTCTGCAATACCAGCACCAGCCAGTAGGGGTCCCTGTGTGTGGAGAGAGGCAGGTATATGAAGTTACAGCATATCCCTCCCTGCCTCTCTCTACTCTCTGATCCGCGGGAAGCAGCTACACAGCACAAAGAGTTCAGACAGCTGCTCCCAGCCTGCAGAGACAGACTACAGCTCAGGGAAGTGATAGATAGGGGGGAAAGGCAGCAGGGAAACATGGGGACACTGAGACACTAGGGAACGCTGTGAGATATAGGGACATTGGGAGACACATTGGGACATGGAGACACTAGGGACACAGTGTCTCCATGTCTCCCAGTGTCCCCATGTCTCCCAGCCAATGTCCCTAGTGTCTCATTGTCCCCATGTCTCCCAGTGTCCCCATGTCTCCCAGCCAATGTCCCTAGTGTCTCATTGTCCCCATGTCTCCCAGTGTCCACATGTCTCCCAGCCAGTGTCCCTAGTGTCTCAGTGTCTCCATGTCTCCCAGTGTCCCTATATCTCCCAGCCAGTGTCCCTAGTGTCTCAGTGTCCCTATATCTCCCAGTGTCCCAAACGTTTTCAGTGTCCACATGTCTCCCAGTGTCCCCATGCCTCCCAGCCAATGTCCCTAGTGTCTCAGTGTCCCCACGGCTCTCAGTGTCTGTGTCCCCATGTCTCCCAGTGTCCCCAAATATCTGTCTACCAGTGTCCAAATGTCTCCCAGCCAGTGTCCCTAGTGTCTCAGTGTCCTAGTATCCCCATGTCTCCCAGTGTCCCCAAATTTTTCAGTGTCCCCATGTCTATGTCCACAAGTTCCCCCATGTCTCAGTATCCCCAAGTGTCTCAGTGTCCCCATGCCTCCCAGCCAGTGTCCCTAGTGTCTCAGTGTCCCCATGTCTCCCAGTGTCTGTGTCCCCATATCTCTGTGTCCCTAGTGTCTGTGTCCCCATGTCTTCCAGTGTCCACATGTCTGTATCCACAAGTGCACCCATGTCTCCCAGTGTCCCCATGTCTGTATTCACAAGTGCCCCCATGTCTCCCAGTGTCCCCATGTCTCAGTGTTCCCAGGTGTCTGTGTCCACATGTCTCACTGTGTCCACATGTCTCACTGTGTCCCCTAGTATCCTAGTGACACGGGAAACACTGAGACATGGGGACTCAGAGAGAAATGAGGACACTGAGACACTGGGAGACTAGGGGACTGGCGACATGGGGACACTGACACTTTTATATATAGGGACACTGATGCCAGGCTGACCTTCCAATTCTTTGGACAGACATGTTCCCTTTTTGGGCATGTTCGTCCCTTTTGGCTGTTCTGGCCACGTGATTCGTGTCAGTGGCCCACCCTTTTACCCCACCCATTGACTTCCTGCTTCACTGGACACTGCTGTTAGGGGGTATGGATTTACTTCAAAGATGAAAGCATAAATTAGAGAGAGAGATTAGCATAGAGTATTTTTTTTCCTATAGCTGCATCCTTTGAGCTTCCCTCCAACACCAACTCCATCAGATACATGACGCTTGAGAGGTATGACTGTTTTAGTGTTTTTGGTCGATACGATTCTGTAATAAGGCCCCATCATAATTGTCAGCACCAGGCCCACAGGGCTCTTAATCTGGCCCTGGCCAACCTAGTAACACCTGCAAAGGCGTGAGTGTGGACTGGAGAGGAACAATCTCATTAATCACCCATATGACTTGTTCCAAGTAGGGCCTAATGTCCCTGCAGAACCACCAGAGGTGTTCAATGTCCCCGCCCTTTCACCACAATGCCAGCATTGATCACCGACAGTTGGTTGGTAAGCGTGTTTGTGTATCTATACCACTTGGCCGTGCATTTGTAGAAGGATTCCATCCTGGCCAAGCTGACTGAGGCAGTCATTACATTCGTAAAAATATATGTCCAGTCTATTGCATTTATTTTAAAACTCAGGTTACTCATCCATTTCTGCTGAAAGTACTGTGATTCCCCCCATTTGTCTCCTCCTGAATCATTCAATGTATCTTAGAGAGGTAGCCTCTGTGTAAATTATTCGCTGTGCAATGCGACTTGAATGGAGTCAAAGGCCTCTGCATCCATTGAGATGGGTAAATTTTATGTAGGAAACTTATGAGTTGTGAACATCTCAGACTATTTACTACTTAATGTCATTGTGTAGTTTTGAGTAGGTCGTGAACAGTAGGGATTGAGTTTTCTGTCAGTATGGAGGAAAGGCAGGGATTTGGGTCACTTAAAATTTCTCTGAAATCTGGATTGTCAGCTAGGGGAATAGGGGTGACAGGCCTGGCGAGAGCCTCAACATAGACCTGTATTTTTTCCATTTATGTAGTATTGTGGTGGCACTTACCTTATCCAGGGGCTAGCTGGGATACTCAGCTCAAGGCGCATGCAGATTGTGCACTCCCTCCTCCACACAAGGCGCGTGCAGCTTGATTTCTTCATCTGAGCGGGCCGCATGCGCGAACCATAGTGAACGGTCACGCTGCCCACCTGGCATTAGGAGCATGACTGGCGTCACAAGCGCGCTCTTAAAGGGGCAGTGGGAGCCACAAGTCAGTTCAGGCTTCCATTTGCCCATGCCATAACGGCACCTCCATACATGCATGTGTGGCGAAACCGGCCTCGCCACATGTCCTTGGAGGGGGCTGCTTGCCCGCCTCTTGCCTTTGGACTATGGACCAGACTTTATGTGAATGTGTTAACCCAGATAGCTATGCCATGGAGCCCATTCGTGTAGTTAAAGACTTTGGCTCCATGGCAATTGAACTGTGTGAATAGGATCTGAGCGCTATTCGGTAGTTTTGTGCGCTCAGATCCCAGCTATCTGGGGATATGTGAAATATCTGTGTGTTATGTGTAAAAGGTGACTTTATGTATTTTAAAGTGTTTTGTGTCTTTTTGCAACCATGTGCTTAATGGAGTCTTGTGTCTGTCCTGGGAGATAATTGAATTACTCTCCAGGATAGAAGACTCTGAAACTGGTTTGGGCCAGAAAGCCATGCTTCATTTAGTCACAAAGGACTTTCCCTTAACTTTTGAACCCCTGGTCTGATTCATGTCATTTTTTAATATGTTGTTCCCCTGAATGGATTGATTGTGTATATGTAATTTTATGTGAATGTGATGTATGGTTTTAGAGTTATGAAAGTTGGGTAGAAAGTATGTTTTAACTGTATGTGTAATTGAGTTTCCTCTCAGGATAAGGGGAGGGAATATGTGGGATGTAACTGATATGTGATTGGTGGTTTTATACCTCCCTGTGGGCGGTCCTGTATGTGAAAGGCTGTAATAAAAACCAGGCTGGGTGTGCCAGCACAAGAGTTCCTGCTTAACCCTCAAAGTGAAGTGTCGTCTCATTATTGGGGGAAGGATTTATTGTATGCTGTTCCAGTTTGACTGCTAGGAGAGTAAACCTATTCGTATGGTTCCTATTCAACTGTCTACAGCATTCATATGCTTGAGAGAAGGTATACGCTTCTCTGGTTCGGTGATTTTGGTGTCTGCTGCAGTGCTTGGAGTCCTCAGGAAGTGCTAGGAGCATCCTTCAACGGAGGTACCCAGTCGGGGTGCCAGGCGATCCGTTACATGCATGTTTTGGGGGCGCAGGCATGACGTGGACCAATGAAATGTGAAGTAAGGCTATTTAAAATGCCCTAGACCTATCCACTTTGCCCTATTGTGGTTTCTGATCTATTGTGTATATTTTTTGTTACTGACCCTGCATTTATCATTAACCCTTTCCTGTCTTGTTTACCTGTCTGACTGATTACCATGTACCTGACTCTGGCTAGTTCTTGTTTTCACTGTGTCTCAGTTACCCTGACCTTGGCTCGTATCTGACTATGCTTTATCTGTCTGAAATTTAGTCCGGCCATTCTAAGGCCAGGTTGTAACGGCACCCCCAGGCATAAAAGGGTTAAACCGCCGTTTAGTAGATCTTCCCTTCCAGAGACACAGGCACAACTACTGCAGAACACCAATCCGCCGAACAGGAAACCATATGAATGCTGTAAACAGCCGAATAGGAAAAACCATACGAATAGGTTTACACTCCTAGCAGTCAAACTGGAACAGCATACAATAAATCCCCCCAAGAACGAGACAAAGCTCCGTGTTGAGGGTCAAGCAGTGAACAGTCAGAGCTGTGGGTTTATTGTGCTTATGTACACATTCTTACACATTAGTACCACCCACAGGGTTTTGGAACACAACCAATAAACACATACAATACACTCAGTCACTCCCACACAAAATCCTCCCCTCTGCCTGTGATACAATTAACTTACACAATGGGTAATGTAATTTAGCTCAAGCAGGGAAATACAAGTTTTCCACATTATTCATAACTTGATAAGTATGCATCACATTCACATAAAACTTACATTTTCAGAATCAGCATACTCCAAATACAAACATACGTCAATACAATACAATCATACAAATTGGTCCAGTGGTTCAAAAGATACATCGTAGTCCTTTGTGACCACAGGAAGCATGGCTTTTCTGCCCAAAACCACAGAGTCTTCTATCCTGGAGATAATTGTGAAGTAATCCAATTATCTCCAAAGACAGAGGCAAAACTCCATTGAACACATGGCAGCAAAAAGACAGTAAAATACAATAAAATACACAAGGTTACACTTATGACATAAAATACAGACATGCAACATATGCCCAGATAGCTTAGGTCTGAGCGCACATTATTACTGAATGGCGCTCAGAGCACACACATACAGTTCAATTGCCATGGAGCCAAAGTCTTTCCCATAGTCTTTCATTATACGAATGGGCTCCATGGCATAGCTATCTGGGGTACTACTGCTCAAACAGGGCAAGCACCAAATGACCCGGCTTTCTTGTCTTTGCAGGGGAAAATCAAGCCTTTTAACATGGGGCCATAATCCAAAGGCAACAAGCGAGCAACCAGGCTTCTCCAATGCAATGTGGCGAGATTGCTCTCGTCACACCGGTAATACGTTATTTCCTTGTTTTGTTTTTTGCTATCCTAAACTCTGCATGTTGGAGTATTACACAGTGACAAGTATATGGCTGAGTAAAGGATTAGACTGAGGAAGTAAGCGATCTCTATTGCATGTCTACCAAGGTAGAGTGGGCAAGGGTACAGAGGCAAAGCACTGCTCTAGATCGAGCCAGGGCTTTTTCCATGTAGTTTCTGTCCATTCTCATATCCAATAAATAATGTAGCCAAATAGTATATGTACATATGAGGCAAGGTCAGGCCCCTTTGTGTCTATTGCTGTAGAAGAAAGGGAACATGTCACAGTGTTAGAGATACCGAAGCAGCAAGAGTATTTGCATAGTGTGCAAAGACAGCTTTACCTTAACTAATTTCACTGTCAGCCAGTCCACACAAGTGTTGTTCCCTTACATCCCTCTTAAGGCTTTTTCCATGTAGTTTCTGTCCATTCTCATATCCAATAAATAATGTAGCCAAATAGTATATGTACATATGAGGCAAGGTCAGGCCCCTTTGTGTCTATTGCTTGTCAATGTGTCATAGACGATACAAGCTTTTTTGTTACCCCAAATCTAAGAAAGAAACTGATGTTTGAGTATATTATAGAATGTTCGTTGAACTTGAATATGGAGGTTCTGAAATATATACAATAATTTTGTAAGGGTTATCATTTTAATTATATTGATCCTGCCAAGTAGGGAAAAGTGAGGTAAATTCCAGGTCATAAATTTCGTTTTGATCTCCTCCAACAGGGAGGAGTAGCCAAATTTGATAAAAGGGTTCCATTATCAGTTGGACCCCCAGGTATTCCAGTCCTAGGATCTCACACTTATCTGAATGTATTTTAACGTTTGAAAATGAGCTGAAAAGCTCAATTTCCTTTGTGACCTGGATTAGTTAAACGGTCTGTGGTGGTGAAGTAGACACCATCTGCAAAGGCAGAAGCTTTTCTCTTACTGCACGTATGAGGGAACACCTTTATCTGTTAATTCACCCGAATAGCATTCAAAAAGGGTTCTAGAGACAGTATAAAAAGCAGCGGGGATAGGGTCATCCCTGCCAAGTCCCATTGCTGATTACAAATGATGGTGACAATTGGCTATATATATATATATATTTTTTTTTTAATATACAATTGGCTATTTCTATATATCTCACGCTGGCCTCGATAGAGAGCTTGAACCCAACTGCGGTACCTCGTCCCAAGCCTTAATGCCTCCAGGGTGATAAAAAGATAGGGCCAGTCAACTCTGTTAAAAGCTTTTTCAGCGTCAATAGAAAAGAGCAGAATTGGTCATTTTATGGCTTTTGCTCCAACTATAACATTAAAAAATGTTGTGGTATTGTCTTTGAGTTCCCTCCCCACAATAAACCCCGACTGATCAGAGTGGACCAATCCAAGCAAAGAGGGCTTGAGATGATTGGCCAACAGTTTCACAAACATTTTTAGTTCTATAATAATCAAGGAAATTGGCCTGTAATTACTGCAGGAAGTGGGCTTTTCCCTGGTTTGGGTATCATTGCAATCGTCCCACTTAGTATCAGGGTGGGGGGCAATAGTTGCTCCAGAGGCAACTCATTGAAGGTGTTTTGGAGATATTTACCTAGTAGATCACCAAAGGCTTTGTAATATAGAGCCGTCAGCCCGTCTGGTCCTGGGCTTTTCCCAGATGGCAAAGATCTAAGTACCCTTTCCAGTTCCTCCGTAGTGAAGGGCTCCTCAAGAGCTTAGAGGACCACTATAGTGCCAGGAAAACATACTCGTTTTCCTGGCACTTCCTGGCACTATAGTGCCCTGAGGGTGCCCCCACCCTCAGGGACCCCCTCCCGCCTGGCTCTGGAAAGGGGAAAAGGGGTTAAACTTACCTTTTTCCAGCGCTGGGCGGAGAGCTCTCTGCCTCCTATCCTCCTCCGATCTGCCCCTTCGGCTGAATGCGCACGCGCGGCAAGAGCTGCGCGCATTCAGCCGGTCACATAGGAAAGCATTCTCAATGCTTTCCTATGGACGCTGGCGTGCTCTCACTGTGAAAATCACAGTGAGAATCACGCAAGCGCCTCTAGTGGCTATCAATGAGACAGCCACTAGAGGGAATGGGGGAAGGCTTAACCCATTGATAAATATAGCAGTTTCTCTGAAATTGCTATGTTTATGAAAAAATGGGTTAAGTCTAGCTGGACCAGGCACCCAGACCACTTCATTAAGCTGAGGTAGCTTTAGAGAGGTAGCCTCTGATATCGGATTTTGAACCTCCAGGGTGAGGGAGGTTATAGAGGTTGCCACTTGCTTTTGTTATTCCCACAATGTAGGATTTTTGGAGTTTATGTTTGAGAGCTTTGGCAAACAATTTTCCTCTTTTATTGCCCTGTGAGTAAAAGGTGCCGTGCTGCTCTATGGGCATTGATGGAGAGTAAAGATCTCAGTTCAAAACTCAAAGTGGTCATGTGCTTAAATATTTCAGGAGATGGGGTATTCTTATGGACAGTGTCTTCATTGGCAATGGCGTTAGTAAGCAGCTGTATTTTAGAGTTCCGTTCCCTTTTAATATCATGTCTGCTATAGGCAGACATCTTTGACCACTCTAAAAGTGATTAGTTGAGAAGCCAATTGGCTGTTGGTGGACGTTCCCCTAGCAATAACTTGTCCACTCCTCTCCTTACCTTCTTACTAGATCCTGGTATATAGTCTGTGACAGAGAGATGTATCCAGTGAGTGTAGAAGAAAGGGAACATGTCACAGTGTTAGAGATACCGAAGCAGCAAGAGTATTTGCATAGTGTGCAAAGACAGCTTTACCTTAACTAATTTCACTGTCAGCCAGTCCACACAAGTGTTGTTCCCTTACATCCCTCTTAAGTGTCTATACTTAAGCAAGAGCATCTGAAGACTAGTATTAAAATAAAAAATAAAAATAATGAGCCTATTCCATAAGTATGGGCCTGGAACTGCAGCTTCATCAGTTCCTATGTTAATCCAGCCCTTGGTGTAGTCCCTGCCTGTTGGGTGCATGATATGGCAACAATCAATGAGCTGATTGTGATATAGTGTTTTTCTGAAGTAACTGTCTTTGGTGTTTCACAGTGTCTCTGCGAACGAAGGTGCTATTAACCCCCGAGTCCATTACGATATTACAGTAAGCCCACCTTCCCCCACCACACCCTCTGCGAAATGTTCCAACTTAATTAATAAAGGAGTCCTAATTCTCAAAGGGGGCATACAGATTAACAATATAGTTAGGGTGCATGTGTAATAATAAATAAAGCTCCGAGACCTGACGTTATTCACCCACGAGTACTTAAGGAGCTAAGTGGGGAAATAAGTGTATTTAATCGTTCAAGATCATTTTGTTTCAGGTATTGGATTGGAGGAAGTCAGATGTCGTCCCTTTATTTAAAAAGGGTTCAAAATCCTTGCCTGGAAATTATAGACCCGTGAGCTTAACTTCGGTGACTGGGAAAATATTTGAATGGCTATTAAGGGATAATATTCAGGAATTCATTGGGAAGAACTTTGTTATTAGCAATAATCAGCATGGTTTTATGAAACATAGGTCATGTCGAACTAACCTAATTGCATTTTACGAAGAAGAAAGTAGAAGTATAGATCAGGATGTTGCAGTAGATGTGATCTACTTGGATTTTGCCAAGGCATTTGATACGGTTCCTCACAATAGGTTAGTCTTCTACTAAAAGAAATTGGTCTAGATGAATATTCTTGTTCTTGGGTAGAACATTGGCTTAAGGATAGAGTACAACGAGTTGTCATTAATGGTAAATTTTTAGGCTGGACAAAAGTGGTAAGTGGTGTCCCTCAGGGTTCTGTTTTAAGACTGCTTCTATTTAACATATTTATAAATGATCTTGAAATAGGCATTGAAAGCCATGTTTCAGTGTTTGCAGATGACACAAAATTTTGTAAAGTAATAAAATATGAGCAGGATATTGCTTTGCTGCAGAGGGATTTGGATAGATTGGGGGGACTGGGTACTAAAATGGCAGATTAAATTTTATGTAGAGAAATGCAAACTTATGCACATCGGGGTCAAGAATGCACAAGCAACTTACACCCTAAATGGTAGTGAATTAAGGATAACCACACACGAGAAGGATTTGGGAATTGTTGTAGACAACAAATTAGGCAGCAATATGCAATGTCAATCTGCAGTTGCTAAGGCCAGTAAGGTTTTGTCATGCATAAATTCTAGGGAGGAAAATATAATTTTCCCTCTTTATAAATCGCTGGTAAGACCACGTCTTGAATATGCTGTGCAATTTTGGGCACATGTTCTAAAGAAGGATATCATGGCACTAGAAAAAGTGCAGAGATGAGCTACAAAATTGATAAAAGGAATGGAGCATTTTAGTTATGAAGAAAGGTTAAAATATTTAAATCTCTTTAGTTTGGAAAAACGGCGCCTCAGAGGGGATATGATAACAACATACAAATATATTCGGGGCCAGTACAAACCATTATCTGGAAATCTATTCATAAACAGGGCGATACATATGACACAAGGTCACACATTTAGGCTGGAAGAAAAGAGATTTCATCTAAGGCAAAGAAAAGGTTTTTTTAAAGTAAGAGCAATAAGGTTATGGAATTCTCTGCCTGAAGAGGTGCTTTTAACAGAGTCCTTACAGATGTTTAAATTACAATTTGATAAATACTTGCAAAAACATAACACACAGGGATATAATTTCTAATTAGTGGGGTAATAGCTGCTTGATCCAAGGAGATATCTGACTGTCATTTTGGGGTCAAGAAGGAATTTTCTCCTAGTTTGTTGCAAAATTGGAAGTGCTTCAGACTGGGTTTTTTGCCTTCTTTTGGATCAACAGCAAAAACATATGTGAGGAAGGCTGAACTTGATGGACGCAAATCACTTTTCAGCTATGTAACTATCGAACTATGTAACTATGTAGCTATAGATTTTCTGCAAGAAACACATTGTTTGTCTCTTTAATGCATACATCAACTAGGGATTTCCTTTTGATGAACAGCAACTTCACCAAGAAATGAAAGCTTTTTAAAACACACAGTTTTCACAATCTCTCCAATGTACATATTTGTTCTGATAAGGTCATGCATCTCTTGGCAAGACAATGATTATTTTGGAACAGTCAGCTAAAAATAGAAGAAATGGCCACGCATTTCACTGTGCAACTACAGCAAGAATTTATATCATCCAAGGCATAAAAATAAAAAAAAAGGTTTTTTTCTGCTTTCAATTTTTACCAGAATCTGCTTCCAGTTTCATTTTTACATTGACTTTTCTGTCTTCATACTATTTCCCCTCTCTATTAGTCTTTTTCATATTAGTTTACTAACTCTATTTAGGGTCGCTGATTGTGGGGAGGCTTCTTGGATTGATTTGTCTAAGTTGAGATTGTGTTTAGGTGGTGTTGCTGCGTGTAGTGTGAATGGGAAGGATATGCCCTATGTGTGTAATGTGAAAATATGTGTTGTGTTGTTGTATATTGTTGTGTTTGAGTGATGGTTGGGTATAAGGGCTGATGGTGTGAGGACAGTGTGTCTGTGTGTGTTGTGTATATGCAGAGTGGTTTGGTGGTGTGGTTGATGTATTTAATATGAGTGTTGTATCTGAGTGTTATTTGTTTTGTGGCTGTATTGTGGCTGTGTTTAGGTGGTTGTGTAATGTTTGTGCTGTGGATGCCAGTAATTTGTGTGGTTGATGTATACGGGTGGCTGTGTGTGTCAGTAGTTTGTGTGATGTGGGCATTGTAACGGCTGATGATGTGTTTGGCTGTGTGTGATATGTGCGTGGCTAAGTTAACATGAGTGGAGCGCACTGTGTGATGTATGATGCTGCGTGTGAGGTGTGTGATATAAACAGGGGCGTTTTAGCCACGAGGCAAACAAGGCATTTGCCGTGGGCGGCATTTTCCAGGGGGCGGCAAAAAACGGCTAACAGACATGCTGGGCAGCGCTGGTCGGGCGGGCGGCTGGCGAGGGAGCACTTCCTCTGAGCGGTCTGCTCGGCTCCCTCGCGCGCCGCAGAGTGAGGCTGGGAGCCGGAATATGACGTCATCTTCCGGCTCCCAGCTTCACTCTGCGGCGCACGAGGGAGCTGACCAGACCGCTCACAGGTAGTGCTCCCTCGCCAGCCGCCCGCCTGCCCAGCAGCCACTGGACCACCAGGGAGAGAGAAACCCCCCAGCATTCCCAAAGGTAAGGAGGCTGGGGGGGGTAAATAAAAAAATAAAAATGTGTTAATGTGAGTGAATGAGTGTGTGTATATGTCTGTTAGTGTGTGTGTGTTTGTTAGTGTGTGTTTGTCTGTGTGAGTGTGTCTGTTGGTGAGTGTGTCTGTTAGTGAGTGTGTGTGTGTGTGTCTGACTGTTTGAGTGTGTCTGTTAGTGAGTGTGTGTGTCTGCTAGTGAGTGAGTCTGACTGTGTGTGTCTGTTAGTGTGTATGTGTGTGTCTGACTGTGTGTGTGTGTGTGTGTCTGTTAGTGTGTCTGCTAGTGAGTGTGTCTGTTAGTGTGAGTGTGTGTGTCAGTGTGTGTGTGTCTGCTAGTGAGTGTGTGTCTGTTAGTGTGAGTGTGTTTGCCTGTGAGTGTGTGTGTCAGTGAGTGTGTGTTTCTGTTAGCGAGTGTATGCGTATCTGTCAGTGAATGTGTGTATTTAGAAGGTGGGGCGGGTGGAAGGGTTGGGTGCGGCTGGCGTGGGGGGGGGAAGGTGGGCTGAGTTTTGTCCTGCCTAGGGCAGCACAAAACAAGGATACACCACTGGATATAAACATGGCTCTACTACCTGGTGGTCTGGTTAGTCTGATGGGATGCTGCCCTCTGGTTTTCTTTTGAGCAGAGCTTATGATCTACACCTCCGACATGTACAGATCTCTCTACAAACTACTACCAGCTCACTAAGAGTGTTTTGTATGACAAACCAGAATAGTTTTAACAAAACAAACAGCATAGATGGGAATTTATTTCTATTCAGCTAATTCAACTCACACCAATTTACTGTCTAGTAAATATATATATATATAGCCTTTTGGGTAACAACTGTAACCAGCAGAGAAATAATACGATTATTTATGGACAATGAAAGTAAAAGAAATATTTAGCAAATCAGCAGTGACTTCCCATCCTGATTTATTTTCCTAGTTTTACTGAAAAGGAAATTCTAAATACCAGCACATGTGTATATAGTACATTACATTAAGGTGTGCAATCAGATATTAATTACCACTTAACCTTAATAAAAAAACAAAAAGAGGTACTTATACTAAATTAATGGTTTAATGATAAATAAAAAAATAAAAAAATTACTTCTCATTATTTATGTCTTTAACCAGATATGAAGTGAGCCAAATTGAGGTAAAAGTGCAAGCAGAAACACAGAGGGAAAGTCACCAGTATAATTGAATAAATCCCATATAAAAGTCCTAAACAAGGGACTCAAATTTTCTCAGATGTGTACTAATAAACCTTTTGATACATTCCT
The DNA here is from genome assembly GCA_933207985.1 of Pelobates cultripes. Lineage (NCBI taxonomy): Eukaryota > Metazoa > Chordata > Amphibia > Anura > Pelobatidae > Pelobates > Pelobates cultripes. Next base: position 41,991,482 of record OW240921.1, read on the forward strand.
TAATATACACATATTTATTTGTCAAATGTGTAGTAAAAATCATTTTCTTAAATACTCTTTGATTTTAAAGTAATAATCTGAAGAAAATACATACATCCCTAAAAAACAAATCTAATTTTTTCTCCAAACAATATGTTAGTGGAGCAATGAAGGTCTCTAAAACATTGGTTAAGAATGAGGTAAAAAAAAAATGGTAAACACAAACATAGGAACTTAAACCAACAACAGTTCAGAGCAATTAAAGAATTGCAAAATGACAATAATATAATTATAAAACCGGCAGATAAAGTGCGGTGGTATCGTTATATTAAATAAAAATTCATCTGTACAGTATGCCTATAGACAATTAAATAACACAACCACAAGAGATACCACCAACATGGTCAAGAAAAAATATGTTGAATTAATTAATAAGGGAAAAACTAAAAGTATTTAAAATAAGTATGAATATATTTTTTTAAATATACCAACAATTCAATTTTTTTATATTATCCCCAGAGTAGAAGTCATTTATCTGAATATGTTGATAAACAACTGCAACCTTTCGTAATTAGACAACATACAAATTTGAAAGATTTCATGCAACTTTTAAACTTTTTAAACATACTTACAAATATATAAGAATGGCAGGAACCTTATTTTTTAGTTACCTGTGATTTGTAGAGTTTATTTATTTATGACTTATATTTATATACCAACATCTGCTACAAATTAAGACATATAGCAGTAGAACATTTTCTTAGATCCAACAATACAAACTTATTTATTGCACACAGAGCGTAATCTTTTTTTACCTCGCGACTCTAGCTGGTTTGCTACCCTGGTTCGCAAAAACTTGATACAGCTCTGTCAAATGTAAGTGTGGTTCCAATAATTTATTTCTGGTATTTTTACACAGTTTTCACTTTGAGGTTATGTTTTTGTTTTATATTGTAAACACGTTGTACAAAAATATTTCAACACTGTATACCAAGCACGTCAAACTCAAAGGCTTACTCGAGCTAAATAAACAAGGCTTAAATTTATGTGGGCCGCACAAAAAAAAAAAAAGAGTTCGACCTCATGGGCATCCACAGGGTGGGGCAAGGGGGGGCAGTTGCTCCCCCCTGGATTTTTCAGCTTTTGACGATATTTTTCTTGTGAGATTCAGAATACACTGCAATATGTGTATGGAAATACAATTCATAGGGTGAATCCAGCTAGCGGAGACAAAAATATCAGAACATAGTGCAACACTGTTGAACCCAATAGGGTAATTATAGTGCCAATTGGTCACTCACACTTTGAAACCAAATAATAAGCCTTCAGAAGTCTTTGGATGTATGTCTTCTCAATTCGTGGATTATGGTGTTGTGGGTCTCAGCCATATGGAAAATAAAGTGCAACCAAATAATGTGAGCATTTCATCCCTCTCAGGGACTTCCTCAGGGACTTTTTCTCGTTGGAGATAAGTGCCGAAATGCTTAAACTGTGTATGGAGAAAGGCAAGTATAGGAAGCTACATCGTATCCCTACTTCTCTCTCCTGACTGAATCCACAGGGGGGTGGAGAGGGGGCAGCACATGTAGCCAGCAACTCCCAGACTGCAGAGACAGCCTACAGATCTGGTAAGTGAGGGATGGGGGAGACAGCCTACAAATCAGGTAAATGAAGGATCATGGGGGGACAGCCTACAGATCAGATGAGTGAAGGATGGGGGGACAGCCTACAGATCAGGTTAGTGAGGGATGGGGGGCATCCTACAGATCATGTAAGTGAGGGATGGGGGGTGCAGCCTACAGATCAGGTAAGTGAGGCATGGGGGGTGGCAGCTTACAGATCAGGTAAGTGAGGCATGGGGGGCATCCTACAGATCAAGTAAGTGAGGGATGGGGGGACAGCCTACAGATCAGGTAAGGGAGGGATGGGTGCAGCCTACAGATCAGGTAAGTGAGGCATGGGGGGTGGCAGCTTACAGATCAGGTAAGTGAGGCATGGGGGGCATCCTACAGATCAAGTAAGTGAGGGATGGGGGGACAGCCTACAGATCAGGTAAGGGAGGGATGGGAAGACAGCTTACAGATCAGGTAAGTAAGGGATGGGGAGACAGCTTACAGATCAGGTAAGTAAGGGATGGGGAGACAGCCTACAGATCAGGTAGGTGTACAGAACATGTATTCCTGACCCTATAGTGCAAAACCCACCATTTAGGTGGCTTGCATCCCTTAGCCCCCTTAAAAGTGAATAAAACTCACTTTATTTCCAGTGCCACGCGGGTCTGCGGGCGCTGGTCCCGCATTTGAATCAATGCATTTCCATGAGGGAAATTCTACGTCTCTACGCTCTACTTTTTGAGGAGTGGCCACTTGGAAGTGTCCTTAGGGGCAATGTAAACACTACCTTTTCTCTGAAGGGGCAGCAAGGAGCAGGAAGAGACTGAAGAAGCACAAAGGTAAAGGAGCAGAAAGAATCAGAAGTTGCACAAAGGTAAAGTAGGAGAAGGAGCAGAAAGGGACAGTAAGGAGCAAAAAGGGGTAGAAAGAAGCAGGAAGGGACAGAAGGAGTACAAAGGTAAAGGAGCAGAAATAATCAGAAGTTTCACAAAGGTAAAGTAGGAGAAGGAGCAGAAAGGGTTAGCAAAGAGTAGAAAGGGACAGCAAGGATCAGAAAGGGGCAGCAAGGAGCAGAAAGGGGCAGCAAGGAGCAGGAAGGGACAGAAGGAGCACAAAGGTAAAGGAGCAGAAATAATCAGAAGTTGCACAAAGGTAAACTAGGAGAAGGAGCAGAAAGGGTCAGAAAGGAGCAAAAAGAGACAGAAGGAGCAAAAAGGTAAAGTAGGCGAAGGCGCAGAAAGGGTCAGCAAGGAGCAGAAATGGTCAGCAAGGAGCTGAAAGGGGCAGAAAGAGCACAAAGGAAAAGTAGGAAAAGGAGCAGGAAGGGTCAGAAGGAGCAGAAGGGAGCAAAAGTAGCAAAAAAGGGATCAGAAAGAGAAAGGAGCAGAAGGGCACAAAAGAAGCCGAAAGGTAAAGGAGCAGAAGGAGCCAAGGAGAAGAGAAGACAGTGTCAGAAGAAAAAGAAGACTGTACCAAATTAAGGAGAAGAAATTAAGATTTGAGCAGGAAGGACAAGTAAAGTGATCCCTCCACTTCATTCTGGACACCACATCACAAGGCTTTGGTCCCTGGGCCTGGCAGGAAAGCTTTGGACCTTCGTATCTCTCCAGGTAAAAAAAGTCTCAGTGTTAATGTGTTCACTTTTATTTACTGAGTTTTAGGGAGCACAGAGTGCTGCTGGTAGGGGTGCCGCAGATTGGTCAGCTGGCACTCTAAGCCGATCACTACATCGCCAGTCATAAAAAAGTAAAACATTTTTATGAACTGGGAACTAGCGATTGGCTTAGAGCATCAGCTGACCACTCTAGCCAATCAGCGGCACCCATGCCTGACATCAATCTGCACTTCCTGACACTCTGTTTCAGAAGTCGAATACTGACCTGGAGATCTAGAGCAGGAGGAAGCCTTTGGGTTTAACCCCTTAAAGGAAAGAAAGGGGCCTCCTGACATCATAGCATTTTCATTTAGATGACATTTTTATGGTAACTAGAATGTTCCTTTAATTTGCTTAAAGCAACAATATAGTGTAAGAAATACAAACATGTATTCCTGAGACTATAGTTGTGAAAATGCTATTTGCGTATCCTGCCCTTCCCCTCTCCAATGGGTGTCCTGGTTTTTTATTTCCAAAATCTGGTCACCCTGGCTTTATGTGATAATGACTATGCCCCTCCATTTCATAACACTGTCAAAAAGGTCAAAAATAGTCATGTGACACCCAACGCTCCTACGCAGAACGGGAGGTGGTGGAACTCACCCTCCCAGTGTACTGTGCATGTGGTTCCCTTATTGAGCTGCACGCTCTCTGTGGGCAGAAGAAACCTTCATACAACTGTTCCATCTCCATCTCTGTTCTTCAGGCCTCACCTCACACTCATACTCACAGGAACAGCGATAGTAAAGCTCTGTATTTTTTCTCACCACCTCCCACCCACCCAGGTTTCCCCTAAATATATAGCATGCTCCTCCAGCTGTTTGAGATTTTCACTCAATTACCTCTTCATTCCCTTTATATTTTACCAATAGCTGCTTCTCTCTGTTAACTCTTTTAGCCATCACCTCACAAGTATAGATCAGGGTGTTGCAGTGGATGTGATCTATTTGGATTTTGCCAAGGCATTTGATACAGTCCCACACAATAGCTTAGTGTTCAAACTCAAGGAAATCGGTCTAGATGAAAATGCTTCTTCTTGGGTAGAACATTGGCTTAAAAATAGAGTACAAAGAGTTGTCATTTATGGTACATTTTCAAGCTGGACAGTGGTGGCAAGTGGTGTCCCTCAGGGGTCTGTTCTGGGAACGTATACCCTTAATGGAAGTGAATTAGGGATAAACACACACGAAAAGGACTTGGGAATTATTATAGACAACAAACTATGCAACAATGTGCAATGTCAATCAGCAGTGGCCAAGGCCAGTAATGTATTGTCATGCATGAAAAAGGGCATTCATTCTCTGGAAGAGAATATCATTTTGCCTCTTTATAAATCACTGGTAAGACCACATATTGAATATGCTGTGCAATTTTGGGCACCTGTTCTAAAGAAGGATATTATGGCACTAGAAAAAGTACAGAAGCGGGCTACAAAATTAATAAAAGGAATGGAACATATCGGCTATGAAGAAAGGTTAACAAATGTAAACCTATTTAGTTTAGAAAAACGTCGCTTGAAAGGGGATATGAAAACATTATATAAATATATTCGGGGCCAATACAAACCATTGTGTGGAAATCTATTCACAAACTGGACTTTACATAGGACACGAGGCCATGTGTTTAGACTGGAAGAAAGAAGATTTCGTCTAAGGCAAAGGAAAGGTTTTTTACTGTAAGAACAATAAGGATGTGGAATTCTCTGCCCGAAGAAGTGGTTTTATCAGAGTCCATACAGATGTTCAAACAGCTACTAGATGCATACTTGCAAAAACAGAATATTCAAGGATACATTCTTTCAATGTAGGGTAATAACTGCTTGATCCAAGGATAAATCTGACTGCCATTCTGGGGTCAAGAAGGAATGTTTTTCCTAGTTTGATGCAAAAGTGGAAGTGCTTCAAACTGGGTTTTTTTCCTTCTTTTGGATCAACAGCAAAAAACAAATGTGAGGAAGGCTGAACTTGATGGACGCAAGTCTCTTTTCAGCTATGTAACTATGTAACCTCCAAATTTCCCCTGCTACCTCTTATCTCAAATCTCCACTGTATCCTTTAGATTGTAAGCTCATGGGCTATCTAGCTAAGCACTTTGTATAAAAGAGCTCCAATGGCTAGATATCAGCTTACGGGCAGGGCTCTTTCTACCTCTTGGATTTGTCTGTGTATATTGTAAATTTTCCACTAACTGTACAATGCTGCGGAATCTGTTGGCGCTTTATAAATTCCAGTAATAAAAAAAATAATAAACAAATACAGCAAATTGCCTCCCCAACCCCCCTACAACTCAGTGTGCACACACAACATTCAGACAGCCCATATACTAGGCACCTTTATCATTATTATCATTAGTATTATTATTATCATTATAATAGAAAAATTGTTTGGGTGGACACAAAAAAGGACATACCCCCAGGATCCTCATGACCTTACTATACCTATGGCGAAAGATCCCTGTTGCTGTGATTAAAGCGGCACTGTCATGCCGAATCCTGGTTTGTTTTTTAACCTCCCTCCCGCATCCACTACATCCAGTTGACTCACTAGTCACCCCCAAATGCCCCTAAGCCCCCCACATTACCTATTTTTTAATCCTTATTTTCTGCCCCGATCTTGATTCAGGGCGCCGCCATCTTTGTGTGGGTAGATGAAGTCCCTGTGGGACACGTCATCAGCCCACACTAGACAGACTGTGAGATTCCCGCACATGCCCAGTGAAACACCTGGACATGCGAACGGGAATTTCATCTATTCACTCATTCATCAGACAGACGAATGAGTGAATAGAAATATCAGCCGAACAAACTAACACTATGTATCAGTGTTAGTTTGTTCGTGCAGGTTGTTACAAGGAGGGAGCTACCGGCGTGCAGCTCCCTCCTTGTAATATGTAACTATAGAAGCGGCAGGGAGCACTGCTCCCCACCACTTCATAAGCCCCCCAGTACCCCCTCTCACTCTATGGGGGTCAATATGACCCCCATAATAGCACAAGGGAGATTAAAATCTCCCAAATGCCCCTACTCGCTATACCGCGAGTAGGGGCATGTCTACTAAACAGTGAGCAGCCTATGACATAAATTACAATAAGGGGGGGCGGACCTATTGTCCTCCCCCCCTCCCCCACCCTGAGCGGCGGGTGGGGGCCATGAAGATAATGAGGGGGGGGGACCTACTGTCCTCCCCCCTGGCCCCCACCCCTGAGCGGTGGGTGGGGGCCCTAATAAAACAATAAGGGGGGGGGACCTACTGTCCTCCCCCCCGGCCCCCACCCCTGAGCGGTGGGTGGGGGCCCCAGTAAAACAATAAGGGGGGGAACCTACTGTCCTCCCCCCCGGCCCCCACCCCTGCGCGGTGGGTGGGGGCCCTAGTAAAACAATAAGGGGGGGGACCTACTGTCCTCCCCCCCCCGGCCCCCCCCCCTGAGCGGTGGGTGGGGGCCCCAATAAAACAATAAGGGGGG
>OW240921.1:41998547-42040239 GCA_933207985.1 Pelobates cultripes
CCCCCTTATTGTTTTACAAGGGCCCCCACCCACCGCGCAGGGGTGGGGGCCAGGGGGGGGAGGACAGAAGTCGTCCCCCCCATATTTTTATTTAGGGCCCCCACCCACCGCTCAGGGGTGGGGGCCAGGGGCCAGGTTCCCCCCCATCTTTATTTAGGGCCCCCACGGGCATGGGGGGGTGGGGGGGGGTTATTAGTTTGTTTTGTTTGTTTTTTTACAGTGAGCAGCTATAAGCTGCTCACTGCTTACTACACATGCCCCTACTCGCGGTATAGCGAGTAGGGGCATTTAATTTACTAATACTAAGTAATCTTTACTTAGTATTAGTAAATGTGGCTGAAAGACCAATTTAGGTCTTTCAGCCTTTTAGTAGATAGCTCCCTGATACCGTGGGAATTAGGGAGTTATCTACTAAGCGGCTGCAAGATGCAGCCGCGGCAATGAATAGGATCGGAGTTTCATTCATTAGAATGAAATTCCGATCCGAATAAAGTGCCGAATTGCGTTCTAAAAGAAACGAACATACTGTTCTCATTCAGTTAGAACACAATTCGGCAGTTTTGTGGAAAGTGACAGGAAGCATTGTGGGAACACTGAGGGAAGGTAAGGATCATGGGAAAATTGCTCTGACCAGCGGAAATGAAGCACACTTTGCTCCTCCGCTGGTCAGAGCTGGTCAAGCGGAGGAATCCTCCATAAGGCAAAGAGTCCCTACTTTGTCTTATGATTTTAAAGAAAACTAAAGAAGATAGGAAGAAAAGAAGAACAGATCCTGAGAGAGGGGGAGAAGAGGAAGAGATTGAGGAAAGGTAAGTTCGGCATGACAGTGCTGCTTTAATAAATTATTAGATCTACAATAAGTAACTTTTTTAGCCGAGCACTAGAACAGTTTTCTTTTTATTTCATAATTTACAGCCCTTTAGCAAATAGACTTTGAAACTGTTACAATGCACTAATTAAGGTTGTAAAACCTTTGAAAGTTGGCAAATTCACTCTACTGTATGTGAATCTATTAAGTGTGAACTATCGCAAACCACGGGTGTCTAATCATGTACACCAATGTACGTGGACTAAGTTTAGAACAAACTTACAAAAACAACACATTTAAAAGGGAAGTGTTATATTTAAACAAATGTTTGCTTACGTTTCTTCCTCTTCTGAGTTAAAACTACAGTGATACTTCCCCTTTAAAAATGCATGCAAATTCTGCATTAAAGTAACGACATGAATGGACTTGTACATGTACTTGTAAAGTACAGAAAAATAGAGACAAGGAATAAAAATTAAAGAAAAATAACTAATGAAAACAATAGGAGACAAATAATAGAGTGAGAACTAAACTATAAAGAGCAAATAAAAAAAGAGCTGCACAAGGCAGTGAGACTCTATCTAAATTGCCTGTAATTGGTAGCATGTCTATACGGTCTCGTAATACATGGTTATACGTAATATTGAGGGATTTATCTAAAAAGTCTTTTTTTTTATTTTTGTTGTCTAATATGTCCACCTATAATCTAACAAATTGTTTTAAATGGACACTATAGTCACCTGAACAACTTCAGCTTAATGAGGTTGTTCAGGTGAGAAATATAGCTCCCTGCAGCCTTTCTCATGTAAACACTGTATTTTCTGCGAAAATACAGTGTTTACATTGAAAGCTAGGAACACCTCCAGTTGCAGTCACTCAGACTGCCACCAGAGGAACTTCCGAGTTGATGGAGGCATAATATGCCTCCATTCACTCAAATCTGCTGTCAGCAGAGCACACGGCAGGACTGTGCACAGCATCTAAACATTCAGTATCTCCTCCCTCTGCATGCAGACACTGAACTTTTCCACATAGAGATTAATTGAGTCAATTCATCTCTAGGAGGAGATGCTGATTGGCCAGGGCTGTGTTTGAATCATGCTGACTCTGCCCCTGATCTGCCTCTTTGTCAGTCTCAGCCAATCCTGCGGGGAAGCACTGTGATTGGATCAGGCTACCACATGTCAGCAGAGTCAGACTGCTTGTTTTTTCTGAGTCTAACAGCATTCAGATTTACAGCTTCTGGCTTGAATACAGTAAGATTTTTACTATATTTATTGAGTCATGAGGGGCCCAGGGGGGCTATATGGTGGTGTTAACACTATAGGGTCTGGAATACATTCCCTTTTTTTCTGCCAAAATTCCACCATTTGTTACAGAAATATCCATTTTAATTCTGGCAAGGTGAAAATATGGAATCGATGGTATGGCTTTGCCTTTTTTCAGACATACGGTACCTAATGTGAATCAACCTGAGTGTTTTGAAAAATGTCCAGCAATCTGAATGGGCAGAAAAATGGGCATATACAACATCCTTTGGCAGCAAGTTTATGTTAATGACTGCTATCTACCCAGCCACGAGATATGGGGCAGATCCCAATTCTTGTTCAGTTGAAATCTGGTAAGCATTGGTAGGAAATTCTCATGGAACAATAAGCCTGTCTTGGTTGTCAGACGAATACATAAATATTTAATTTTAGAGGAGGACCAGCAGAATGGAAAGGATTAGTAAATTGGGTAAGAACAGGGAGACATTCAGGTTGTTGGACTTTAACCCCTTAATGCTGTTACGGTGTTCTATGCCATACCGTATTAAATGGACATAAAAGCTTTTGTGATAGCATAGAACGCAATAATGGTTTGCAGCCCTGGTGCCTTCTGATACCCACTTCCCAGTTTAGTGGGACTGCTTGACAATCCAGACAGCCCCTCTGCCGCAAATCCAGTCCTTCCGGGCCATGTAATCGCGGAGACATCACGATCACATGGCTGGAATGGCAGTCTAATTAAAGATAAATGATTAAATTACAATATAAATGTAAAAAGGTAAAATACAAAATACCATAAAACAACAAAAAAAAGTGTATATAGGTAAATGTGTATATGTAGCACTGTACAATGAGTGGACTAACAGAAACGTAATTGTAACCAGACAAATGGAAGCACAATTTTGCCAGGTCCAGCTAGGGTTAACCCATTTCTTTCATAAACATAGCAGTTTCAGAGAAACTGCTATGTTTATGAATGGGTTAAGCCTTCCCCCTAATCCACTAGTGGCTGTCTCATTGACAGCCACTAGAGGCGCTTGCGTGCTACTCACTGTGATTTTCACAGTGAGAGCACACAAGCGTCCATAGGAAAGCATTATGAATGCTTTCCTATGTGACTGGCTGAATGCGCACGCAGCTCTTGCCACGCGTGCGCATTCAGCCGACGAGGAGGATCGGAGGAGAGCTCTCCGCCCAGTGCTAGAAAAAGGTAAGTTTATCCCCTTTTCCCCTTTCCAGAGTCGGGCGGGAGGGGGTCCATGAGGGTGGGGGCACCCTCAGGGCACTATAGTGCCAGGAAAACGAGTATGTTTTTTTTCAATTTTGGGGTAATAGCTTCTTGATCCAAGGATAAATCTGTCTGCCATTCTGGGGGCAAGAAGGATTGTTTTCCTAGTTTGTTGCAAAATTTGAAGTGCTTCAAACTAGGTTTTTTGCCTTTTTTTGGATCAACAACAAAAAAAAAACAGATGTGAGGAAGGCAGAACTTGATGGACACATGTCTCTTTTCAGCCTATGTAATTATGTAACTAGCATCAGTTGATCACGTTTAGCTAAGACCTGCACAGTCAGGATTAGCATGAGACTGAGAGCCAGTAGGTTTCTGTCCAGAGTAGTGCAGGGGCGTTTGGCAGTCCCCAGGTAAGAAGTGAAATTGTTCTAAAATAGTTTGATGGGGAGCACCAAAACACTCCTGGCACCATAACCACTATAGTGTTCCTCTAAGAAATGTATATGGAGATCCAATATTTCAACACAATGTGATGTTTTGTTAAACTAAAAAGGAATATTCCAGGATGTGCACTCCTCTTTAAAGTCTCCCCTTCGATCAGTTAAATGTGAATGTTTCATGTGATTATTGACTCACAAATACACTCAGGTACCCAAATGGATGGATCTAAGGAAAGCTGGTACATGGGGTGGGATCATTTGTAACAGAGGGCACAATTGCATGAAATAAATGTGTGGAATATGTTGAATAATTTTCTGGGTGTAAACCTGAATAATCATCATAGAGTATAAATTGAACTATTATTTATTAAATATACCTTGAAAACAGGAGTGTGAATCCACAATAGCTCCCATCTATCTGATCTAAACAAGACTGGTTGGTAGACATTAGTCATGCTTGAAAAAAATCATTGCATCAGGTTTAATTTCAGCTATTTGATGACAGAGAAACACTTATACAATTAAATAACATAAAATATGAGGACCTTAAATGATTTATGTGCTATATCTCCCTATAACAGCAAAACGTAAACACAAACATGGACTCCAGGTAATTAAAGTTCATTTACAAGCATTATTCTATAATAAGAAAAAATATATATATAACTAAATATTGTCTTCAGTCCTCTGTGTCCTCTTCCTGTTCTTTCTCAAAGATTTTGGCATGGATTAAACATTCGTAACACAAGGTAGAAGAGTTTTAGCTCAATTCTATCATACTGCCCTTCGGCAGCTATTTCTAAAGCAGTAGCCCCTACTTTACTTGCTCCCTCAGGCTCTCCTGTATATGGCTGTAAAATAGTGTGGTTCTAAAACCCCAGAGCACCCTCCCTGTTTTTCCAAGTACTCCTTCTTGAGCCGTTTGCAAGAGTCAAGTATTTTATTGATCTTCTGTGTTTGTGTGTCAGTGAGCTTGTCTATGTGTGCCATTGAGCTTGTACATGCGTGTCAATGAGAGTGTCAGTGAGCTGAGTTTGTGTGTTTGTCAATGAGCTTGTCTATGCATGTTTGCATGAAAAATAAACATATCTATATTGGAATTAAAAAGTGAACATTTAAACACATAAAGCACTACAACATTTCTTCAAAAGAAATCAGCACTTGGACCCTGACACACAGTGTTTTTTCTTGGTAGATTAGCTTTGTGAAGCTAAATTCAAAGGCCAGCACTTATTCAGATCGTCTGCCTTTCATATACCTCAAAAAAACATGCAAAACAAATTGCATGCATGTGTTCTTTGGGAGCATGTATATTAAAGTATTATTATTATTATTTTTTTTCATGGTATGTTCCTTTTGATAATCGTCCATTGTCCCTTACAAGATCAGGTACTAGAACATCTCCTGATTTAGAGTGATGGTGGAAACTTGCACTTCATTAGGTATAATAGTTTTTCTTTTCATGACGTGGAAGAAATGTCCATCCATGTAATAAAATTCAAATGAAAATGATCCAAAAAGACCAAATAAAATCATTGCAACAATCCATTCACATATCGCAGATTCTGATTTCAAGCCAATAGCAAAGAACACAATTACTAATATATTGAATTAAGGAAACATGGAACAAGGCTTGGACAGGTTAATTTTTTTTAAAAAATATCATTGCAATATATTTCAAAGATGCCCGGTTTTAACATTTAAAGGGTTCCTTTACAACAGTAGATATCAGGCATCTCCCCATTACATAAAACATTTAAATTAATCACCTTTTTCCTGGGGCGAGTCCTCTATTACTTACCTTTTTTCCAGTGGCGAGTCCTCTCTCACTGCTGCTCTGCTTTACCTCCAAGAGACTGTCAGTGATTCTGTAAGCATTCTTACAGAATGGTTCTCATAGGGAAGCATTAAACTAATTCCACTTGAATTATTGTTAAAGGGTTGTAAATCAGGAAGCCCTCCTAGCTGCTAGCTTGACTATGGGGGTGGGGGGAATTTCTAAATCAATTTATAAAAGTGAAAATTTATTTTGAAGGAGACAGTTTTATGAAATGGGACAAGAAGGATTTCCTGTCTGTTAACTGCTAAAGTACTTCAGCAGGATAAAGATCTTTAAGATTCTGGTGTGTCCCTTTAATCCCTTCCAAATATTGTAGATCTCCTGACAATTCATGCATTCCCCTCATTAGTAGTAAACCTTTGTGAAGTGATGCAATAAAACGTTGAAGGTAGAAGGGGGTTAGTCAACTGTAGATGAATTATTATTGATGGTCAGTATTCATATCAAGATAAATATTACTCAGTATTTTATTAATGAATTTTCATTAAAGCAGTGTACCAAAAAATGATCTAGCTGAAGTGTGAGTTCTAAGCATTAGGGAAGTTGTTTGGTTTGTCTAATTTCCCCATGTCTGGTCTGTGTTGTGTTCTACATTTTCGCTGACCACAACGTCTCGGATGAGGTTATTCAACAAAGTGTGAATTGTTAGCAGTAGGAAGTGAATGTCAAAATATTTGACAAAATAACCAAACTGGAGCGATTCTCAAAAAGTTAGTTATGTTTTCAGTTTAGGTATGTTGGCATAAAATATTAAAATCACTTTGAATTCCCAGCAATTTAGTGAATAAACTAGCAGAGGGTTATTCACTAAAGTGAGAATAAAAAGTGAATTCAAATTGAATTTCAAAGTTAAGACCAAAATGCTGAAATGGGAAAGTTCTCGAGGTCAGCTATATTTCCTGTATATACATATGTAGTGGTTATGGTGTCAGGAGTACCCTGGCTTCCTCCCACAGCAAGTAGTCAATTCATCTAAGCATGGTTTTTACAACTTATCATGGGTCTGCCAGCCACCCACCGCCTCCTCCTCTGCTCCTGGATTCTCTTACACTGAGCTAAACACAGACGTGCAGGTGCTCATTGGCTGAGAGTACTCAGTAGGCGTTCTCAGACAATGAACTATTCATGCATGGCAGGGCTTAGCTCAGAGGAACTAATGGAAACAATAAGTGAGTCATCCTATGCTTACATCTGTAAAACAAAACAAAAGTGGTGCTTCAGAACAATTTCCAGATACCCTCGTCAGTGGTAATGGCAATTAAAATTAAAGGGACACTATAGTCACCAAAACAACTTTAGCTTAATGAAGCAGTTTTGGTGTATAGAACATGCCCCTGCAGTCTCACTGCTCAATTCTCTGCCATTTAGGAGTTAAATTACTTTTCTGTTTATGCATCCCTAGTCACACCTCTCCTGGAAGTGACACACAGCCTGCATGAAAAAGCGTTAATGCGCATGCGCGGCAAATCCCACACGCTCATTAGATCTCCCTGTATAAAAGCATTGAATCAATGCTTTCCTATGGGGAAAAAAATCTGATGCTTGAGGTCCTCATGCAGAGTGTGAGGACGTCCAGCGTCAGATACCGGACCAAAGGTCCGTTTCGATACAGGAAGCCCTCTAGTGGCTGTCTGGTAGATAGCCACTGTGGGCAGACTTAGTGCTGCAATGTAAACATCACAGTTTTCTGGAACTGCAATGTTTTACATTGCAGCATTAGGTGCAAAAGGGACACAATTAGCTGAAGTGGTCTGGGTGCCTACAGTGTCCTTTTAATTCTGTACTTGTTTACCCTATTGTGTTCCACATAGCCTCTACATACTATCACCTTCTAGATAATTCAGAATGTTAAGGATACTCATGGCAAGCAGTGCAGTGGAAGCAATACACAGACAAAATCTCATGGTTCCAACCATATGTCGAAGAGGCATTGGCTTCAAGTAGTAGGTCAAAACTGTCTGCATCCAGAAGTAGACATTGCCAACAAAAAACGCCAAGAACGCTCCAACTAAATGTACTTGCAGCTGAATAGATTGCTGTGGAACATAACAGATATTGGTTGCATATATATTTTTTTTTAAATAGATAAATAAAACACAAGTTAATGTAATAAAAAGTAAAGACATTTTAAGAAAGGACATGATGAGGAAATGGTGAGAATCTCTGGATTGATGAACGGGGTTGTCTTCTGCATAATATAAGGAAATACAAATGGATACTTACTGATGTGGATTACCAATAATCCCATATATCGAATGTAGGAAGAGTAAAACCAGTAAAGGCAGCTCACTGGTCCCCTACTCAATATATACTTAATCCACCCCCTTGTATATTAAGCAGAGGGGCACATTCACTGTCCCCCAAGATCAGGGGTGCCCAAATGGCACATCCCCAGATTTTTTTAAACTGCAACTTCCATGATGCTTTCTACAACAACTGGGGATCTACCTTTTGGGCACCTCTACCTTAGATAATCTTGGGAACCTCATTTATTTTTTTATTTTTGTATCATCTACACACTAGGTGCATGGGAAAGAGCAACTTGGGGTCTCCTGAACAGCACAGATTATTCTTTTTTTTAATTTAAGGCTTTGATCAGGGTAATCATATTTTGCTGTTTGTTTTTTCTTGCTGTGTTTTTTTCCCCCCATCATGTTGCTGATTCAATGATTATGCTGTTTTTCGCTGTCTCTTTAGGAATCTGTATTCCCAAAAAGCACTAGAAAATGTCTTACAAATACACATAGTCGAAGTTTAAACCATTCATAGTCATTACTTGCTGTCGCAAAAACTGAATATGAAATTGATGTGTTTTTATAATTTCAGAAACTCTCAGAAGAAGCATTTTATACACACTAAACTGTAACTAACACTTGCATATAAACTTAATCATTCATATTGCACACTTGTTATATATAATGTTTAGGAAACTAATCTAGAGTCTTACTTACATAGGTAATTTAATTTTATACTTTTTAACTGTCACTGCAGAATTATTTTTTGAAGGACAAATCATAAAATGTACACATAATACTGATATGTTTTGAAAAAAGTCTCACCTGAAAATTTGCAACAATAGAAGTTCCTAAAGCGGTAAGAAGTCCCATGGCCAAGCTTGCAGAGTTCAAGCGGGAGTGGAAGCCATAGTCTCTGATCTGCTGGAATCTGATCACACAGATCCATGCAGCTAATAAGATAAAAATGAGTAAAAAAAATAGCTTCATTTTACCATAGCTACTGAGATTATTTGCTTCATTTTACCATAGCTACTGAGATTATTTGCTGAAGCCCAGGGCATCTCCTTAGCAATATGAAAGTAAAAAAGAGAAACTTAACGTCTGTCCATGTCATTACCACATAATATTAAACATATCAAAAAAGATCACAGTAAAGAAACATCAATTAAATGCAATTAAGCAACAAACTATAATATGCTGACACAACTTGGGTGAGAAACATGTCGTAAATAAAAAAGAAAGATCACTAGTATTATGCTCCGCACGGCTACAAAGAGGGAAGGGGTCAGCACCCCTTCCCTCTTTGTAGCCGTGCGGAGCATAATACTAGTCAGGTAACGGTCAGGAGGAAATGCTGGGGAATATATCTTTGCTGCACATCCTTTTATTAGAATGAGGAAAATGAATTCCAGAAGGGAGATCCTCTATCTGGTAAAGAAACTATCACAGTTAAAATTAGTATGCTCCTAATGGACTGAAATGAACTATAGGAAGAGTGATTACAGTAGCAAAAGGAATTATTATTATTATTATTATTATTGCCATTTATATAGCGCCAACAGATTCCGTAGTGCTTTACAATATTATGAGAGGGGGGATGTAACTATAAATAGGACAATCACAAGAAAACTTACAGGAACAATAGGTTGAAGAGGACCCTGCTCAAACGAGCTTACAGTCCATAGAATTAATCTAATAGTTACTATGTAAACTCCAGGCTGTATTAATCATTGCCCATCGCACATTGAAACAATGTTAAGTAGAAAAGAATGTGTGACAGAACGGTAAGTAACAAAATAGGGATATATGAGATTGCTACTGGTTACAACACGATGTAGAAGGAAATAATGAAGATGCTGTAGTCTCCCAAAAACACCTGTACCTAACTATAGCATAATGGTACTGTTTATATCAATGTTTATATCAATGTACATTGCGGCTACTCCAAATTCGCTCAATCATATGGGATATGTACTGCATTCTGAAAAAAGGTCTGTTAAAAAAGGCAGAAGTCCTAATTAAGTGGTCACTAATGCCTATTCCCAATGTAGGTAAACAACAAAGCCTACGAGGCCTAGACAGGCAAAAACGAATCTTGAGAGCTGAGTATCTAGGTTGTTGCAAGTGGTGCAATAGCCTATTACCATCCTGTGCTATGCTACACGTGATCACGTGTTTACATCAGTAAACTAAATCGGCACTCTAAAGTGCTTAAAAAGTGAAAGTGAAAAATAAAAACCGGTATACTACAAATAGGCCAGGTTTTTTTACTTTTTTCTGGAGATCCTGGAGAAGTATGCATGTTGCATGCTGTTCATGAATAGAGATGAACTCAGCTTAGTATAACTGTCTTAAAGTATTGGATTATCCAAACAAATATCACTTACCTAACATTGCTCCTACATTAAGAACCTGGGAAAATATGCAACTTTGGGGTGGGTAAGCTCCACACGTGCTGCCCAAAAGAATATTATTAAATTATTCTCTGCTCACAAATAATTCAACATAAATCAGACATAAAATCAAGCATTTGAAAAATACAGGGAGGAGGCAAAAAGATTAATAGAATGGGGTATTTGAGATCAGTGAAATTGGAGCCAATATTTTATTAGCTTTACTACAGATGTCTCAGTTAATTAAAATAAGACATCTCGGGATTAGTAAATATATCCACAAATCCTGGACAGCTAAGGGTAAAGGAAGCTCATTTCTAAATCAGTATTGTCCATCCATCTATTAAAATAAAAATATAGCAGAGGTTTTGTTTTTCTGACTGAATAATATTAAATTATTGATGCCATTTAGAAAAACATATGATTTTCTTTGTAAGTTTGCTCTGTATACATAATTTGCTCATATTGGACCAATCCCATCTCATCTGAGCTGTACTTTCTTCTCTTTGTGTGTCTCAACATTTTTTTCATATACTGGTAAAGTATTGCCGGAAATGATTGCACTATATAAATCCTAATAACAGTAACAATAAGAATTGATTAGTTACGAGTTCTACCTAGTAGTAGTTGTCTACATTAAGTTTCCATATAATATGTGCTACTGTGTTTAAAATGAATTAGTGCTACGTGTGGTGTATATCTCCACTTTTGGTTATGCCATGTGCCTCCATGGTGTACATACACTCTAGCTGTGTACATTGAGACATGGACTGCGTTGGTTGGCTGAGGGTGTCGGAAACGGGTTTGGCCACTACTCTCCTACTATTTACCATTTTTTTTACTCTCATACTATCAATGGGCACAAGTTGACAATGACAATGCAAAAGAAGCACTGCTAAAATAATACTGCTACCCCTATAACAATTTAACTGGGCACTGGTGATTAGAGGAGTTCGTCATCCGATACTTTCATCCTATAACTTGCCAACAATTAAGAGTAAAAGTATGAACTATTACGCTACCCTTTTGGCCTATCACTGGTCACCCAGCAAACCTTCCAGAGCTGTCGGGCACCAGGGGACCAACTTCAGGGTTAAACCATACGCAAACAGTGTAATCCGTTAAGGTAAGATGGCACCCATACACTCCTTCCCCCAAAATAACTTCATTGACATTAATATGTATTGTGGGTGGGTGCTTTCAAAACAGCTGAGGATGGTAAAGTTTCTGAGTGCTGAGAAAATTGTTTGACATTAAACCAGGGCAATCTAGGCAATAGAACAACTACAGTGAACTGCTGTGATTATGTTGCTTAGAGTACCCATTTAACAGCCATGTAATTGGTAAGCTAATAATGTTAATTTGGTTAATTAAACATTCTCACCTGATATAAGGAAACCCATCTGCAATATTCACTGAGCCATTGTTCACAGCCATTACATATCTGGAGAAAAACAGCAAGACGAAGCAAAAGAAAATATATCTGATATAGACTTAATATTATAAAAATCTACATACGTAGACATCACCCCCAACCATCTCACACCTGAGTTTCTCAGGAGGAATATCATATCAAATTACACAGCTAAACAGTATTATACTTCTTGAAGGCCAGCATTGCAATATATTGTACAATTAGTTACAATTACCTGTTCTGTGATAAAACATAGTAACTGTAAAAGTCAAGTAAGAATTTATGTGGTTTAAGACAAAGTTGAGATACTAAAAATTAGAAACAAGAACATATAGGTTCTCAGTCTGTCTCAGTGGAATATCATTTAAAGAAACACTATAGGGTCAGGAATACAAATGTGTATACCAGACCCTATAATGTTAAAAACACTATTTAGGTGACTGACCCCCTTATCCACCTTAAATAAATTAAAACTCACCTGGCTCCACCTCTATCCGCCTCCTAGACTGAAATCATTAGAATTTACAATCTCAGCTAATCCAATGCTTTCCTATAGGAAAGCATTGGATTAGCTGGGATCATCAATTCTGAAAGCGTTGGATTACTGAGATTGTCAATTCTTATGATTTCAGCAAGGGGGTGGGATGTGTGTGGAGCCAAATGCCGCCCTGGCCAATCAGCATCTCCTCATAGAGATACCATGAATCATGCATATCTATGGGGAAATGCAGAGTGTGGAGATGCTGAAACTGCAGCACTGACCCAGAAAGCACCTCTAGTGGCTGTCTGAGTGACTGCCACTGGAGGTGTCCCTAGGCAGCAATGTAAACACTGCTTTAGAAAAAAAAAAAGCCTGCCTGGACATACTATACTCACCAAAACAACTACATTAAGATGCAGTTGTTCTGGTGATTATCATGTCCCTTCAAAAATAAACTTGATTTAGCAATAATGAAAGGGAAGCTAGGCTCCAACACCACATTCGCGAGCCAAATGTACTTTATAGATTTGTGAATTTGGTGATTGTGTATTTAGATGGTTGGAATGGTATATAGTCATTCAGATTTAACAATAATTATATTGACATTGTCTGGAGAAGGATTAATGTCCTTTTACTTATAGAAGTCAGGGTTTTAATATAATGTTTATAAAGAAATGTGACTGGTCCACTTTATTGTGTACATACAGACCAGCATTGCTTTCTAATTTTCTAAAAAAAAATGAAAATAGATGTAGCAGATTTAAAGGTACCCTACAGGTATCAAAACAGCTTTAGCTTAAAGGGCTTTTACTCATTTTACTCACCTGGTTCCAGCGCCAGGAGCCTCGTGAAGCCGCGCCCCCTATTTCGTCAAAATGCCGAAATAGGTGGGCGCGAGCAGGGAGCAATCAGACGCTTCCCTTGTGTGCGCGGTGTGCGCGGCCGCGATCTGAGCTGACTGACAGCTCAGCTCGCGGTCTTTGCCCGACCCCTCTCCTCCGCTGACAGGCAGGAGAGAGAAGGTGCACACACAGTGCCTTCTCTCTCCTGCACATGTCAGATGTATTTACATTAGATTGCCTGCAGGGAACTAAAGATCTCACCTGAACAAATACAATAAGTAGTTGTTCAGGTGACTATAGTGTCCCTTTAATGAAGCAGTTTTTGTGTATAGATCATGCCACTGCAGTCTCACTGCTCAATTCTCAATTTAGCAGTTAAAACACTTTTGTTTCTGTCCATGCAGTCCTAGCCACACCTCATCTGGCTGTGACTCACACATTCTGCATGAAAAAATGGTTTCATGTTCAATTTGATGTTAACTTGCTTTATAAGTTTTTAGCTCATGCTCTGTTAATTGAACTTTAATCAAACACAGGAGGGTCCTGCAGGGTTTAGAAGTATATTAACATAGCAGGAGATAAAGTCAACATTAAGCAGAATGTGCAATATAGGAAGTTTAAACATTAGATCTCTCTTTACAGGAAGTGTTTAGGAAGGCTGTGCAAATCACATGCAGGGAGGTGTGGCTAGAGCTGTAAAAACAACGTGATTTAACTTCTAAATGGCAGAGAATTGAGCAGTGAGACTACAGGGGCATGAACTATACACTAAAACATGGTTCGTTTAGCTGAAGTTGTTTTGGTGCCTATAGTGTCCCTTTAGGAGATTAAGAAGTATATACATTGTATATAAGCATTAGTAGTTTGAATCAGAGGGAAAATACATAGATACTTACACTATCCATGTTCCAACTGTGGCCCAAATGGCCAGGAAAATAGGAAGAAGAGCCCATGCCCACATAATGGAAAATCTGAATATTGTGAAATACAAAGTTGCAGTTAATGCAATGTCTATAGTTCGAGACATATTTGAGAATACAAGTATAGTAAACGCTATGAACACATGTATGTTGGAGGAAGGGATAGTTTATGATATCATTGCTTAGGTGCAGCCTTATAAATTAACAAGTATAATCTCAGGCTCTCTGTACAAACAAACAACAGCAGTAAATATCAAGTCTAGTTGATGCCCAATTTTGCTGAAGATGGAATTACACCTTTGGCAGCAAAAGGGTTAAACTCTGTAGATGCAGGTTTCATAGCAAAACACTGCACATACAGACTTCAAGCACAAAGACAACTTCATATGACTGAAGTAATAAACTATGAGATCAAAGGACATACATACATATAGATTACTCTATGTGAGTCTGTGCATGTGTGCAATATATGGGAAGGCGGAGCCTGTAGTTGTGGGAGGGGTTTCAACCGTCCTATATAAACCCTCAACTTACCTCCATACCTTGCTGACAGCGTGTGGTTACTGTTTGAGTGACGGTTGCCATGACAACCAGCACTTCCGGTTTTCGGACCCCTGTTTGCTCCAGAAGCAGCCACGGACTCGTCTCCAGCCTCTGACCCGGCTTACAGCTCACCTAACCCAGCTCGCAGCTTCATTTGGGGCTCCATTAATTTGCAGAACTTTCCCGTTCCTTGTACCGGCTTCCGGCCGCACAATCACATATGTACATGTGGGAACCCGTTCATGGCGTTCCCACGTTCGGGCCTAACAAATGCAGGGATTGGCTCCCACCGTTTAGCGTTATTATGCTGTTTGGCTAACTCCGTTAGTTTACTTTGCTTTAGTTAATCCATACGAATGGCGTTCGTTTAAACTTTGCAGTTACATCATATGGTTCAGACCTATCATTTTGGTTAAATCAAGTCGCATGAACTAGTTCGTGTATATCATTTCGTTACAGCAGTCGTATAAAACTTGTCATGTAAATCTAGTCATGTAACCCCTTTCGTGCATACGTATTCGTCTTTATCCATTTCGTTTAATAAGTCATTTCGTTTAAAAGTCTTTTCGTGTAAAAGTAATTTAGTTTAAAGTCATTTCGTTAAGAGGCTTTCGTTTAATAGACGGGTCGTTAAAAGTCATGTCAGTTAAAAAGTCATTGTGTGTATAAGTCATTTTGTTTATAAGTTACTTTGGTTAAAAGCCATTTTGTTTAAAAGTCATTTGTGGGAAAGTCATTTAGTTTAAAAGGCATTATGTCTAATAGTCATTTTGTTTAAAAGTCATTTTGTTTTAAAGTCATTTTGTTTAAAGCCTTTCGTTAAATACTGCTCATTAGAGTTATCAGCTTAACCAGGGGTATCTATTCCTCTGTCCCATACACTCAGTGATTTTGGTTGTTAAAGCCACACGGTTGCACTATATCATTCATACGTTAGCTACATCATATGACCTTTAAAACCTTAAAGAGGCACGTATAAAATATATGTTCAGCATGTTGTAATATAACAAGGTCTTACTTAAATTATGTTATTGACTGCACTTACGGGTATGTAGAACATCAAATATATAGTTAGGAAAGTAAGTTAAACAGTATGGTCATGTCCTTGCAGGAATTCAGATTTTGCTCTCAAATACAGCAGACAAGCGTCCCAGCACAAGGGATTGTCGGTAAAACTTGGTAGGTTATGCATAGGCTATCTCAGGCGGTTTGGCACAACAAGCATTCTGACCTAGTAAAGAACCCAATAATCAAACAAATAGACACCCATAGCCCAAATGAGAATTTACATGTGTATTATCATGTCCCTGTAGGTAATTTCATCCCCAAGGCGAAATCAGCCCATACACTTCGGCAGTTAATTATACAGCACTGCATAATCTTTTATTCAAAAAGAATTAAACAGACCCAAACGCTTAGTTCTCTAACCAGGTAATAATAAAAAAAAAATAATAATAGTTATATATGTAAGGGGATTATTTTCTATTGGAATGTATACAAAAAAAAAAATATATATATATATATATTTTTTTAATTCCTTTCATCATAGGCCAAGCAAACTAAGCATATACCTGTACAACAACACACCTAAAGACATACTCGTCAGGTATGTATCGCATTCATACGATACGACTCAGGCACGGGAAATAACTGTCAGGGATATGAATTGCACCACGTAAGATAAGCGTGTAACATTTCCCAGAAGATCGCCAACCATCCTCTACGTAGAGGTATTCACCCACTGGTCCAACTCATAGTTAAATTTCATGGTACTCTACCAGAGTACAGAGAGGGCCTCACCAGTCATGTCCAGTACAATTACCAAAAAAACCAAAACAGAGGCCCATCTACCCATCACAACGCTTTGGTGGCTCAGACATACGTCCAACGCATAGATAGAGCCTCTATCAGTCAATTGACTAGTAACAGGGCCTCACCCGCCATCTTTATCTACTATAAGTCACTAACAATTCACTACAAACTTTTGTCATTCTGTGTAGCATGTCTCACGCCTCCAACATTGGAGAAGACATCTCCCCACCAAGCACACCCGCTAAGCCTCCCACCCCAAAGATGGCCCCAGCAACAGGAGAAAATCAAGACAGCCCCTGTTCATTGAGGTCATGGACAATTCCAAAAATAGCGGCTGAACTAAGACGCAGGGGGGTACCATATCTGGCCATGGCAAGGAAAGCAGATTTGTACAGGATTATGATGACAAACTTCGCTAACCCTCAACCAGGAACCAGTTTACAGGACAATGTGAATGAAATCTTGGCAGGGCTGCAAGCCACCATGCCATCCATCCTGGCGTCCATTAGCAATATCAGTCAGAGAATGGACAAAATGGAAGCACCTGAGCCGGTTATTG
The DNA here is from genome assembly GCA_933207985.1 of Pelobates cultripes. Taxonomy (NCBI): domain Eukaryota; kingdom Metazoa; phylum Chordata; class Amphibia; order Anura; family Pelobatidae; genus Pelobates; species Pelobates cultripes. Next base: position 42,015,336 of record OW240921.1, read on the forward strand.
TGGGCCCTGATATCGACATTACCCCAGCAATTGAACACATAGCAGCACAGGATAATGTAGCAGGGGCACAAAGCACACAGAACCCTATCTCCCACATCATTACACCAGCGCACTTGGTACCTCCTAACATCAGGAAGGACATATTAGAGGGGAAAGATGTCAACCTAATCTCCCTATTAATAGCGTCGCAAGACGTGGTGGAAAATAAGACCTATAACTATGGGGACTTGTTGGTAGTAATGAAAGCTTGAGATCCAAGATTAAGTAAAAAGCTAACAATACCCGAGTTCGTCCTAGCCTTCTGGATATATAGGGATGTGGTATGCACCAGTTTACTCCAACGCAGAGAGGAACTGGATTTGTATTTACACAAGTTGGTGGACCTGGGACACAAGTACGGTGGTCATACATTTTTTGACTATCATAAGTCGTTCTCAGCCAAAGCAGCAGCAGCATTGGCGCAATTCAATATCAGAACAGACTGGAGACACTTAGATACTGAATTGTTTTGCCGCCATTTTGCCGGGCTCATACCTCCGTCTTGTGCCATTTGCTCGTTCAACTCCCATGCCACCAACTTGTGCCCAAACAAACCCAGTTTTTTTTTTTTGTTTAATTCGAGTTTTATTGTTATTTCACAACGTATAACGGGGATACAGAAGGCAAGAAGGGAGGGTAAGGTATGTGGTTGTGATTCGTACATTTTATACAGCAATGTCGATATAGACAAATATAGACAAATATACATCAATCCCCATTGTTCTTTGCATATTGGTACCGCTGGTATTGTCTCATCATTCTGTATTACACGAAACCTTGGTGCAGGGTTGGTGACTAGTGTCCCCAGAAAGGTTGGGGGTAGGGAATGGTGGGGAGAGCGGGGAAGTACTATATACATGGGAAGTGGGTGGGGGGGGGGAGGTACAAGGTATCTTTTATTGTTATTACTGTTCCGTCTATTGTGGATTATTCTGTACTAGTGCCCAGTGTTTTAGCCATGGTTCCCATATGTTTAGGTATGTAGTGTATTTGCCTATTGTGGACCAATGTAGCATTTCCATTTCTCTCATGTGCTCTACCCTTTCTATCCATTGTTTGGCTGTGGGTGCTACATTTTGTTTCCAATGGACCGGTATAAGGTTGTTTGCTTCTCCCAGAAGGAGCCATAGTAGGCGCTGACTCTTCATACATTGAAAGGAGTGTGGCCATCCTAGTAGAATTTGGGAGGGGGTTAGGGAGTGTGGTAGTTTTAAGATCTCATCGATCTTGGAGGTCACTTCTGCCCAGTATGGTCTCATGAGTGGGTAAAACCACCACAGGTGTTCCATACTGCCCACCTCTCTGCCGCACCTCCAGCATTGTTCGCTAACTGTTTGCCAATATAGATGAAGTACCTCCGGGGTTCTATACCACCTAGTGATACGTTTATAGAATGACTCTTGTCTTGATAGGCTACTGGAGGTGTGCATGGGTTTTGTGAAGACATATGCCCAGTCCTGGTGTGACATATGTATGTGAAGTTCCTTCATCCATTTACGTTGGTATGCTAGGGTTTCTTGAGCCCTATCATTAGTTTGGATGAGTTTATAAATTTGTGATAAGGTGCGTTTTATTGGTTGTGCGGTCGTGCATAATTGCTCAAAGGGGGTTGAACCTCTTGGGGTCCAATATGGTATTACCGCTTGAGTGATAGTGTGTCTTAGTTGTGCATCTCATTGCTTCCATGAGTGAATGGTGGCCTCTCGGAATTTGGGGTTGCTTGATTTTAGGGGGTGTATCTCCTGTCAGCAAGTCTCCTATTTGTGGGTTTTGTATTCCCCATAGTTTTAGTATAGTATCTGCCCCTCTGCCTCCTAATATATCCGGGTTATGGTTTAACGGGTATAATGGAGATATGCCCGGTGACAGTTTCCAGGTATTTTTGTGCAATCTCCACTTCTTTAAGATGTGGGGAATAAGGGGGTGTGTCATGGTGGTCAGCCGCTGAAGTTGGCATGTCTGCCAAGGGAGGGATGGTAAAGGAGCCTGTGCATGTATTTGTTCTATGTCGTACCACGATTTTTTGTGTTTTATATCTATCCATTCCCTGAGTCTAGTGAAAAGGACTGCTATGTAGTAGTTGTACATATGGGGTAGCCCGACACCTCCTTTCTTTTTATCCCGCGTGAGTATGTCATATGCCAGTCGGGATTTTTTATTTCCCCAAACAAACGTAAGGAAGATGTTTTTCAGTATGTGGAAGAACTGGCGTCCGAGTTCGATGGGGAGTGTTTGAAATGTATATAAAATTTTTGGTAGTATCATCATCTTAATGATGTTGACTCTTCCAAAAAGGGAAAAGTGGGGTTTGTCCCAGTGTTTGAGTTGTGATTTAATGTTATCCAATAGGGGAATGTAGTTCATTCTATAGAGGCTTGTCGTTGTGGGTGCGAGTTTGATGCCTAGATATGTTAGGCCTGTGTTTGCCCATCGATAAGGGTAGTTGTGGCTTATGTGTTTGTGTTGGGTCGGTTTTAGGTTGATGCCCATTAGTTCGCATTTATCAGCGTTTATTTTGAAATTTGAGTATGTACTGAAGTGTTCTATTTCGCTCTGAAGATGCGGGAGGGAGCACTCAGGGTGTGTGAGTGTTAGGAGTACGTCATCTGCAAAAGCAGATACTTTTACTTCCTGGTCTCCTGCCCTGATGCCTTTAATGTTGGCATTTGCCCTGATGGCGTTCAGAAATGGTTCCATCACCAGAACGAATAGTAGCGGCGACAGAGGGCACCCTTGTCTTGTGCCATTACCTATGGCAAAGGGGGGAGAGTCTTGCCCATTGACTCCAATCGTGGCTGATGGTCCTTTATATAGTGTTCTCACCCATCGTATGTAATTGGGGCCGATTCCTAGGGTTTCAAGGGTGGTGAATAGGAAGGTCCAGTCTACTCGGTCGAACGCCTTTTCAGCGTCCACCGAGAGGAGTATTGTCGGTACCCTGGTGGTAGAGGCACCATATATGAGGTTGAGTAGTCTTGTGGTATTGTCTCTCGCCTCCCTTCCAGGGATGAAACCCGCTTGGTCTGTATGGACCAAGTCAGGCAGTAGTGTCTTGAGTCGATTGGCAAGGATTTTTGCAAGTAATTTTACATCGAGGTTAATTAGGGAGATGGGTCTATAACTACCACACAGGCTCTGGTCCTTGCCGGGTTTTGGCAGGATTGTTATTGATGCTTTCAGCATCGGGGGTGGTAATTCGGTAGTGGTTGGTAGATTGTTAAGCACTTCTAGATAGTGGGGAGATAGGATGTGTTGAAAAGATTGGTAATATCTGGCCGTTAGGCCATCTGGTCCCGGGCTTTTACCCTTAGGAAGTGTTTTAATTGCTCGCTGCAATTCTTCCAGCTGGATGTGGGAGTCTAATATGGTTGACTGGTGTGAGTCTATTGTTTTTTGGATATGGGAGGAGATATATGTTTTAATGTCATGGGAAGGACCTCTATGGTGCTCTAGATTATATAGATTACTATAGTATTCCTGGAAAATTTTGGCTATGTCCTCGGTTTTATCTTTGCGTGTACCGTCTTGCGCCTTTATGTGGGATATGTATGTTTTTTGGTGCTTTTCTTTTAGGGCTCTGGCCAGGAACTTCCCACTCCTATTACCGTGTGCGTAATATGTTCCCCTGGTTAGGAGTACTGCTCTGTGTGCCTGCATCGCAAGGATATTGCGTAGATCCATTCTCAATGCCGTTAGCTTGTTATACGCCTCCACTGAGGAGTCGGTTTTATGTTCCATTTCTGCTCTAGCTATTGCTTCTGTGAGTGATTTGATCTTTGCTTGGCGTTCTTTTTTTATACGTGCACCCCACTTAATCAGTATGCCTCGGGTGATACCTTTGTGTGCCTCCCATACCCAGGTGTCTGCGGTGTCTTTGTTTTTGTTTTCAAAGTATTTAGGGAGGGAATTATTGAGGTCATCAGTCACTCTTGGGTCGTCCAAGAGCGATTCGTTTAACCGCCACTTGTTGGTGGGTGTGCATGTTCCTGCAAGGGATAGTGTGAGGAACACCGGGGCATGGTCTGACCATGTGATGTGGCCAATTGATGCTTCCTTTAACAAGTGTAAATGCCTATGTTCTAAGAGGAACATATCCAATCTGGAATAACTATGGGCCACCTGTGAATAGTAGCTATAGTCCCTCTCCTGTGGGTGGGATATTCTCCAGCAGTCCACCAGCTGGTGGGCATGGAGGGATCTTTGAAATAAAGCCCTTTGGTGTTTCTGTGTGTCTTTACTGGTTGTGGAGCTGTCCATAGAGTGGTCTAGGACCATGTTCCAGTCTCCCCCTAAAACTATTATCCCATTAGCAAATTTGTGTAGTTTCCTAAGACATGAGTTGGCAAATGATACTTGTTTGGTATTTGGGGCATATATAGTTGCTAGTGTCACCAGTGTGTTATTCAGTGAGCCCTTGATAAATAGGTATCTTCCCAAGTGGTCTGTTTTGATTTCACTCGGGGTGAAGACTATGCGTGGTGATAGTAGGATGGCTACTCCTCTCGCTTTGCCCCCGTGATAGTTGCTGAAGAATGCTTGTCCTATTGTTTTTGCCCTTAGTTTAGGGGTTTGATCCCCCTTTAAATGCGTTTCCTGTAAAAAAACGACATCAGCCCGTTGTCTGTCTATTTCTTGGGTTAGTACTGTACGTTTCTCTGGAGTATTAAGTCCCCTGACATTTAGGGACATTATTTTGAGATCAGCCATTGGGGGTCAGGTGGTGGTGATGGCATGTCTCCTCTGGGTAGTAATGCTTACACTTGTACCTTCGGGGGTCAGAGGGGTGTATGGGGGGATGTAAACTTGGAATGCTATGTACAATGAGCATGTGGGTAACATGCATCTACCAGATGGTGTCTAGCGCGCTAGGCTCTGTGTGAGTCCTACGTGCTCTCTGCGACACCTCTAGGGGGTTACGGGGTCTTGGTTGTCCAGAACTTGGCCTGTAATCTGATTGGTAAATTTAACATTCTAAAAGCGTTTCCTATAGTGTGGCCTGTGTTTTCTTATGCTAACTCGTTATAAAGTTGAAATGTGGATTTTTATCCCCTAATTTCGCGCAGCCAGGGCCCGAACCCCAGGAGGGTGTGGGCGGTGGCCGCACGAAAGGCAGTTTAAATCTACAATATGATAATCAATATTCAAGTCACGACAAACGGCATACAACTTTCAAACATATAAGAAAGAGCGTCCAGGTGCTTCAGAGGTCTGCTTAACATAGTAAAGGATATATTGGATCCCTCAGGTGGGTCTGCTTGTGGTGCCTCTGGGTGATGTGGTCTGTTCATTGCCCGATGGGATACGCCTTCTGCGCTTCTTCGGGGTTCTTTGCCATTTATTTTTCTGAGAGGCGTGTGATGTCTGTCCCAGTGTTAGCCCAGTCCAGTCCTCCACTGCGGCCTTTGGTAGTTTTAGGGCTTGCTGGAAGGCTTGGACCTCCGCAGGTGTCGAGATAGAGTACGTTGTCCCTTGCTGAGTGACCACAAGAGCAAAGGGATATGCCCATCTGTATCTAATGTTCATGTCCGAAAGGGCTGCTGTTATGGGTCTGAGTGCTCTCCTCGCTATGAGGGTCGATTGTGCCAAGTCTTGGAAAATCAGCACTTTATGGTCGTCATGTTTGATTTCTCTGAGGTGCTTAGCTTTTTGCAGGATTGCTTCTTTAAGTGGGAAGTGGTGGATTTTACAGATAATATCCCTCGGTTTGTCCTGGGGCAGTGCCCGAGGTCTAAGCGCCCTATGTGCGCGGTCAAATTTAATGACTGTGTCAAGAGGCCTGCCCAGTATCTTGTTAAAGAGGCCAGTGAGTAGGAGTATGATATCTTCTGTCTCCCCCTGCTGTGTTTCAGGGAAACCCCTTATCCTGAGGTTGTTTCTCCTGCCTCTATTGTCCAAATCCTCTATTTTTCTTTGTAAGAATAGGATGGCTTCATTGTGGGTTTGCTGGAGGGATTGTATGTTTGTGAGATGCAGGGCACTTGCCTCCCCTTCTTCTTCTAGTGTCTGTACCCTGTGGCCTATTTGGCTTACCTCTTCGTGGAGCGATTGTAGTTTGTCCCCAAAGCTCCTCTCCATCTTGGAAAACATCAGTTCCAGATCTAGTTTAGATGGTAGTTGTGAGAGTAGGGTTTTTAGGTCGTTACCCTCTAATGAGCTTTCTGAGGGTGCAGGGCTAGAAGGTGCGCTGTGCGCGGGAGATTTCTCTACCGCCGCCATCTTGGATTTGCTCTCCGGCTCCGGTTTTTCTCCGAAATACCGTCGGAGGGAAGTTTTGGACGTGGTAAGTGGTACCGCTGGGGTAGTGTTTGCTTGTGCTCGAGGTTTTTTCGATGCCATGTCGTCTTAGCTGCCGGGGATGCTGCTTATAGGGCCTGTTCTGGACGGAGCTCAGCTCTCATGCGGCCATTCACTCCGGTGACCAAGCCACGCCCCCGTGAATGGCAAGTTAGTGAAGTCAGCTGTCATATCGTGACGCCCGTCCTAAGCCTCTTCTCAGCTTCCACACTCAAGTTTTGGAATGATCCTGAAGCCATAAAGAAGAGCAGTCTGGCAAAATCTACACCGGTCGTAAATGTTTTAACTCCTCAAGGTCAGATGGCACCCAGGACCTCCTTGCACCGAAACAACTTCATTGATATGACGTTGTTATGGTGTCCAGAGTGTTCCTATAATAGAGAATTGGGAGTGTTTTGTGTGAAATCTCACATTTGGTTCTTATGAATTTTGTGTTTTGGACTGAATAGAAGACAAAGTTTAATTACACTATCAGATTAAAAACTTGTGAGTTTGATGTTGATGTGGACAGGTATACCAACATTTTATACAGAATATCTACATTTAATTAAAAGATAAAAGTGATGATATAGTTTTTTTATTTGTCAGGCAGGATCTAGGGTGCTCCTGAATGCTTTGTGCCCCATCACAAATCAGTAGGTGTTGATTCCCATAGACAAGCACTGAATTCCTCTAATGTTTTTTGGGGGAAGGTTTTTTTGTTTTGTTTTTTTAACAGTTTAAAACAGTATGTTTTCTCCCTTTGTAAAGATAAAATATTAACACACTAATAGCCACTGCTGCCAATTGGCAGGAGCACGTGCTAGCTTTGACAGTGACCTTCTGATCAGATGCTTCTTTGGTTGTTTGATAACGGCATGCATCTAACAAAGTTATTCCAAATAAGCAAACAAACTAAAATCTTGCTTCTGCAAGGTCAAGGACCTTATCATTATAGAACACTGATATTTAACACCCTTTTCTTGTTTGTACGGCGTAGTTGAATGCGATAATCCGTGCAGATGCCCTCAAGTGTTGGAAGAGAATGTTAGGAAGCGTTGTAAAATAATAGCTACATAATTATTATTTAAAATATTAAAGAAAGCCCCTAGGCTATGCATATTTTTAATAGATATGCGCAATGCATTTGTAAAGAAAAAATAATTGACTATTTTGCTGAAGTTCCCTCCCTAATCGTAACACGCGTGCCATTAGCTGAAGAACTGATTTCTGCAGTTAATGACAGATGGACCTTTGCTTGCACAGCACTAACTTACTGTGCATTGTCCAATCAAATGCGTCTCATTCAGAAGTACTGAGGACAGAGTGAGCATGCGCAATAGACTGCCAGATTATCCAGCGCTTCGAAAAGATAACAATTGTATATTGCACAAGTGTTGCTTTTATTTTCGTGCATGAATGACGAGATATGTTAAAACTCCTCTGGCCGGTCTTTTAAACTGCAGTAACCCTCTCTTCCTCATCTTGCAATTACCAACCATAAGCAGAGGCTACTTGGCTCATGTGTGAAAACTGAAGACACATTACAAAAGAAAAGGACTGCATATGTAGAGTCCTTGCACCATAACCACTATTAATGAAATTAGAGAGAAAAAAAAAAAAAAAAGATTCACATAGGTGACTTTGAAGCACAGATTGCAATAAGTGTGCAGTTACCAATACTGGTGGTGTTCTTGTATGCTTTAATATGAAAACAATAACTTTTTGTCCATATTCCAAAGATCACTATTAAACATTTTCTACTACCAATCAATGTTGCATATCTACTCCGTCACAAATAAAATGTTTATACATGAGTTAATTGTAATCCATTGTTCCGAAAGCATCAACACTTAATTGGAGAGGACAATAAATGTGCAGAAAATCAATAAAGCCACCAAGCATGCATTTTATAGGTTGCTTCATACCATCACCCTCGTCACACAGTTTCTCGATTATACAGAGTTCTCAATAGAACACTACTGCCTCCTAATGGAGTGTGTATAATAGCAAAAAAAAAACAAATACAAAACTATTACATATAAAACTGAGAACAATTATCACTATAATAACTGTAATAATTTATTATAAAGTGTTTTCTCAGCATGGGTGGCAATTAATAAACAAGCAACGAAACTAATAAAATTAGGAAAATTAATGTATGCATTCCTTAAATAGTATAAGGAGGCATGAACCATAAAAAGAGATTAAAGTAATAATAAATTTATAATGTGAAATGCAGCAAAGCAAATGTTTCAAGCAATGATCAGTGTAAAATAGCAAAAACTTGAAAATAAAAAAGTAATAAAAGTAGGATTAGCAATTAAATATGAATATTGCAAAAGTGATGCAGCTTGCTAAAAATAATGACATTTTAATTCCAGAAATATATTGGTAATTGTCTCAGACAGATTTCAACAGGACATTGTATTTTAATAAACCAGCAAATTAAATGTATTTCTTATACGCTTGCAAATTGGTAACTATATTGGATTTTTAAAAGGACATGCATCACTTGACAATTATTTATTTAAACTAGTAAGCAAATACATTTAAACTAATATGCAAACCAAAATAAAGTAAAACGTTGAGAAGTATGTAATAAATGTTTATACATTTACTATAAACTTGGTCAGATTGCATTATTGGGCATGCCTCTCAGCTATGGGAGTTTATTCAGTTTCCCCTCACCTCCCTCTTATCCACCCAGACTAGTTTACTAATGACACAAATAGCGCATCTTTGTGCAGCCGCAAGAGAGAGAACCTGACCCAGGAGTCTGGTTGGCATAAATCACACTGATCAGACTCCCTCTCTTTTTCCAGTCAGTATGTTGCAAGTTGAAGAGATCTGCCAACTGTACATGTGTAAACCTGGCAGACATTCCCAATGCACTTTCCCTGCATTCTTAGGGATAGGACACGGATTGGTTACATCTCTCCAATCGGGTGCGGTCAAACAGCATTGGTGCTGAGACACTCATTTTAAAACCAATGTCTAAAAATAAGTTACTCAAGCAACTGCAAATCAAGGACTATATTACCCTGTCATACCTGTATATGAATTTCCATTCTGCTTGTGGTCATCGCCATGCACTAAAATAAAACACTTCATGATCTGCATTTGCATTTGCTAATGAGTAAGCTCCTCCATTTATAGCAGGAAGAACAGAAAAAAGCACTACTAAAGCAGCACCGTCTACCCCCCTCCACCACCACCACCTCCGACAAATGAGGATTTCATAAAGACGAAATCTTTATAAAGATAAAACTATGAATTTCACTGAAATTCTAACCCAATCAAAAAATATATTGAGACAAAATAAGGACTAGTTTGTTTTAGTATTTTTAATACATCTGACACTTCGAGACACCATGCAGAGCTACTGCTGTCTAAAAGAGTAAATCCCCTTGCAGTCACCAATGACAGCTGCATTAAATTGTCTCTGTCTATGGAAGATCTCGCTGTCTCACGGACCCTTACATATGCAAGAGCACAGCAATGACCTTGGCTCCTGGTGCTGAAGTGTCAGGAGCAGAATAGGACTGGTTGAAAGAAGATGGCAGCACTTGCTAGGGACAGGGTTGGGTAATTTAAATTCACTTTGCCTGCGCGCCCCCCAAACCTCCAGGGAAAGGTTACCGTTGGGGGTCTTTGCAAATTATGCTGCTTTAAATAAGTATAAAAAGTGTTCAAAACCCTGCTCTACTTTTTAGTTGCATCATGCAGATTGTCTTTTTCCTTAGTATTCTCTATCCTCTCCCAGACATTTCTCTGACATTTTCCACATTCACCTCCCAAGAAAGGTCTCTCATTTTCTGTGTAGTTTGCATTTTTAATATTTCCTCACTGCATAACCTACAGACATATGAAAAGCAATGTACGATTCTGGAAAAACTTTCCAATAATTATTTGGAAGTAGAAGTCACCGTACATTATGCAGATGCAGTAGTAGCCAGTTCATATCACACAATAATCAACAAAAACATGCTTAAAAGATAAAAAGATAAAAATAAAAGAGAATGTAGCAGAGCGCTAGTCCTGGACTCTCCTATGCTGGATCTGTGAAGACAGGAACTCTTGAACAAGGCGCTGTGAAATGAATAGCTCTAATCCCTCCCCAGTAACTGGACGACACACAGTTCTCGGAGTACAACTGGTTTATTCAGCACAAACTCAGCCTTTAATGCACAGACCCCCAGCATGGGGTCTCCATTCAAAATATACACAAGCCCCTTCCAGGCGTCCCTGTTTCTGGGAGATAATGGAGTCAAAACTGAGTAACTAATTATCTTTCAGGTACAGGAAAATACATTAAAAAAAAAAAACACCCCAAAACCAGCCATATTTTACAGGAACCCCACAGATACGGGCTCAAAATAGCCCGGATCAGAGCGCCCAAGTTGTCCAAATAGTGCTCAGATTCGTTCAGTAGAACGGAATCGCCATTCGGGTAAAGTTCTGACCTGCCGGCCACGAGGCGATGGCCCAAAACAGTTCCAGACAAACAAGGACAACAGCTGGTCTGCTTTCGGGGGTTCCTGTGCGAACACAGATGAACGCTTCCCTTGGCTTTCAGGGAGCAAATGCTCCCCCCAGTTGGTAATTGCTATCTCCCGAACATCGTTGGTCTTGTTTGTTGGGAAGTGGAACAGTGGTACAATCTTTGCCCGGGTTCATGGGATTGCGTGGCCGAAAATAGTTTCAGGTGTTCGACGACCATGTACCACTGCCTGTGTTCAGGAGCCAAAATGGCCAGGGAAAGCACCTGAGTTGATATCTTAATTGCGGTTAACAATGAGGTGTGGTCGGTGCTCGATTAGGTATAAAAGGGGGACCACACACCATCCATTTGGGAAACGAACAAGGAGGGTATAGACAACCGAACAAAAGGGGAATCTTAACAGGTTTGAACATATTGTCCAATGACATTACTCCAGTTTTAAAACTTGGTGGGTCAGCATAGTCCCCAAGTGTAGTCAGGTGTTAGAACCCTGTGAGTCGCCGGTTTTCTGGACTGAAGGCGGGACACAGGCAGGGTCCCATTTTTCCATAAGGGTGCCTGATGGTGGGCCCTTGTTCCGATCTGTCAGTCCCAGTGCTTTCGAGAAGACTAGTGCCCCCCTCAATCGAGGTGAGTGAGCAAGCAGGATTTTCAGGTTGTGTTTGGTAGTGGGAGCTGACCTGTAAGAGGTCTCAAAAGATTGTAGCAGACCTGAATGAGTGTGTAGTGCAGCCTCTTGCTCCTCGTGCGTTTGGGTGTCAGTACTCTGACCCTCCGTGGGATTCAGCCTGGGCTGCAAAGGCTTCCTGAGCACGGCTCCTATATCCCTACCGTCAGCCGCGGGATTCAGCTTCTGAAAGCGGCGTGCCATAGCAAGGAATGAAGTCTGGAGAGGTCAGTGATGCGTGAGGCACTGTTCTTGGCTGGTTCTGTGTGGTAGTACCTCAAAGTAGAGGCTCCAGTCCTGGGATTGTTAGCACGTGGTAGGACACAGACTTGAGCCGCAGCGTAGATTGATTTGGCGTATGAAAGAAAGGCATCTATCTATGCAGTTCAGCTCGCTGATATATTTGATGCGATTTAGTGGATATTGAAGGATCTTTAAGATATGGCATCTGCTCCATTAGGCTAGCAAGCTCAGCTCCCGTCTGTGCTCTGTTTTGATCCTCCTCCTGCATATCTTTCTATAGGGAGATGGGATGCAATCACCTGTTTCGGAGATTCTTGGAGGTCCGCCCTGCGGCCGGGGGTTCTCTGCTGGTGCATCGGGACGGATCGCCGATGACGCGATATCAATTTGGGAAGATCTTGCGTGAATCCCTATTGGCGAGCGGCAGGAGCCCGCTAGGGTACTCTGCCCATTCCTTCCGGATTGGGGCAGCCACGCAGGCTAGTGGGATGTGATTTGCACTGGCAGCGGTGCAAAGGTTGGGTCGGTGGAGTTCTGGGAGGTTCCAGTTGTATGTACTGCCACACCTATTGTAGGGTTTAAGGCTCGGGGTGAGTAGCAGTTTCTTCCCGTTCAGTTTTCTGTTTGTTCATTCTAGGTTCACTTCCACGCTACGTATGGATATTAGGGCATTCCTACATCTATTGGGCAGCGAGGCGGGCGGAGGAGCGCCCTTATGGCCGCAACCTGGGATTTTCCTATGACCAAGTGCGGGTTCGATGGAGGGGCATTCGGGGGTTGTCATGGAGCCAGGTGTACCCAGAGTGCTGTTTCCTGAGCAGGTTTGTTCCCAGTTCGGTTATATTGGTCATTCATGCAGGGGGGAATGACCTGGGCAGGGTCCGGACAGTGGATCTAATTCACTGCATGAAGGATGAGATCGCTCGTTGCATGGCACTGTTTCGGGATGTCACGTTGGTGTGGTCGGAGGCGATTCCTAGGCCCTGTTGGCAGCTGTTGCCTTATGCAAAAGGGCTGGAGCGTAGCAGGCGCAAGCTGAATATGACAGTGTCGAGGTTTGTGCGTCAGCTTGGGGGGTTCATGGTCCGGCACGTGGAGTTAGAATGAGATAACAGCAAGTTAATGCGGTCCGATGGAGTACATTTAAGTGTAATTGGTCTGGATATCTTCAATGTGGGTAAGCAAAGCGGGATTGAAAAGGCGCTGGCGGCGGGGGGCGCGATGCCGGAGGAGGGCGTAGGAGGCCGGCATCGCGGTGGCGGAATACTTGGCCAGCGCATGGGAAGGCAAATGCCAAGTCGGATTGAGGAGTCGCAGTCTGCTTGGGCTGAAGGCGGAAGGCAGGCTGCTTTGGACTCTGGTAAAAGGATGTGAGATCTGTCTGATGGATGAATCACCCCATCAGCTGACAGTTGGTATTAATGCTGGCAAAAATGTTAAATAAAGCTGTGGCCATTTCCCTTATCCATTATACAGGTGTTGTGTGTTTATTGGGCAATGGATGGGTTAATGGGTCTGCAGTCAAGGGTTTCCCTGGACTGGCTAAGGAAGGGAAAGACATGACTGCTGCCCAGGAATGGGGGATGGATTAAATGGGATACATATGTAGCAAAGGGGACCGGTATATAGGGGAAGCTGGGGGTGGGCCCTTGACACTCAGCAGGAAGGGAGATATCTGACAGGAGCTTTCCCACCCTCCCTCCCTGTGTTGGTCAATGTTAGTAGTAGGTGGTGGTGGTGGTGGTGGTGTTTTCTCGGTGTCTGGTTATCTCTGTTTTTGTTTTGTCACAGCGGAATACCTGGCCAGCGCATGGGAAGGCAAGTGCCAAGTCGGATTGGGGAGTTGCAGTCTACTTGGGCTGAAGGCGGAAGGCAGGCTGCTTTGGACTCTGGTAAAAGGATGTGAGATCTGTCTGATGGATGAATCACCCCATCAGCTGACAGTTGGTATTAATGCTGGCAAAAATGTTAAATAAAGCTGTGGCCGTTGCCCTTATCCATTATACAGGTGTCGTGTGTTTATTGGGCAACGGATGGGTTAATGGATCTGCAGTCATGGAGGTTGCACTCTGACTCAGTGAGTGCTGCACTGTGAGAGAACAATTACTGTGGTCTGCACCACATTCTCCCTGCCCCGGTCCAGTTCTTCCTAGAACAGTCCAGCTGCTTCTTAATACAGGGCTAAAGTAAAAACAAAAAAAAAATGCCTTTCCATGAACTACATGTCCAGAGTGTTGCCTATTTAAAATTCAACAACCCTGATCAGTTACAAAAAAAAAAAAAACCCAAAGAGAGCGGCATTCGTGGTGTGGAAAAAAGTCGCGAATAACCCACTCCACAGGAACAAGCAAAACACGGAGACTGACAACACTTACCGGCTACCCTCTACTCTTGACGCAAAATGCCCTGCCAAGCTAGCGGGATAATCAAGGGACATCTCTTACCCCACCCCCTCGTTAACCTCTTCTACCCCACTCTTACTTTTCCCACTCTCTTTCTCCCTCAATGTTGAACATTACTCAAAATGCTCGGGGCATGCATTATATGTGAACTTATCGGTAACAGGAAATAACAATACCAAAATGTTTGCTCTAAAGTTAAACGGGCACCTTGATAAGTGTACAAACATGACATATACACTTAATGTACTTACATGTCTAAAATATGCTCGCATGTCTCAATAAAAATTGTCAAATTGAAAAAAAAAAACCCCCCAAAGAAACAGAATAAAAAACAAAGAAACAGAAAATTCAATTATCAACACATAAGTTGCTGCTTCTCAGTGTAATACACAGTTAGGCCCAGTCAGCCTCAGAGAACCTTCTCTATCCAGTGTGGTCAGCACTTACATCTTGTGTCCCACTAACGAGAGACTTCCTGGGGTGGATTCCCTTTTCACATGGGTGGAAATCTCAGTCCATCTCAGGAAAATTTGAGCCTGATAGATTTCAACCACTGCCATTCTGGCTGCTGAGTTATATGAATGTTGTGGTTTTAATTATAATACATACTATATATATATATATATATATATATATATATATATATATAATACAAATAAAAATAGGGGAGGGGCTTACGAGTCTGTTTAACTGTAAAGCAATAAATACTATGCCATATGCCTATCTTTTAGAGTAGATTTTGAATTGCTGTAAATAATTTGGGTTACTGTTGATAAGACCTATCTCTTTAATCATGATCCATGTTGTGAACAGGAACATGTGCAGGAAACATTGGTGTTTATGTCGAACTGCTGCACATTTTGCCTTGGGCCAGTCTGTGGGAACAGCGGTAGTATTCAGAGATTGATTCACAACTACTTAATGAGTTCGATGAACTGTGCTGACAAGCCAGGAGTGAGTTACTGCATGGCTCATGGTCTAATTATAGACTTGTGCTGAATTATGTCGTTAGAGGATCAGTAATTACATTAAATTAAATCTGTCTTGCACCATTTTCAGGGAGTTGCAGTTCCTTCTGTACTTACAGAATGGACATAAACACATGTAGGTCATGCCAGCGTGACCCTTGTTACCAGCAGATATACCAGGGCAGCAAGTCAATAAACTCTTTAAAATGACCTGTCCGTATCTAGTAATAGAACACATCAGAACTGGCTACAGCTTGCATTAAATACATTTTGCCAATAAGTGTCCATGGGCAAGACAACTAACAGAATATAAATGCCTACATCAAAACCTCAAAATGTTTAAGCAGGGCCTTCTTCGTGACCCTTTTCTATAATGGTAATGGTAAAATGTACTGGCACTATAGAAATGATGATAATTTTAATAGACTTGTTATTTTGAACAGCACTCCCATTAGTCCAAATTTAAAGGCCCACTAAAGACAGACCTTTATCGCCATGTCCTTCTAACTCTGCAATTATTATTATTATAAAAAAAAAAAAATTAGGGTTGAATTCATCTCCAGACGTGTCATACATACAAAACTCGCTCATGTGACGTGGAAGCCTACGGGAAGCTTGAATGGGCGCACCGCACTCATCAAGCATGCTCACTAGGTCCCCAATGTTCCTCTAGGAGTAGCATTAGAGAGGTGAGCAGTGCCGAGGGAACATCAGCACCAGTAAAGGGCAAGTAAAACTTCTATTTTCTTAATTTTTATGGCAAATGGTGAGATACGGGGCACCTTACCACTACTAGGGACAGGGACACTATAGCGTTAGGAATACAGGTTTGTATTGCTAACTCTATTTTGCTCAGTTAACACAAACCTATCAATTTCCTGCTTCAACGTTTCAGATATTGTATTCAGAGATAAAACTGCTAGCCGTACATCTTTCCCATCTGTGATCACACCTGCAACAGGAGCACAAATGCTCTTTTAAGGGACACACTAAGAAAGTCCAGAACTACTAAAGCATATTGTACTGTTCATTGCACTCTTTGATCAATTTAGCCATAATTTCTACCAAAACCATTTTAAAATGCTCTGACAAAAGAAACAACAGTGGACTCACATAGCTCCCAAGCCCAGACCCTCACCTGAAACCTGGATAAGAAGGGGTATTATCTGTGCACAGTTGGTAATAGGCTGAAAGCACTTGGGACTGACTAATTGTAGAGCTTGCATCCTATTACTGCTGGCTAGATCAGGGGTGGAACCCTTTCACGTAGTGTATCAACATCATGATCTCAGCCCAAAAAATACTCATAGTAAAGAATTTGGAGGCTAGTGAGTATGTGCAGCATAATGTCATGCGGCACCAGTCAGAGTTTTACTCCACTATTTCACTGAAGCACCTCTAGTGGCTGTTAGCAGTAAAGTCACTAGAGGCAGGTTAACCCTGCAAGAAAAACAGTTCTGTTCATGCAGAACTTCATTGAGATGAAGTGGTCTGGGAGCCTATATAGTCTCTTTAAACCACTTGAAAATTGTTTAACACTGAATAGAGGGACCGACTCCAGGCACTATAACCAATTCAATAATATAAATTGGTTATAGTGCCTATAAGGTCCCTTTAAGTTTCCACTGCTTAAATCCTAAACTTAAACTTCATTTTTACATTTTCATGGTCTCATCACTTTCTCCCATATTCTTATAATTCTAAATGAGCTAAGCTGCAGAGGAAAAAAAATCAATACTATGATTGATGAACACTGTGACTTTGCAAATTATTTCTTCAACACAATCAGATTTGTAGTCATTGGCAATTTTCTGAATATACATTAGGGCAAT
Organism: Pelobates cultripes; assembly: GCA_933207985.1. Classification (NCBI taxonomy): domain Eukaryota; kingdom Metazoa; phylum Chordata; class Amphibia; order Anura; family Pelobatidae; genus Pelobates; species Pelobates cultripes. The sequence goes on from OW240921.1 coordinate 42,032,264, forward strand.
ATCTGGTGCAGTAGAACGCTGCAGTGTGTCAGAAAATGATGGACTTATATTACCGTAAATTAACTGATTCATGCACATAGCAGAGGCCAGCAATGTGTGTATGTGACATTTTATTTTCTTAATGATTGGGTAAACTTAAAGGGACACTATAGTCACCAGAACAACTACAGCTTAAAGTAGTTGTTCTGGTGAGTATAGTCAGTCCCTGCAGGCCTTTTTATGTAAACACTGTCTTTTCAGATGGCTGCTAGAGGTACTTCCTGGCGCAGTGCTGCACACTTCTGACTTTCAGTGTCTCCATCCTCTGCATTTAGACACTGAACTTTCCTCACAGAGATGCACTGATTCCATGCATTTCTATGAGGAGATGATTTGACAGGGCTCCACCCCCAGCCCGACTCTTTGGCTGAGATCGTTAGAATTGACAAAGCATGGTGATTGCCTGAGATCATCACTTCTGATGATGTCCACCAAGACCCTGGAGGCAGATCAGGGGCAGAGTCAGCACTAGCACTCAGGAAATAAGGTATGATTTTACTATATTTAGGAGGGCCAAGGGGCTACATAGTGTTTTTAACACTAAAGGGTCAGGAATACACATAGTGTTCCTATAAAGAGAGACTGACACTACCTCAATTTTAGCACAAAATAATAGGCCACTAAAAGTTAGTTATAGGTTGCGCAATTCCCCCCCAATTCTTTACTCAGAGGCGCTCAGATATTTTTGACTAATACACTTCAGCAGAAAGAGGAGAAAACATGAAATAAAACATAATTGAGACATGGCTGCCAACATTCGACTCAGTGGGCCTCTTTTTAAAATAAGTTAGAAAAGATGGAAGGCAGACGGTTTACAGGCAAGCCTTATATCAGACAAACATGAAAGGACCACTCTAGGCACCCAGACCACTTCAGCTTAATGAAGTGGTCTGGGTGCCAGGTCCAGCTAGGGTTAGCCCATTTTTTTTTATAAACATAGCAGTTTCAGAGAAACTGCTATGTTTATAAATGGGTTAATCCTTCCTCCAATTCCTCTAGCGGTTATCTCATTGACAGCCGCTAGAGGCGCTTGCGTGATTCTCACTGTGAAAATCACAGTGAGAATACGCAAGCGTCCATAGGAAATGCTTTCCTATGAGACCGGCTGAATGCGCACGCAGCTCTTGCCGCGCGTGCGCATTCAGCCAAATGGAGGAGAGCTCCCCGTCCAGCGCTGGAAAAAGGTACGTTTTTACCCCTTTCCTCTCCCCAGAGCCGGGTGGGAGGGGGACCCTGAAGGTGGGGGCACCCTCAGGGCACTATAGTGCCAGGAAAACGAGTACGTTTTCCTGGCACTATAGTGGTCCTTTAAGAAAACATAGTTTAAGCATGCAGAATCTCGCCTGTGTGGGCTTATCAGCTGCAGTAATGTGCCATATCATAAACCAAGGGAATGAAATGCCTATGGCACGTGTGATTAAGCAGTATACAATTTAGTGAACGTTAGCTTGCGGAGCCAATTTGAAAGGGAAGAAAAGTTGCACGTAAAACAAACAGAAACAGTAAGGTCTGCAATAAAAGAACTGTGACATGATCAGTGCCAGTCAAGTTGGTAGTTTGCCAGCCTTTGAGGTGGCCCATCTTGGCACGAAAGGTGTGATCCTGTCCACAGACCATGACCATTCATCGCCTGTATGGGCCCGGTTGGCAGTTCCATCTCTTGAAGTATAAGAGGTGCCTCAGAAGGGTGAGTAATAGGGTAAGTTTTGTGGAGTATGGAATGTTATTTAATGTATACATACACATTCTAGCTGTATGGGAACATATATTACAGAGCTTTTTATTCAATGACAAAAATACAATTCTTAAAGGGACACTATAGTCACCAGGACCACTACAGCTCAAGGTAGTTGTTCTGGTGTCTAAAGCCTCTCCCTGCAGGCTTTTCAATGTAAACACAGTGTTTACATTACTTCCTAGTGACACCTCTAGTGGAAGTCACTCAGACAGCCACTAGAGGTGCTTCCTTTGTCAGTGCTGCACAGTGTGCAGCACCTATATTCAGCGTTTCCGCACTCTGAATGGAGGCGCTGAACATTCCCCATAGAAATACATTAATTCATATGACATCATATTCCGGCTCCGGCTTCACTAAGTGGCGAGCGGGGGAGGAGTGCATGGACATCACAGCTCCCTCGCCGACTGGCAAAAATAGGCGCAGTTTGCCGCACGCCTCCACAGTGCTCCAGCCTGGCGCCCGCCTCCACAATCCCCAGCCTGCAGTGCGCCTTGGAGATAAGGGTCTCACATATCCCAGATACCAAGGCAGAATTCCTAGGCACTATGTCGACCTGGGATTTGTTGAGCCCTGCCATAGATAGTGCTAAAGTATCTCCTGACCATACCTATAAAGCACATTACCTCATAGAAGGGAACAAGTTAAGAGCTTTTTTGAAAGAAAGGAAAAAGGTATATAATCATCAAAGGGATAGCTTAAAATTGTCATTCATCTATACCATGGGTAGTCAACCTGGTCCCTACCGCCCACTAGTGGGCGTTTCAGGATTCCAGGTGGGCGGTAGGGATTTCCTCATTTTGAGAGATTGGACGGGCGCGAGCCAGCGGTACCCCTGAGACCGGGTACCCGCCATTACCATTTGTGGCCCCGGCCACCGTCCAAGGAGTTCATTGGGTGGCCCATGCTGTCCGGGCCACCCGATGGTTATGGATTGTAAGGGAGCCCGGTCAGCGCTGGGCACTTTAACAGCGCGACCGGGCCCCCTGTGATTACATCACACAGAGCTGGGAGGAAGTGACTGCACGTCACTCCTCCCAGCTAACACACAGACCGCGCGGGAGGAAGCAGAGGGAATTAGAGTGGGAACTCTGACTCCCATCCACCTGAGTCACCACTGGACCCCAGGGAATGTCACACTCCTGCACCTAAAAGGTAGGAAACAGAAGGGTGACTAAAATATTTTGTGTGTATGTGTCTTTGTATGTATGTGTCCTATGTTTGTCTTTGTATGTGTGTGTGTGTCTGTCTATATATATATATATATATATATATATATATATATATATATATATATATATATGTGTGTATGTCTTGTCTTTGTATGTATGTGGTGTGTGTGTCTTTGTATGTGTGTCTTATGGATGTGTCTTTGTATGTATGTGTGTCTTGTCTTTGTATGTCTGTATGTATGTGTGCCTGTCTGTATGTATGTGTGTGTGTCTGTATGTATGTATGTATGTAATATGTGTGCCTGTCTGTTTGTCTGTATGTATGTGTGTGTGTGTCTTGTATGTGTGCCTATATGTTATAGCTGCCTAGCTCAGCCCTCCTACTGGGCATTGCTATAAGGAAGGTTAAAAAATAGAAAAAAGGGGGGGGGAAAGGGTGGGGAGGGGAATTGAGGAGAGCAGCTGACGCACAGATGAGAAATCATATTATGAGCAAACAGAGAAGTCGTCTGAATATCACCGAAAGAGGAGACCTTCGTTTGTTCCTTACGAAAATCGAACCAGATATCAAATATTTAGTCTCGCAGCATCAACCTCAAGGATCTCATTAATCACTAGTAAAGGTAATTACAATTTTCTTTATTGTTTTCTCAATAAACTTTCTAAAGTTAAAAACCTAAACATGCATAAAGTAAAAATAAAAAGATAAATGTACGTACATTTATTTTTTAAAAACACCACCTTTCTAAAAAATATTCCGCTCTTGCGCGAACACTGGTGGGCGGTAAGGAAATTTTTCCATCAAGAAAGATGCATTAGTGGGCGGTAGGTAGAAAAAGGTTGACTACCACTGATCTATACTAATTCTTGCACTCATTTCATCAGGCATACATTTTGTTGACACATTATTTCTGTTGGTAAGATTGTTTACTTATTATCTTTTCTGTCTGTGATAACCATTCAAAACACATATTTTATTTTTATTTTTGTCAGTCGCATTTATTTTACAATATTTATGCAGTGCCCTTTGGGTCTTAGGACACAGAATTATTTTAGTAATAGTTAAGTTATCAACTAGAATAATTAACTAAAACAGTAAAGTAAACTTGCAAGGGGATCACCGTTCCCCATTTATAACGGATCTTGTGCTCTCTGAGCCATTGAGTGGTCTGTCAGAAAGACTGCTGCAACTTGATGGTATAAAAGGTGAGGTGACATCCTTCAAAGGACACACAAGGAGACTCTCTGGTTTCCCCCATAAGCACCCCCCTGTCAGAGTCCCGCATAAATTTAATTAAGACATCCTGTATGGCGTCTGGGAGGTGCCTTTGGAGTCCTAGGAAGGCGAAAGCAGCAGTCCAAGAGAACTATTTTGGCCTGTTTGGGCGGTAACACCTCATTGGAGATGGCGTAAGGAACCCCCAGAGACTTAAATTTCTGGGCTTTGACCAATCCTCCATGCTTGCCATGCAGTTGGTCAGGTCTGTGCAATGGTATTGTTGGGCGTTCATTTTTGTATCAATAGCTGTCAGAGCCACCTTCACACTCTCCAAATATTTCTCCACAGAGACTATTCTGCCAGTGAAAATCAACACTCTCTCCTGCACCACTGCCATATCCTCCCGGATTTAATGTAATAGTGCCTTTATATCAGCTGTAGTGGAAGGTGCTGCGTCCCCAACTGTAGATGCCCATTTAGCCTCTGGTACTTGGGAGATGGTGGGTATTGTGACGGGTAATGGTATGCTGTCCATGTCCGAAGATTCTGACGTTTAAGCTGCCACAGGTGCCAACTAGACAGACTAGCAGCCGGTTTCTTTTTCTCTGGTGCTTTTTAACTTTTTCCCAATCCCAGCCAGAGGGAACAGGTTACAATTACCTGTATTTATTTATTTGCATGTTCAGGACATGTAATATACATATATAAATATCTGACAGCTGTTCACATTTCAAAGCGGCTCTGTCAGTTTGCAAGTTTTGTTTTTAAATTATTTTAAGTCCTATTTTTCCTAGCATTCAAAAACTTTTATTTTTTTTTATTGTTTGGAAATTTACAGTATTTTTTGGTTATCCTTTAGGAAAAGTAGGGGCTACTTTTTCTCATGGGGAGCATGATCTTCTGCAATTTCTTGCAATGGGTGGACTTAAGGCAACGTTAATTTCAGAATCCATAGGTCCAAACAATTCGACACAAGGGCACAGGATAACAAAATGGAGTCCCTCAGGTACTGACATCCAGCACAAGGAAGAAAACATAATAAATATAAAGGTAAGTAACAAGAAAGGAATGTAATCATTAAGATACTCCGGCATAAGGAAACGAAATGTGAAAGAAGGAAAAAAAAAAACTATGACAGAACAATTTTAACCATACAACCTCTGTTCTTGTTATTGTACTGGTTATGCTATGTCACAGCTACATTGACTCCCACTGTCTATCCCTAATTCTTAACCTGCGCTGTTTGTTCAAATACCACAGAGGACATCATCAGAAAACACAGCAAAGGCTTCTACTTCCAAAGTAGAAAACTGATAACTGAAATACAAGTCAGTGAAATCCCAGCTCTAAGCAGTACTGGGTTTGTGCACAGAGAGTTTTGGAATGCTAGTCACCCCTGCTACATACACATTGTGTAGACAAACAGCCAGTTTGAAAGAGTTCTAATCACTGCAAACAGAGTTAAACAGATAGCGTCTCAATCGCAATTTAACCCTTATACTGCTAGGTCAAACATGTCCAACAGTTCAGACTCCACAGCCCAGAACGAGAGGCTCCAGATTGACCATGCAGGTTCCTGATGTGGGCAGAGCTCAAGTACAATTACTATCATCGCTTGCCTTGACTACTGCAATCCACTTCTCGGTATTCTTACCTGTTCCCAGCTGGCCCCATTATAGTCCAAAATAAATGCATCAGCAAGGCTCATCTTCCTGACTGCCCGCACCGCCCATGCCTCTCCCCTCTGTCAGTCCGTACACTGAATTCCCATAAGATATAGGGCTCAATTTAAAATTCTTAGAGGGCATGAGGGACCAAGTTGACAACCGCTGCAGTAAACTATTCCAGTAACCTACTTTTTTCACATACATGATATACATGCTAACCTTACGTTATTATAATTGTTCTTGAACGGTTTAACCTCAAATTTGCCTTCAGTGTCGATCTCCACTTCCCCACAGGCGGCATCAAGCTTCTGTAATTTTGAAGCGGAGACAGGCAAGTGTGCCGCTGATTGGCTGAGAGAGGTCAGCTGACGATCTCAGCCAATCAGTGACACCTCTTTCGCAAAACTTGCTTTGACAGAAATTTATTTTTTCAAAGACAGTTTTGTGAATAGGAAAATGACTCCTTTCAGCCAATCAGCGGCACCCCTGCCCGGTGGCACTCTGTGCTTCCTAAAACTGAAATTTCAGAAGCCGGGGGAGGGGAGTGGAGGCAACAAACCATTTGAGAATTAATTTACATAAAGCTGTTTTGGTGCCTGGAGTGTCCCTTTAAGCAGTTGCATAACAAGCCTCCAACTGCGGGGCCTTCATATTCTTTTTTCCATTTTTTTATTTTTGGTTGGACAATAAGAGAAATAGCATTTTCAAATACAATGGCTTACATATTGATATATCGTCACATCGTCCAATATTTTGAGGCAGGTAAACATCATACATAGCATAAATATAATCAAGCCTTTTTATCAAGAAGAAAAAAAAAATGAAGAGGAGTATAGAAAAATGAAAAGAAACAGTAATGGGTAGAGCAGGCACTAGGAGCCCTTCTGACCGGTGGTTCCAAACCAAGAGCTCAGACCACACAAGGATTTGGGTATTCTTTTCCAGTGAGGAAACACTGATTAAAATTAATTCAATGTGCATTATAAAGTATTGCCCTGTAAAGGGCAAGGAGTAAATTAAAATCAACATTAATGTAGTAATTTGAATGTATGCGTGATTCCTGTAGGTCTGCGTATTGAATATTTTAATTTCACAAAATAACACTGGCTACACTTGCATTTAGCACATTTGTTAAAAGACTAACAGGTACACGTTACAACAATGGATTCAATTTGGCACTGGCCACTGGATATCAACAGCTTATAGGTCTAAACAGCTGAATCCAACATGTAAAAAAAGTATAGTCATCTGTGAGTTTAGAATTCAACTTCACAAAACAACTGCACAGAACCAAGTTATTAGCAAGAGGCTGCGCACTTCACCAAGCAGAAAATGTTCAATTAAAACCAAAGCTACTCACGGTTGGGTGAAATCGTGGGTTACAAAATCAGAGCTCTTGAAAAGTAGAAAGATGTCACTCAGAGTTTTGCATTTCAAAGAGCTGTTCATTGCAATCCAATAAGCATCCTACGCAGAAATGAGGGAGAGGGAAAGTAGTTCATGTACTTTAATGTGTTTGTTCAATGACTTTGCACATATAACTTTTACAGCAAATATTGTTTTTTACAGCAAAAAAATAAAAATATAAAAAGGCACATTTAAGCTTCACAGATATATTATTGTTTTAACATTGCATTTCATGTTTGGAGGGTTTTAATAAGCAACTGCATACAAATATAGTTTATTTTAAATGCACATAGACATTTTTACTGAAACCGTAAACTACCACCATCTGGTGGTGACATGATAGACCATGAAGTTAGATTCTCTTGCAGAGAAATCTGCCATGTCTCATAGTAATAACCCAAATACTAGCAACTAATTAAATATATAATGCTATTAAAAATCATTGTTTATAAGTGTTTTACAAACCGTACATGTTCCAAGTATATACAGAAAAAATGTAATGTAATTAGCTTCACAGCAGCACTTTAAAGATAAATTATAGTCACCCGAACAACGGAAGCTTAATGTAGTGGTTCTGCTGCCTATGTCCCTGCAGGCTTTTCAATGTAAACAATGCCTTTTCAGCTGCATTTACATTGTTGCATAGTAACACCTCTAGTGACAGTCACTCAGACGAGTGTGCATGGAGGCAATGAACATTACCCATAGAGAAGCATTGATTAAATGCAACTCTATGA